>CM042067.1:22474209-23157038 GCA_023512825.1 Liposcelis brunnea | reverse complement strand
TTCAATCCAATTATCATTTCAAATGCTTTCATGTAACCGTAAATATAATTTTTTTCCTCTGAATATTGGCAAAAGTAGATGGTGATAATAATCAATTCGGGTCACTGCATATGCAAGGAGTAACTTTTAAGATGGCCGTTCAACTTTATCATGTAAATAAATTCCAACGAGCTGTCGGGGTGGCATTGACTTGTCTCTTGTCAAACATTTCCTCAACATCTGTGAACAGACTCGTCAGCCGGGATTACATCTTCCTTTTGACAAGGGGAGAATCTTATCTCATACTTCGGATAGCTACTAAAACTACCCGAAAAAAGAAACAGATACCTCGAGTTGACAATGCGAGGTATTCTTACCTGATTGACACTTTGATACAACAACACTTTCGATAAAAATCCCGACATAAAAACGGTTTGAAAAGATTTATTATATTGTCGGAAATTATCAGACAAGGTTTTTAAATTGAACAGTGGTCAAAATAGTGTTATGACAATGGTGCCGTTTATTGTACCCCTGGGCCTGAAAATACTGTTTACACGAGTTTCATTTCTAGGAGTTCGTGCATTTTCGTCCTTCGTCAAATCGAATTATAATGACAGCTTTAGCCCGAAGCGAATTATTTGTTGAACAAAATTGCATTTCTATCAACAGTCATTTTCTACTTTCTTTGTACGTTGTATAAACCGATATCGGTCGTAAATGATCCGCGGCTTCTTTGATCGGCTCGCTTAAATTTTAGCACTTCATGCTTGAGTTTCATTCAAAAAAATATCGCTTCTTTTAAAAGCAAACAGTGCAGTATCAAGGTTTATGGGAATTAAATGATTTATTTTTGAAAATGATCGGTTCGCGTGTTGTGAAAATCCGAAAATACGGTTAGAGGCGCAAATGTTAGCCTATCTAATCGATGAACCCGACGCCCGATCCCGTAAATCCGGATAACTATCATTAACGGTGCAAAAGGGCACCTAAAACTAAGTTACCATTATCCGGGGTGTCGTAATCCATATGGGGGCTTTTGTTTTATTACGCTCATTACCATGACGTATTGCTTCCGTTCACGCATGCTTGTTATTAATTTAAAAAATATATATAAATGTATTCCAATGAATTTATTATGGACTATGTAAGTTTTCTAGACCGAATGAGAAGTCTTAGAAAACCGGAGGGACGATCAGAAATAAAACAATATCGACGGTCGATTTAAAATATAAAAACCACCGATGAAACCCTATTTATCACAAAGATAACACCTTCATTTTCATTATGATTTATGGCGCACTTATCAAAGACATGTTTCAATACTACTTTTTAACACACCCTACATCGCCACAACGGAAATGCGATAAAGGAAATTACGCATGAGTTTATTTTATTGGTCAGAGATTCGGGGGGCGAGTTTTGCAAATTTTAAATCGTCCTTGAGAGCAAATGCTGCATGAAAGGAAACAAAAAACGAAAGCTTATTCCGTTTCGATCGAACTAGTACCCAACAATTTTTATTTTTTTGAATTGTCAGATTTGATAAATCAGAATATATCTTATCGTAAAAAAACATTCGAAAAAAGGGTGGAACGAACGGGAGGGTGGAAACACGTTACATGATAAATGGGCTAATTTTATCGTTTGATCACAAGCAAATGTCGAACTCCATCACGATCATTGACGGGTGTAATAACAACAACAGAAAAATAAAGCAATATTAATGGCTATGATATATCAACTGAAATCACTTTTACACTCAGGTGTGCTACCTCTTTTTTAATGTACCTACAAAAAAAATGGCGTGGGACAAAAAATAAATCAAAACGACCGTAGCTTTTTCCCCGACGGTCTCTTGTACACATGGAAGCGGCCACACACAATTACAACCCAGTCATTACGTTCCTAGTCTCTGATCCGTTCCACTGAAGCAAAGAATAAAAAAAAATGAATGATTTTAAAGTTAGCTAAACAACACAGCACATTGTTTTGAATTATGATAAATGACTTTCTTATCTGTCAACAGGAAATTTGACAGAATGATAAGACAAAATTTTTTGATTTTTTAGTACCCCCACATTGTTATGATTAATTTGAAAGAGTCTATGATTCATTACCATTGTCAGACAGAAGGCACCCTACTACAGTAAATTGTGTTTTGTTTTAATTGGTTGACTTTTCATTCTATTAAATGTCAACAGTTGTTAGGCATTTTGTCATTTACGAGTCCCTTTCAAGGGGCCTTAAAATAACGCATCATGTTTTATTTTTGAAGGCCTCTTTGTAGGCTAATGTCAATTTAAAAACACAAAGGAAGATGAGATTTAAGAATATAAAATTAATTTTTCAAATTCACTTTAATTTAAGAAGTGAATTTATATACAGTCGAACTCGGTTATAACGAATTTGAAGGGACCGGGAAAATTGGTTCGTTATAACCGATCTTCGTTAAAACCGAGATTGGAAATTTTTTCATATTTTTTAAACTTTAGCTTACCTTACTTTTGGAGGTCAAAATACGTATCCAGAGTTAGTTGCTTAACATGTAAAGTTTGAGTTTTGTTAATTTTTAAGCCTAGCTGGTAAATAAAATATTCGAACTCCGATCTTCGTGGCTTTGGAATGGAACTAAACATCGTGAATGGAACTTCGTGAATGGAACTAAACATTGTAGCAGTTAGCCTGGTTTCATTGTTTGTATTTCAGCAAGTTGAAACTTTGATTTAAATGAAATATAAGTAAGCATATTTTCCAACAAGAAGAAAAAGACTTTTTCAAACGGAAAAAATTAATTATTTGTCAATTTTAAGCAAAAAGAAGCGGTAATTTTGAAATTTGTTCGTTATAAAAGAGTTGTTCCGGTGAAATTTCGTTCGTTATATCCGAATTTTCGTTATAGCCGAATTCGTTATAACCGAATTTTTTTACATTACTAAGATAGCGGGCCAACCAAATGTTTACAATTTGTTCGTTATATCCGGGATTTCGTTATAAGCGTGTTCGTTATAAGTGGGTTCGACTGTATAACTATAAGAACCGTTTTTTTTGTTCTAGAATAAAAATGGCACAAGAAACAAGTCACAAGATTTTGTGGCGTTTCAGTCCTGGAGGAAAAATTCTAAGGGCAGAGCACGTGAAATCAGAATCTCGGGGACGTGCCATGTATTTTTCAATGGTCTAATTTCTCACTGCATCATTTTTTCTACATCATCTTTTAATTTCTGATAAGCATCATTTAATTCATTTCAGTTTCATTCGTAACACATGCTTATTGGTGTTTTTCTAAAAATAGGGTCTAAATTTTAATCTATATTATACAAACAATGATTTCAAACATTCCCCATCCTTACATTTTCAATCTTTTGAAAAAATGAACCTAAATCAGCTTCTGAAAAAGCCAAGACTTAATTTCATCTATTTAGAACTCACCGCAGTAAATCATTCGAATATGCGCTATAAACCATTTTTTATAGAGAAAAAAGTGGGATTCAAACAAACGATATGAAAGAATCAAGAAAAGAAAATGGGTAATGCCGCTTTTATCTAAGACGACATGGAACATGGGGTAATCTGGATTTATTCTTTTTGTGTTTTTAACACGATGATTTGTTGGCAATCTGGGTACACCCAATGCGCAGTGAACCGAGTAACTTCCCCCGCTGCGGCAAAGCAAATTGAAACCTTTGTCAATACTGCGGAGTCATTCCTCAACATCAAAGATGATGACGACGATGACTAGAAGAATCAAAAAACTTCGGTCATCGGAAGATCAATTATTTACATGACAAAATTCGATGGATTTGCGTCTGCGCAATAAAGTGCCCGATATCCGAAAAAAATTCGGGGGATGTCGGCCTACCTTTTATAAAGTATAAAATAATAATTATAAAAAGTGAAAGATAAAAGCGAAGTCCCTCTTGCAAGGCAGAAGCGTAAAAAAGGGAACCGTTCACGGTGGCAAGTGTACATGAAAATGATTAATGAAGCCCCTTTCAGAAAACACAATTCATAATATTGACTTTTCATCGTGATTCAAACGTTTCTAACTCATTTATTATTATATTTAGACACTTTAATTTTTCTTTTCTAAAACATGATTTGTTCGTCATACTTTACATAAAGAGATTTCTGTTTAGGCGCGTTCCTGTCAAAAGACACCGACTTAATCGGTAGCGTGCAGTTTTTTATCTCAGTGGCGACGCATCAAAAAGAAGAAAAAAAATTTTGCCGGGAAATATTTCGAAAAGGAAAAAGCGGGTTAATTCAGCTTATTTCTTTTCCAGTATGACGGGAGGTAGGAGAACGAAGGTCGCGAGAATGATAAATAACGGAGGAAGAGCCCCCCTGTGAATGACAAATGACTCCCATCTCTCGATCTGGCGGCAGGATTCTCTGAAATCAACTTAATACATTGTTTTGTCAGCTTTTTACACAGACCTTTTTCATCTTCATTCAGATAACCATCTCTCAGGCTTGGTTAAATAATGACGTCATCTTTCTTGTATTCATTTTAATTTACGTTTTTTCTCCTTACTTTATTAATACGGTGACGCAGCGATTATGTCAAAAAAATTTATTAATACCATTTCGGGTCTGACGGTCGGAAAACCGTCAGCCATTTTTTAAATCGAGACTTTTCCCTGATATGAATATCGCAACGAACGCGAATGATATAAAGGAAAGAGTATATAACGGTGGGTAATAATAATAATTAATTGTAGTGTTGTCTGTAATATAAATTAATGACATGGGATCGGAGGAAGTTGCTGGCATTGCGTGTTATCTCATTATCATTATCATTAGAGTCATTAGTTTTATCAATTCACTAATCTCTTCAAAGTGTTTCTACTGCTACTTCTTCTTCTATCTCTTTTCGTTTCGTTTAGGAGGAGGTTGTCGGTCATTTTGCCGGAGCGGAATATTCTGGCGCCATTTTCGAAATGATTAATCATTATTTTCCATGAAAACCCGTTAAAATAATGATTTATGGTCTGTTTGGGTAAGCCCCTTATATCCTTTGCGGCAAATTTTATTACAAGATCCTGATTATTGTTTTCGAAACGTACCTGCGATGAAAACGTGTCGTGCAAACTAAGTCGGAGAGAGGAAATGAGAGGGCCCTGGAAAAAGTAATATTATTTCTAAAAATTTTTATCGATGACTTCCATTTATGTGATCGATGGTGTTTGAGTGATTAATAAGCATCCTAAGAGATGATTGATGTCATAATTGGAGGTTCATGACGTCGACATTAAGGATTGGACGTCACCGTTCAAGATTGATGATTTCACGGGAGGGAGATTCTGGATACTGATGACATGTTTTAACTTTTCTACATCGTTTTCGGAGGAAAAGTCCTTTTTAGAAAAAAGAAAAAAAAGAACTCGGATCGATAATTCGATTTAAAACAATATAACAGCTCTGTCAGATGATTAATTCTCTGCATTGTTATGCGTCATTCGTAAGTCGTAATGACACGACATTCCGTGTTCTCGAGTAATAACAAACGTATGATATTCCTAACGATGATTACACCTTTTCAAAACCCGACTCTACAACCTGCAATTATATCATAACTTATTCTCAGTGATGACGAAACTATTCGCTTTTAATTTCGGTGTAGTGTCTTTTTACACACTGCATAAGTAGAGTACACGATCGCGCCTGAAAGTACTTTTTAATTTCCTTAACAAGGCGGCACTTTAAAAAATCATTAAACCATCTAAAAATGGCATAACTTAGCAGAAAATTATCATTATTTACAATCGGAAACCATCAAAAGTTGATAAAATGACTACCAGGTTCCGTGGCAGGTGATATAAAATAGTAAAATGGTAATGTTAGTCAAGTCCAGCGCAACTCGATATAATTTACATGGCGGTGGGTGTATCCATGTCCCCGGGGTAATTTATTATAGTATATTACTTTAACATTTCATATTCGCGTTCCTTAGGTTAATGATAAAAGACAAAGATCTTAATATATTGCTTATGTCGCATCTACATCGCTTCTGATTTGTTTCAACTTATTCTTTCTCAAATAATATATTATGCTTTTTGCTTAATCTATACTTCATCTATTCCAGTAGTTTTCGTTAGACTCGGTCATTAGGTATGAGAGTTTTGTTCCAGACTTTATCTCTCATCGAATAAGTTAGTCAGGTAGCAACTAAATCTTTATTGTTGCTTTAAGAAGAAATAATAGTTTGTTCGCTTCAAAAAGTGAAGTTGGTTGGATCATAGAAGATTAGGGAAAACTTTTTTGTCATAATGGTGCTCATTTCATAATAAGTTAGCAGCATCAGGTTAGAGTATTTATACTTTTTGCGTTCCAAAACTGGAAGTACCCTTCAGCTCAAATTCGACGCAAGGAAATTTCACAACCAATGACCTTGAATGTGTCAAGTGGCTAGCTTGACGACAGGTTCACTCATGCCGCACAACCACTGTAAGAACAAGAGCGGGACCTATATATATATATAGACAAGGAATCCGAACGGTGTGAGGACTTCGTTTAATTTGCACATGGACCCAAGATATGTACAGTATAGCGGTGGACGGCAGTGAAAAAAATCTTAGCTTCGAACTAGGATCGAGCCTCGCCTCCCTCGACCATTCGTTTGAAGTCAGAGACTTTACCTCTGCGCCACGGGCACCTCTCCGGAAGATCTACTCCTGTTAAAAGAGTTTTCATTGAGAATCTACGTATTTTTGTTTGTTCAAATTTTTGTCCAAAAATAAACGTTCGTCTTGAGCCGCGGTTTCAGCATTACGGACCGAAAACCTTCAGAGACTCCAGGCCGAAATTCAGCGGGTAGGTACTGTACATTAGCTAGAATTTTTTTTCAAAAGCTTTCGTAGATGTTGGAGGCATTCAGGCATTCGAAAGAATTTACACAGCTCTTCGGCCAGCCATAAGACGACATATGGGTAATTCTCGAATGTAGAAAAAATAATTCTGTCTGTAGGGTCGAAAAATTTAAACTCAAACTTACCCCTCTTATCGTTGGGACGACAGCACGAAATCTAGCGCGAAAGTCTATGTTAGATATCTAATCTGCGACTACCGTGAATCTTTATTCTCATGGAAAACACGTCCTGCTAATATCGAGAAAGTCTCTGATTCACCTGGAAAGAAAGTAGATAAAAAGATATTTTAAACCCTTACAAAAATTCTTTTTAGAAAAAGTCAAAAGAAAATAGTCCGACATTTAAATAAACGAGTATAACAACTTCATCAACATCGCTAGATACCTTCACAACAGGATTTCAGATGAAACGATAAGAAACAATACATATTTAACGGCAGAAGTGGAGCTGCACAATCTCACCGATTGCAAAAAGCTACATTAAAAAAACAAACATCAAAAACCTGATTTAGAGATTTAATTTTTAATTGATTAAAAACTATTATCCTCGCTGTTAATTATCAAAGCAAACCTTGGTTAGCTTATTAAAGAAAACGGAAAACGAGCAAGGAAATTACTTTTAAATATAAAAAAGCGTGGACCTCCATTTGTAAAAGCAACTGTAAACGTCAGTAGATTGATATTTATTATAAGGAAATAATACATCAATGAGATGTTCTGTCTTTGAAAGATTTAATTAAACAAGGTGTTTTGATTGTTGTTAATATCCCGAATGAAATAATAATAAACGGCTTGATGTCACATTCGAGATTTATAAAGTAACAACTAGGGCTGATTAGCGGTGATAATTATCATTCGAGTCGATTCTAGGCACAGGGCAAGGTGTGGCCCTTCCGATCACAATCTCTAATGACGTGATATTCATCTTAATCATATTCGCTCTACTTGTAATGATTCCAGTTCCGACATCACGAAACACTTTTGAACTGTGTTAAAGTAGTTTTAGATTATGTTAGAAGATAATATCCATCTAACTGACAATCTAATAGAGTCGAATTTTTTAAACCGGCTCTTCTTGCTTTCTCGAATGGGTATAAGGACTATTAAAATGCTTTTTCTCGGAAGGTTTATAACTTTTCAAGCGCAATGATGCGCTATCTCGAGTAAGAAATAGTACTCGTTATGAAAATTTGAATACGTTTTCAAACATTAAAAAATAATTTATGTTCAGTTTTGTTGATGCCATAATAATGCTAATAATAATAACATTAGGCTAATAAAGATCTCCCATCAAGATAGCATTCTCGATTAATAATAAAAAAATATAACTTGTTTTATTGCGCACACGTTTCGATAAGTAGGTGCGCATTTTGGTATTAACGTTACCTTCTTTTTTCAGCTCGACTTTGGCAAGTATCCGGTAAATAAATAATCAAAGTACAGTTATGTGAAAAGAAAAGGATTTTAATTTATTATTGGCAAAAAGAAAATCAGGAAAATTTAATCGTCCGTTAATGCTTCTTTTGCAAAAGGTAGTGTCTACAATGATGAGTTTTTATCAAGAAAATTCATTAGGTTTTAAAGATGTACCATTCCAGATTCTAAAGAACAAGACGCGAAAAATCAGAAATATGCTTCGAGAGCTTTCGATAAAACTTCAAACAAACACTTTTCAAGACTGTTGCAGCTTTGCCTTCTCTTGTTCAATTGTAAGTCAACACCGATAAGGCTACTGGGAAATATTCATAAGCCCTCCAACCTGTATTCATTTAAAGCTCGTAAGCAGTACTCTCCCAACTCTCAACATAAGTAAAAAGTTTACATTATTTAAACTTTCATTCCTTATTGACGTAACATCCAGTAAATTACCAAAATATATACAAAAATCAAGTCTGTCAAATTTTCAAATATACTATCAATGAGGGACAGTTATTTAGAAAATTGAAAAGCGTTGCTAATTTCACAGTGATTACTTTTCTTTTTATTCGTGAAGGTGTCATTATTGTCTTTGAAGTGTCACTCAACAGACGCTGATAGGAAAAGACCTCCAACGATGACTAAATTTTCGTCCTTGCCCATAAGAATAGTTTAGAACATGATTTACGACGTCGTTTGCCTTTAGGAACCGTAACATTAATAACGTAAGATCTCAACTGGAACAAATAAGTTATTAAACCTAAGAAGTACCAACTGTATGTTATCTTTTCAATAAATACATGCATCTCCCCGGTGAAACTTTATTGCAAAAAGGAAGCAGGAGCGAAAAAAGGGCAGGAAAAGGGAGGAGAAGGAGGGGATGACAAGGTATTAATGACGAGTTAAAAAAAGTGTGGTCTCGAAAATTACACAACAACGATGAATTATGTAAAACATTCTGAATGCATCCACGTCAATATAAATCATGACTCGCATATTAATTACTTTTAAAATTTCTGATTCATTATTAATCTTTTGCGTCCCACTCCCGATCCTGAGTTACCTTCAATCGCTATTAATCATTCTTTTCTTTTTTGCACCCTGGAGGAAGACCGAACGATTATTGTTATTGATGGCGGATGATTAGGTCAATCGTCGGATTATGCCGATGATGATTATATTGTCTAAATCCCAGATGTTTAGCTTGCGGGTTTTGTGGGATACGCTCCTGAGAATCGCGGTTCATATCGTCATATCGACAAGCAAGGTTTCCAATTAACCAAACACTGGATTTAAAAAAAAAAAAAGGAGTAATAAATCTGAAAATATAAATTCTAATAATGGAGATTAAAATCAGCGATATATTTTTGGGTTTTGGGAGGAGTTTCCAGCAAGCAATAACAAACGACACCATTAATCACGTGTATTGACTGCGAACCTATCCAATTTCAAAGATAAATGTGTTAGATATATATATTATATTAAAATAATATTTGATTTATTACCATTTGAAACATGACTTATTCGACACGGTTATCCTTTTAATTCTTTTTAACAACATTTTTAAATCATTTTTCAGACTTCTTTATGCGCGTTAATAGTTTTAGTGATTTTTTTTGGGTACTTTGAATTCCGGCTCGACAGGCTCCTGACTAAAAGCAGTAGAGTAACCTAATTTCCCTTTGTACTATCATTAATCATTTTATGTTAAAATTTGTTAATTGAAAATTACAGGATGTGCCTGTTAGTGGATAAAAAATTCATTTTGGGGTGCTTAATTAGGACCAAAGAGGTTTGTTTTCAATTTATTTGGTAAAATTTCATTTAGTGAATAAAACAATTTTATTAGGTCAGTGCTCGTTTTAAATATTTAACGATTTTAAAAAAGTTAAGCTTTGAAGAGTTTTGTTTGCAGTTTTTGCTTGGTCCTGCAAACCCAGATTGAACGTAACAGGAGCTTCAGCAAACTCCTACAGCATTCGCTACATATCAAACTCGAATTAAATATCAGTCTGAAGCTAAATTGAGATCTTTCAAGAGTTTCGAAACTTCCAAGACTCTTGAAAGCGATATCTCGTATTATCTCTAAAATAACCCATGGTCTTGGTCTCAGTCCTGTTTTCGAGACAATACGATAGGCAGAAGACAATAGACGTACGGTAATTCCTACATAAGCTGAAGTTTTCATTACCGTATCTGGCAACGCTGCAGTCAAATACCGCAAAGATCCCGAATCAAACCTTGCGTTTAAAACAAACTACATGCGCACACCTCAACCCTCATTCTCAAAAACCCATGTGAAAGAATCCATGAATTTTCTACCTTATTACCTTGTTCATAAATACTATATTGACCCCTTACAGTCTTAATTACTTTAATGTGCTAATGCGGCAAAACCCTTCAAACTGCGAAAACATAATAACCAGTCAGATAACTTCTGATTAAAATTTCAAGAAATTTTTATGGTTATTTTCAACAGGAACAACATTCGTTATGAAACCATACAATTTTCAACACATATTAATTAATGCATTAATTAATTTCATTAGCATTGAATTGCAGAACATGTGCACTTTTTAACTTCTAAAATTATTGATAATTTATTTTAATGTTTTAATTTTTAACGGAATGATGGAAAAAACAACAATCTTATTTTTTATAACTTAATCATATGTCATTCTCGATCGTCTCAACCGGTTCTTTTTTTAACGAATTGCCCTGCTTTTCATTATTTTCAAATTAGACGGATTATTAATTTTTCAAATCAAATGAATACGTTCAAGCTAAAGTACACTCGAAAATGAAAAATGATTCCAAAGATATTTTATTATTTCTTAGTTTTAAATAAATATCTTAAGCTACCGCGTTTAATCTCGAAGCACGCCTTTATACTTTTCAATTGCCCCCGAGTTAGATATAAATCAATTGAAAATGCTCGTACGGTTTTTTCTTTAAACTAGTTGGTATAAAGCATGATTTGTTTAAAATAATTATTTATATCGTGGACTGAAACACCTAAGGCAGGGTATGAACATATCTCAAAAATTAATTAACCCGTACAGGTTCATGATGAATTAAGAAATATTTCATATTTTACAGGTTTTAATTACGACAATAATTATTAGTTACACGTTTGTTCCTTTCAAAAGAACCGTTTTTAACTGGTTATTTGGCCGGAACGAGGAAAAGCGGAAACGCATTATATATTTCGTCCTTTTATTTTGTATCCCCTTCAGAGAATACATCAACGGGTTTTCTAATCGCTTAATTACGACGTGCGTGAAGAAAAATGTCCCTTAAAAACCGAAATGAGTAAATAATTGTCTGAGATGTGGAAGACCAGGCACCGTTAGTTAATTAGGTTCCTTTATCTGTCCCTCGGAGCGTAAATGTTATTAGCGCGTTTTATTAATGAAAGTTAAAGCCCAACGGTGGTCTTAATTTCGGCCAACACTTATATTTTGTTGGGAGCTCGGGGGGCACGGTCACCTCGACTGCTCGCACCATGGTGCGGCAAAAGAAAGAAAAGGCAATAAGGAAATGACGGAAGCGCGACGGTATAGATTTAAAGTTGACAATAAGTGTCTAGATAATTAACTTGTCAAAATGTTATCAGATAATCAGTAAAGGGAAATCCTATGCCATGCCACGTCAATCAAGTTCACCGACCTCTGAAAGCAGTCGCCGGTTTATTGTTCTCGCTGACAACGTTTTAAACACCTCTGGAGGTTAGTTTACAATGTAATTAGACGTCATACCAATCAGATTTTAAACTCCTTCAGCTGTGACTTTCGTATATTAACTTTTATTCGATTTCGATATCACTTATGTTAATATCGGAAGGTAGTATTAACAACTCAAACGATTTTACAAATCAATAGTTTACAACACATATTATTTCTTCAAAAAAAGAAAGGGATTAATTAAACAAGATATTAGCATAATAAAATTGGTGACATATGCAGTGAAGAAAACGATGATCACTTACATAAACAGTCTTTCACAAAATGTCATGCAGGACAACATTTTTCGGCCTTTATTCGTAGAAACTTCATGTGAGGTCGATAGGAAAGGACAAGATCATGGGATGTTGAAAGTCAAGTAAGGTTAAATTTAACCTTAAAACTTTAACGGTTCAAAACGTACAACGTTTGGTGTAAAGAATGGTGAACTAGCAGCCTTAGCAATTGCAGAAAACTTATTTGAAAAAGCAGTAAGAATCTACAGAAAGCCATTGTTAGATCAACAAAACCATCATAAAGAAGATCAAGTGTTTACTTTTCTTCTCCTCTAGACATAAGGCCATCCGATTTTTTGCCACTTTGTCATTAGGTCAGTTCTAAGCTCGCCAAATCTCCGTTTTCTATTCATGATGTTTCCCCCGACCGCAAGAACACTTACGGTAGTTTGCTGCAAATTTAAGGTAAGGGAACTAGTTGACGTGTAAACTTACACTTACTTGCTGCAAACTTGCAGCAAACTGTTGTGGCATCTGGGTTCAAAATCTGAACTCAATTTCAATTTATTTTGTCTGAACAACAGCGTAATCTCAAATTGCTGAACGTGATTAGTTCTTTCTTTACCTCCTATTCCTGAAATTGAGCTTCTTCTAGACTGGCGCCAAAATGACGCCAGCAAATGAAAATAAATATTTTGTTTCAACTAATCTTTCCAAGTGTAAATGTTTGGTTATAGTACCCATTAGAAGTAGCCTCTTATCAACTAAACGTAGGGTTCAAGCACTCGACAATGTCGCGGTCATCCAAGTAACATCTCATGTTTTTCCTTTCGTTCGAATTCAGCAAAAACGTTCAGCAATTTGTTTAGTGTTCAAGAAAAATATTTGAGATCTACCTGACGGTGAAAAAATAACTTATCAAAGAAATATGAACAAAATAATGTTAACTTATGAAAAATATCGATTTTTTGCTTTTCAAAAATTTAAAACATATGCAGTTCCGGAAAAAGAATTATTATTATTATTATTGCGGTTCTATCAATACCGGCAGACCTCCCGCATAAGTGCCTTAAGTAAATACCCCACCAAGAATTCATAGACCGTTTTCTTTATATTCAAGGTCACAGAGTAAAAACATCAAATATATATTCTCCATTCACGTATTCAAACTCGAATTGACTCATCGTCGTGTCCATCCGAAAAAGCATGCTTACTCACCATTCATTGTATTCCCCTTTTTGAGCTTGTCCTACAAAATGAGTATTAACAAAACGTGTTTTGTCGAAATTAAAATGGAACCATGGTAATATATATGAATTTGATTGATGGAGTACATTAGATTGGTCTCATAAGGTGAAGGTAGGAAGAGTGAGATAGATGATGGTGTGATAGGAGATGAAAGGATGATGAATGAATCCAATTCATCATCCATCTTGGCTGCTGCTGGCTTCTTTATTTAATTCTTTACTATCAATCCAAACATGACTACCATGTATAACGGTTATTCTTCTCTTTCTTTCGCCTCTGTTCTTTCTTTTCTTTCCATATACGATTTATGATTTTCACCGCTGCCACTTTATCATACTTTTTCCCCCTTCCTCCCTTCCAAAGTGTTGATACTCGAAGCAGGTTTCTTGTCACGTCGGCAGTGATTTCTCACCCCTTTAAGACGTAGTTTTCATTGTTACCATTCATGAATTAATATAAATTAAAATCTAACTAGAATAGTTAGAACAAGATCTACAAATCACTTCAACCCCTTTTGTGAGTTGTAATCACATGCTTCACGGTCACAAAAACATTTAAATAAACCCCCCCTTCGACCCCCCGTTCCTTTTTCACTTCAAATAAAAACTTTTCATTATTATTCAGATTTTGGATTATGAATCATTTTTATCGAGTTTTACCGGGTTGGATGATACGATGAAATACGACCTCGTACATTACCTGGAGGCCGTAAGGAGGGTTGTTTGGTGACATTAACGAGCCGGGTTTTCATCATGATCAAGAAACCGGCTCTTGTACACACACACCTTGAACGTCCTTGTTTAGAGCTATAATGGTGACTTCATGGTTTTTGCCCCAACGATTTCGACACCTCGAGGAACTTGGAATCCTTTCGATTCGATAAAAAAATATTTAATCTACGACCGTGAAGCGAAAAAAAAATTACCGCTTAAATCCCAGGTGTACGTTACCTACTGACCCAATGATAATTTACACATGAGCTGTCATCCTACCCCATAGAAATTCTTGTTCTATGTAAACAAAATAAAAATGGTGGAAAATAAATCATTTAACGTGAAAAAAAGTCCGTGATTAATCGATGGAGAAGTTAATGGAGAAGCATTTTCCAATAATGAAGTAAAGGCCTAACTAAATCGCCACCGGATTTTAATGTATGTCTTTTTTCCTTAAAGTATCGTTAATATAATTTGGCAAGCTGTTACAAATTTATGTAAATTGTCTCTTTAAAGAATATCAGCCGAGTGTAAAAAAATATGAAACCGGTTTAGAACATAATTAATATGCATGAATAAGTAAAGAGATTTCGCTTGACAGCAGACGTTAATCATTCAGGGTAATAAATTTGTAGAAATTAATAATTTATTTAGGCGCGTTATGGTTCGTTACCTTCATTGGAAAAAAAAATTAACGTGTCCCTGGTGTGTTTAGCACATGCAAATCATATAACTGGCATCGAATACAAATACAATATATCATTTTTAAAAACGTGTGGATCTTAACAAAGAAAAGGCTAATGCAGTGAAATGGTCGTTTTTGATATGCATTCCAGGGGGGATCGATCATGCTCGCGTACTGTCCTCTATATAATCGGAGAAAAAGAGATTAATTGCCTGTAAAGTTTGTAAAGGGACAAGAGAAGAAAATTGACCGAGGTCCGGTTTACCCTTTGGATCGACTGAAAAGGTCAAATTTACATACAGTAGTTTTAAGTATTGCCCGGCGATCGACCTCGCCCTTGCAGAAAAAAAGGAGAATAAAACGGGAAAGGATAAACCAACTACGTGGAAAGACGGTAAGAAGCCGACAAACGATGTGAAAAATTAGGATTACCCTGGTGGTGGATACATAATTGAAGTGAACACCAGATTGACAGTGATGGATGCATTACTTTGTCCCGTGATCAATCATCTCTAGAGCTTTTTTTCCTGCAGGTGCTGTTGCTTTTCTGCAACGTAAAGTGTTTTTCCCCTTTTTTTCCTTATTTCAATCATAATTCTGTCTTTTTAGGATCTCCTTTATTTCTAATAAAAATGTTTCAAACGTTTATAAATCTTATTTCAAAAATATTTTTAGTTTAATAATAATTTTTCTGAGTATGGATGTAAGTCTTGTCATAAGAACTTTTGAAGTTTAACATATATAACTAGCACCTAGAGCTTAGATTTGACATCTTTATGGGGCTTGTAGTACAGATTCCTGTACGGTTTTATAAAGGTCTGGGTCTAACGACTCTGATATCAGCTAGTGCCGCTTAGATTTCTTAAGAGCTTGAAAGTTCTCAGAAAAAGTTGAGCATCTCGTACACTTGATACATTTGAACTATAAAAGCTTGTACCAAGATCAGCACATGCTAAAAATTGTTTAAGGGAAAATCCTTAATCAGAAAGATTAAATCCATTAAAGCACTAAGTCAGATTTTATTGGTGCACCGCTCCTAAAGGCGGTTCTTAAGACCAGCACAACTTGAAAACGCTCAATTTGAGTTTTACATTTTTAAGAGCTCAACATAATATTTTCTATGAACATGTTCATAGAAAATTCATTTCCTGCACTTATGCAGACAAAATGAACTTGGATACCAAACGACTTCAGCTCTGTGTAATGCTTACCATGCAGCCTGAAGTCTTAAGTGATTTAGGTCTCTACCATCCCATCCTAGTTATTTAAAGGTGAACGCACAACATGAGCTATCTGAGAATAGCCTCATGTTCTCTATAAAAATGTACTCTCCCCCTAAAAATGACTTTTGCCAATTCTTTCGAAAAATTTTAACAATGAGAAAAAAAGAAAGAAAAAGGAAAAAAAAGGTTAACCGCTATTTGTTGATCCAAATGTAAAAACTCGTAAATTGTGAAAGAAAACCTTTGTAAACGAACACATTTTTCAACCGTTAGGAAAACATATCCGCTCTTCCGGAGTTAGATGTAGTAACGGGCATTTCCTTTGGTTTTTAATATCGGGAAAGCGTTTAAGAAGGGAGGTTTTTTAAACGGAAATGATTTCGCCCGCGGGGACCTCGGGTGTGAGTATTATATGTAGGAGAAAGGAGGGGGGGGGGGGAGTGCAGTGCGGTTCATTAGATCTTCCCTTGGGCTACATGAATATCCTCTTGCCTCGGAAAATACAAATGAAAAACTAGCGTTGATTATTAGAATGTATGTCGTCATATTTTTCTTTCCTCCATTTCGAAGGAAGGGATTATTTTCTTTACTTTTTCATTTGGGAACACAAACCGGCTGTTAAAAAAGCCGGTACTTCAACGTAAGCCGATAAATTTTCGGAGCTGTTCGTACCTCACACAATGAAAGGGACGAAATCTTGAGTGACAGTATATCTTTCAGGCATTGAACGAAAGATCCCTCCTGCAATCTGGAGTGGTTATGTCATCGGAGTCATTGAAAGAAAACACCTTTTTGTGAAACTTCAAAAAAAAAATCTCCCTTATTACAGGTTATTTATCAGCTCATCGGTAAATCATCTAAAAAGTGACAGACAGACAAAGGCGAGTTGACAAAATGAAAGGAATATAATAACTTAGTATGTCACACCAATTACAAGTTTATCCCATGCCGTATCCAGCAGGGAATTAACCAAATACAAGAGGGGAGGAAAAAATTTTCTGTTACACGGCTTTTCAAAAGGAAACGTGACATGTGGGGAGAGAATATGTTTTCTTATTTTTTTTTTGTTTCACTAGCCAAAGTTTTAGCAGTAAGAAGTAGATTTTCTTTTAAAAAAAAAAAGAAAAAAAAATTCCTTTCGCATTTAAGAAAAGGAGGAAGGTTGACGAATTAGAGAATGAGTCTCAAGGGTGGAAGTGATCAACCGACAGCTTTCGGTATAGATTCGATGGCTCCCTTGTGTAAAATTCAATTCATTCAAGGTCTCCCCGGCCCTTTGGCGCTGACCATCAAACATCTCCTGCCGACTCCAATCTCAGTCAGCACTCAGACCAGCTGTTGATTGAATGCTTTTTCTACCGGACATGATTTCTTTTCCTCCTTCATTATATCCTTTAAGGATCTTCTTCCGTTGCTCTTTTCCTCATTTTCTTTCATTTTCAATCCTGGCCCTTTGATGACTAAGAGTTAATTCGCATTTTTTTCTCTCAAACAAATTCTAATCGTTACTTTTTTTTGGAGGGGAGCTCGCCCACGACATACGTAAAAACTCAGCTTAAGTACCGGATTCAACATGCGAAAAACCTTCTAACTTTTTTACAGACCGTTTGTTTGTAATCAGCAATATGACATATTTGCGGATCCAGGGCAGTGCAGACTAAAAACATGCGTTCAGTGGCAAATCCAGCACTGTTCCCGTCTTTGCAGCTTTAAAATATTGTAATAATAACTCACCATTTTATCACTCCAGAATCTCACAGTTCATAATGCGTTCGAACTCAATGAAGTCTGTGCTGTGGTGGTGCATTATATGGCATCTGAACTAATTTCGATTCTTATTTTAAGATCTTTTCAAAGGCGAACTGGATCTTATCTGAAAAAAATTTAAAAACAAATCAGTCTTGTAATTATTTAAAACTGAAAAGGATTCTCTTTATGTAAAATTTGAAATTACTAGATTGTTTTTTTATAATCCAGAAAAGCTGCAGATATTTTACTTTCTGGAAATCAGGGCTAAAATATTTTTTCAATAAAACCTAAAAACACAACTTCTTACGTTAACTTTTAATTATCAGAGAATATAAATGCCCCATAATAAAATAATCTGAGTATATTGTTCAGGTATATGCATATGATAAATGCTCCCCCCTGAGTAGAAGACAAAGTTATCTGTCATCAAAAATGGCGCCCGCATCACGTGGTTTCTTTGAGAAGCGACATCCGTCCTAGACTAAAATATTCGAAACGTGCTGGGCATCTCTAATAAACAACGAACAGCTCTATTTATTTTCTTAGTATTTTTTTTCTCGCGAGACATTTAAAAGTATATAAAATTAATGACTTTGTAACCCATTAATTAAAGTATTACATTATTCGGCAAGGATTGTCTTCTGCCTTTATTTCAATTTCTTCAGGGTTTGGCATTTGTCCCGTTTCTTTCACACCCGAAACCCATAACTAAGATAACATGTCAATTAGAAGTTAAACGTGGCATCAAGAATAGTAATTAACACTTATCACGTCTTAGTAATAAATTAGATGGCATATGAAAATAGTCCATAGGAAGTGGTGACCTCCGAGGTCGCGTCGTTATGACCCTGGATGTCATTAATCTTGCTAATGAGCGCTTTTAGGTCTTACAATTACACCGACACATAAGACATGTCGTTCATCGCCTTTTAATGACATAAGTTTTTTTCTAGGAGCTAATTTTAACTTCCGCTTCTATTTTTCTGCTAATTCGAAACGAGCCAATTTGGTGCAGAACAAGCAAACCGCCCAAAATCGATGAGAAAAAGTTTTGAAAAATGTTTCTTTTAAAATAAGGAAAGAAGAATGATGGAAAGAGGCGCGAGCTTCAATTTAAAAATGACGTCGGAGCTGTAGAACGAAGAAAGTCGAGATAACCACATTTTATATAATTAGATTTGCTTTATTATGATTAATTGAAGATGATTGCGAGCTGCCAATCAATGTCATTATTAATATTTGTTTAAAGTTGCCGAAATACCACCATTATTCATCTTGTGTCGTGTACTTTGCAATTACCTCATCGTGAATCCTAATTGTTTCCTATGAATAAGCTTCATTTACATTTTTTTAATCGTGCAGTAAACATCAATTTCGTTTATATTTTCCAGCTTCTTTGTTCTGTTGCTTGTTATTACCGATTTCATGTTAATGGAGGAGACTTAAAAATTTGATGAAGTGTAAAGTTCAAAAATTGTTTAAAGCCCGAAGATAATAATGTTAATGATGATTGATCTTATTTAGCTATTAAATAACCGATAAACACAGATTTTATGCAATAGACATATGTATCAATGTAGTCTTGACGTTTTAACATGAATATATACTCTAAACGAAATAGAGAAGGCACAATCACTTAGCTGGTAGCAACTTTAGGATAAAAAGTACTGTACAGTGCTTTGTTCAGTTGCTTGTACCTTTTTTGCTTACTCCTGCGTCCGAAATCTTACTTTTCCATTTGCTGTTTGCTTACTTCGCAACTTGCCTTAGTTTCGATTTAAATTTGCTTCTTTTAAATATTGCATGATGTTTTCTCCGTGCTACCTGCGTCTCGATTGAGTTTCGGTATTTTCGGCAAAGATACGATTTTATTTAGGCGTAATTTTTTACCTCTCCCATGCAGCACTGAAGAGATACCTCGTTACTCTGCCTCCTACTGCCTGATCTAAAGTTCAGCTTATTTAATGCAATCTCCAGCCTATAAATCAGTGCTGATGTAAAGCTGCTTGCCTCTGTCAGAAGGCTTGAAGTAACTTTGGAGTGCTAGCTGGTCTCTGGAACGCAGATGTTCCACTGTGTTCGCTTTGACAAGTTTCTAAAGCATTGCTCAGGTACTCGCACCATGCTTTGCATGTTGCTGATGATATAGAGCCATAAAGATGTTATGTAAAAGACTTTCATCAGGTTGAATTTCCTTTTTTTAGAATTTCGAAATTGAATGAGCGTATACGAGTCAGAGTCATGGTTCTTGAGTTAAAGCCATCCTTCTAGTTTCAACCACGTAACAACTAATTTTTCTATGACATTTAATAATTCCAATCTTATGATTTCAGATCTTCACTTTTTTTCCATTCTCAATATTTTCATAAACAGAACCTCCAATTTTTTATCAACATAATCATAATATGTTTCTCGCTACAATCAAAATCTTTAGATCAAGTACCACCACTCCCAGGATTGCCGATCAAAAAATTTATAGCAACAAGATAATTTCAGCATAGTAATGACTTTCCAAAATAAATTAAACTCGTTTATTACGTTCTTTTTATATTTATTGATGATCGATCAACATTGACAAAATTTTGTACATAAATAGCCGCTTCAACGACTTTATTGATCGATTAAAAAATTTTATGATGCTTTAATTATAAGGCACTTTATCAAGAGAAAATAGTAAAAAAAAAAAAAAAAAAAAAAAAAAATGAAAACAGGTTTTCGTTCTTATGAAGTAAAAGACCTGTCAATCTGTCGTTTTTTTTGATTGATTTACTTCATTGAACAAATTAATCAAAGAAAACCATCGCATAGGATTGGTTCGAGTTAAGCTTAAACGATGATAGCATAATTATCCTTGATTTGTTGTTTAATTACTATGACGATTTATCGCTTTAATTTATACTGATTAAAAAGAAGACTTTCTAGGCCGAAGCTGATAAATAAATTGTAAGCGACATAAAAAAATTTTACGTCTTGCTTCAGTCAGTGCTGTGAAAGCTTGAACAAGTCTCAGGCTTTTTAAAAAGATTTAGCCCAATATTTAAAAATGAAACTATGGATTTAAAGATATATTCCAAATCCAAAGAGGCAATCTGAATCGAAGCTTACGAAAAGCTTTAGCTTTGATAAGAGCATCGGCTGATTCTGGCAGTGAAATATTCATACTATGAAATTAACAAACCTGTCTGACTCGGCGCAAAGCGATACACCTTGAGTTGAGATAATGAGCCCTTCACGTCATTTGAAATCATTCCATTATTCCATCTCGTGCAGTTTTGCTGTAATTGTCTGTTGGTTTCAGGGACATGGAAACAAAGTACTGACGATTCGATCTAGTTCCAAACATCGAAATCATGTAAACCGGCTCGGATTTATGTTCCTAGATGAGAAGGAAATTTAAAATTGTAATATGCTAATGCGAAAAATAGCCGGTAGCAACGAAAATGGGAGAACTTAAATTGCACTTGTCCTGATTGCATGGTCTATGAGTACACTCTTCACTTTGAAATATTATCTTTTCAAAATGAAGTAATTAGCCATTAGTTCTTACTTCATCTAAATCAAACTGGTTACAGTGTATCGTGGGATTGTATCAAGGCAACCGAATCGACAGTAATTCATTCAGGGAATTGTTATGTTTTGATTGACGTTACCTCACCTGACGGTAGGGAAAAGGAATGAATATTAAAGGGTATGCGGATTAAATTTTTCAACGATGACAGCAACTAATCTTTTATCGTTTGGATGAAAAGAGCAGAGTTTCGCTTTGAGACCAACTTTGGCTGATGAGGTTATTACACAAGCTCACTTGGCTGAGTCAGTTACCGTCTGCAATTGACGCAAAATAGTGCGCATCTTGGTTTTGAGACCAATACTTTTCTCGCTATACCTTACGGCAAATTGTGCCTGTTTATGCATCTAACGCCCGAATAGCTCGTGCCTGATGCCTCCATGGCGCTAGCTTAAACCCTGTAAGTTATGAGCCTCCATATTAACATTTTCTACACTCTGATCAAAGACTTTTGATCTTTTTTAAAAAAGAAACGAAATTATCTACAAAATGAACTTTAGTGGTAAAATTATACGAAGTCAAAAAACCAAAACATGTACGCATCTGCACTATTTTTTCCGCTTAAGAACATATCTAGTTACCACAAAGTTACGGTCATATTATGCAACAAAACTTAAGCAAATGAAATCATTATGAAATTAATTAATAAATTAATTATAACCCAAGCTCAAGTATTCATGTTCTTCCTTGTAAATGATCAGCTACGTAAATGCCATAAATTAATTTCAACCAGTGTGAAATCCTAGCGAACAAAACTAAATCTGAACAGTGGAAACAAGTGTGCGCGTTAGAGAAGAACATGAGGTGCACATTTATTTTCAGCGACGACAGACTTGGTTGATTTACTGAATAATCTAAAATATATCATGTCTTTCCCTTTGTACCTCTTTCTCGTTGCTAAATAACTAATAACGCAAGAAGACAAAAAGTTGAGAGTGAGAAAGAGATATCACATATGTATTATTTATGAACAGTATATCATGCCTTGTCACAAGGTCTTTTTCAAGTGATTTACACCTCCAGCATATTATAACACTTTCTCGGCGTTTCCTTTTCGAGGGATTTAAGGCTCTTGTCAACATTTCACAAGGATTTCTCTCAAATAGAAAAAAAGTTTAGCCAGGATGCTCAGGTTAAAATGCCGTGCTAATTTTGTTTAAGGCGGCTTCGTTAAAGGCCTCACCAAATTATTCTGCATTGTACTCATAAATGCATTAAATTATACATCAAGTTGTTACTTTTTTTAATGCCCCTATATTTATTTCTGATTTACCGTTTTTATTGTTCAGGCGGGTTTGGCGCCTTTTTTTTTTTTTTTTTTGTAAAAATACTTCAAAATTTAATGCTCATTTAAAATTAAAAACAACATAAATCACTTGGTGCGCTACTCGACAAAAATTACACCTTGAAAAATCTATTCAAAAAAGTTTTCCTCGATTCTCGGTAATTCGGAAAGAATAAAAAAAGGGAGTGAAAAATTCAAAGTGCATACGAACAAAACAAGCAAGATAAAATATTGCGGGTTATAAAATACTGTAGACAGATGACAAAGACCACACACTCTGAGATCAAAAGAAGCCGACTGTGCTATTGGAATCAATTGGGAGGGAAAGTGGGCTCTCTAAGTCATAAATTTATACACCCACATAAGCCTTTTGCTTTAGTAAAAAAAAAAGTTTAAACTGTGAGTCACGATGCAAAGAACCGACACGATCTCTTTGGGTTTTTTGTGCCAGCAGAACAAATCCAAAAGAACCTTTTCCCCTCCAACAAAAAATTTAAGTTTCGGTACTGCCGCCAAACGGATGAAACTATGTTTTTCTAGTGTTAAGTAAGGAACAAACAAATGAACAAACAAACAAACAAAACTGACGGACGCTGTATAAAATTAATGATACAACATTCAGTAAACATGCACGTCATGTTACGTTATTAGCTTATATGTCTTACACGTCCGTCATCGGGCTTAGTTAGTCAGGCGGTGACTTTTGACACGCAAACCACCTTGATTTACTTCATTGTTAACTCGTAAAAGATGGCTGTGGCTACTAGGCGGAGTTTGAATTTCAACAAGGCGGTCTCTAAAGTCGCCATTATGAAGATCTTATATTTTTTGTTTTGTGATCTTGAGAAACAGACAATCGACTTTTTTAACCGGCGCACGCTTACAAAGTATATTTATTACAGGATGCGTTTGGACACTCCTGAGAAAAGTCCCAAAAAAAGCTAACAACATTCATTGTAAACAAATTTCGAATTCAATAGTGTTGGCGTTTATGTTCTTGTTTTACAACATTAAAAAAAAACATTTTAACACAAGAAAGTAAAACATAATTAAATGAAGAGAAAAAAAATAATCAGAAATTTAATGCGACTACAAAGGCCGCTTTAAAAAAATCCACATGGGTTATTTTACCAGCTTTTTGAGTGCACTAGCTTTGTCTGAAGATCATACAGCCGATTCGTATGAAATCTGAGAAACGGTAAAACAACAAAAATCTCGGGTTTTTTATACAGATTAAAGATTTCTAACTTCATTAAATTTAATGGTCTCTTACAAGTAAACAGTGATATGTAAATCTGATGTTCAAATTATAAACTATTGCCCAAAATCTGACAGGAAATTCGCTATCTGTTTTGAGTATTATTCCATATCCGTTTTGTTGGAATCCAGTGTTATGGAAAAATAATGCGAATGTGAGCAAGAACCGACTCAAAAGAATAATACTTAGGTTTTTGTCAAAATATTGCTGACTGGATGAATAACCAAGCAACTTTGATCTCAAGAAAATACCACGATTTCGACTTTCGAAACTGCCGAAATAAAAATGAAGAATTAGTAAGACTATAACTGCTTGTTGAATATTCATCGTAAAGTTAGTTAATTAAGTCGTTTTTATGCATTCATGCTTATTGACAAGATTGTTACCCCTCCAGCAAATGTGCCCATTATCTTGAAACATTAGAAATCAAAAATCAAGCCATAAAGAACGCAGTAAATTAAAAAAATTTTCCTTCGGTAAAGATTACTATTTATTTTCGTCTGCCTACTTAAATTATAGTAAAAGCAAAATACCGACTCTTTAAAATGTCTTTAATACCGATGGTAACGCGATTTGGCACCACTGGTCGTATTCTTCGGGCCATAGAATTTGATGGAACGTAAGAAAATTAAACTGGAATTGAAAAATGATGCAGACCCTAATGCTGTTAAAATGAATGAATATTTGAAAGGAAGATCCGATGTTCTTCTCACTTTGACTTTAATGTACACTAATGTCAAGTTAGAAGATGTAAATCAACAGTTATGACCAATAAAATGGTTCTAGAAGGGAAGACTAACTACACTTAGCAATTCCCAATTATCCCACGTTTCGTAAATGATGACTTTTAATGGTTTTAACCGAGGGAGTCTTCCATAATTTCACTTTTAATTTTAACTAACTCAAGGCACTTTCAAAATTCGTGCATGGTTTCTACGATACCTGGAAAACCGTACCGATTTTTTCCTTTTTTTTAAAAAAATCCAAAAGCTATCTTCGTCTTTTTTTCCTCTTCCTAAAAATTCGTATATTTACGATCATCCAAGCGATAATACAGGTTATTCGCACTCATTTTTCGTCCCCTGATGCAAACAAACCGTGAAGTGTCAAATAATTTTCATTTACAGAGAACGCTGTGAATGGTTTTTACAATCTTCTCCCTGAAAGCATGTCTAGTTTATTTGGCTTCTAAATGGAAGTTATCTCACCGTTTACGAGCTAACGTTCTTCGCTCTTTTCAGTTTACGGGTCGTGTCATAAATTTTATGCCCCCCCACTCGTTTTTTTTCCTCACTCTCCTTTCCCCCAGACTTTGTTTATCAGTGCAATTTTGTTGCATTTGAACCAATAGTATTTTCCGCGGAGAGAATGACGCATCAAGCAGTTAATACGTCGACTCCAAACGACTTTATATAAAGTTTTTATAAAAAGAGATGTCTTTCAAAATTGAGTGTGAAAATAATTTAAGTCATTAAATAAGATGACAGCGGATCTATCTAAAATCACAGCTGGATCCCAAAAATGAATAATAAAGAAACCGGCGTCCTGCGGACACAAAGTTTGGACCACCAAATATACGACCTAATGTTCTGACTCGACCTCGATTCATCATTACGATTCATTGCGGTGTCGAAACCTTAAAAATCATTCATTTTTCTCTCCCTTTCTTGTAAGTTACAGGAAATCGATTAAAGTACTCTAAAGGAATCCCGAAACTGTCCATTCATTTCTCCTAGGTAATCCTCAGGCGGAAATGGCACGGCTCCAACTTCGAGGAAATATTTCGTATAACCTTTCGAGAAGGAAGAAGGGAAAGAAAGGAAAAAAACATATTTTATAAAAATCCCACTTGTGACTTTTGGTGGTGACAGAGGAGGGCGGGTTTTTCAGGCATATCTGAAGAAAAAAGGCTGATCAGTAATTATTTGTTGAATGTAAGTAGAGCCAGGTGTGTGAGTGACAAGCTTGCCATTAGCTGAGAAACACGGCTTAATCCTCTCACGCGAAATCCAAATCAAGAACCCATTCATCACGGTCAAATACAATGCCATTACCAGCCATACAAAAAAATGTCATTAAAGTAAATGGAACTTTCGATCATATTAATTATTTTCCCTTATATTTAGCTTTGCACCTTCCCGAGCTTTATTTGATAACCCCTTTTTAATTTTCTCCTTTTCTTCGTAAAAACCTCATATATACAATCATAATTCCGTAAGGAGAATATCCCCCTATAAAAATTGTAGCACGAATCACTTTTTCAGGAAAGCTGCGTTCTTTTATTGGCGGTTAAATGTTTTATCAGCAGAATAATATGTTACAGTACATTTCATGGCGGTGGAAAAAGCAGCAAGAAAGAAGGGATTTGGTCTTTAAAAATTGAAAACAAAGAGCATAGTGGCGGAATCTTAATTTTCATTGCACAGTAAAAAGCAGCAGCAGCTGCAGTTTGCAGCTTATAATTTGTGGCTGACAGAAAGTCTAACAAACCCGGGCTATGATTAAAAAGCTCGGGCTAAGCCTGCAACAGATGAAAGCTAGTTTAGTTTGCATATCACTCTGACCCTTACGAAGACCTAAGTATGCACATTAGGTGGCATCGTTTTTGATCATCCTCGGCTTAAAATTATTCTAAAAAAGTAGTATAGAAACGACCCTTTTCATATAAAATAAAACACTTGAACTTATTCCCCGGTTCGTATTATTATAAAACGCCGGAAAGAATAATAAAATAAAAAAAAATCCGAGCACCGGCTCCAGCCGGGTCTACAGGGATGTTTTCTCAACGTAACAGACAACTAATCTGAAAAGTGACTTATAATCAAATGGCCATAAAACTGTATAATATCGTGATTTGTGGAAATTATGAAGCATTATCATTGTGGCTCCGGCGCCGTTTTGTGATTTATCGTTCTGTTCCAAATTATAGTTCATCCATCACCTGAGACGTTGTATATCTAGTTCGAAAGACGCCACTACTTTTTGATAATCTACTAATTATTACTTAGATATCTCTTTGATTTATGAGAATGCAACTGCCAACGTAATAATAAAGTGACCATGCATTATCCGTTGTTAAAATCAAATCTGTATGCCTTAGATGTAAAAAAAAAATCGGTGTAAATAAGCAATAAATAAAGACGGACGTCGGGGTTCCTTTTTTACACAAAAGGAAATGGCTAATCTTGGTAACTATGATTTCGGCACGTTTTGGATATTAAAAAAAGAGCAAACACAATAAATATATTGTGTTTGCTCTTCTTTTTTTTTATTTACCATCGCGCAGTTAAAGTTTTTTGAATGTAAAAATTAAGTATTATTCATGATTGACCAGTGGCGCCTTGCCGTCGACCACCAATAAAACAGGTATTATTGTAAACAAGGAGGTATCCGCTCCTTTGTCGGATGCTACTGAAGTGTTGACAAGTCCAATCTCGGAATATATAATACCCGATTTTGAAAGGGGTTTATTTTGGAACCCATCTAAAAAAATTCCATATAACTGTCAATCTTGTCTTTTTGTCGGTACTTTTACCTTCGTTTTTGTCACAATATAAGTTTTGATTTATATCCTTTTACATCGGGGATCGCCCAGTTTTTTTTGTTGTTGTTGATATAAGTGCGGCATCTTGTCAAGCGTTTACGACTACTGTGAGAAAGGTTCGACTTGAAAACAAGTTTAATTTCTTCCGGCAACGAGACACACGCTCGGAAAAAAACGTATCTCCTTCAAAAAACATAAAACAATCACAGGAAGAGAGAGAGAAAGAAAAGAGATAAATAGAAATAAAATGCACAATGTACAAGTGTACGTGATTAACAATCAAACTACGTCCGTCATTCTGAGTGTCCAAATTGATGCTCACGGTACCAACATCTATAATTTAGTTGGTCCCCTGTAATTTGCATTCTAGTTGAAGTAGATCCGCTATCATTTATCAATACCTTGTAAAAGTACCTAATTTCCTTTATCTAAGGTAATAATTTTATAAAATACTGGTTATGGAACTTTGTTTGAGAAGCACATTATTAGGCGCGATATGTATGAAGAGAGCATGTATTTATGTAAATGCAGTATGATCATATTTTTGAATTAGTTATTTCAGAAATACCTTTTATCTTCGTTTTTAAACGAAATTGAGCTTTATAAAAAAACCGTTACTAATTCACATAGTTTTCAGATATTATCTTATAAAGGTTCTAATCACACTTTGGCCTATGTGCAATAAAATAAAGATTGACTTTCTTTCAACTACAGCCTGGGGATTTACGAAATCACTATGAAAAATAAAATTATAATAACAAGGGATGCTTTGATTCGATAAATTGAACAGAGGACAGAAAACAAGATTTGACTGAAATTAAAAGTCTTAATAAAAAAAATTATTTTTCAGACATGAAAAGCTGGCCCGGTTTAACAAATCAGGTTAGCCTCGGGTTGTGAAGATCCTCAAGAATGTGCCGCAATATGAATCCAGGCAATCTCAGAGACGAGCAAACGGACCGGAAGAAGATTATAATTCAAAATAATTGGGTAAGTTTATGGAATATCTGGTGATTGAGGACCATCCTCCCAGCGGTCCCTTAACGCCTGTGAAACATTGAACTATAAATTACTTGCACGTAGAAGAGATTGTTGTCTTAAAAAATAAGTGCTGCGTCAAATTTTGGGACCGAGAAGAGATCCTGTGATGGGATTTTTGAGAATACGCTCAGAAGATAAGATTCGAAGACTTACATGACAGTAGCTGAAGCTGATTGTCAGTGTGATCAAGGCACAACGCCTTCAATAGGTGGGGCATGTAGCGCTTGCGCCTCTATCGTAATGATAAGGCAGGTTTTGGATAGACACCCTACGAGTTAAAGACCTTAAAGTGTATCGTGGTGTGACTCAAGAACAACGAGTATAAAGATGCGGGTTCCCAGTGTGCAAGATGACGTCTTAAAGACGTACCCACCTCATTTGTCCCAAATAAGACGTTAAAAAAACATCTTGAAGACGTCCTTTTAAGACAATTAAGGACCACTACGAGTTCTAGACGTCATCTTGCACAGTGGGTTGGGTGAAAATCCATGAATGGCGGACCAAAATAGAGCCGTCTAGAGGGGAATCTGTGATGCGGCGATAGGACTCCAGATCTTGTAAAGTCATAGATAGCCAGAAAACAAGCTACTCAACTTACCTGAAAAAAAGAAAAGAAAAATGAATTAGTTTGGCGATACGACAAAAACTTTATAAGAAAACATACAATTCCTGCCTAATTCTGAGATTTTAGAGACTAGTCTTAAAATATTTTATTGTTATCAGCGATTGTAACAAATTAATTTCAACTGGCATCATAAGTCATTCCTGTCCGGTACTAAATTTACGAGCTCTTGTAACAGAATATTACGCTCGGGTTTACCCATGATTATTATTTGAATCCACAGCCAAGAGAAGATACCAAATGAACCTATGTAATTGTAGGTGCTATTTAAATTTTTAATTGTTAAAGAAGAATGGTGTGGAAGACGTGAAAGATTTAGGTGTGAAATGAAAATTAAATGCTGTCCATTGTTTTTCTTTTTAGTGTAAACATCTTCCAAGTTCCCTAACACGTCGCTAAAGAGTTTCTTTTCTTCATGTCTGAAGTCCAATTACCTCTCTCTTGTGCTCGTCTTTTTCGTTTCTCTTATCTCGTCTTTCCCTTTCCAAACTTTTTATCCCTGCCATTTCGTAGCTTCATCATCTGATTATTGTCTTAGAGTAATTAACAAACGGGGGTTTCGTAATCCCGTTGTACACAGAGTGTACTTTCAAAGGGATCGAAATATATTCCACCCTCAGGATATAATTTTAAGAATATTTGCACTTTCCAGCGAGGGAGTTTATTTCGCTTTAGGTTATCATAAAATCGAATCGGATAATTCATTTACCAACGAGGGCCTCGATGAAAAATAAAGGGGCAAACGATGTAGTGTATAAAGCTAAACACTTGTCATCTATACAGTATAGTCCGTTGCAGATTTAATGGACTTAACTAATTGAAGGATTTAGGCGGGGAATTCTATAGTGAGTCACAGGATATTAAATACAAATTTTCAGCACCCCCAAAATTTCTCATTCAATCAAAAGAAAAAAACCCACATTTTTGTTCATATTTCTTGCCTAAAATTTTTATTTTTATGCATGTTCATTTTTCTAATTATTTTCTTTTATTCTTTCAAAAAGGCGCCTCTTTCTGGATTAGATAATGTAGAAAAATTTTTAAAAAAATACGAAAATTTATTTAGCGCAAGAAAGGTTTTAGTCTTTTAAGGTTTCCACCCAACGTCACTCTAGGGCTATTAACAGTGCTGTAATTTAGAAAAAGGTCCCTCACAAATAATTATCCTTGCCTCTCTTTATTGATTAAACCCGACGCCTGGTAACAGTAATTAGAAGGATGAGCCAGCAGAAATATAGGGTACATCTACCGACAGTAATGTGAGGTCTGTTTGACGGGCAGACTCTTTTCATTTAATAAGATTTAATGAATGGACTGTTTGTGTATTTTTCTCTTTTGCAAATAGAATGAATTCTTGTCTTAGCCCGTTCATTTCAAGTTTTTATTTTAATTCTCGCGGGGTCGAAACTTGAAAAATACTTGGCACCAATGACAACGAAAATTTCATACCAGACCTGAGATGGCTGTGTGGCTAATAAAACATCATTATGAAGTTTAAGAAGCTGATATTAAGCTAAGTTCAATTATGAAAGCAGTTCGAGTTTGAAAGCTTTACAGGTTTCACTAGGTCCACGTTTTAACAATTTCAACTAGCATGCGTCCCAAGTTTATTTGAGTTTTTAGTTACCATAATTAAACTGGACTTTCTTATTAATATTGGTTTATTGCAGAAATCTAAAAAAGTTGTGTATTACTAATCCAAAAATTGATTCTAGGAATCCCCCTCGAGTGCCTTTCGAACGATTCTTAAGTTCCATACATAATTCGTTTCGGTTTGTGAATCGACCTCCTTAAATTAGATCTTGTTTGTTTACAATCGGTCGGCAAAGTGTTCATCGGAGTCGATGATGTATAATAAAAGAATGAAAAGTAATGATCAATCATCAAGAAAGTAAAGATACGAAAAATAAAGCGGGTTCAAACTCAAAAAAAGAGGAGGGGACCCGATTTGAGGGGAAGGGTAGAGAGGGCTTCCACTCTGTTAGATACTGATATTGGAACGCCAATCATTCTTTTGTTGAAGACTGCTTGAGGCGAAAGCGTGAGACGTGTAAGTAGTTGCGGTTTGTTCAGAACCCTATGTTTGTACAACAGACATTCTCTTCCTTCTTCCATTGTTATTGTGGATATAACCTTTTTTCAAAGTTCCCCTATGCTAGCAGATCCTATTGAACAAAATGCGCCGTTAAAATGGAAACACGATAACTTGATAAATCTAATTAATTTAAGAATAACGTCTTTAGGTGTATGGGCATTCCCAAACCCTCGAGGAAACAACTTTAAAACCGCCGACGAAAACTTTTTAACCGACAAGCAAACACTGTAGAGAAAAGCAAATAAAACTTATTTGGTCTAGGAGATGTAAATGAATAAATTCAACATTCAGGACAGACAGAAGATGTTAAGTGATTAGCAGTTTGTTTTTCTTCTTGTGCATGTTGACCAATTTAGCTACCGTTTGTAAAAAAAATCTTGTTTCCCTCTCTTATTTCTAAAAACTGTGGCACACACATAAACGTAAGAAAGTCTTTTGAAAACTTTGCAGTAAATAAAAGAAATAGCGCGCGTGTGGCGAGATCATAAAGCGGGAAGAAGACACGATAATTACAAGGGAGAAAGGAAGACGAAGAGAAGGAAGATGAAGCTGAAGTTTTAATTAAAACAACGTGAACGATATACAGAGCTGTTTGCGGTGGTGCCGGCTGCCCAGAATTACTTCTCTCTATATACGGACAAAAGCCCTGGCCACAACCCGGCCACAGCCCCCCCGTTCATTTTACCCCAAACGAATTACACGATCACACAGATTTTCATCGAAAATAATGAACCGATGCCATCGACAACCTTTTTCATTGTTTCTTTTTCACTTTTACAAATACCTAATTTGCAAAACTTTGAACTTTTACACGTGGAATGGATTTCCTCGATTCGAAAGGAAAAAAATGTTCGTCTGTCAATTTAAACTGGTCATAAATAAAAACATAACATCCTCTTTGCACATTTGCAATCAATACACCCCTATGTTCGTGGCCGTTTCATTTCCTCAACCGCCTCGAATATCTGATGCCCATAACTTTGATCTATGTCCTGATAAATTAAAAATATTGAGAAAAAACGACATTCTAAACTGAAAAGCGGTAAAAATTATAATGGGGAAAAAAATTCTACTCCGATTTTATATTTGCCTTATGTATGATAATCAATTTCGTAGAGAAAGCAGTTATGAAATCAAAATTGTGCCATAAAAATTGGAAAACAATAACTCGATGTTGTATGTCCTGGTCTCGGCCATTATTTCACCACCTAACAGCTCGCCAGCTCCTGCCATTTCCATGAAATATATCATACCAAGCTTCTCTCTCATTTTTTTCTCTTCCTTTTTTTTGTTCGGAGTTTAACGACTTATTCTGCTTTTTGAATTCTTGAAATACTGGAGTTGTTGATGTACTCGTACGCTTTTTCTATAATGGCTATCGGGAGAATATAAAACATAAAGGGGAGTTTCGTAGTCATGAACTGATCGAGGCTCCCTCTTAAATAAGCTGCAATGAATTTTGTAAAGAATGGTGAATCGGTTCCGAATGTTCGCGAAAACAATGTTGGTTTCGGCATTTTTTAAAGCCCGGATATAGGTCTAAAAAGGCCGGTTCAAAGGCCCAAACTAAAAGCTTTAAGCCAACTCGCATGAGATCTCAGACTCGTCAGTTAAAAACTTGCACTCGAACTCGAAAGTTTCATTTTTTCCCTAAATTTTTCTAATACGATTTCCCTTTACAGCAGCATAATCTTTTAGCTAGGACTTATTCGGACTTCAAAGACATACTCCAAATTCTTTCTAAGAAAATAAACATTGATAGATTTCTCTGAAAATAACATCTCTTCCTCCATGAAATCCAGAAATAGAACTGCTTTGAACGGACTAGCATGATTCCTTTCGAAAGAATACGCCTATACCAACAAAAAAAAACTGAAAGCGAAACGAATGAACCACTTTTATAATGAATTAATGACACACGAAAATAACAAATTTTGATCGATTTTTGATCTCTCCTGGGAAGAAAAAGGGTCGACAACAAGATTGAAATAAGGGTGAGGATATGACTGACATAGATTAATGACTCGTTTTCTCTCTCTCTTTTCCAACGCCATTTGTCTATTATTTTGTCAGCTCTTGTCTTCTCTGACAACAATAATGTACACATATTAATTTGTTTTTATTGCATTCGTAAATAACATGCACAACAATAACAACTGATTGCCCTGACAATCAACCTGTATAAGAAAAAGCGGTGAAAAACTAGGCCAACGAAACCAAGGCTATCCGCACAAAGAAAACGAAACCTTCCGATTTCTACTGCATGTTCATACGGAAAGAAAACAAAAAAAATTTAAAATAAACAAAACGAATGAAAGCATGTGTGGCGCAGTAACAGCTTTACTGATTAAGTCGGGTTTATAATAACCGTGGTAACACATCATAGGGTGCCCATTATTTGATATAGAGTCATATATCAACCAAAGAATTAATGAGTTGGTAAAAATAAATGTGAAATTATCAATTGTTGGAACCAGCAAATGCATCCCTTGGGACCTCACATAGAGTAGTTAAGGCCTCCTCACGACAGCTGCATGTCGCATTTTCAATAGAAGGACTCTCAGTGCTGTATGGGATTAACCAGAAAAGATCGAGCAAGGATTTCAGCAGGTGCCTTTTTGAAACTTTGCCTTTTCGGAGGGTTACTATCTCCGGATTCGCACTTGCATCCTTTTTGTATTAATTACACCCTAAGTGCGAGCATAACAATGCTGATCCCATGCCGCTTTTGAGATGTCCTTATCTGACTCTCCCAACTATTAACTCCGTTTGATTTATGGTTTTGTATTAGCACTGTATCAAATGCGACTCAATGGGGTCGGTTCCAGAGACAGGCTTGCCCTTTTATTGATTCAATCCACAAAATAAATTATGACAACTGATAATCATATTACATTCCGGCAGTAATTCATTTTTTTCTTTTCCCCTTCTTGTTTATCTATAAAAATGAGGCGGGTAAAAAGGTATGACGATTATCGAGAGCTATGATCGAATATCGAAAAAGTGAAAAGGCCAGCATACCGTCTCGGATATAGATATTTAAAAAGAAAAAAAAAGGAAAGAATAAGTTCTCTTCATCGGAACATTTCAGATTATATTAAGTAAAAGTTATTTCCCAGCAAACTGCGCAAAGGGAGCTTTCCTAGACATTTACACGAAATTATTACATCATAATTTTGCTTTAACCATTTTCAAAATGGAGTCTCTAAGAAAATAACAACTTGTTATGATAAACTTATCGGGGATTCTATTATTTTACGAATTCAAATGATTTTGACAGTAACTTTATTATACGGTACCTTATAAGGATGTATAAATTTATATAAACTATATAACAGAGGAAAGGTTGTTCAAAGCATTTTTAGAGATCTGGGCGAGTTTTATATGACATTAAGTTACTCCGTCTAATCTTGTATAGGCGCGTTCGGTACAATATCAGATGACAATAATTGACTATTGATTGTAAATGATAGGTTTTGATAATTTTTTTTGTCAAATACGGTAGCTAATCTCATTTAATATAGTGAGTAACTAGCCGCAGGACAAAAAATACAAATCTTGGCTCATTGACTGCTGTAGACAAAATTGGCAAGAATTAACAAAAAAAATTTGAAGAAAAAACTTTCATCGCTTGCTCTTTTTTAATATATTCATTAACTCAACATTTTGGAACCCGAAAAATAAGACTTAAGCCTTACAGAATATACTTTTGCTGAGGGCAACCTGCACGATTTCAGGTTCGTAAATGGACCCCGAATTAAGTTTAGGATAATCCGTCGATGGGTTTAATATAAACTGCAGCAGCAATTTTTCAGGGGCGAGCTTTTACATTCAGGCTTGCCCAGTTCCAAAAATTAAAGAAATAAGCCCATCAGTCAAGTATTGCTAACGCAACATAATTTTACAAGAACTCTTTTCAGAAACATATTTTTTTGAGTGTAATCAGTTAAAACTTTTAAAAAATACTGTACAAAAACGTGCATGCTTGTGAAAAGCAAAAAGAAAATCTCATAACAAAGATGCATGCAAACATTGCGAAAATAGACAGGTATAAAATTCCCAACTTGATTTTACAAGAGCTTTGCCAGAACGAGATTCTAAAATCAATCTTAAGAGTGCTGGGCAAGTTAGTTGATCGCTGATTTTTTTTCCATTCTTCTTTTCCCTCTGGGTTTTGACAGGTCACGCACTTTTGGAACCACATTCGACTCCCTCTTATCTTCCGACTATTTTACTTTCCTTTGTTCAGGTCCGTTTTGAAGGCACGATCATTTTCTTGTTATTTAAAAGAATAAGCAGTTGACACGTCGGATATGTCGAGGAAAACAAAAAGTCATACATCATAACATGGGTGGAGATACAGCAAATGACCAAACCGTGATGGATTTACGCGTCACGCTCCTCGCCCGCTAAAGATTTACTGACAGTTGTCGATTTTCCTTATGAAAACATTTTCCTTTTTGTTCTTTTCTCTTGCAGTAGCGAATCCTCGTGATCTCTTCTTTAATTAATCTACGATTCTCCTTTTTAGCCCACGAAAACAGATACTGCTGTCTAAGGTTGCTTCAACGACTTTGTGTGGGAAGAGCCATTCATGCGCACGGAAGGCAAAGTCCGCATATACATATAAAGCGTACGTAAGGCCAATTATGACATACGGCATATAGAGCCGAGCTGACAATCAAACAGCTCCGGGTAGCAGAAATGCGAACCCTACGAAGAATAGTCGGGAAGACTGTGTTGGAACTTGTCCGCAATGAGAACATCCGACAGTAATGCGGAGTAGAGGATGTCGTAAGGTGTGGTAGCAAAGGAGGACGGACCATGGATGATGGTAGCCAGGCACGAGGTGCTGTGAGGGGAAAACCCAGAGGCACCCGCCCAAACGGTGGAAGGATTCATGGCAGTCGTCTTCTCAAGGAGCCGGCTCATTTCCCTAATAAACAGACCGAAAGGTCTTTAAAAAGGCAGAAGAAAAAGGATACGGTTAAAAATGCGCCAATCTTTTCTATCTTCGTTCTCTTCTGATTGCCCCACGATATTTACGAGAAGATCATAATCGATCAGAAATGTTTAAAGGTCAGCGTTAAAAACCAGTATACGTCAATGTCAACAAGTAAAAGAAATCGAGTGATCACGAATACTACTGATTGATGTAGGGCAAAACAGCCAATGCTGCCATCATCTTCTTTTCAACAGACCGACAATCGTTACCAGCAGTCAATCAACTTGTCTAACATTAGACAAAATGACAGCATTCATTTATTTTATTTATTTTTTTGCTTTTCTCTTTTGATTAGTTTCCGGTTTTTATTTCGTTGTCATATTAAAGGAGTTACCAACATGACGATAACGGACATTTCACCTCGGGCTGTGTTCCGTCGTTAATTACAGCAACTATAAAAAACATTCTGAAAAATAATAACAACATTTCGAAGCTTGGGCCTTCGAGGCTTTGACAGCAGCAATATCGTTACTTAAAGATAAGACCGAACTACCATCGTTTTGACGTTTCACACGATCACGTCAAATCAACATTGCTGGAATTATAAAAAGATTTATCTTAAGTACTATTAAAAACGTTTGAACACGACTATTTTGTTACACGGTAATAAACTGAAAGGAAAAAAATGTTAATTGAATTATGCCTTACGCATTCTTTTCTTTCATTATTAAATACCATGACCAGTTGGCAATGTAAATGCATTAAGAAATATGCACGTTGGAAATTGAGAAAAAATGAGGGAAAAAAGAGAAGAAATAAATAGAAGCAAGTGAAGCAGATCTTGTGAAATACGTGGCAAATAAACAAATTCACAGATAAAATCGCATTTTTCAGCAATTCTTAAGTCGTAAAAGCCCTAGTAGCCCTAATGACCGTAACCAAAGGCTATGAGTACGTCAAATTGATCAAAGAATTCTTCGACCAGCCAGATTAGTTGTAAAGGTGTTGTCAGGACTTTGAGCTAAGCTCTGGTAAAGCTAGACATTAAAAACTCGACAGCCCTCCAAAAGTTCCGTTCAGTCTTAACCTCTTAAAGCTATCGGTCCATGAAGTACGTGAGACGAGTGAATTTGTAAGGTCGCGGTCTCCAAAAACGGCCTTTGTGTAAAATAAAAACAGTTCTCTTACTGCTACTTCACGACCCCTGTAAATGACTCAGAGTCATGATGTAGTCTGCTGAAACATATTGTAAAAAGGAAATCATTCTTCATAGTTGACAAGAATAATCTGCGGTGTTCGTATCAAAAGACCTTTCATCGTCATAACTTCAATATCCTCTTATAGCTTTATAGCGGTGCCTTCTCCTCCCGATTCGTTTTGATATATTACAGAAGAGAGGGACACATCCAAAACCGTATCCTGCCTTCGTCTTTCTTTATTTTTCTTTTGAAATCGTTTGCCATAATTAATTTTCACGGGTATAAAAGTCGCTACTGACAACTGAAATAAATAGGAGGAAAAGACCGTTTGTCAGTTTTATTGCGGCATCGGTACACTTAAGAACGGTAAATCAGAAACGGTTCGATAACATTATGTCGAGGAAAGATTTTTGAAATTATACCGAGCACAGGACATGTCCACGCCTCCTCGTATATCTAAAAGCCGTACAGCTCCCATAGCGCTAGACAACATTTTTTCCCCTCTCGGATCATCACTGTTAGTTTTTCAAGTCAGGAGAGGAATGGTTTCGTAATTAATTACTTTGTGGGTTGAGATGTCCCGTCTTGTTTAAAAAAGACCCGCTCACCTCCTGTTCACATTTTTTTTTAACATGATGATATTTTAATCACCAACGACACTACCTTTTACACCTTCTAATGCCACTTCGAGATAAATAATATTCAATCAAAGGAAAATTTAAAAATCGGACCATAAATTATTTTCTTTTCAATTTAGTTTCTTTTACTATTTATTATCTGACGTTTTCCCAAACAAAAACCAAAAGGCCAAATTCAGGCTTATGGTGAAGAATTTTTGATTAAAATTCACCGCTGTTGTTTTTAAGTAGATATCCGGAAGTTAAGATAAGAAGGAATGTTATGTGAGTTGAATTTTTAAACGAGCTGACCGAAATGTAGATGCAATTTGACGACATAAATCTATGTGATTGGCATCTTGTCACGTTTGATGAATAAACTAACGATTCTCTTCGATGGCGGTTTGCCAGAAGCTTTTTCTTTATTTAATATATGCTACCCTCTCTCTAGCATAAGAGTGGAATGTATGATTCAAAATAAGAAAAAGAAATAAATTAAGATCAAGCCGATAGGTGGCTGCCCCGTACAATAAACTTCATTATCAAAACAAATTTTAAGCGCTAGTGTTATTCTTCTTTGGCTGGGCTACAGTACTAATGCAAATCTGGGATCCGATGCATCGACAATTTTGAACTCTCAAACTCTGATGGAAAATAGGTATTGAGATAGACTTTTCAAGTACCACAGAAAAAGGACTGATACACTGTAAAATCAGTCAGCAGTGTAAAAGTGAAATCAGTGGCAGCGGTAAACAATGCCTACTACAAAGGGCATTATGTTCCGCAGTTTAATCCTATTCTTTCACGGCAGCTTAATAGTCAACGTGATTCTGCCAGAGTTTTATTTGCCTTTTTCCACAACTTTGAAATAACAATATTTTTTTGAACAATATTTTTCTTCCCTAACCAGTTTTTTAAAAATTGACCCAATATAACCATCGACTCTGACTATCATTTTCTCAGGTTTTCATGCTTCCCACTCATCAGTATTAAAATTTATGATTCACAAACAGTTTATTCGAAGAAAACAAGCATACAATGTCAGAATAAAATCTAAAACATGACATCAAGTAATAAAAAAGGGTAAAGGAGTTAAAAAGAACGAATCCAGGGTATAAGAACATGAAGTTAAAACGACATAAGATCTTGATTGCGCATGGCAGCATCAGTCGTTATCTTTCGACAAAAGAGCTGCCGACATTTCCTTTAGAGTAGGTCCTTCATTTACATACATTTGGCGTATTTTACGACCAATTTATATCGCATTCCTCTTTTTTTCCTTTTATTCCTACCAAACCAACGTTTTCAATGTCACTCTTTGTTTTAAATAAACGTCGGATAATATTTTGGGAGATTCCCTGCAAATCATTTTCATACACTAGAGTAGGCATTAAAAGCTCCGAAATACAACCCGAAAACGGTTGCTTCCTTTTAATCCAGGAAACCCCTTATTTGTGTTTTCCTTTCTTACAGGAAAAACAAAAGAAAACGACAACAAAGTTGTTGTTGTTTGTTGTTGTATATGGAGGCGACACCAAGTCATTTGTCAAAATGCAAAAAAGAAAAGTTTTCACAAAGTTTTCACTTGAAATGAATGAATGAGTGCTGCAGAGAACCCACACTAAACACAAATCATAACCAGTTTCCCGTAACTTCCACTTAGTGGCAGCACTGTATAAATCAACGCTTTCTCGACCGGTAAAAATAACTTTTCTTAACTTTTTCATTAGTTTTTATCTTCAGGTTTTAAAGATTCGGTTCTTCAAGCGATATTAATTTTTTGTCTGAACAAAAAACCCATAACCGACATTGAACTATGTTTGAAAAACTATTATGGGCTATAAAAAAATAAAGAGAACATGTTTAGCTTACGAGTCGGATCAGGTTCCGTGTGAAAGAGTTTTTAACACAGGATAATCGACCCCTCTAAAGATTATACCACCGACCGCGGCGCGAAGAGTGAAGCAAAATACATGACGTCACGGCCCTCTTACAAACAGAGCCGACGTCGTGTCAGTAGTGTTTGTAACCTCCGCGTGGTAACAACGTCGTTATTTCGATTGTGGAATACATCGCATCGCACATGCATTGTAAACGCGGTACACGGTTCTTTATTATTGGATTTACAATTTTTTTAAGTGAAAATGTGTATTAATTATATAAAAAAACGTGCAGTTTAAAATATATTAATACTAATAAGGAAAAAATTATGTTTAAAATGTGGATTATTTGTTTAGTGCGATAGTTGGATTTTTTTCCTCTACGCCTAACTGGATTTTAAAAAATTTAACAAAATGTTAACTTCAGGAGCTAATCAATATTTAAGACCGGAATATTTAACACCTTTACCAACAACGGTAAGCATTTTAGAAAAAAAGGAAAAGACAAAAAAGTGACAGATTAGAATTATTTTCTACGAAAAGGAAAAAATTCAAACCAGGGATTAATTATTTTATTTTTAGGGTTTCTTCCCTAAGGTAATAATAAAAAAAATAAAAGAAAAACAAGTTAACATGAAAAATAACTTATAAATCATGGTAGGCAATATAAGGAGAAATAAAAGATGAGTAATGGCCGTGTTCCGACGGCAGGCAGAATAATTCGATCCCCCAGTCTGCAGAGGACATGCAACTTTCTGGTTATGAAGCTTCCGTCATGTAATCTTCCCTCCCTTTTTTTCCTTTTCTTTTTTTCCCGTAACATATTTCATTTTCAGTTTTTCAACATCTGCTAATTATTTTCTTTTTTCTAATCTTCACGGGAAAACTCCTAATGGAAAAGTTGACATATCTTCAAGACCATAATAAATCTGAAAAATTAATTCTCGCTGTAAGCACAGGATGTGGTTACCCTTTAATTGTTTTCTAAATTCCACAACTGTTTTCTTATTGATTTATTGATCTTTTAAAAAAATTTTACGATCTTGTTTTTTATTACTTTATTGTGAAAGTAATTCGGCTTTAAATTTGTCGTTTATTCCTGGAACTTTCTTCATTTTAGAAAATAATTTTAATTTCAACAAAGTCTATTTTTTTCTTGATCATATCTTCCGTATAAAAATTTTTGATATAAAGACGTCTGACATCTCAGTCATTCAACTGTCGATATATTTACCGATCTTGTTTAAACAAAATCGAACGAACCATATGCTGGAACCATCTGCTGTCGTAAAATGTCAACTTTATTGTCATTTGAAGAAATGTATTTTATTGACCGTTTCGACGATAAAAACGATAAAGGAAATTCTTCAGTTTTAGAAACTGTTAGGTCTTATCCGAATCGCTAAAATTCATTCATAAGCGTTAAATCCATTCGACCCTCTTGAACTTGCCATCCCACCGGAATACATCTCCTACTCGAACTTTTCATCCCGTTTTAAGCACACACGTCTTCAGTTAGAGAAAAAATGTTAAAAAACACGAAAAGTTCATTAAAAGTCTGTCGTCAAAAGTCAAAAGTAAGATATGACATATATACCTAAGGGATGTTACATGTCACAAAACGAACTGTCAACTGACAACGGCAAAAGGGGAAAAATGACTAAATTAAAGAAAATGTCCATTTTATATTTTATTTTTATTTTTTTTAACCTAAAAAACTGACGAAATCACTTTTTCTGCCTCGGGAAAATCTCAAGTTCCAAAACATTTCTCATTCCAATAATTTTTTTTTCTTATTTCGTTTCAGTTGGACGCCAAGAAGAGTCCGTTAGCGTTGTTGGCTCAGACTTGCAGCCAAATAGGAGTCGATTCGCCGAAATTGATGTCGACGTTGGATAAGCATAAGAAATCCGATTCGTCAAAGGATCGAGAAAAGGCGTCTCCAGCATCCTCAGTAGGTAGTAATATTTCTGCAGGAGATAACGGTCCTGTAAAATCGAGTTTCAAACCGTACGAAAATCACGGTAAAGAAGGATCTCCGGAAGATCGCGCGTCTGCGGGTAGTAGAGAAAGAACGCCTTCTTCTAAAAGCAGTAGCAATACTCCGGCTCCGGTAAATGGTAATCGTTGCAGTAGCAACCATAGTTCGTCTTCGCCTAGATCGTCGCCGGTGGCGGTTAATAGGAAAACTCCTGCGTCGAGTACCGAATCGACGTCAACGTCGAAAACGGTAACGACACAATCAACGGCTGTGCCAAGATCAGTACCTAGTCCGCCGTCTAAAATCGGCTTTTCACCTAGTCTTCTTTCTTCAGCTTCGGATCCTTTACTAAAGGATCTGCCACTAGGAACGTTTAAGCCCGGAGCTGGTTTACCGTTACCGACTGGACTGTTAAGCGGATATCCGCCACCGGGTGGTCCGTTCCCCATCGACGTTATGGCGAGTTCTTTCTTATCTCCTCATGCCTTAAAAGGAGGACTAAATCCGTATTTAAATTATGCGAGAATGAAATCCGCGACCGGAAGTGATTCCCTCGTGCCAGTGTGTAGAGATCCGTATTGTACCGGTTGTCAACTTAGTTCTCATCTTCTTCCCTCCGCGGCGGGTGGGAAACCGTCCCCATGTCCGGGTGGTTGCGCTCAATGCGAACACACGACCAAACCGTCGTTTTTACCGACATCGACTGGAACTGCTGCAGCGGCTGCCTATGCTCACGCTCAATTAGCAGCCCTCGCAGCGGCATCTCAATTACCGTACGTGTGCAATTGGATAGCCGGCGATGCCGCTTATTGTGGAAAACGCTTTTCAAATTCCGAAGAACTTTTACAGCATTTAAAGACACATACTAGTATATCAAATTCGGATAGTTCTAATTCCTCTTCTCTTTCCCTTCTTAGTCCTCCAGGTTTACCACCGACATTACCTCTCCTACATCGTACCTATCCGACCCCACCGATTAGTCCGTTAGCCACAGCTAGGTATCATCCATATAGCAAAGGACCTTTGCTTTCTCCTTCGTTTTCTTCCTTAGGTTTTCCACTTCATCCTCATCCAAGTCTAACGCCTTACTTATCACCTTACGCTCTATATGGGCAAAGACTAGGTGCATCGGGCATGCATCCATGAACTTTGGATTAGCTCCGCGAAGAGAGCTAAACGTGAAAAAGTGTTAAATAATTTTCTTGTGATGTGTATTTTGGAAGTCCTTAAGTATTAAGAAGATGACTAACAAAAAGAGGATATTTCATTTCTTTCGAAAAGGTTTGTGTTTGGTAGAGAATACTCGAATTTGAGTACGCTTAATAAAACTATACGGTACTCTCTACCAGTTTATTTAAGTTATTTATAAAGAAAATGAATGCAGGAAATAGTTCTTGATTATTCAATAATGGATAAACTAAGTGCAACAAAGTCTTGTAATGACCAAAAACCTGACACCTCTCCTTTTCCTTGAAAGTCGAAAGCTCACATCAAAATTGATCTCATAAACCAAGCTTTCCAATGGTTGAATTAGTGTCAGACATTCAGGCTACTGATAAAAAATTAAAATGAACTATTACCAACGTGAGATTTCGAGCTTCCGGATAACTAAAAGTATTTTATGTCTATAACTTTACCTAGTTTTATACATTTCACTTAAAACTCTTTTGCTAAAGCTTTCTACAGCGCTGCTGCAAATGGAAAACGATTTATCCATTTTTGTATAATCAAGGGCCCTAAGGCCAGATGCCGCGCAAGTTTCAATGACGGTTAGACCAATGAAAGATATTAAATTATAAATATCTGACCTTGGAACGATGTCATGTATAAATTAGACAAAAATGATATTGTTGATAAATGTTCCATAATTAACTTGTCGGCTGTCATAAAATGACTATTTTAAAAACCGAACTAATTAAATATGATTTGCAATTCTTTAAGAGGCCGCGCGCGCATTCTCATTCAATCTTTCAATCCACAAAGTTGATTAGCAACATTTTTTTCTTCTTTTTAATTATTTTGCTTAAATTGTAAACAGGAGCGCAGTTAGTCTTAGATCAAGCGGCTGTCTAATTCGTTTTTAACAGAATTGTGATCTAGTTACAATTTTTTACTGTTTTCCTTCAGACTACCACTGGTACCTTCTCAAAAATTGTAGACTTGTAAATAATCTTTAAATTATAATAAATGGAATTAGGTAATTAGTTTTCTCTCGTTATCGTATTTTTATGTCCTTTATGAATAATAATTATTATTATTGATAATACTCTTTTTATGTCGAAAATGATGCGCGCGCGCTAACAAGCATTAAACTTACCAAAGTTAATTTAATTTTTAAAAAAATTCAGTATTTTTCTGTCAGCGCGCGCGCGACATTCTGCAATTCTGTTAATCTGTGTTGTGTAGATGGTCTAGGGCAAAACGTTCTTTTCTATTTTACAAGATCATTATTTTTTCTTGCATTAGACCATCCAGTTATATCATCCGCAAACATGATCTTTCTTAAAAATTAAACAGCAAAAGAATTTTATAAATGTTTGCCAAACTTTTATTTGAAAATACTGTTTATGTTTTACATTTTGAAAAAGTTGTTATAATTTTTAACGTTTTATTTTTTATTTATTTTTTGAATTTATTTTCAGAAACAAACATGAAAAAAAAAAGATGTCATAAACGCAGTTATTTTAAAATAAAAACATTAAATTTCTTTCACGAAATCAGATCAAAAACGGACTTATTTAATTCCTTCAAGTCGTCATTAACGAATTCAAAGAATTAAGTCGGCAAAATTTTAAGTTAGTTTTAAACAAGTTTTGGACCTGTTGAATTAGAACGTCACTTTTTCCAGCGAACTAGTTTCTTTCCATGTGGCGAACGATTTTTCACCGTGACACGAATTCGTTAATAACGGCTTAAACAGGGGAGAAAGGTATATTAAAAGGTACGTTTCTCTCCGTTCCCCCTTTCCTCTCAGGCTATTTAGTATTCCTAACATGGCAGAATAGATTATTATTTACGAGAAGCGTGTCATCGGTTTTTCAAGTGTGAGTGAATGCATTACGTCGATGAGGTGTTGGACGTCGATAGGAGTGCCACAGATACACCTCAAAACGAATTTTTTCACTAAAGGGTCAATGCTACTTTTACCGGAAACATAGTTTATTCGTGTAATTTTTCGGCGTTCTTCTCGAACGTGATCGCGTTTGATAACGAATTCCATCCAAAAGAGAGAGACATAAAATGACATCTATAAAATGCTCACAAATATATATTACTGACATCCATCGTCGACGCTAAATAAAAAAAAAAGGCTAAAAGAAAAAAATCTAAACGCGCTTGCTAGGGTAAGGACATATCGGTATCTGTCAAGTTGTCAGCAAGTAAATAAATCACTACCAACATGAGAAATCAAAATAAAATGTCGTCTCGTTGTACGTTTGATAACATTACTAAAGCGATTCAATTCTGCCAAGTTGAGATATGATGTTTAATATGACCGCGATCAACCGAATGGTGTGCACGAATAACTAATGTCAAAAATACGACTACTTTACCATAATCATTTTCTTTTTTCTTCGGCGTCGCATTCTTGTTTGAGAAATTGTCAACGACTTGCAATAATTTAAAGTAAATGTTTAGTTAATGTTTTGACTATCAAAGTTTTATTTTTTTGTAAGTCGTTAATTGGCAGACAGAGCTAATTTATTTGCAAACCTTTTAAAATATTTATTAAAAATGATTTCTTTACAATTTAATGAGAACAATTTGTTAAAGGAAATTATTAATAAAAGTACTTTAAATTAAGATTTATAAAGAGGATCTGTTTTTGGTAGCATGAAAGCAGTGACCGCTTGCCAATACTCAATCGTGCAGCAACTGAAAATGCTGCGGGAAACTACACTTAAACAGACAATAAGCCGGCCAAAAAACTGTAGGAATCATTCTTTCCGGTTGGAATATGTTGACGAAACTAATGTCACCTGAATTCCTCACAAGCATAGTAATCGTTCGGTAAAATCAGTGGTAGAATACAGGTCTTGCAAAGTTTAAAGTTCAAGAAAATAGCAGTCGAGCCGCTATGCTAAAGTTTTACGAATCTAGAACGCCGACAACCAGATTCGTCGATAACTCAGATACTATGAGCAAGAGTTTGAAGAAGCGAAAAGGAATTAAGTCATAAAACTGATTCTATTCGATTTTTAAATTTTACCAATAAAATGAATTCAGTTCCGACATCCATACTTAAGTCCAAAAAAAAAAAAAACTGACTCTGGTTTAGCTAGAGGTATTAAAAAAACAACACTCACAGTAATTCAATTCAACTCTGTGACTATTATCTGATTTGTAATTCGTATATCTCTAACTCTTTCAAATAATCGCAGGCGCTTTCGGTTTGAGATTAACTCGATTGTGAGCAACAATCAAATCTAATAAAAAGTTACAAGTTATAATCACTTTGATATGTAACATGAAATAAAGACTCATATATGTTAAAAGTGTTAAAATCCGATTTCATAGAACGCTAATAACTTACTCTTTAGCTTTAATACCTCGTCCAATAAATTATCATTACAGGTATTTTCAGGTTTCATGTTGATGTTTTCTCTTTTTTTATGTGCCGATTTATAGACATCAAAAGTAATCCGCGTTTAGGGGACATGTGTCAAATAACTTGAAATTAGCGTCATTTATTATTTCTTCCAGAATGATTCTTGATCATTTTATGTTAAGTTTTTCCCTTTTTCAAAAAAAACCGATGCATTTTAAAGTAGTAGTCTCGTTTAAATCAAAGAGTAAAATAATAAGAAAGACCTTTTAAGAAAACCTATAATTTCGTTTCAGAAAAAAATGTTGATAATGATGGGATCGTCATTATAATAATTATGATGTTGCGACTTGAACAGTATCATTAGAAACGACTGTTGACTGGTTTTGTATATGCTGTAATTAGACGTAGTTCCAATGATTCCAGCTAGTTAATGCACACACTAGGGTGCGAATTAAGACACAAAAAATCACCGAAGGGAAAAAGGGAGGGGAAGATAATTTAAAAAAAGAAAAACGTACTTTTCACATGCGGATCTGAGTTATTGGAACCCGCATGAATTAATACCAACCAACATCATCCGCAAGGGCGTAGAGACCGGCTTGTGTTTCAGGGAGCCGAAACCAGGCAAGGCAGAACAAGGATCTCAAATGGTTTGATCTCGGGTTTAGTTAGATTAAAAGGCCTAGATTAAAAATAGTCGGCTCGGGTAATCAGATTCCCTGAATTCTGATAATCCGACAGTAATCATTTCATTAAAAGTTGAAAGGCAGAAGATTCAAACTCGGTTTATTTCTTTTAATAAATTATCTCGCAATTTTCCACAGTTAAGAATTACCAGTCGGTAAAAGAAATAAAAGAAGAAAGCCATTCATTTTCATGGTAATTACCAAGCGTAGGTGTAAAGTGACACATGTCCATTGAGCTAGTTAGAAAAATTGGGAAGGCATTGCGTAATATGTGCGCTTCGTCGCATCAAATCCTCCGTTGAGCTTTTCTTTTTTTTCCTATTTAAATTCACCGCTCCTAATTTTTTTTCCAGACACTCTTTGTAACGATGTCACGATGACTACATTTCGTCGTTAATATATTATCTTCATTCAGCTTCTCCATCTTGATAAACCAACACATTAAAATATCATTTCTTCAAAGACACGGCGGATGTCCTCGGTGATAAATTTTATAAATAACAACTTTGTTAATTATAATGCTTCTTTGTTGCTTTGTGTTTCCTAGTTTGTTTGTTTGTTCGTACGTTTCATTTCGTTCCTTGTTTATTAAATCTTTTTTTTCTTATAAATGTTGCAAGATTTTCGGGGATCAGCTTTAGAATCAAAAGCGGAAGCGGCGCGTAAAAAGAGCGAAAAAAATTTAAGTCGGCTGACCTTTCAGTTTGTAATTCAGGAAATCGTTTATTAACGAGTTCTGCGCAAAAATTACTCTGACGGGTTTTTTTAATTTAGAAAACGACAATATTTGTGATAAGTGTAATTATGGATCAATAAATCAATGATTATGATGTTTGTCAAGGCCTTTCATCAGTTTCGCTACTTTCAGATGTTAAATGATGTTGGTTGTTGACTTGAAATGTCTTATTCCCTAGCTGGTAGTTTATGATGATTATATAGTGTTCCGCGTCCATCTTGAGAGGACCAGTTAACCTCGTTTCTTCCTTATTAGTTTAAAATACCCAATAATTTTTGCGATTTCAAAAAAAAGTCATAAAAAAACGAAAACTCAAAAAAGCCCTACCCGATAATTAATAACCTCCTGCACCCCAGAAGAATTTAGTATGGGACATCTACTATACCTATAAACTCAAGTTATTTAACACTTTTAAGCAAAGCAGCTTCATTTTCCGATCGGCAAATCCTCATGTGATGGTCATTCTCTAAACTCGTCAAGTTTTCAGTTTAGATTTAGATAGACAAAGCCCTCTCTGGTCTTTAGAGTTTTTAATCTGCTCTAAACGTGTGGTTCTTCAATATACCAACCTCGTTCCCATATGCAGTCCTTGCCATTAATCTGATTTTTGTGCAGTCGAACTAATTCAGCTACAAGAGGTTTACAGTTTAGTTTAATCCTGACTTCAAAACTGCTAAACAAAGAAGATGCTACCATTTCAAAGCTTACCGACACTTAGCAAAATATTTGCTTCTTGCTTCTTATTCCCCTCATGCTTTAGGGTGGAAGTCTTGTTGAGTCTTCAAAGAACTAATTTGACTATAAGTAATCCTTCCATCTTTTTCTTGGGCGTCCAAACGACTTTTTCCTCTCTCCTGGTGCACAAACATCAACTTCGATATCCTTGACTTTTTCATGCGTGTTATAAGATCCTTCCACCTTTTCTTGTAATCTTTAGTCTGTAATTTTATCATATGCCTAGTTCCCTTCGAATATCTTCGTTCCTATTTGATTTCGCGTGAACAGCCTTGACTCATTGTAAAAAACTCCTGTTGCAGCAACCGTTTTATAAATTTTCAGCTGGATATCCTTTCTTGACTTGCCTTTATTGCTTCTCGTTTTACTATTAAAATTAGCCCGATCTACCTCTTCGCCTAACAGTTCAAGGCCTCTGAAGCTTTTAAGGAGCTTTAATTAGGGTACCCGCACCCTTCGAGATTAGGACATTTTTAGTAAAAAATTGAAGATAGGCAAAGGTAATTAGTTCTATGTGGGAACTGTTAACTTACAACTTACCCCCTTGACAACTTAACTTTAGAGTTTAAATCTGAGTCTTAGCTATGCGAACCAAACTGGGATCACTAAAATGATAACCCGTGTTCGACGATCTTTAAACCGGAGCAGAAATTTCTTTTCTAGACTTACCTGAAAAGAAAGATTAGAATTAAAAATAAAATCACAAAGATAACTACCTTTGGCAAAGCTACGGCTGTTTAAGATTTTAAAAAAAATTGTGATTGGTTTGGTAAAAACTCTCTGAAACTGTATTCTGATAAGCACAACATCAAATAAAACCTTGATAAAAATTTTCTTTAAAATTAGAATTTAGGACCATAATAAAATGAGTAAAAATCAAGTCTTCTAATTATGAAAAAGTTTAACAAGAAGCTTTCAAAATAAGTTTTAGATGATATGACCGAGGATTCACATTTCCTCATAAACATAAATTATGTGTTATATGGTTATTTTAATAGGATATTGTGTAGATGCACTACAGTTTGATAATTTATGGTCGCTGAGTTTATGATTATGATTTTAGCTGTCTTGTAACCGCGTTCAATCATTATTTCCATTCATAATCTCTTTAATAACAGTCATTACTCGACATGTAATACCTTACCTCTTTCCTTATGCATGACTTCAATTTTTTTTTTTTTTTTTTTTTTTTTTGTACATAATTAATTTAGATGTTCAGGCGAAGGCAAAATACGTTTTGGTTAATATGAGGATTAGGAAAGAAAAAAAATTCGGAATAACGAAGCAGAGAGATTATTATAATAACTTCTAAGCTTACGGAAGGATAAAATTAGCTAATGGCGGAAATTTTTTTCCCCCTTTTTTAAGAAACGCGCCGCATGTCTCTGAAAACCTCGTAGGGAACCATAAAAAAAAGTCTTTTCGACATTGTGTAGCGTGTGCGAATATGAAACGTTGGCGGATTAACAAAATGGCTCACTAACCTCATTATTAATGACATTTTTTTATCGCATTATGACAAAAATTCCATCAGATAAAGTAGAAATTCACTTTTGAAACATCAATTTCCCCCGCATTAAAATGCCTTTTGTATTTCCCGATTAAAAATGGAACCGGTTGTATGCACGCCAAGTTCAATAAAACAGAAAAAGGTTCATATTCTTCCGAATTCTTCTCGGGGAGAAGATGTCAAAAGGAAAATTCGACAGGAAGTTTATTGAGATAATAAAAGGAGTAAAGGTTGAATAGTATGGAGCTGTTGGCGAGTAAAGCCCTCTCGATCGTTTAGGGATATATTCAGCCAGAGGCCAGGTCAGGGGGTCGGATAAGGGGCAAACTCGAGATGACCTTTCCTGATCTCAGATTTTCCTTTTCTATACCATATTTTCTTTTCTCCTCCTTTTCTCTTTTTCCTTCACAATATAGGAGGGATCTCCTCGATTATTTTATGGAGGTTCTGTTCTTTGATTCTGCTATTGTTAACGCTTTCTAAAGCAGAAAGGTATAAAACAGGGGAGATGGGAGTTTCTACTACAGGTTAACTAACCTTTCACCTTGGTTTTTCCGTTTCTCTAAAGTGTATTTTTGTTTTCGAAAAAATCTTAACGATTTTTTTGTCGGTTTATGGTTTTGCTGGAGCTTTAAAATCGAGCTGAGTTTTCTGACGTTATATATTCTTCAAGAAAGTAGACACTCGCAACACTCGTGTGTGCTACATGCATTTTAATCTCATCAATAAATTGGCGAAATGAAGTAAAATTCTTTCTCCAATTAAAAAAAATCTCACAATAAATAAATAATTGATTAATTAAACGGATTCAAATCATCACAAAATTGAAAACCCATCGGACACTTTCTCTGTAATAACGGATTGATCAAATTTCGCGATGTAATTCATATTACCCCCATTGCTAATCTCAAGCTTGCTTGCACAAGGATAAGATGATATATACCTTCAATCAGAACATGATCCGGTTATACTTAATGATGACCGATATGTATCATTATAATTATAAATGAAATTTCATTGTAAATGTGCAAACGTGATGTAAACCATGTGCAAACGATCCTCGCAATGGCACTAAAGGTGCAGTGATTAATCAATGCAAATGAGATAGTTTATTCCGGTCAAAAAGAACTAATGAGGGAAAGTAAGCTCTTTTAAAATGCATCATTTCAAGATCCTCCCTGCACTTATACATTTTTTTAACTCATACCTTTTAACGAACTATTCCCCCTCTTCTATATTACTAACTTTAGTCGTGGAAAGCGCACCATATACTTACTCATAGCTGGCCGACCATATATAAACCGAAACTAATAATTTTTGTCGGTGGATAAATATAGCCCGTGCAAACGTACAATTTCGTACTAAATAATAATACCTTTCCACATATGAACACGAGGTGCGACGAATAAGTATTAGCGACAATAAGTATAAATAATGCTGAATCATTATGGTGCCTCTCGTGCGTTAGTTGCTCTTTTAGCGAAAAAACTATTACAAGTTCTCTTATAGTTGAAATTCTAGCCGAAGCCCCTCATAAACAATCATCATCTTATAGGAATAAAACGGGATGAATTATTATCCCGTTTCATAGTTTGAACGGTAAAGAAAGAAAAAGTTCACTATTTTGCAAAGCAATAATCGCTGTATTGTTATCTATGGGACGTTATTTATTGCTTAGCTACGTCATTGAGGGCCACCCCGGAATGTCTCGTGTAGATAGATCTTCTTTCCCATTGTTGTTCTTTTTTGTATATGCTCCATTGTGCTTGTCGTGAAAAATAGTGTCTCATTCTGTTCGATTAGATACCTTTGCCCTGCGTGTAATTTATTTGCACTTTTGCCGAGTGCGTCCCAAAAAAAGATAAAACCTCTTAGATATCCGATTTCATGCCGAATGACATCCTTCATTCTCTTTTTCCCTGTTCCCACTTTTAAATGTACGAGATTATGATCCGCTTTCAAGATGGATGTGGACGGTGTGGATGCGGTTTTTAGTTATCCCGCAAAATAAAATTCACGAAACACACCTTGATCTTTGTTCTGGAAATTTGATTCTAAAAAAGGTTATTTTAATTTATTTTGAAAAACCGCAGTCAATAAATTGTCTCCAGGTGTTAGGATGACGTTTTTCGAAACCCAAAAGTGAAAAATGATGTTCTAGCGGTCGACTTTTATTCGACGATTTGCCTTTCATATTGTCCTTGTTTTTTTTCGGGCAATAAATCTTCCCTTACCCATCACTCCTGACAATGATTTTTCAACTTGAAAACTTTGGAAAACAAACACTTTATCAAGTTTACACAAAGGCTAATGTGGCTTTTCTTTTTTCATATTATCAATCTATACGTACGCGCAGATGTTGCGTTCTTGCCATATTAAAATATTTCATAAAATAAACGGCGCTGGGGATCATCACCTAGGAAGTAATGTTAGCTATTTATAAAGTCAGAGTAGGGCTAAATGCAACCATTGTGAATAAATCTACAACAAAGGGAGAAATTTTATTTTTAACACGATAGATAAAGCGTGTGAGGTGAGGGTGGAGGGAAAATTATATATGAGCGGTATTGTCATCAAACTTTAAAATGACTACACTTATCTACAGATAATCGTATTTCTGGTTTAGCTTGAGTTCAGAAAGAACTTCGAATTTTCACTGAAGAACTTAGCACTTGTCTCTGACCAACTCGGCGGCGATGCTAACAAAATATCGAACACTTTTTGAATCCGTCGTCAAACACGGTACTCGATCAGTGATTGCCAATTGACAAAGTCTCAACCAAGCAGTTGACAAAGCTTGCTGCCTTGAACATAAACCTGAATTCTTAAGTATGTAGCAAAAGGCAACAAGGCGCAGCAAATCTATCCAACTTTCTACTCCTTTCAGCTGATCGTTTCTACCTCGAGTTAACCAGACTAGAAAATTTGGCGACAGGAACTCTCTGAACTGTACGAACCTAAAATATTTCAATACCCCTAAATCTTCCCCTGAAATTAGAAAGAAATACTTCCCGATCGTGATTAATGATAAAAACGGATGATAATTTACTCTCGTAATGAAGCGAAATTAAAATTAAGCTCAAGGATACCATATTAAAAAAAACAAAAGTAAATTTTTATATGAAAGCAGAAAAAAAAGGTTAAAAAAGAGAAATTAAATTGGTTGACAGATGACATCCCCTTTCGGATGAGTAGACAAGCAAAAAGAAATTACCTCACAGACGATTTTAAAAAGAAATTACCGTAGAGATTTCTGTCCGTTAAATAAAAAGAAGAGGTGCTGAAGAATGAAAAGAGGACGAGAACATGTTTGGAGTTGACGGGTGGGTAATGGCTTCCCTTATTTTTTATTTTAGAAAAAAAAAAGACAAAGGGGTTTCATTAGCAAATGACAGCTTCAATATTTTCTTGTAATTACAACAAAATGTGAAAATTATCGAGGATAAGCGGTTTGAAATAATGAATAAGTCCCGAATATTCTTTCCTCCGCGGGTGAGTGGCGGGGAAAAGAGGTTTAAAATGATAATTAATGATAATAAAGAGGAGCGGAATAGGAAATGTCACGCGTAATATGTCTAGGTGACGTTGATCGACGTTTCTGTCTTATCTCGGATTGTTTATCAATTAAAGGGATAGGGGAGGATATGTCAAAAGTAATGCTTTGGTCACCTTAGTATACGGTAAAAAAGAGAGAGAGGGAAAAAAGGTAAACAATACGGTGGACCAAACGGGAAAAGTAAGAAATTCTAATCAGGGATGTGACGAAGTTTGAGCAAAAAAACTGATGAAGTTATAAGAACAATACAAGTTTCTTCTTTGATACCTTTAGTTGTTAAGATCCCCAGATGGCTATAATGGAAAATTGTACCGATCTTTTTCCTTTTCCCCTCGATTTCTTATATCAAGGATGCGTTTGATATTTTCATTTTATTTTATTTATTTCATTTCCGACCGTAAGTGCGATTCCAAAATACATAATATTTCTTAACAGCCCTTGCGAGGACAGTAATGGTGATGAAAACTTATTGAGAGAACATTTTACTTTTATTGCTTTCCTTTCATTTTTAGAGGTTTCTTTAATCGTGTAAAAAAGCAATTGTTGGGGTCTTGTAAATGTCACTAGTACATCGTGTAAAAGTTATCTGTATTTTCACGTTGAGGAATATAAGAGACGGTGACTGATTATATGAAAGACCACAAATATCAGTGTCCGGGAGCAACAGACATTCTTATTCAGTTTTGGTTGTTGGTGCAGGTTGTCTGGAAGCCACTGCTCATTTTCAATATTTTCTCCACCTGATAGCAAAAATCCATTGCCTTAACTCTCTTTGACAGTATGTTTTATGCAAGCTGCTGTTTAGCTTTCGCCTTCACCAGAAGACCCATGGCAAGATATTTCCAATCTTTCATCCTCAATGATTCATGTATTCTAACATTGGCCTTTGTTGACGATCCAACACACATATTAGGCTTGCCGGGTAGGTTTCTTTCCTTACTCCAGTTTTTTTTTCAGATTAATTTTATTCGTGGATATCTTTCTTGTTCGCTCCATTCTCCAGCAACTTTTCTTCGGCACGATTATTGCTTCTTCTTTTCAATAATAATTATCACGTCAGAAAAAACTTTCGGCATTATTTTCCCAAATATTAAAAAAAAATTTCGGGGGAGGAAGATTTATTACTTTAAGTCCCTCAGGAAATTTATTTCCCTAAATACCGTGTTTTGATGAGAGAAATCATCTTTCAAAAAGAAGTGAGGAATTTCACGGCTAAGAACACCAAACATGAAAATAATTATAATTATAATCGTAGCTTGTTAAGTATTATGATCGATAAGATGAGATAAACCCTCGTTAAGATTTTTGAAAAACAAAAGAATAATCTTTATAATTTGTAACGCGGATAATAGATGGTGTTGTAAGATATTCTCGTTATGGGATTAAGAGACTACTATCCAACACCTTCATGTTCTCTAATAATATGTTATTTGGTCCAATTATTTTCACCTGTACAACTCGGGGAATGATAAAATCAATACGTACAAGGTTGAGTCACAAACTATAGGGAACGTATACGTATATTATTCTTAAAAATGCATGATTATTACTTTTTATCGTCGTCTGGAAAATTTATGTTGAACAATAAAACCGATTTTATGTACGATTTTTGTTGTGTTATAAATTTGGGGAAAACGCCGGTCGAGAGTTTACCCGGTCAGGGGGACTTTTTATATTTTTTTCATTCCACAATTTTGCACGAAGCTTTTATTCACAAAGGCGTAAGTAAGATAAAATCGGATGCAACATTTTATCAACGAAATTTTCACTTTAAATACAAACTCCAAACAAGTTGCATGATTAAAATCATAACTTTGAACAAACACATAAGAAAAAAGAACGAATTAATTTTTTCACGTACCGTGTTGAGCATGTGTACTGATTTCTCATTTAATACTGATAATTATCGCATGCCGCGTATAATGAAAACATCATCGAAGAAATACTTGTCCGTCAAGTTAACATGCAAAGGCGTAAAAAGACAGGAAACCGGAAATGGGAACTGACGTGATGAAGTCGTGTCGCGCTCTCAGTATGATTCCTTTCCGAATAGAAAACATCCAGAAAGGTTCGAATCAATCTGTCTTTTTAATTTTTCGGTTCTTTAATTTGGTAACCCAATTCTGTCTCCCTTAACGAGATGTATTTGCCGATAAGATAAATGTCACGGTTCCACATGTCTAAGTCTGTCCTCTAATGTCATCACAAGTGATAGCATGTAGCGTTCCTTGACAAGATGAATGGTTTTATTAAAATCTCGATCCTGTTTCTTATTTACGTATTACTGCTAATGATATAGTCTAACAAGCCCGTCTAACAATGGCCCGACAATCATTTTAGGTCAGTGCTGAATATGGAAAAATATCGGGAATCGATGGAGTAAGAACATTAAGATATGAGAATGTCAAGGGGAAAGAATGAAAAGAGTTAAGAGTGACAACTCAAATACAAAATACAAAAGACATTAGAAAACACGATCATTGGTATTTTCATTGACTGACATCTCGTTAACGATATCAGTCGGGGTTAACTCACTCTTTCTCTTCTTTGAATAACAGGAGAAATATTAAATAGTTATTTGATATCAATGAAACTTTATTTTCTCTCTCTCTCTCGCGATTAATTACGACTTTAATTCCAAAAAGGATTTCATGTACCACCCCGTATAACAAGAAAGCATGCGAGGAGCTAATTATAATGATTAAGATAATTAATCAATTTTAAATCATTTATTACGTTAATCAATCCCATGAGGAAACCGCGATCGATAGAATCCTCCAATTAGGCACGATGAGGAACTCCTTTTGATTATACATATATTAAAAAATATAAAACGAAAGGGAAAAAAGATGGGAAAAAAAAGGAATAAAAATGATTGTCGAGTTGAAAGGGAAGATAATGGAAATGAGGAGATGAATCAGTCACATTATGAAGCAAATAAAGGGTGAGTTTTCACAGCTTTTGAATTGATTGCGGTGCCAGGAGAGAAATATAAGGCCAATTTCCTTTTCATTCAAAATCAGCTGGTCGGAAATTTTAATAAGGCAATGGATAAAAGATGCGGTTTAATGTGGTGTACTTCTAGGAGAAGGGGTACTTCTCAGGGTGTGCATCATCAAAGGCATCGAGAAAAAAAAAGGTTTTTGTTCTTTTAAATAACTCGAAGTGAAGAGCGTCACCATTATTTTTATCAAATCTCACAAAAAAACCATGATATTCTAAACTACATTCACTTGCCCCACGAAAACTCGGCATGAAATATAACAGATGACTCGACAGAAACAAATTAATTACCGATAACATACTTCCCAAAACTAGCAGGGGAAAAAAACAAAAAGTTGTTTCCAAAACCTATCGTCGCTTTATCAACTAAAATTCACCGAGAAGAATCGATTACGTTAAAAAAAATATATATGTTAGGTCCAAAGGCAGAGATCATTCGACAGAAGCAAAGAAAGAATCCTTATTACTAAGGCAGAAGCTAAACCACCAGCAGTAGTTGTAATTTTTCTCAGTATATTTCAGCGGCAGAAATGAGAGTAATGTAGATTCCCAATAGCTCTAGAATGGAAAAAAACACAATCCAATAATGTTTACCGAAGCCGAAGTCAGCTAACGTGGAACTTTATCTCAAAATTACAACGATCTTCTGAATTTGGGGCATTTTCACAGCAGCCAAGCAAAACCTTCCGTTCATTCTGAGTTAATTCATGTCCCAGAACAGAATGGGTTGATTGTTCCATTGAAATTTTCCTGAAATTTTCAAGCATTTATGAGATACCGACATATACCAAACAACAATCCACAACAAATTTCCTTCTTTGAACATAACATATACGATCTCGTATAAAAAAGAAGAAAAAAGGGAAAAGCGGCATCTTTGTTCCGCAGTCATCTCGGATGTCTTGAGATGTCTTGGGTCCTGTGGTCCCCTACCAAAGTCGTTTCACATCATGTTCCAAAGCTAAAAGAGCGTGTAATTAGGTGGCGAGGATGCAGATGACATATGTTCGCCGTCCCGAACCGTATTCCCTCAATTTTTCCTCTTTAAATCTTTCTATTTTATAAATAAAAAGAATAATATCCGTCACTGATTTTTTTCCACCCCGTGATTTGTCTCTTCTGATAATGTAGTATGACATCTCCTGTATATTCAGCTATTGTGTGTCATTCATGTCCTGTTTATGCGGCACACCATTGCCATATCGAATTCGTTTTCTTCAATATTAATTAAATCAACGGAACACTTCAAGTTTGCCACGCCGGATTTATTCTATCAAATTACAAAACCACGATTAATGGAAATCATTTGTTTACTTTAAGGTTCGATTCAGCCCCGTCTCATGTTACACAAATTATCGGAAACTACTGCAGCCAAAAGACGGGAAAAAATCTTTCCCCCTCTGAAAAAACCAGATAAAAAAAGCGTCGCATTTCAAAATGCAATATGAATCATTTGGGATTCATAATGAAAAGTAAGTGTCGTAAACAATTATCTAAACACAAATTTCAAAATGACATAATCTTGACAGGGGCAAACCTTTTTTTCGATTTTTTTTTATCCCAGATTGAAAAGAATTATTATTCTAGTTATTAGCTCCTCTTCGATATAAATCTTTGACCTACGATCCGCAATCAAGGGATTTCTTCAATGCGTTAATTTTTCATATGGGATCTTTTGTGCCTTCGTACACTTCCCCCTAAAAGTGTTCCGACAGCATCTAGTAGTGCCCAAGCTGGGGTTTTCAGCTTTCTTTACAGTCCATCGAGCATCATTTCACTGCGGTCTTTACTTCGGACCTTCAGTTGCACTAATGGCTCGAATAGTTTTAACTGTAGTAAAAATGTCTTGTCCTTATTACCGTTCTTTTTTTATACTCTAATTAGGTTTCTCCTTATAAAAGTTCTTTGTTGCGATAAAATTCTTTTACTTGTCTCATACATTAAATACCAGTATGAAATTCTGCGCTGTTTTCTTTCAATTTTCAATCCAAATTCTTAGTTCAGTGCTATCTTGAAAATGTAAAACCCAGCAAATCCGGCTTGAAAAACCAAAACCATCAAATTCCTCTCCAAAAACATAATCCCTACTTGAGGAAAGTGTAAGAATTTTCAAATATACGGTATCTTATTTCTATGAAGGAGAATTGATTCAATAGTTTATATAGGATGTTTAAAAGTGGAGCATCCTACCTTTCAAGGGAATAGGTGTGAAGTATAAGGATTAGCCACATAATGCTTTGATGGGTTCAAAGCCTCTTGAAATCGTCGACTGCCGCAATCTTCTCTTCACCCAAACCACTTCCTCTTCAATATCTACCTTTTATATGCATGTGCCAAGATCCTTTTCAACATCTTTTATTACTATTTCGAAATTCCAGATATGTCTTTGATGACGCAATCCATTTAATTTAACTGGAAATGATGCTTTGAAGTCTAAACCATTTCCCGCGTTTTCTAAATAGCGAAATATCGTGCTCTTGAGGAAAACTCCTTTCTGACTTCGATCACTCATTAAGTTCTTTGACTTAACAAAGTTTTGGGGAATACTTACAAACCCGGAGAGATTAATCTAAGGAAACACGAGTATTTGTTGCAAAGGAATAAAAAGGGAAAAAAAAGAAAATCAAGAGTGAAATAGTAGTCAGCTGTCATTCAAACTGTCAGTGTCTGTCGGCGATGGCAGCACTTGGAAATATTTTCACAAAAACTTGGGGAGATCAAAATGACGGGAGGTAATTAGCCGCCATATTGGTTGTCAATCTTTCCTTGTCACTTTTCTAAAACTTAGCATTTCCAACTCCACATTATCTTCACTCGCATAACTGATTGGCGTCAGCGTTCTATCGTTCATGGTTTTTCCCGTGAACTAGTTCGAATGATGACATTGTCAAGCAAAAGAAAGAAACTGAAAAATCGAGATTTTCACTGATGTAAACTTTTTTCGTGTCATAGTTAATATGAGGTGATTAGAATCGGTCTGTCTAACTCTAACGAGTCAAGAATTCTTGTCACATTACCGAAATATCATCTTGATGTGCCAGAAGTAGCCGAGAAAAATTCTAAAAAATCTTAATGTAAGCACGACCAATTATACAATGCGATAAGAAAATGATTATTCTTGGTGCTTTCTTAATTTTTAACGATTAGCAGTTTTTTCTGGCTTAAATTCTAAATTATCAGCTTTTTTGCCGCAAAGAAAAGCAAGAATAGACATAATACAACATTATTTAATTATAAATTTTTGGGCAAACGGCAACTCAAGAAAATTTAAAAAAATTAAAACGATTTGGAAGTTCCTACAACAGCTAATTTTACAAAATATAATTTTTTTCAAAAATCAGTCCTCTGGGTTTTCTTCAAGCCACCCTACTTTTTAAAATGCATTTTCCAATGGTGGAGAATCATGGGCAAAAAAGGTGATCCTTTAAAAAAAAACGAAGATCCCATCTGGTAAGTAATATAATTTTGCATGATAGATGACGAGCTCATTAGTCTGATATTGAGTGACAGACCTTGTCATTTAAATTACGGGATTGATGAGACACGTCTGAGAATTTTTTCGGTATGAAATTAAATTCCAATTTTTCATTTTAATGAAGATTGAAGACAGTTGCTGTTTCTCTGTTGGAGATGTGAACCAGCTGATGGCATCAATCATGCCATTTCCTATTCGCCCGTTTCGTTTTTTTTAACGTGAGGCGTTGTCGTTTTTAACCTTCAGAGGAAAATTTCAAAAAATTAAAATTACATCGCCTACAATAGGCGAACGGGCGAAAGAAAAAGAAAGGGGGAAAAGAGCATGACGCGAAAATAAAATATGGGGGCAAGAAATGAAGTTCTACATCAGGCGATAAAACCAGAGAAATATTTTACTAATATAAATCAAAAGTGTCTGCTTGTCTGGCGGATTTAATTCTGAAATATAACTTCCTACCACCCAACAACAGGTGAATTCTTTTTTCCTTCAGCACGCATCTCGATGACCTCTTCACCCACTTACAAACTTTCAGTTCCGATAAAAATCATAAATTATTCGGCTCCGTACACGATTTATTGTACATCTGACCCCGCATTCTTTAAAAACTTAAGACCTAGGGTTACTTTATTCCGTCAGAGGTTTTTCCTTTTTTACCACTTTCAAAATTTTCCACTTTAAGAAGCCGGAAACGGGCAATAACTCTAACCCCACGGTTGCTAACTTCCATGCTGTGTCTTATCGTGTTCTTAATGAATTTCATTCCGATAAGTTAACGATATGACACATAGGAAAAATTAGTATTCGAATAACGACGCCGAAAAATTTTTTCCTCGTAAGTTTCGATCGAACGAACAAACCTCCCCAAGATGTTACCAAGGAGGAATAAATCACCCACTTTCACCCATCAATCTTTCAAACAAATATATAGGCAAACAAACTCTGTTGGAACAGAAGATGTTTGAGAATCGTATAATGTGGAGTATACGGTTCAATATGATATTCTAAGTATTAGGTAAAATTGATATACTCCCACAGTAGTATCCTAAGATGGAGATGTCATATTCGTAAATATAAAAGACCGTCTTAGTATTCTAGCAAAATATCTCGAAATGCAATAACTCGGGGCTATAAGTCACATTTTCCTCTTCGATTTTCATTCCTGAATTTCAGCGATATCAAGTTGCGATAATGTAAATAATATTCCAAAAATTTTATCTTAAAACTTTTTCCTCCCTTAAGCTTTTTACATGACAAAATAAAATGCATTACATTTTTTTTCCTTAAAATAGCAGCAGGTAGAAGAAGTATGTGATTTAAGGATAACAAAGATTGGTTGTAAAGTTGTCTCCAGTCTCGAGTCTCGTGAAAAAAGTTTTGAAAATAAAGAAGGATCAGCAATACAAAAGAGCCAAAAGTGTCAAGAAATGATCAGATAGCCAGACCAGATAAAGATTAAGATCAGAAAGCAAGAGGCAGAGCAGCGGTATGGTATGGCTTCTGTACTGCAATTAGTTTTCATATCTCCCGCTTTCTCTCTCTAGTCGGCTTAGCCTAAGGACTGGCGCAAACACAACTCAAAAGCTGTACATCGGTTTCCTTACAAATAAAAGAAAATTACCGGTCTATGAAAAATTTTTATCTTACCTGCATTGTCAGTCGCACAAAACAGCACCGCAAGGCTAACACTTGAGAGCTTCTGCCACTTATTCTTCTATAGCATCTCCAACACTTCCGTTGTCTGGTCTTACAATGCAGCATTCTCATCCAATTGTTCTTTCTTTCTTCTCTCCTTAAAGAAGTACAGGGCCAGAACTGTCAGCAGCAGCCGATCCGTTTCTGCAATCAAACCACGTTTAAATTATTTTAGTGAAGTCATTTTTATAGGTTAAAGAAAGTGATTGGGAAAACCTAGAATCGCTTGGACATTCAAAAAGGCTTCTTAAAATAAGAAGCAACTAAAAGGGATATAAAGGAAAATTTAGCATGTTTAAGGTTCTGGTCTTGTAGAGGGTAAAGAAACAAGAAAAACTGACAAATGTCTTGAAATAAGCGTTTGACTGTTTATCTTTCTTACTCGTTAACTCTGACGATGACGTCTATACGGTGAAGAAATATCGGCATATTATTTTCATTGTCAGCGGGTAGGGCCAGAACTGTATAATAACACATACGTTCAAGACAGATCGCTCCTGTTTTTCTACAAGAAGTGGGCGATAAATCTTTATGACTCCAGCGTTTTGCTTCCCCTTTCGTATTTACACTCATATTTCATTCAGCTTACATTTCCTTTTGACCAATTTTCTTTTCTCCTTTTATATCCGAAAAAAAAGGAAGAGAAAACCTCTTTCCTTTTTTTTTCCTTCTTAAGGCCTCCGGTGACACAGTTCGGAACATCTGGTTAAACATAAGAGAACACATGTACACGTAACAATATGGCGGAAAGAACTCCAACCCCGAAAGATGAAAAGACCCGTCCCTAATGTTATTTATACGACAAAGTGTGAAAAGGATCCTTGGTAACTCATAAATTTAACACGGCTTACTAGCATAGAATGCTTAAAAATAAATTTTAAGTTAATGAAATGAAAAACTACTGTCTCAATAAATTAAAAAGTTCAGTCTGTCTGTATGTGTGTTCAAATAAGATATATAGCTGCACGGCTGTCAAGTACATCTTCCATACGTAATAAATATCCTTTTTAAATTCTTGCATCTCTCCATTTTTCTCTTGCGGTAATTATAAGTGATTAAATGAGCACTTTCGAGTTATCCTGACATTTAAACGAGCTTTTTTACATTTACAACGGTAGTAAGTTACCGTAACTGATGGCTAAAAGGCCCCCGATAATCCTTTTAAACTTGTTAGGTCAATAGCTTAAAGCTAGTATTTCTCAAAGGCCCAGCTCAAATTAAATTCGAAAAATAAAAACAGAGCCGATCGTAGATGAACAAGGCTCGAGAATGGTTCTTTAGTTTAAATTGGAGGCAAGGGTACGCCATGACAAATGTCATAATGTAAATCTTTGCTCAATATTTCTTTCATGGGGATTCAAAGTGTGAAAACTTCCAAGCTTTTTAATCGGGGAGGGTTATTTGTATTACCGATAAAGAAATCTAAGATGATTATTAATGTTGTGGAAAGCGAAAAGCCAAAGTGATTCTTATTAGAAGAAAGTCGGTTTGAAGTGAATGAAAATGGTTTTGTTAGAATTAAAAAATAAAACTCGTTAGTTGACTAGTGCCGTGTATGCATTGTGTACGGGACGAGGATGTCAACCGGTTCTCAAAATTCTTTTTCCTAAGACTGTGATTGATAAATCACCAAGATCGTTCCGATTTAGAGTTGGAAACACGACTCCAGGGCTGTTACACCGATTAATGGCCGTACAAATGCTTCACGACACATAACTCACCACCGATCGAGGGGCTTTTAAACCCCCGAGCTCCTCTAATAGCCTCTTTTGCTGACAGTAAAATCATGGGAGAGGTGAAAGGTTAAGAATAAAAATGGCCCGATGAAAAATCTATGCGTGGTGTCATGATAAAATTTTCCCTCGTTTTGTGTATTTGGAAAAACGTCTCGGGGGATTTTTCAGGTTCGAGATCCAAACTCGGGGATGGCTGTCGTTATGTTCCGGATGCTGTAGACTTGCATTTTTTTTCAAACATCTTTCTAAAGGAAATTGAATCCCATGGTATGTATGCATCGACCATGTTGATATATCTTTTATCTTCATATTGAATATCGACCAAGAATTTTTCTCCCCCCTCGTCCCTAATATGATTGATTTCGGCAGTAGTTGAATGACTTTAATACCCTATTAGGGTTTTCAGATTGTTTCCACAAATTTTCGATAAAATCAACAAAACGCCAACAATCATCTCTTTTAATATTTCTGGCCCTTTACCACATCCCCGGAACCGTGATGAAACTTATATAGGAACATTTTTTTGCTGCTAACGATTTTTTTTGAACTTGACTTCTCCTATTCGATAAGGTTTTTTTTTGCTTTAACCATACGGATGCTTGTATTTAAATAGTTCAATGAGAACGATTAAGACCTAAAGTCAAATTTAAAGTTAAAATATTTTAAAAAAAATTAAAAACTCGATTTCTCTATTAATTAAGTGATTAGGTGGCAAGTTATTAGTTGCAGCAAGTACTTAAACACTCAAAAATCAGTGATTAAACAGAGAAATGATTACCGCAAATAAATACGTGTAATTATCCAACTGTAATTAATTTTTTTAAGTAATTGCTTTATCTCATTAATATTATAAACCCAATGTATAGTAATAGTATCCTCATTACGTATAAAAATATAGTCCTAATTTTATCAGCATACACTAGTTCACTCTCATGCCCAAGAGTTTTTCATACGGCGCTACATTTTCTGTGAGTGCAACCGTATTTACTCACTCTTAAAAATAAAGCACGAAGAAAAGAAATTGATGAAGGCAGTTTCAGCCCGTTTTAAGCCAAAATTCTTGGGGACATGCGGAGGAGACAACAGAGCGAGCCATTAAAAATAAAAAAAGCCATTAAAAATAGACAATTAACAGGAAAATACTGGAAAATTGACTTCGCAAAAATTCCTAGATCTCATGTTTCGCGCAATTAATATTCAAAAAAGAATTTAACACGAAAATTTCAGCTCTACTGAAATGTCAGTTGCTAATGAATTAATTGATAAAAAAAACTACAAGATGAACAATCCTAAATCCGCCTTTTCGGTACCGCTTAAAGTTATTTAAAGACGAAAATTAGCATAATTTGAATCCTATTAGCAGTTAAAAAAATAATCTTCCGCAGTTACACAATATCTGTCACTTATAAACCTGTGGGCGTCACTAAAAATTTATATACCAATGCGATCACGTGTTAGTCATATGTCATATTTTATATCTTACTTTTATGCCATTAAAGACATGCAACGGTTCATGTAAACATATGATAACGTTTGCAATTCCGGCATAATTCTAAATATTTCCAAATCGATTGCATCCCTTTTGATTAAAAGTCTCGATTAGGCGAATCATGCCACAAAGAAAAGGAAAATCTAGACTGAGAATCATTTCCAAATCAGGTGCTTTCTGTCAGAACTTAACTACCGACTTGAATGTTTATCTTAAACTCGTAACCCTTTCCATAAATTGAAATGGACGAAATCCGAGACCTAGTCATGATAAATGTTAGCGATACATAATAATGATTTCATGAAACATGACTCCTTTTATCCCCTTTCCCGCCCTCTTATTTTTTTTTCTTAGACCTACACAAACGCTGTTTATTCCCTAAAAAGGGAGCGTGAAAGATAAATCGTTCCTGATTGTGGATTATTAAGGAAATACACGATGACTATACGACTGCCAGTAATGTTTACAGTAAAGGTATTAATTAAGCAGAATCTGCACCCTTTTGATTTCCGACGACGATAAGCTTAAACTTTAGACCCCAAAACGGATGGAAATAACCCTTAAGAATTATGAAGCTGAGTGCGTTTAAATTTTGCGGTAACCTCACCTAATCACACGCCTAATTTTGGCCGTCACGCTTTTTTTTAATCGATTTCAAATAGCAGACGAATTACGAGCTAAATTATACATCGGCAAATTACCTCCCCGGTAACTGGAAGTTATTCCCTGCAGGGACGAATCGCAAGAGCCGCCTCGAGTGGCACAGCACCGCGTTATTATTTATACCAGTGAGAAAGAGAGCTTGTGCCAAAAAAAATACCTCTTAACAGATAAAGCGGTTGCAATTAATGATAATGTAATTCACCAAATAAAAATTGGTAGTTGTAAGGCAGCGAAAACAAGGATTTATTATTCGCTTTTGTACCGCCTGTCAAATCTGATCTCTATCGGTTAGGATTCACACTACACGAACCGTAAGATTAATATGTGTTTTACTAGCATAGGATATCCATCATACATGACCTGACAAGTCTGCCTGATTAAAGATTTTTAAACTTGCTATATTAATCTCCGGATAAATATTGCCTACAGCACCGTAATGGAAAATCGTTTACGACAATCATCGTAAATGATAATTAATTTCAGTGCAGTTCTTAAACTAAACTAGTGTAGCCAGGAGGTTTTTTTTTATTTAAAATGGCGAAAGTTAATGAAGATTATTAAGGTGTTTGTTTTAATTACGGTTTTTTTAATAAATATTTTTAGGTTATCGGTAAGGTAATAACCGTTATGATTTGATTTGTGCTTGTTGAAAAGTTGTAGGCAATAACATCTTCAAAAATAAGACATGGATTTTAAAAAATGCGGTTTTTCAAGAAGATCCGATAAGAATCAAGCGGTCACCCGCCTGTCACCATTTCACCCGCCTGTAGCCGTGCTAAATAACTTGGCTCGGCACCGGGTGGCAGAAGGGCTTGGAACACCATTGCCGAGGGACTTTCGGGCTTCAAATCAGCACCTCTCCTCAGGTTTGCGGAGAACGGGAGAAAATATTCATTTGAACTATTTAAAGTCCCAATTTTCAATCTATCAATTTAAATAATCCATTTTGTTGTCAACTTCAACCACAAGAAAGACTGAGTTTCCCATGGGTCTAACTCGTCGTTCATATAAAATGTCGAATGCGAAAAGCATTTAAAACATATCAGTTTGGGTTCAATTGACGGGTCAATAAATGATTGATGTTCCCTCTGCTAGAGAGGTTCCATGTCTGTTTTTCAATTTACCGCCCGTGGACAGCCGTAAATAAATCTCTGGTTTGTTTGCTAATATAATGCAATATTCGAATCCTAGTACAAATCCGGAAGAAGTTTTTTTGCAGATACTGAACCCTGAAAGAATCTTACATCGGGGAAAAAAATTGAAAATCGAAAAGGTTGAAGAGTTTTAAAAACCGCCATAAAATTTCTGTGGTATATGCATGACAGCTTGTTCGCTATGATGGATTTTATCACAAGTTATGATTTATATTGTATATCAAAGCAAAATAAAAAGTTCGCGTGAGATGTTTCTTTAAGAAACGAGATTACGTACGCCACATTAGCAAAAGAGCCAAGGAAAATGAGCTGATTAATTAATTCAAAAAAAATGGAAGTAAAAAAGGGGATTGTAACAGCACTTGTCGTTGCATTAATAATTAGCACCACCTTAGACTTTCTTCGAAAGTTGCAAGCTCTCCATATTTATTACATGTTTTGCTTGGGTCACATGATTTCCTTATTTCACAAAATTATCGAACGGTTTGCTTGCAAACAATCGTTACGTTCATTTAAGCAACTACAGGAACTTTTCTTTAACATTATTATGATTTTCATTTTTAATCGTGGCCTTAGCATTAATAAATGGGTTATTTACATGTGAAATGCATGGAAAATAATAGCTCGTAAAAAATATTTTTTAATTGGAGTTCTCAAAGTATAACCGAGTGGTGGGAGTAAGTTACCGGGAGGGGAAGTCACGACTTGGAAACAATTCCGTCAAATAATCATAAATTAATATGTAATTTATTCACAAACTATATTTGTCAGCCTGTAATTATCTCTAATTTTATCGCCTTTTTTAAACTTTATTTTTTATTATTATTATCATTATCATCGTCGTCGTTATTGCTATGGCGCTCTTTATATGGAAAAACGGCACGATTGAATTGGTTAAACGCTTGCGAAATTTTTGAGTGTTAAGTGCCAGTCTCATTATATTGCAGGAAAACATTCAAGTTCGATAAAAAAAATTGGAGGTTAATTGTTCAGACTTTAATTTTTTTGGCTTGAGTCAGTTTATGATCGTGGTATTTTACTCGAAGAGAAAACTAAGTTAATGCGCATCCCCATAAATTCATTATTTTGTTTCTGTGAAATGTTTGACTCAAACCGGAATAGGCCTGCTTCTGCCTGAAATCCTAGTTTGGCTTTGGCTAAACCAATGAAAGACATTAAGCCGATCCAAGAACGTCTCGGTAAGCTAAGATCAAGATAAATTTGTTCAAATTGTCGACCAGTTGTTTAAGCTAAAAAGGGCCTGTTCCGGTTGTTCAGTTCTTGTGGAATATTTCGACCACTGAAAAATTTCAAGTCAGCTAAAAGCTTTACTCTGCGCTAAGCCAATAAATTGCTACTCTGTGCTTGACTAAAAAAAGTGTAAAGTTGAAGAACACATTCAATCATATTGCTTATGCTCGGCATTGTCCATACTGAGTCTCATGTACTTCTTTTCTCCTGACTAGATCGACTTTTTGCCAAAAATAGTTATCATAACTACCGATAAAAGAAAAGGGAATAAGGAGAAATTTCGACTTTTGCATTGGGACATATTATACAAAGAAAAGAGTGTCTCCCGTAAGACTAAACAGCACTTGAAAGAGACTTAAAAAGGCAAAGAAAAGGAAATAAAGTCATAACCATAAACGTCTCTCAGATTAAAATTCATGTATCCGAGATTGTAAGCATTTTCAGCAATAAAGACAGCAGCGTGACAACGGTTTATGCTTTAAGTCGAGCGTTAGGAGCGCCTCCAGCTTTGTCCCTCTTTTATTTAAACAATAAAAACAATAAAACATTCGATTACCACGGGGCAGAAAAGAGAGTTAAACACGTTAAAAAGAGTCTATTACTTTTTTATTGGTAATTGAAAAATCTCTTAATGTTATTTTTAAAAGGCCTTATAGTCTATTCAAAATGAATAATATCAGAGATATGATGATATCGCGGAAGTCATTAACGCCGTAGGCTTTAAAAATCGGAAAATAAATAACGGAGTCGAAGAGGGTGAGCTAGGACTATAAAAAACCGCCCATTACGGTCTACTAATGTTACAAATTTCTCGTAAAACAAATCGTAAAACATTTATGCCTAATCGAAGATGGTAAAAATGTTTTTGATTTACAACAGAAGATAGCGTTAAAGGGTCAGTTTTGCCGCCCGGAATGATTTATCGCCAAGACTTATTTCCTTTTCTCGTGTGATGAGTTCGACTATAAAAAGATTGGAAAGTTTCATGCAAGCAAATTCGCAGAAAATACTCCGAGCGAGGTCTTCCTGGATTTAGTCCTGCTCGAAGGGCCAATTTTCGTAAGAGAGGAAGTAAACGGAACGCCCAGCCTCGGGCCGCACGCAGTCATATTAAACGGTACACGACCGAATCCATCATCTGCACAAAAAAAAGATTGTGCTTGAAAGATCGGCCATGTTATACTTATCTAATAATAAACCCCGCTGTCATTATAAAACGTGATCGTAAATTAAGGTCATCTAGACATGTCAATCAAAAGCAATAATTAATAAAAAGGGCCGTCAGTCAGATGGTCGTCAATACAAAAGATCGAATCGAGATAAATTTGCAATTGTAATAAAATCTTGTCAGTATACCAAAAGATATCCATCAATTCCTATGTCGTCTACGACATAATTATGCGAAACCCACTCCAGATTGCAATACGTTAACGCTGAGATCATGCGGTGTGCGACTCGTTTGCGCTTAAACGCGATTAATTAATTTTTTTTCTCTCTTTCTTATAATTTCAAGGTGAGGCAAAAAGTAATATTTTATCGGGGATTTGGCAATAGTCGCAAAACGTGGCGACGACGCCATCGTTATAGTAAAACATGTTTTTTAATTATTCGTTATAATCATAATTACGGGAATAAATCAACATTTCCTTGCAGCCATTTCAATTATGTTAATTATTTTTTGTAAATAGTCATTACATAACCTCGATTATAACTGAGTTAAGACGTCAGGGTATGAAAGAGAAATGGTGAGAAATTTAGAGCGCAGTTAATTATGGGATTTTTACACCATTTCTCTTGTATAAAGATTTATATGGGCCTCGTCTTAATTTATCATTTTTTGCAGGATTAAAATTTGACACCCAATGTTTAACCTTTCACAGACCATAAGGTCGTAATACTTATTGCATAAACCGAGCGCACCAAGGAGTTGAGCAGCAGAAACCATGAAGGCCTTTGAAGCTTTCAATTTAAACCGAAATAAAATTTTGCTCCAGACTCTTCTTTTTCTTTAACTATGCCTGTCAGATGAAAGTCGACGATGAAAGAGCTACTTGAACCTTGGGAATGGCGTTTGGGAAAAATAATGTGGTACTTTTTCGAAACCATTCCATAAGATTTCACAGCCAGGATGATTTTTTCTGTAGTTAAAAGAGTTTTTCCTTCTTTGATCGAGCTTCCAGAAGTCAGTGGCGCCATTGGTTAGTTACGGTAGAAACGAAATGCATGCGAATTTTCGGAATATAATTTTAATGAAGTCAAAATAAATTTTAGACATAATTTTATCGTCTCCAACTTATTAAGATATGAAAAACTATTTTCGGGATTAATCCTCACCAAAATAGCTCAAACATGAAATTGGCATATACACGTCTGCCAAAGATCGTGCCTAACCGCAGATAAAATACTTTTGAAAGATCCTTGAATTGCCATAATTAATCATTCATATATCCCTTATATTGACAGCCAAGAAGTTGCTCTCATATTTACACCCCGATGAAAAGATAAAGAAAGTCGGGACGATTAAACTCCCATTTTTGGTAGAACCATCGACAACAAGTTTTATTTTTTAACAGTTAAAATGTTAACCCAGAAGTAAGTAATTTTCATTCATCCTTTTAACAAGTAAACCTGATCGAATTAAAAAAAAAAAAAATTAAATCATGCATCCGCGGGGCTAATAGGAATAAGGGAGGGGACCAAAATCAATACCCAAGGCATTAAATCAACCAAAGCGGAGGAAAACGCATACAAAAAAAAATCTCGCATTTTTTTTAATATCAAAAGTAATCGATCACGTTTCGCGTTCGAGATAAAACGTTGTAAAAATGAAATATAAATCTAGAACCCCAAAGGGCGGCCCTAAAAACAAAAAAAAAATCGACGACAATAGTCGAAAAATATTTTGAAAATGAAAAAATAAGATCAATGTACTAGGGATTTTATTACTCGATAGAAAAGGGTTATAAATTTTTAAAAAAGTGCGAAGGGATGTATTGAAAAAAATAATAGAAGAGAGAGGGGAGGGCTTGGGGGAAATCGTGTCAATAAATATAAAAAAAAAAAAAAAAGAGTTTAATAAAAACAAACACGCCAAATGTCATTCTCAGGGACATTTTTATATCCATCCGCATTAGATCAGAAAAGAATCATTATTATCAAGCATTTATACGATATACCGCATATTATACACCGTGGTCATGATTAAAAATAAATAAATAAAACAAGCATCTGCCTTTGTAGGTTTATCTCCCCTTCGAAAAACTTATTTGACTAAAGATCTGACCATCTAAACAATAAAGTCATGTTTTTATGAATACTACATGAACCGGAAGTAGTTAAAATTAAGCAAGTACGATAATAATACGTACCCACACTGTATCATTACCTTTCAAACATTAAGAGTTAATGATACATTACGATAAGATAAATATATAGTTGCGGTATTATCACATGATTTCAATGCTTTTTTGTTATTTTGCCTTCCACTTAACCGTGAAACCCGTAAGTGGGCATTTCGAAAATTTGAACATCGAGATGAATCTCGCTTGGCCACTTTAGTGAGGTGGTATCTCCTTCCATTGCATGCTTATGGCTAATGAACTATCTCTTAATTTTTGGAGCCAGGGCTTTCGGAATAGGAAAAAAAAGCGCTAAGCCGTCCTTGTTCTTCTCGTCAAGGAGAGTCTAAAAGGTCCAAATTGTTTTTAAAAATCATCTCGAGGAAGCCCCGAAAAAATTTAGAAATTACTGATGCAATACGATGCTAAACTTTTGCAGACTGACTCTAATTTGTGTTCATTTTGTCGAAAACAGTCTAGGAGTACTTTTATTCAGCAAAAATATTTCACAAGAAAGCCCAAAAAATATTTTTAATTTTGCTAATTAACTAAACGGCACTGAATTCTTGCCGACTGACAAGTCTTGATTAATTAGTGCACTTCTTGTAAATAATAGTTTGAAACTCAAATTTCTTTTCAAAACTCGTCAGGGCCAGCTCAACTCGGTAAGCAAATGGTGCGTTGCATCAGGGCACAGGGCACCTTTCATGAGAGTTTTTCGTTTGAATTTAAAAAATTTTCGCTCTGCCTTCTGCCTCGCTTATAATCATATAAAGATAGTTTCTAGCAACTTGAATGACTGTGGATTTAAATGAAGTCACGTTGAGCGCCAAAAAAACTCGAGCCAGCCCTGAACGGTCCAGAAAAAATCTTAAAAAGGATAAAAATTGATAAAAAATTTCAGACGGCCTTTGGCCTCACGCCGGCCCTGCGGGAGACACCACCACACATTCAAAAGTTAAGTTTTAAAAACTTGAAACTATACAAGATGAAGAATTATTTTTTACAGGTTTTAATGAAGTTTTCATTTGTCAGTAGTATATTCACACCTACCAGCCCTGTCAATTTTGTCACCAGTTCAAACCGACCAGAGCCGAACTTTTTCCCTCTTATACTAAGCCTGTCTAACCCTATAAAATGCTCATCGGAACATATGGAATTACGAATTGCGGTGCTTCAAAGCTTTTCCAGACCGTCCATTAATCCATTTGTAAATTCTCTCGTCAAAGTTAATATCGAAAGGGAAGGGGGACGGATAATTCTTCAAAAAGATTAACATTTTCTAAATAAAAACGTTTTGCGGAATAAATGATTACGAGCAAAGTACCCAAACGAATCGGCTAATAATTTGCTTGCCCTTAAAATTACTTGAAAAGGCATGGAGAAGTGGCGACCCTGATTCAACTGATGACGAGCGAATTTAATTATCGGCGACAGACAGGACAGGTGAATAAAATTGTCAGTTGTACAACAGACCGTCTGATGTATAGATAGGACCATGTTTTATTCGCTTGGTTAAATGAAATAATAAAAAATCGGACATCGAGAACGATCCTTGTTTTTTTTGTGTGTGCGAGTTTGATTTACATTTTAGTATTGACAGGGGTTTTCAAAAGTTACACCCCAGGAGCACGTTTGAAATCGTAGCTTGCTGAGAAACCTCTACTAAAATATGTTAATCGAGCCAAATCAAAAGCTAATAAATGTATAATATAGTGTGTATATTGTATATCAGAGGAAGTGAAAATAAGGGATGGGTTATTGCCGTCAGGGCTATTAAAATAATTCATAGCCTTGGAAGATGGCGCCCTGACAATAACCGGCAGAGGAATAGAGTTGTAAATATGCTAATGATTCTCGAGCTTTCCTTGCTTCGCCCAGTAGCGTCCTGTTTGGAAATTCCATCGTCTTTCTAAATGTGTCCTCGTTATAATATAAAAACCGAATAAAGATTGAGCGATAAATATGGCTTGCCTTGCGGCGGCTAAGCCGTCCCAGATAAAAAAGATTAAAAGCGCCTAGAGGAAAAGTGCCAACGGATATTTAACCGCCACTTCCGCGAAATATCGGTAATGCCGACTACTTAGAGTATATGAAGTCAAAGGAAAGGCTCCACATTAGTGTACACCAGACGACAACGTATCTAGCTTCGTTCCATAATTTCAGCTTTAACCGAAACTTTATGAAATATAGTTTTGTCTTTGCAAAAGAAAACTTTTTCGTCTTTATTTTATTACTCGAGATATTATTTATTGGAATTTTATACGACCTAAAGATTTTCTCGCTTTCCTCCCTATACTCGTATCTGAATTATGGATTCAATTTTAATACGGTGGATCTATTCTTTAGAATATAAACAAAATTAATGGATAAAAATTGCGGTGGTGGAAGTTAGTGCTTTACATAAAATAATGCGAAACTAAATCATGTCAAACAGACTCTGAAACTGTACCAATAATAAACGCAGAACATTATTACAATCTCGCGAATTGCACTTTAGCCTGTTGCATCATGATCTTGTACATTTGAAAGTAAATTTTAAAAGCAAACAAAACGGGGTCGGTTTGGAAAAACCATGGACGGTTTAATGGGAAGTTGATCAGGTTTTAATAATAAATAAATGAACTTCACTTGAATAGATCTTAATTCTTATGGCTTGATTGACACAGAGTGCTTAAATGGCCTAGCAATCCAAATTGAATGAATCTGGACTCAATAAAATTTTTACCTGATACTACAACCACTCTTAGCAGATCAGAATACCAAGACTCCTACAACGAATCGATTTGTTCGCTATATTTCGAAACAAGGACAATTTATTCTTTAAAAATCGAATCGGCAAATCCTAAAAATGAATGTTCTCTTTAAATATATTTTGTAAAACAAAACGTTCAAAATCGGTGAAAGAATTCAACTTTCTTGTCAACGAACATACGTGACTTCAATAAGAAGAGAAGAAGAAAAATGAGAAATGAACTAACATTACCTTTTGATGCTGACATTAACTCGATTTATCACCCAAAATCTAACGCTGTTTTATTTTCACGGTAGAAAAACGCTTTTAGTCGGGTTTTTAGGGTTGAGGAGCTTCATAATAACGGGCTGAGATGAATAGTCAAGTACTAGGGGATATTTGAAATTATATTTACCTTTCTTCTCTTATGTTGTTCGGGCAAAGAAAAGGCGGGATTTTGCAAAACCTTCTCAAAAAGCAGGAGGAAAAAAAGCGAAACAACAATGAACATCGACAACAGCGAACAGTTCTGTATACATTAATATACAAGTTTTTTTTATTCGTGGCTCGACTCTCCCTTTCCCTTTTTTTGGTAAACTGTCAAAGCTTGTTGAATATGACATGATGAGATTAAAGTACGGAATTTTGACGTCGACACCTCACTTTCATCCCTCTACCAATTCTACCACCCTGCTTTTTCACCCTCCTTCGCACATTTTTTATTTAAATTCGTCAAAAAGAGGTCCCTTCAATGCAACGCTAGTTACTAGCTAACCAACGCCTTACTTCTCACAAACACTCAACTTGTCAAGCATCAGTGTATTAAATTAATAATCGACTTTAAATTGCGGTGTAAAAAATGGAGAAAAGAAAAAAATTTAAAGATTTTTAAGGAATAAACTAACAAGTAACAAAATCGTTTGAGGGTCTGAATAAAACACTAAAGAATCCACTTAAAATGTTGTCGTTGAATTGCATCAATTAAAATCCTTTACACAAAAACAATGAACAAATAACCGAACCACTCAGAAAAATAAAATGAATTTATTTTTTACTTAGAATTTTCTTATTTCGCATTCTTACAAAGTGGTTCGCCTAGCGGCGCTGAAAAGTGTAAATAATGAAATTAGATTTAAAACAAAAAAGAAAAAAAAAAGGTAGGAGCAGAAAAAGAAGATGGTGTACAGTATTTAATGACATAGTTCTTTGCAGGAGCCAAATGTACTCATAAATAAAGTTAATAGCTTCTTTTAAGTACAAAAAACATCGCTCCCTTGGATTTTCTTAAGTCATATTATAAATTTAACACTAATAAATTTTATGTTTTGAAAATTTTTCATTATAATCTCATTGATTATACTTTCATTTTTCCCACTCCGCGTTCTTTTTCCCATCCTTTTTTTCTTTTTTTGAGCAGGGTTGTTAATTTTAATTTTTTTTTCTTATCCGAGTTTTTTCTTTTTATTATTTCTTGCATATTTTAAAATTTACTCCTGTCAGTATTAGCGTTTGACAGTAAATTGATTTCCTAATTAAAAGAAACGAGGCCTACAAGCTTCAAAATTATTATTGTTCGCCCAAAGAAAGTAAGGAGAGCTAAAAAAGTTCGCCAAAATATTAATTTTAAATGATGAAGAAGGCGCATGTAGCCACAAAGAGAAAATAAAAGACTTCTTTAAGTACCTGTTTAAAATCGAAATTGAACATTTACTTGCTTTACCACTTTATCGCGCTCAACATGCACTTACTATATTTTGGCATGAGCTGAGGCAGGAAAATCGGATGCAGGCCTACTACCTAAGCTTCCTAGCTTACCGCCTGCAGAATGATTCACTTTCAATAAATCATTTTTCACCAAAAACTTTAGTCTAGATTACTGATTGAAATAAATTCGACTTCAACTCGAGAGAAAGCCAAAAACGACATGCCAAAAACCTTAGAAAAAGTTCACAGCCTGTAACAATTAAAGTAAAAAAGATAAAATTCATTTCATCGACTTAGAAAAAAATAGGTAGTTAATATGTTCAAAAATAGGTCGAAACTCCCAGCTAGCATCAATAATAACGGCTAAAAACCTTCCAGAATCCCGAAATAATCGTGATCATTAAACACTTAAAGGAACTAGAAAAGAAAATGATGAAAATCCAAGGGCTCGAAGGAAGGAAAGATTGTTTGTTGATCGACATGGTTGACTTTGATGCTTGGAAAGAACTGAAAGAAGAGAGATATGGACGGTAATCCTAAGAACGTGCCGTTCGCTAACAGCAAAGGATTCCTTGTTTGACAGCGTTAGACCTTCTCCTGTCGACTTTGATGTTGCCAGATCCGTTCCTTGGCATCTTAATTTTCATTTAAGATTTTTCGTTTTTAAGAATTTCACTTTTTTAAAAAAAAAAAAAATCTTGTCCTTGTTTCTTTTCCCTTTTACGTTAACTTGTTCATCTTTTTCGTGTTAGCAATCAAATCGAACGAAGATTTATGATCATCGGGCATTATTCCAACTGTTGCAGAAGTTTCCTCGGGCTGATAATTACTTCTTGGGTCTACTTTGCCTTCGTTATATGCATAAAATTTTCAGCAGAAAAATTTATTTCGAGGAATTAAAGGAACATTAGCCACGAAAAAGGGAAGTAGAGATAAGAACGTTCTTATTCCCATTGAGATTTGCGATAGGGGAACTCATGATGGGGCATTTCCATTCCTTTCAAAACTAAGAATTACTTTAAAGCTTCATCTTTTTTTATCGCTTTTAAACACTGCGAATCGTTACATTATTTTTGTTCTGTTCCCAGGACCGGATTTTCCAGTGGCTCGTCAAAGAAAGAGGGAAAAAACCGGGAAAGAGGCGACTCAAAAAAGCCATCCTTGCCCAAGGAGAGCGATGTAGGTAGGTTCTATCATATTGTCGATTCTTTTGTAGTTTGATGCAATTGTTAGTTGTCAAAGAGCCGAAGCCTCGAGATATAACCAATGTGGTAGTGACATTTGCGTTGATAATTGACCAAAGCTTTCTACAATAATTTGCTTCGATAAATAACCAGCCTGAGGACTCACTTTCGTCAATCTCATCAGCTAAATGTCTGTCTCTTGTTTTCCACTGTCATGTTTGTTTATATGCTTTCGTTCCGCAAGCTTCCCGGTTTTGAAAGGCTTTCGCAGACTCGGATTTTACAGTTGATGAAATGAGTTTGTCATTTGATGCCTTCAGGAGGATAATGCCGCGTCGTCGAGTTGGATTAGTTGTTTTAAAGATATATTTGTGAGACGAGTCTTCCCTTTCTTGAAAAGTAGACAAAACTGGTCCGTTTGTATGAACTATTGCGATCATCTTTTCAGGCATGAATGGAGCAATATATTATTTAAAAATAGTTAAAAAATTAATTCACGGAAAATTTTTAAATTTTAGAGAACGGATGCTGAGAACCTCATTCACAAAATAGGGAAGTGTGCTTAGCTTGAAAACTTAAAGGCGGCAGAGAGACAAAACTTCAAGAGCTAACAGCCTACCAGCAAGACATGGGCAGTCGCATTATATATTAGGCCGCACTCTTAGAAATCCATTTCAGGTGCCAAAATATTTAAAGCCTCATCTACATCTGCAAACAGTTATAAGTAAATCAAAACTTACCGCAATGTTTCTCTTTAAAAGCATCCACAACCATGAGTGAAAGTAATCCAGCTAGCTAACTGCAACGGTCGCCATCCGATGATCAGATTCAGCAACAAAAGATAAACAGAATTCGTCTGAAATAAAAAAGAAGATGAAAATTAATTCTAACATTATATCAAAGATCTATTTGAACATAAAGAATAACAAAAGTTTTCGTCAAAATTTTCACTTTTCTTTAGTTTTCAACATAAGTCTTTTTTTCAATTAATTAATCAAATTGAATCTCTAAAAAAATTTCCCTTAGATTTTTCCGAATTTAAAAGTAAACTTTAGTAAAAGTGTAAAACGAACGGGAAGAATCGAAATAAATAGACGTCGATGCAGACGGGAAAATCATGGATCCAGAGAGTGAAGCGGCTCCAATTAGCGGCAGTTTAATTAGCCCAACTCTCATTGCCAGATCATTAATATCCTCGAACCCTTGGGAACTCTAAATCTGTCTGGAGAGACAAGAACTATATAAATAACATGTTGCTCATCCAGCGTCGATTCACTGTTTCAACGCTCTTTTTCTCTCTTTCTCTTTCATTTCTATCCTCCGCAATATCAGCGAAATAATAAGATCAGTGTCTTTTACATCGATAAGCCATGGACACTATTTAAAAATTAACGCCGCCCAGCCATTTAGCTCCTAACGAAAACAAACAAAACGAATTTCGATTAGCTCCATTATTACAAGCTATCTATTAGAAACTAATAATAATAATTTCATGGTGGAGGGAGAAAGCTGGGGAATGTATAACAAATACAATGTACCAAGATTTTCTTCGCTGACTACTTCATAATATGATTTTTATTAAAATTCCATTAGCAAATATTTCATCTGCATTAAATTATTTTTCGTTGAAGGAATTTACAACGTCGTGTGCAAGGAATAAAGAAAAAATTAAAAGGTAAAAAGAAAAGAAAACCCCAGGTTTTGCCAAGAAATTTTTGAAAATCGAAAGGCAGATTGTGCGATAAATTTAATCAGACGGAAAGAACGTTTTTTTTTTTTTTAAATTCTCAAACCCTCACGCCAATTTTTATCAAAATAAAATTCTAGATTTTTTTGTGATAAACCTCTTGATTAAAAAAATAGTGGAAAAATGGCATTTTCCGGTAAATAAGCTGTCAGGGGCATTGTGGCACTCGACGATCCCACAACGTTTTAGAGTTGGGAATGACAGGAGCAAATGAAAATTTCAAAAGAGCTTACATAAGCTCACAAGTCAACTTTGCCGTTCAAAGAAACCGTTTAATTTTTCATCTCAACTTCACTGACATTTTTGCTTTTACCTCCTTTTTAAAGTCATTGTGTTCACTTTTAGACAAGTTTCTTTCATATTAATATTTAATTTGTCACGTCGATTTTTAGAGAGGATTTTTTTATTTTACAAAAATAAAAAAAAATCGATTAAAAGTTTTTGATTTTTTTCACCGTCTCAAGATTTAAATCTTTAAGCTTCATTTCCCCACTTCATCTCGAACTCACAATGAAAATCTATAATTGCTCATCACTTACGGGTTACTCACATTTGCTTTTGTCATTTTATAAAACGCCTCCAAGCATAAAAACACGAAACCTATTATTTAATTGCCAGCCCCTTTCGGAGGAAAAAAACCCTTCTTAATTGATTTTTAGAACAATAGAAAGTTCCTGGATCGCTATTCGGTAAACGCAAAACAGCATAAAAAGAAATGGTCGGGTTTGATCTCGTTTTAAGATAAAACATAAAATGCGACTATTATAAAAATAAACATATGTGGAGATAAGAGCAAGGGATGTTCTGAAGCAAATTGGCTGACCATATTTCGTATCAGCAACTTTTCTCTCTTATCACAACTACCGCCTAATAAACTACGCTTAAATTAAAATAAATATACTCTGGAAAAGCTTTTAACAACTGCTTTTTGCCCCGTTTTCTTGTATAGTGCTTCGCATTTTTATTTAAAATTATTACTTTTCCTCCTCGTTTATAAAGTGCATTTTGTAGGAAAGTGTATTCGACTTTTTTTTCAAAAGAGGGTAGAGGGCCTTGAAAACCGGATAAAAAGAGACCTCAACATGTTTTTTTATTGTTTTATGAAAAAAAATAAGAAAGGCCCAAAAATCAAGGGAAAAAAAGAAAAGGAAAAACTGATGGAACATAAAGCTTTATAAGCTCACGTCAGTTCTAGTAGAACTTAACATTTTTTTTCGCCGACTAAGTGACATGTGATAAATTTTGTTTGAAGTCTAAGAGTCGCATGTGTCTGCTGCCACGAACATCTTGACGTATGACAGTCTGTCAAACCACTTTGATTGCACACACGAATAACAATTTCCCTCGTCTTCATTTTGTAAACATTCTCTCTCATATAATTCCTTTTTATAATAATTTTCATAATAGTCGGAAGCTGTCCCTTTCAGTGATGTCGACATAAGGTCACAGAACTTGATCAGCTCTTAATATTCAAAAGTGGGAGATCGAATCAAGATACCTAGTTTGGAGCTTTGTAGTCACTGGTAGCGTGATTTAGAGGTCCCTCTAAATATTTTAACGAAAAAAACGTGTTGGCCATTATATTTAGGCTGGACCTAATAAAAAATTGGCTTCCTGAGCAATCATTTTTATCGTGAGGCACATGAGCTAGAGGCATAGCACCTATTGTGCTTGTCCATGGTCCCGAAGTGCTGATGTGATCGATGAATTTTGGCATGAATTACTTTGTTCGAGACGCATGCTCATTGAGCATTCATCCTTTACCAGCTTCGCTTTAATTTGTGCTCCGTTTTCATTTTAATTCTGCAACACGTCTGATGCTAAAACTTGCGTTCCGCCTTATTTCCAAATATAACGTTCTTTTACAGTTTTTTTTGCATCCATTCCTCAATTAAGCATCTCCCAATCTAATCTCCGCCGTTCCGGTCCTCTGCTTTTCGGAATCAAGCCCTTCTTGCTGTTTTAATTACGTCGGTCTTATGCTCCTCGCTGTTGGTCGCAGTCTCCATTGTGTTAATGTCGCCCACCGCCCACAGCTCCTGGACTTGTTCGGCCATAAGCCATAGCCACTACAGCTCTTCAATTTCTGGATGGCGCCTTACTTTGTCCATATCTCGCGCTTGTTGCAGATCGCTTCGTTTCTGATTTCATCATGCTAGTAACGTTACAAAAGCATAAAAACCGGAAAATCTTGCCATCAATTCCTGCTTAAACACTGAAAAATGATTAAAGAAAGGGTAGACGATGCCTAAAGGTAATTATCGGAAAAACCGATCCAATGAAAACCTAAGTAAAAAGAAAAACGATTAAAAACAATATTTTTTCCCAGCATTTTGATAAAACCAATTTAAAATATGAAATAAACGAAAAGGATTTAAATAATAGTTTCCCAGACGAAGAGTTTTCCCCCTTAATCGTTAGACATAAATTAAATAACCGGTTAAAACAGCAGTGTCGGTTATCTTGTTGTTCCGGAATAGAATAAAATCTTCGTCCGGTGTTTATTACTCTGCAAAATTTAGCCCGGTTAATTCAGTCCGGAGTTCGGGGTTCTGTTCCGTATGTGATTTCATACCAATAATATGTTGGCAAAGTATCCGGATTTTCGTGGCTTATTTGATTGTTTCAAACCTTTTTCATTATTCTCCATTTAAAAAACATTTTCCCTCTGCGGCTCTGGTTTCTCTCAGTTCCTATACAACAGGAATTGTTGTGGGTGCAACAATTTTTCCTGTATTAATGTTTTCAATTTGAAATCTTTCTGCGTGAACTAATTAAATGGTTAAGATGAGGCAATTAACTAACCAACAGTGACGAGTGGTGATAGTTATTCTATGATGATTCTAGTATAAATAATAATAAGAAATTTTGATGATGAGTTCAAACTAATGCAAAAAATCTGCATACATACATTTTTGAATAGGTAGTACATTCAGTTTTTCGAATTCGGCTTTTCACAATGGGAATCGAGAAAAGGACGGAGAAACGCGTTAGTTCTTGTTCCAAAACGAGACAGAAATTATTTGGACTTAACTGAAAGCGCCTTATTGAGTCTTCCTAAGGGAAGAGCCTTTTATATTGTGGGAGAGTTTGCTTTATCGAATGCAGCAATTAAACGCTGTTATTTAAAGTGAGGGGAGAAGGCAATAGATGGCAATAAAATTGCAACCAATTAGGCTACTTGCAGCTACTAAGCTACTTGCTACTACGCATTTTAAATAAAATAGAATCAATTAGTCTAATTCGGCAAATTTTCATAAAATAGATTTCGCCAGGAATGAGACGATTTTTTCAGAGTTTCAAAAAATAATATAAGCTCACATATAAATGATTTTCTATGACAAACTCATTAATAGTCTGCCGGACATAACTTTTTCAGGAATTCAACAACTACAATTTAACTGGCCTAATATATTTCATAAGCTTTTTAAGCGATCGACGCGACTACTTATTAAAAAACATTATTTCGACTCCCATTTTCTTAAATCATAAAACTAATTCCAAACGAAAACGTACGCAAAAGTGATGCAGTCTTTGTTTGTAAAGACATTGTGTGGATTAATGACTAAACCCAAGGGGCCATTTACTCCGTCGAAACTATCCACAATTGCCCAAACACAGAATATAGCTCCTAAGACCACGACTAAGAACAGCTTGCTCGGTCCATTTCTCTTGTCACCATCTAATAAAAGGGATTTACTCGGTCGAATTACAAACCATGTTGAATTAAATACTAGTTTAGGGTTTCCAACTTCCACCGTTTTATTTCCTCGAATTTAATTTGAATTTTCCGACTTATTTTTTATTTTTCGACCTTAACCTCCCGTTCTTTTGTTTTCGAACTCTTTAGGTGTGGTCGCCGTTGTTATTTTCAAGCCACCTTTATTTTATTTTCCTTTTTAAACCACGCAAGGGAAAAGCGGTGAAAAAAATGACGTTTTTTCATGGCAAAGAAGGAAAAAAAAAAGAAAAAAGAAGCTTGACGAAACGACATCGATAAGAAAGAAGCTGCAACTCAAGATGAGCACACCTTCGAAATAACCCCTTTATAATGCCCTGAGAAGAAGGGAAAATTCGACATTACTTTTGCGATATCAAATTTCAATTCAACATCACGATGCAAAAGTTTGACCTGGGGAACGCGCTTATTCCAATGGAAAAACGATGAAAAACTCCGTTACTAAATGTCGTAAGTCATAAAAATTGATGATTTTGATTCTGTATTGTGGCGATAAGCGAAGGAAACTATCCTCGTATGAGCTTTTTTTCAACTTTTTCGAAACATTATATGACTGCTGGGAGATAAGTTTCTTACGAATTTTGAATAATATTTCTTAAGAAATTACGGCCTCGATAATAATTTTATATTTTTATCGTTAAAAGAAAAGGGGAGTAGGGGGGAGAGCAGTCGTTTTGGGAACGAAAACGATATGCTTTAATCTAGAAAAAGGCAAGGGAGAATAAGAGAGACAAGTTGTTTAAGCAATTTACAAGAAAACTATGGCACTAAACCGTTAGCACTGTTAACACCACACCCTTTGCGAAATCTAATACATTAACCGTATAAAGTTGTAAAATAATGGAAGAGGGAGTTTGACAAGTTGAAAATACTGGATTCTTGTAAGGTGAGACGACAGGACATAAGTCGTACAATCTACAGCAATAAGATCCAGGTCTCTCTTGATCGGCGAAGCTTCATCTGAGGAATAGTCCGCAAGGGAGTTGTTTGGGTTTATTCTTCAACGGCAGCTTTCATCCCTTTATTGGTCTCTTTATACAGAAAGCTGAAAGCTTTTAGACTTCTCAGTGGCGGTTTTTAAAATAAGAATTTTCTTTTTCAATTATCTAAGACGTTTAGCATCGACTGGATTATAAGCTGTTAAATACTACAAATGTTTATTTTGACGCAAAGCATATCAAAAAGATCCTAGCGAAATCACAACATTGACGATCATCATCAGTTTAGCACTTAATGCTGCCAACCTAATTCGAAACATTTCTTCGAGAACCTTTGAAGTTTTCTTTCTTTTAAATTAAATCTGTCTTACATTTCAGTTTGTAATAAGCCTGTATAATGTTTACGTTTGCGCTGGATAGTGAGAGAGGTGTCAGCATTAATTTTTTACGCGTATGTTAAAATAAGCCTTATCACCGTCTAGTAAAAAAGCTTTAGTCTTCACAGGTTTTTTTAATTTCAGCAATTTTTAAAACTAAGAAAATTTCGAGAAATGAGATCTATCCACCCAACCTTGGGAGTAAAATTTCGTGTAATGTGGAGTCGTTTGACATTTTCTTGAGAGAAAAAATATACTTACGGTTAACCGTGTACGTGAAAATGGCTGATTATCATTCAAATTCACACGTTGGACTTCTGAACAAAATAGCCACCAGATTAACACCAAACTTCGTACCATCCGTGGCAGCAAGCAGCATTTACTTCTAACCATACGGCGAAAAGAGGTCCATTCCCTGAAAAATTTACAAAACTATTAAAGACTGACAAAACATCATTTTTCAACACGATTTTTTTCATTTTATAAAAACAAAAGTTAAAAAATAGTTCAAAGCAAAGGTGTGATTTCTTATATTGCAAGATAATCCTTAACTTGGCTTAAAAGGAAAATCTAATTTTTCACTTTCAAGTTTGCATGTGAGGGAGTGAGGGTCTAGGAAATTGAAAAGCAAAGAGGACTGTATGACATCGTTATCGATGAAAGTTCGAATTGCATTAGCATACATGAAGAGGATGGGTAGAAATACAGTCAAAGAAATGCCAGTCATGACAGAACAAGTATGTTTATAATATTATAATAATGGTGGAAAGGACGTCTAAAATATCACTCAGGTGAATTCTCTGTGACATTAATGCCTTCAACTCATAATAAAGGCGAGGAGAAACGTTATCCGTTAGCGAAGAGTGACGGGGACGGTATTCCGTTACATGGGTGACGCTTTTTAATCTGCCATTACACTTCAAACGTCGACTTCTCTTCTCTTCAATTCTGTATTATCGAGAAAATTTATGAAATGATATATTTTTCTTTTCTTTTTTTCGAGATGGTAAAGAGCTAATGCGCCGATTTCAGAAGATTAAAATGAAGTTGGTATAAATGCAGAGGTTTTGGGAATGGTTCATTTTAGTTCGAAATGAAAATCGGACTTACATTCTCGAATAATTAAAAATTTAGTGGACTGACACCGGAGGAAAAGGAAGAAAAGTAACCGTTAGAAAAGTGCACAAATGATTTGTATTTTATATTTTACGAAATGCTCAAGTTTCTTAAGAGTTAAAAAGGTGTATTTTTACACCACTCTTGGGTCCGCTGCGCTCACAATTTCAAATTCCATTTTCGAAGAGACATATATCTCCCCCCGATGTCATATCCGAGCACTTTAGAGCGGGTCGAATCATCTTACACCGAACCCATCGCCTTTCCACGATCCCTTTTTGCTTTTTTCCCCGCAGCAAACATTCCCGACTTTTCACCACCTATTGTCTACTCCTTTTTTTTTCTTTATCTACAAGAAGTATTTTTTTACGTCTTTGATCTTTAAATAAAAAGCTCTTTTTCTTGAAAAGAATAAAAAGAAATTCTCCAACTTTTCCTATCGCATTTGTTTATTTATCAATCATGTTATTCGTGATCTTTGCGTCGTATCCCATTTACGGTTAGAACGGTGACGTATGTTTGACACATCTCAAATTAATGGTGAATTCTCAAAGCCTTCTTCGGTACACCATCAGTCAATTTTGCGACAGCAAGCATTTCCGTTTCCCGTGGATCTTTTTGTATTTTATTGTTGAGGTTATCATTAACGCTTTCCTCCCTTTCGAATAAAAAGCTTATTCAAATCGATTCCGAATGCTTTGTATACTTGAGCTTTTTTATTCATTTGTTTTCTCTCTTGACGGTACCTCGCTTATACCGTTTTAACAAGCTAATAAATCGTTAAAACCAAATCGACCATATATGAATTGACAAATTATCTTTTGTTAATGTTAACACCTCAGCTCAACCGATTTTTTTTCCTGTGATATTTTCAGAGGATTAGAGGGGTCGGAGCTTTGGTGTGTTGATTGAATCTGTAAACATCCTTTGATGCTGTATTAGATCAAATCCTTTGTTTTTTCCTTTATTTGTTTATTTTTTTTTAATGTCCGTTCTGCCACCTTCCCCTTTCGTTTACCCTTTCCCGTTATTTTCTTGGATGCGATTATTTAAAAAAAAATGAAATTTTTCCGAATAACTGAGTTTTCACGTTTTTGATCATATTTTTTCCCCTTTTAAATCAATCGCGGTTTTTTAAAAGAGGAAATCATTTTAAGAATTTACAGGGGACGGGATATTGTTTGTTGCGTATTAAAATAGGTTTTTATTAGAGGTAGAAATGGAAATAGAAACTACGGGATGAGTCCATGAAATTTTCCCCGAAGCAAAAACATGATAAAGGGCAGAATTACTCATAAAACAGCTCTGTCCACTATCAGATTCAATATCTAACCCGATATAGCCCTTGAAAATAAAAAAGATCAGTGGCACATAATCCCTAATCAACCCTTTATAGTTTAGAACGGTAACGATCCTCAAAAACATTAAGAATCTCACCTTACAAAAAAGCAGCTTTGTACAAGCTTGGAGTAAATGGTTGCTGCAATTCGGTGGATCGCAGCATACTAAATAGCCGCCAGACCCAATTTTCTGCTCTTTCAGGAAAAAATCTAAACACTCTAATATTTGAGTTGCCAGCAAAGTTCGAGTAAAACAATGATGACAATTCAATTCCGTAAAATTTCACATTGAGCAAAATACTTATTTTAATTTAAATACTCTCACGGCTACTCTAGACCTGGTATGAGACTTAAGACTCTCTCCTTTGCTTCGACGAGCTTAGCTAAGAGACTTTAAGGCTTTAAATTGTTTCCTATATATAAACGAGAAATCGCCATCCAAAACATATAAGCATTGAATCTATACTTAAGAAATTTAAATTTACAACAGTCATTTAGAGAGCACGAAAATGGCCCTCAAACGAAACATAGCGCTATCGCTGCACGAATATAATGAGTTAGCAATCCCTTCATAGGATAAAAAAGTTTCCCAACATCATTAGGATTTTCCTGGTGTTATAAGAGAAAAAATAATTTTTTTATCTCCCTGAACGGTTTTATGTAATAATTCACAGAAAACTTAATCTAAAAGCAACCCTTAGGTTATAATATACAAAAAATTTATAGCCAGGAATTTTCCAGTTTAATTTGTCTAATTTTGATGTATTATTTTTATTTTTTTCAATTTTTATTTCTTTTTAAATTACCCCGAGCAATAAATTGGAAATATATTCTAGAAACGAAAATATTTTTTTAACCAAGGTTTAATATTAATTGATTTAATGCGTAATACTGAATCGAATCGCCCCAGGGACCACTATTAGGATGGCTAGCTTAGGAAGTCATTCTCCCTTAATTTTTTTTTCCCCGCCAATGAGGCATATCGTAGGTAGTTCAGTAATAATTTGCCCTTCACACAAAAGCATCTCCAATGTGACTTTCATTTGTAAATATACCGCCAAAAACAAAAAAGGCGGCGTTTAATAAAGCAAACATTGCATCGTTCAGAGCAAGTCTAAACGGAAAAAAAATCGATCCTTTCCGATAACACACTTTTTAAGGTCATAATTTTCAATTGCACATTTTTTCTTCCGGTTAAAACCTATCGACTCATTGAAAAGCATAGAAAAAAACGGAGATGAAAAAAAAAAGAAAAAGAGAGAAAGAGAGGAACGATGAAAGATCGAAGATCGTGACTGGCAAGAAAAAAAGTAATCAATAACAAAAGATTTAGCTGATCTCAGGAATAAAAATAATTTAAAAAAAAATGAAAAAGCGAGCAGGGAAGTAAGAAAACGTGGAAAAAATAAGGCAATTTCCATAGTGTTGGTGTCTGAAGTGAAAAGAAAATGGTGTCAAAAAAGGTTTTTATAAATGAGATGTGTGGGGACCGGGGAAAAGGGGGAACCAAAACGGGGGAGAGGGGCTTCAAAAAAAAAGGGTATGAGAGAGAGAAAAGGCCGGGAGAAGGGGGAAGAGAAAAAAGCTTATCAACCGACGTTCAACCGTATTACTAGTGTCATTCTGAATTTTAAACTCATTTCTCAATTCAGAATCACTTCAATGAGATTTACACTTGCTGGTGGAAACGTTATTCCTCGCGAATGTAATTTCATTTTGTGTTTTATCAGTTTATATTATTCTTTTGTGTTTACAGGCGGTAAAGATTATGGTGTAAATGGTTTCTGTTCAAGTATGGCTGATCAAAAAACAAAAAAATAAATAAATAAACTTGTGATGTACTGCAGAATATAAAAGGTTTTTGCTTTAGGTGAAAGAAAGAAAAGTAAAATATTAGGGCAAACGAGATACTGTAAGTGTATGTTTTATTCTTGCAATGGAAAAAAATCTCACACTTTAGAGCTTAAGTCAGGTTTCTAAAGTATTACAGGCCTGATATCTTTAAAAAGGTTGATCTACAAATAACGGGACTCGATAAGTTTTACGACTTTTAATGATTTTTAGACTGTGTTGAGATGTTACAGAGAGTTAGGTCAAGATTGGCTTAGGGTCATAACACTTTAAAAAAACCAGCTCCGACTTCTCCTATAAGCCCATCTCCCTAGCATAAGTAATTCATCAAGTATCTCTCTACTTCTATCCAGGTACTCTACACGATTATCACCAAATAAAAATAAAAATCTAGGGTGCTTCGAAAAACCGCAAAGCTGACAAGAATTTTAGCTTCTATAATGAATTTTAGCTCTTATGATATATCGACAAAAATCCTTACAAGACTCAAAAAACAAAGAATGTTTATCGGAACCTACAATGCAACCCTCTTAAAGCCAAGGGAAAAAAGGAGCAACAGAATGAAATTATGAAATATTGGTTTCCCATTTGATTGGCTCCAAGTTATTTTTCGAACAGAGGCGAAGGGGGATTAGGACTACCCAACATGATGAGCAGATGAAGAAGCTACTCCTTCTCCCTAACATTTCGGTCTTTGATCATTGATCCAGTAATAACGTGATGAGGGATTCGTGTAATGTTGTTTCAGGCGTTTGTAAACTCGCGATTTTCTTTTGACGGATTTCCAAAATTAGATTTTCATACAATAACTTTTTTTGACGGGGGAGGTGTTCGTTTTTTTCGGATTATACTCAAATCGGAATTTTTTATTTTTAAAAAGCAAAACGTATGTGAAGTAAAAACGCCTTTGCAGATATGGAACGCCTCTTGGGCGGGGTTGATGCTGCGTGTCTCTCGACCCGCGGTCTATTTTGTTAATTAATAACGAAGAAAAGGTTTAATTGAATCATAATTAATCCAGGTCCTGTTTTTACGAAAAAATAACAGCCTCTAAATTTTTTACCTCGTTAGCCTATCTGCGAAATAATAGACTTTTCGAAAACTCTTGAGAATCCTTTTCAACGAAATTACAACACGTTGAACGATGCGGCGCAAATAATAAAACATTCTGCCACCAGCCGGCAGTGAATCAGATAAAATGTTCCTCCTCGAGCATAATAAATCAAAATTGTAGTGCAGATTTAAAATATTTTCAAGTAAGATGAAATAAATCCATTTTCAAACATGGTGTGCTTCAGATTTTCCCATCCCAACATCCCTCGTCATCCCTCGAAACGGCCCCCCCGAACTCCGAGAAAGATGATAAATGAAGCACTACCCATAATTGCCTCCTAAGTTATGGCTTCTAACTTGCATGAAATATGGTATCGTTCCGCACGCAATTACAACTCTGTTATTTATCTTACGAGACTGAGACACTGCTTTCCTTGTTACATAGGGTTCAGAGAGTCCTGCTCCTCTCCGGGATGCTGTGTGACAACCTTTCCTTCCTCTGAGAAATTTTTAACTTATTTTTCAAATTTTTTTTACAAACCTCCCTTATCAAATATATCAAGGCACGCAATGTTTTAACGGGATCATAAAAAGCTAACGGTTAAAAACCGATGCATTAATCCGATATAATTGACGCGCCTAAACCAAAAGATCGGACGAAAAGCAGTAAAGTGCAGACAAGATAAAATGAGAAACAACCGAGTTGAAAATGTTGATGATTTGCCTGCCTCAGAGTATTATTTTGCATCTGACGTTTCATTTCGTTCACCAAGATACCACTTTTCTACTTGACTGAGCATACAAAGAACGATTAGCCTAACTCTTAACAATTTGAATATCTCAACTTTATAACATTTTCTCATCTCATCAACAATATTATCTATATACAGGATGTCTTTGCAATAAAAAATGACTTAAAGGTTTTTACTAAGTCTTCATTTTTCCCCAAGGGCTTTTTTTTACGAAAAATGTATTGCGTTGATTGTCGTTTGAAATTTAGAAATTTACGATTATAAATTGAACGGTGCAAAATTGGCGTTAACCTTTCAAAATCGCAAACATTGGAAAATAAGGTTGTAAGTAAATGTTAGTTCAAGATTAAACGGCATAAGTTCATATGAATAAAACCAGCTATACAACTACTTACCAAAAAAATTAATGGATTTTAGGCCTACAATAGTGCAGTCCAAAATAAGGTCTTGCCTGATCTTGGTGAAGAAAACTAATTCTATGCTTCTCAATTGTAATCGTATCGTTTTTTCTCGAAGAAAACCAAATCAGAAGAAAGCTGCATCACCTTTGGCTTTCTTTTTGTTCAGCGTAGAAGGCAACAGTGGAAACGTCACTTTTCGGCCCCGCTGAAAATAAAATCACAGTAATTAACTTTTTTTCATTCAAATTTTCCTACATAAGCCTGACACTTTAATCCAACGATTACAGAAATAATTTGATTGTAGAAAAAAAGTCAGGCAATTTTTTTGATTCTTCATTTTTATAAATACTTAATATTTTAATACATTTATTTGTGTAAGAGTCTCCTAAAAAACTGCGATTGGAGGAATCGATAAAAAAAAATTTTGGAATTTCAGAAAACAAATTAAATCGAGTTTAAATACCAATGCCCTACTAGGAATTCAAGCTTTAATGCATTCTATAAAAGTTTCTAAGAAAATCTCTGGATTAATAATGAAAAGACGTTGGGAAGACGAAGTATCAACCACGCCTTGGCAGTGTAAATGAATTTGAAATCGTTTATTGTGGATTTCAACATCAAAGACTTGAAAATTTATTAAACTTCTTTAGAGTCTCTCTCCCTGCGTATTGACAGGTAAGCTAAATATGTTTTTAAAAACTTTCTTACGAAAACTTCGAATTCGAGGGAGTTTGAATTTCTATTAAAAGATGTTCAGTTTTCGTTTGATTGGAATCGGAAAATCTTTGGCACCTTCGTTTTATTTTAAATGGAAAAACTGACGAAGGGGTCGAGGCATTCCTTCTTCGGTAACCCCAAAGCGTTGGAAGGGTTTTAGTTTTCTACAAAACTAGACTGATTTCCTTTTTTGCAGAAAGAGCATAAAGTTAAGTTGCAAAAAGTAAAACAATCGCTTGCACTTAAATCTTTCTTTTTTTTGACATTGTAAGAACCGCCTTTGATCAGGTTTTCAGTACTTTTATTCAAATGGATATCTGTAAAAACTTTGGAATACAATTCACTGAACGCTAATTATTTCCTTTAGAAAGATTGGTTATACTCCCTTATTTGACAACACGACTGACAAACTTGCCAGGCCTCTGAAATAAAAACAGTTTTACATGAATCGTGGAAAAAGATAAAGCACTTTTGCTTAAGTCTTATTTATACAGAAATTAGCCAGCATCAGTGGTGGTCAAAAATTTCATGTAAACAACTTAACAACATGTAAACAACTAGAAAGTTGCAATACTCACCACAACTGACCTTTGAACCTATAAAAAATTCAATCAACATTCACTTACCAGAGGAATTAAAATTAAATTTAAAACAACAATAACTTTTCGTCAAAAACGGGTTCTGTCCAATTTTTTAAAGGTGTTAAAAACAGCTTGCAGTTTAAATCAGTACAGCTGCATTACACAATACTATCTAAGCCAACATCATGAGAATGTGACACAACACATTACGTTGAATTTAACTACAAATCTCAGTTCACAGTAAATAGGCCAATATAAACTATGCTTTAGTGAAGATTAAAAAGACTCAAAAAGGGTATGCCTAAAAAAATTAAATAACACAATATGGGACCTTAACGCTCTGGTAAAATAATAATTCAAGGCTAATTATTTATATTTGTGGAATTTTTGAAGATGACACTTACCAGCACTATTCATAACTGTTGCAACACAATAAGCACCTTGCTTCGTTAGGAAAAAGCTGAAGCCTACTTTCATGCGATTGTTTTTTGTTGAAGTACTGAATGTAACTATTTCTCCATTTTCACTGCAAGTCCTTCCTTGGTTGTATACATTTAGGAACCACGCACCTTTTGTATGTTCAACTTTATTACGAAGTTAAATTATATGCCTATCTTCTGACTTGTAAAACCAACCTGAAAAAGTAAAATTTACGTAGCATTACAAAAACGATGACCTTCAAAACTGAATCCCGTGTAAGCTTTAAATCGTTTCATCTTCTATAAAAACCTGGCCTCAGGTAGCTACCTTGCTTCCATAGCATTAAACAATATTTTCATTTCTCATGATTAAAAAGTTTTACTTTCAAGTTAAATATTTTTAACAAGTAAAATCCAAAAAATAACTCTCGTTGTAATTTGTTGGAATGGCTTGGCGGCAAGATCGTAACAAAATGGCTGCTTCCCCAACTCCTTGCCATTAAAAAAAAATCCAAGACCCTGTTCCCTTATTTTAGTGGATCTCAAAATAGCCAGGAATTAATGCTAACCTTTTGGTTAATAATAAAATACTGAGTATAATTCTTAATTTCATTAGTTTTCAATTTCGAATCGCAGTGCATAAGCGGATGATCGATGATGCAATATTGCATCATACATGTCAGTCGAATGAAAAAAATCACGGCATGGCTGGGTGAAGCTCCTGACCAAAAAGTCAAACTCTAACGAAAAATTTCACATATCTTTCACCATCACTATATGAGGAACTTACCGTGTATTATCTTCATATGCACAACATTCAAAATTATTAAATAGAGCAGTAAACATCAAAATATGACAAAATTTGAACGGACAGGTGCACAAAATAATGGCGTGGATACGAACTACGACGAGAAGAACTCCAACTCACCGCTTTCAGAAAAAAGGTATGCAACTAGCATTTGTTCGTGACGTCATCTCCCGTCATAGAGTAAAACATCTTAGATTTATATACCGTATAAATACAGAAAAAATAATTAATTAAAGAATTTTTGTAATTTAACGAAATCAAATCAAGACGGAAAATTGTAGCCTTTTAATCGCAATGTATTTTCTTGAAAATTAAAAATTTTTAGATGCAAATGAAGTTATTTTTCTCCATGAGATGAGTATAAATATCGAGATATTTATACCATATATTTAAATTGTCCGAAATATTAAAAAAATTTGGGGCGGATAAACCGATGCAAGATGAGGCCAAATTTCGAAAGTAAAGTAGAATCTTTTTTTAATGCCAAAAAATTGATATTCGAAGAATGATTTTCCGTCAAAGTTGTCTGACTCTCAATTCATTTTTGAATATAATGCAAAAATTTTGCATTTTAGGAATGATTAATTCAGAAAGTTCGGCAGGCAACAGTTTTGAAACCGAAGGAAAAAAATGGCAGCTCTCTTTTATTCTTCGTTTATAATTTTTTCTCGGGCTATACAATTTTGTGATTTTACGAGTGAAATAATTTCAACTTTCTAAAAAAAGAAGCTATGTAATAATCCCTAACTTCCCTCCTGCAGCTCCGGAAACGCATAGAGGTTTTCATTCGTTCCTCAATTGTTACAAACTAGCCGGTAGCTTTCATCACACAAAGCTTTCTGAAACTGACGTGTTTTATTCTTTTCCTCCTTACTCTTTGACGGGGTTTCGTTGTACTTTTACGTTTGTAAAAATAAAAAAATAATAAAAAAGGAGAGAAAAAAAGAAGCAATGCCCTCGCCTACGATTATCACGATTATAATTAACCGCAGCGGGTTATTGTATCGAAACAATTTCCGAAGAATGAGCACAAGTTGTAGTTAAAAGATAAGTGTGATTTAGAGTCGGGAGGAAAAGATCCGGGGTGAGAAGGGGAAAAGGAGAGCGATCATTATTTCAGCTTATCATTTAGCCGCGATGATTTGCGGCGGTATTTCCACAGCTTTAGACTTCATTAGTTCATACTAACCTGAATATAGAGGAGCTCACATTATGGCTCAGATAACAGTAAATGGCTGTTATGAGGGCTGTATATTTCAGTATATTTTATACTTAAAGTTTTAGAGTTATTCAAAGTTGTGCGTAGGGAAGCATTTTAAACTTCTTTTCTTTGGTTTTTCGAGATAAAACCTTTACCGGTGGAATAAAATTTGTTTTTATTAAACAATTTAACGAGTTTATATGAAAATTTATTATATTTACAAGAAAAACTGTTTATAATGCAAGAGATGTTTTCTATCTAAAGGGCTTTCGCAGACTAACTTTTAAAGTGCTCTTTTTTTTCCAAAATGATTTTTATAGTTTTAAAGAGAGTGTAAGCAGCACCAAACAAGGTTCCATTTTCTATTAATACATAAGACTTTCATTATCGCACCTGAAAACCAAAATAATCGAAGGTTAGCATTAATATTCCGGTGAAAATTACAAGGAAAAAGCCGGAGGGAATTTATATAAAAAAAAGCGTACTCAAGCGAGAAAATGAGTCCTGTTTTCACCCTCTTTTTATGAAATACTGTCGTAATTTTAACAACTCATAAAAATAATTTACCCAGGGTAGGAAAAAGAATAGTCCCTCGTGTTTGAGAAGTCACGCAAAACGGCTGAGGAAAAGATGGGGGATTTTCTTTTTATCATGTGCGGAGTTCAGGCGTGATAATTAGAAAGTCAACCAGGCGGTATTATTCTTTTTAAAAATTAATCTGGTTAGCTGTGGTTTTTGCTTTTTTCATTAAAAAAATAAAATTTTTGTATTACACTCCAATCAGTTCACAATTAATTTTTTCAAAATACAGAAGTAATTTTGTACCAGGGCAGATTTTTTATTTTTCACGAACAATTAGTTTAACCCAGGTATCAGATATTTTTCAAAATTGAAGATCATTTTTCATTTATATTTTTTTGTGATTACTGACTCTACAAGGTAAATAAATAGATAGGTAAACGGCAGTGACAAAAAATATTTAGTAACTTTTTTAACCTTCTTAAAAAGTTTTTTTATCAAAAAAAGAATGTAGTTTTTCTGAACTGTACCTGGGTTGCAAAGGTAGGTGCGGATAAGCATACATCTGAATCGCAACATTTTTCACAGGTCTTATAAATTTTCAAATTTAGGTAAGCGACATAACATGAATCATCATTAAAATTCCCTAAGCAGAGTTACCAAACCATTAACAAACATGTCGTGCATTATCTAAAAACATATTCGACTTGAAATTTTCTTTTTAAATCATTTTAGAACCGAATATATTTACAATTCATGATTAAACTCAAAACCAGAGATAAGAATGTCCTTTTCTTAAAATCTTAATTTACTTATATTTATATTTACAATGAAAGTCATTTTCTCGGTTTAAGTTCATGTTTAAATATACTGTGCAATTCGGTGTCCCATTTTAGTTTAAACACATAGATAAAAATCTGATTTAAGTACGATGTAAACATACAAGGAGATAAAACCTCTGATTTCAAAAAAACTCAAAGGGTTTTTTCTTTTGTGCAGCTAAAAAGAAGCCTTATTTATCTTAATTCAAAACATTATTGAGTTTTCCCAAGATTTCGACTCCTTACACGATTTCTCTTTATAAAAGGATTTAATCCTTTCTCATAAATAATACAAAACTACTCATAATTTGATTCATATACTTCAAATATCTCATAAAATAAAAATAAAAAACATTTTTTTTAAAAAAAAAGTCATTACATGATGGAATCTAAAAAGAAACACTCATCTGGGAAACACCGAACGAATACAAAACTAATTCGTTGTTTTAAAATACAAACTTTTTTCCCCTTTCAATATACATGAGAATATACAGAGAGATGTGGAATGAGAAAACATATTGATATCTAAGAAGGAAAAAAATTCCTTCGATTTAACATTTGATTGCTTATTAATAAATTTCCACGTCCCTTTCAGCCCCCCGTTTGATCCATCGTAACCTAGCTGAGGTACGGTAACTGCTGGTTTAACTAAGACATAGTATAATCTAAAACACCTTCGTAAAGAGAGGACGAGCTTAAATCGGTTGGTTCGTCTTTAACTAATTCTTCTTTCTTAGGTTTTTCAATTTCTATGTAGTAATTGAGTACTCTTTCGGTTGCTTTGTTGCCTTGATTAGTGCCAACAGCCTGAAAGTAATTATAAAAAAAAATCATGAAAGAATAATGTGACAATTCGTAAGGAAATTTTATCCAATAATTGAAAACTTACCGAGGCCGTCATTTTCATAAAATTATAAAACTTTTCTAAAACTGCGATGAATGCTTGAAAACTTTGTTGCGGTAGATACTGTCTTACGGTTGCCTCGTGAACTTTATTATCCATAATTAAATAGCCGATCAGCAGAACGATATACGCGCCGATGAATGTGTGCTCCATGTGATTTCCTGCTTTTTGCAGCACTGAAATGTTAAGGTACAATTTACAATTCGGTACAACAATATTTTAGCATAAAAAAATAATTAACAAAGTTTCTAACTTTTAAAACTTTTCTAAAAATTAAATTTCTGATCACTGGTAAAATTTTCAGAGTTTGAGGTCTCTTCCACAATTAAAAAATGACCTATAAACAATTTAAATGATGATGATAAATTTACTATTAGCTCTCAGGCAAAAAGGCGGAGTTGCAAAAGACGAAACAGGGCACTGTCTTACATAAAAATATTTTTTAGCTTTAATTTAACTTGGTTATTGACCGTAAGCTTTCTAGGAAGTTTAAACTGGTAGGCAATTTAGAGGTTCGAAGAAAGCAGTATTAGGTTGCAAACTACTGCTACTTACATTTTGCGACAGTTTCCTCGATTTCATCACTTTTTGACTTAGAAGAAGATTGAGACGATTGAGATGAAGGCTCGCTAGAATCGGTAGGCTCTTTTTTACCATCTAATATGGCGTCGGTTTGAACTTCTTCTTCATAAGCGCTTTTTTCATGAATGTAGAATAAATTAACTAAAGCAGCTACAGCACTCATTTGATCTCCTTTTAAAACAAAAACCATTTTTAAATATTTTAAAGAGAATAAAAATGAAATTCCTAAAACGAATATACTTACTTGAACTTCTATCAACCACACATTCAGGGTCAGGGGGTGCTTTACTCTCCATAAATATATTTCGATTATCTACATTACTTTCAACCAAATTGATGAGAAGTGTCAAATCCTGTAAAATAAAAAAAGAATGGTCAAAAAAAGCACTTAAACAAAATAATTACGAGACTCCTTCGGCTTGGGTAGCGTCAGTTTTTTGCATAAAATAATGCCTCTTAGCTAGCGGAGTAAACTAGAATTGGTTCACGTTTCTAACCGGTTTTGTGACAAATGACAAATTAGCCGTAACTTAATTCAGATCTTTTGACAATCTCTCTGCTCTGGTGAACTTTTGTAGGGTTTTATTTTTCGTGTCTAATCAACCTAATCAACCCCTTAAATATTCTAAAAGACTTGGCCAATGTTAGCTATAGGCTTCAGTAGCTGCAAAGTTAAAAAAATTTTATTCGTGTTTACTTACTAGCACAATAAGATCAAATTTTTCTTCGTCTGGTATATAGTTTGGAACTTGTAGTAATAAATGCAAACTCGATTCGATGAGACCAACCCGTCCACTCACTAAACTCTCACAAAACACTGAAAAAAAAGAAAAAATATAATAAATTATTTGTCATTAGCTATAAAGCTAAAATTTACTGGGAAACAATACTCACACTTCTTATTATAATCCTGTGTCAAATTAATAAGAACTTTCAGTGTAGCCAGAAGAGCTTCACGAATCACAAAACCAGTTGAGACTTTATCATTAGGATCAGTGCACGGATAAAGCGAAATTTCATCATTACATATTTTGTAGAGTTTAATAATAGTGCTTAGTAACACACCATCTTGATATTTTAATAAATATACTTGATTTTCTTCGTTTTGGTTAGTCACATTTTCTAACACTCTAAGACACCTGTCTATTTTCCGAAGTCTATCCAATAAATGATCCGTCCACTGGCTTATATAAGTCTCGAGCGATTTGCTGCAATCGGATATAGTTTTAACTATGTGCTCTAATCCGCCTAATTCTCTTAATTCTTCTTTAAACCACTCCCCTGCACGCTTTGATGTTAAACTAAGTAATGTTTCCATTGCTAATTGCCCTACCTATAAATTTTAAAATAAAAAAAATAAATAAATTCACTTACTAATATTTAATTAAAAAGGGAAAGTTATTCTTACGGTTATATTATCCAAATTAAGGTGTTTGGCCAAGCCTTTGGCTTGAATTTCGGCGCAAAGCTCTCGTACTTTCTGTTTATTTTTTCGTAACTGAGCAGAGCTCATGCCGCAATCGTTTAGAGCGTTTTTATGGCTAGCGTCGCATTCCAAAAGATTAAGCATAAGCTCTAAACTGTCCCTATCAAGATCCATGTTAAGTCTATCTTGGCTTAAGACGAACATCACAGTGGCAGTGCACAGTCCTGAAATTACAAGACGGATAATTTCATTTAAAAGATCCTTTAACAGTCAGGTTGAAATTGAAAAAACCACCTTCTGGTCAACGAAAATCGGGGTCTAATTTCTTAAATTTTGTTTTTTGTAGCCTGAAGATGACGACCATGGGTCGTCGAAATGTACATTGCGTTTAAATATAGAACAATTTTCGTTGACCAGAAGATGGTTTTTTCATTTTCAACCTGAATGTTGAGGGGTCAGCGGTGCTCGAGGAAGATTAGAGAGATCCTTTAACAGATTATTGTTAGTTGAGTTCTTGAAACAGCCTCCTAGTTTTGCTTAGCTCGTAAGTTCAAGTTTGAGCCTTTAACTGCCCTAAAAGCATGGTTTGAAAATTTAGCTCGAGCATCCGGTTCAGGCTAATTCCGTAAAACCACCTCTGCAGAAATAGTTGCCGCTTTCTTTGTAATCTATCCTTCATTTCATACTAACCTAGGCTTTGATCAGTTGTTGCATCATGTAGAGCCTTGAAAAATTTCGCAACGGTGCCATGAGCACGAACATGCATCCTAAAAGCAGGAGCCATGCACTTTCCTGCAAGTGTAATCGCTGATAAGCACCTAGTGCCGATAGGATTATTATCTTGTAGAGCATCCAAAATATAATCGACATCATCATTAAATTCTTGAAATTCACCGGATTCTTGAATTTGATGTGCTTTTTTCACATTCCTTATTACAGTATAATACTGAAAACCAAAAAATAATTAAATTTCAATTGCAATCACAATTGGAATAATGTAATCATTGTATACTTACCCCTTTATCTTTCTTGTCACATTTAACTTTAGTAATATCCTCTGAAGGTTTACTAGGATCAGCTGGATCAGTTGCAACTCGAGTTAAGCCACCCAGTTCAAATTCATTTATGTCCTCATATTGTGATGCAGAAGTCGGTGCAGTTGGTTTATTGTTTGACTCTAAAGCCTGAGATGAATTCCAATTGTGTTTATAAAGTGCAAGTCTTTTAGCATTACCAGTCTCATCTTTCACTCGACTTTTAAAAATACTTTTCTTTTTCACAGGCATAACCTTAGCAGGCACAGTCTCTTCCTCTTTATCCTCTACCTCTGGTACAGGTTCTTTTTCAGGATTAGACTCTGGTGTCTTCTTAATAACAAGTTTCAAACCACCAGATTCAACTTTCGAAGTAAGGGTGACACCCACTGGGTTAACAGCGTCTGAACTATCACTTTCAGATTCAAAGTCTCTTTCGTCTGCTGGTGCTTCTGGGACCGGTTCGGCTTCTGCTTCCCCAGTTGGTTTTTCACTAACTGCTTCTTTAAGAGGAGCATTTAACATGTTATCAACCACTTGAGCGAAATCTAAATTTGTCTCTTTGAGCAATTCACTTGCTTCTTCTAATTTTTGAGTATCTTCGATCTGTTGCAATGCATTGGCATTGTCTTCATTTTCCTTATTTGCAGTTTCTTCTTTCTTAGAATAAAACGAAGTGCTTGCAAGGGGTATGCTATCGTCAGATGCATCATCAACTTGCTCTGGTTGAGATGTTTGCATCGGTTCAGATGCTCCCAAGTCTGCATCAAAAACACCTTCACCTTCATCATCACTAATAAGTTGGGAGATTATGGATTGAATAGCAGGATCTTTAATCACTTCTTTTCTTGTCCTTTTAGGCCTGGGAGAAACAGGAGCAACTTCAGCAGTTTCTTGACAGCTTTTTCTCCTGGTACTCCTGGTTACTGGTGGTTTTTCTTGTTTAGTTGGTGATGATCTTGTTTTCGGCGATACTGGAGATGTTGTTGTGGGAGAAGATACTTTACTATCTGAATCAGCTATAATACATGAAGTACCTTTAAAAATTCTTAATACTATTGGAGGCTTGTAATCATCACCAGATTGATCATTTTTCGGTGACTGTTTTGAACCGTACACTTTCTTGGATGTAGTTCCAAATTCATCCTTCTTTTTCCCACCAGCTTTAGAGTCAGCTTTGGTTCCACTACTTGCAGGAGTAGATGTTGCTTTTTCATCTGCAGGTTCTACGTTTCTGCTTTTGAAAAACTTTTTCGGTTTTGGTGGGCCTTCTGGTTTTGCTTTTATGTCGCCATCGAAGGCAAATGAATCTCCACTATTTATATTCTGATTTTGATTTTTATAACTCGAACTATATTTCGGTATCGAAGAATCATAACTTGATCCACGAATGGTTGTAAAGGATGTGATGCCCCATTTCCCTATGGTGCCAGCAGATCTTGCTGCAGACGGTCTATTGCTGTTTTCTTTAAATAATTTATCGATCGGAAAACTGGTCTGACATACCGGTGTACCACGACGGTGGTAACCTCTTCCGTAATGTCTTGACATACTAACTGGCATTCAAATGATAAAAAAAAATTTAATAGGCTTTAGTTTTCAAATAAAACGCCATGCATAATATATGAGAGAAATAAACTCTTTCTGATGCAAGATAAAATCACTGAATAATTTTTTTCACTCATTCCATATTTAATGATGATTCCATTACGTATTTAGCTTCTGAAGACTTTAATTAAATCCGATGTAATTCTGAGAGTACACAAACAAAAATATAGAACAAATGGACGCCATGTTTTCTATTCCGCTTGATGCCACCGCCACTTGGACTCGACTTCGTTGATTCTCGAGAACGTTTAAGACGGCCATTTTGAGATAGCGGTGGGAAGTTTTTCACCGAAGAAAATGGCGACCAGATTGCTAAGGTTTGGAAATACTTTCAAAAATTTGCCCAGAAAAAGAGACCTTATCAAAGTAAGTTCACGTAAAACATTTACGAGATCTTGAAAATGTAATTGAATAATTTTTCGAAGTATCAAAGTATAAAATTACCTTTTAATCCACAATTTCATTACAGAATGTAAGGCCTTACGCTGCTGCCGTTCAAAAAAGTAGTCTACAACAAATTCTTGTAAACCTTCCTCCTACCTGTGTGACATGCTTAGACAACGGTTTACGGGTCGCCACCGAGGACAGTGGGGCACCAACAGCTACCGTAGGACTTTGGATTGATGCTGGATCCCGTTTTGAAAACGAACGAAATAATGGGGTTGCCCATTTTTTGGAGCATATGGCTTTCAAAGGGACGGACAAAAGGTCTCAAACCGATTTGGAATTGGAAATTGAAAATCTAGGAGCTCAGCTAAATGCTTATACATCAAGAGAGCAAACAGTTTTTTATGCTAAATGTTTAAAGCAAGACGTACCAAAGGCTATTGAAATCCTAGCTGATATTATTCAAAATTCTAAGTTAGGAGAAGCTGAAATAGAAAGAGAAAGAGGTGTCATTTTGAGAGAAATGCAAGAAGTAGAAACTAACCTCCAAGAAGTTGTTTTTGATCATCTTCATTCAGTTGCCTACCAAGGGACACCCCTAGGTCGTACTATCTTAGGGCCAACTGAAAATATTAAGTGAGTACCTAAATTAATTTGCTAATTCTGTTTCTCAACATTTGTTTTATTCCAATTAATTGAATATTTAAAACAATTATTTTAACTATTTGTAATACGACCAGTTGTAATAATAGGAAGACAGAGGCGAGTTTGCTTGAAACAAATTGATTTTGATATATGTCCAGCATTGTATAAAAATGAATGATTATTTATATTAAACATTATTATTCCAGGAGTATTAATAGAAAAGACCTTCAAGAATACATCTCGAATCATTACAAACCACCAAGAATAGTCCTAGCAGGAGCAGGAGGTGTAAATCATGACGAACTTGTAAAGTTGGCTGGTACTTTGTTCTGTGACCTCAAACATGAATATTCCGGGGAAATACCTAAAATTACTCCATGCAGATACACTGGTTCTGAAGTAAGAATGCGAGACGATTCTATACCTCTTGGACACGTTGCTATTGCCATAGAGGGTTGCGGGTGGTGCGATGCCGATAACATACCTTTAATGGTCGCTAATACCTTGATCGGTGCTTGGGATCGTTCACAAGGAGGAGGCACCAATAACGCATCTAAATTAGCCCAAGTTTGTGCCCAAGAAAATTTGGCTCACTCATTCCAAAGTTTCAATACTTGCTACAAGGATACTGGACTTTGGGGAGTGTATTACGTTGCCGATCCGATGAAATTAGACGTAAGTTAATTTCTCTTTAATGCCTTTAAAACATTTGAAATTTTTTACTAAAAATATTGCTGTTTTAGGATATGGCAGGCGCTATTGCCCACGAATGGATGAGAATAACGACAACAGCGACCGAAGGCGAAGTTGAACGAGCTAAAAACCTTCTTAAAACGAATATTCTTCTCCAGTTGGATGGAACTACCTCGGTTTGTGAAGATATCGGACGGCAAATGCTTTGCTACGGCCGGAGGATCCCATTAACAGAATTAGAAGCTCGAATCGAATCAGTAACTGCCAAAACTATCAGGGATGTTGGTTACAAATATATTTACGATCAGTGCCCCGTAATAGCAGCCGTTGGACCTACTGAAAATCTTACCGATTACATCAGATTTAGAAATCAACTGGCATGGTTTAGGTACTAAATCTTCAACATCTTCAACTTTTACAATTTATTTATTATTTCTTGCAATATTTTTCCGTTAAATTTTTTTTTAAATCGGGAACTACAATGGGTCAGCTTGAATTAAGTGTATAAAATTAATTTAGTCAATTTATTCTTTAATAGCTGTTGCAATTATATTCACTGATTGTAAGTTTTCAATTGTTAATCATGTAACATATGAGGCATCAAAATAAAAATTACGTGAAATAGTACATCTGTTTTTTATTTGCCCTGTATTGAATTCCTTTTAAAATTATTTTAAAGAAATAGTGAAAAGAGTTACTGCGTGACTGAATACAGCTGCCAAATTTGCCATTTTTGATAAGTGAAACTTTCAAAATATTCATCCGTCGCGCAAACAAAAATGTAGATAGATATTGTGATGACCATCGAAGATAATTTTTTTCCTTTTTTTCCCGATTTTACCAGCCTGAAACAAAACAAAAAATACATACTGATTTTTTAGGAAAAACGAAACCGGAATCTGATTTAGAATTCCAAAAAAAACCCTGAAAATGGCAAGCGGTGGAGTTAAAGTCGTTTAAAATTTTTAAAAAAAATAATCAGAATCGAAATCGAATTTACTTACAGCCCTTATAGTCAATTTCCTAAAAACCTACATTAGGAAAATGTACAGTAAAAATTCTGCTTAAAAATATCTCGAGGTGAATTTTCGTGGAAAAACATTAAAGGAAAGTTGAATTTGTTTTCTAATCTAAATATCGGAAAAGTATTTGTGGATTTATACGATACGAGAGAGTGTAAGCGAAAAAAGTTGGCAAGTTTACGTGAGGAATAATTGAAGAGAAAAACCGTAATTCTTTTATTTTTAATCGACCCACATGGAACCTAAGCACAATCACGCGATAAATAACTTAAAAAGCTTCTTTATAATTCAAGAAGGGAATCGCAAGAAGGTAAAGGGCAATCGGCTTTTGCCAATAAGGTTTCGATAATGGCGGTATCAGGCAAAAAAAATTACAAGAATAAAAACATTTTTAAGTTTTTAAAGAAAGAATGGAAAGGGACGCATGTGCATCGAAAGGAAAACGTTGAATATGCCTTCTGAAAAAGTTAAAACTATTTCAGTCGAGCGACAGCAGCTTCGAGCTAACGTTCGATAAAAAGTTAAACTCGTAGGACACGAAGAAAATTCGAACATGTGATCTGTGATTGTGTTTTCTTTTTGAGAAATTTATTTTTCGAATGGAGAAGAACTGGAGTTTCGCCAAAAATGAATCGTTGCCATGTTTGGAAAATAATGTGGATTCTTTCTTTCTGTGAGTAAGAAAGCATAAAAAAATGTTTCAATATTTCTTGGTAAATAATTTATGAGGTTTGAGGTTTTGAATATTCAAATCGAGTTTTTTGCTTGATCTACACAGGAGGAAATTTATCAGTTTGAAAATAATCTGCGTTTGTGACAGTTTTTGCTCCATATTTGTTTAATCAGAAACAAAGTTAGAAAACGTGAAAAACGACCGTAATAATTTTAAGATTTATGAAGTAAAAGCAACATCCGTTTAAAAGTTTAATTTGGTGTAAGACTTTTAAGCAAAAAATGTTTCGCATGACCGAAAATTCTTAAAATTTACCAGTTTATAATTTTTTTAATGCGCCATACTTGACCATGAAACTTTGATGATTCTAAGCTAAAAAAGTTTGTAAATGATTTAAGTTTTTTTCTAATTAGTCCGGTAGTAAGACAAAGTCTGAAAATTATTCGAAATTTCTTGCAAGGTAGGCAATGCATTTTCGAACTTGTTACACAAATTTAGATCACCTATAAAAGCGCAGTATGAGTTTTTTTGGTAACCTTTTAGAGGTGAAATATTTTTTAATGTACATTATTTTACTGAAAGGCCTAATCTGGAATATTTACTGAGCAATTAAGGCACAGAATCAGCATACCGTTTTTTCCAAATCTTGCTTTTTTCTAAATCTCGAAAAAAAAAACGAAAAAGGGGCACACCGTATAACGTAAAGATGGCCAATTTTAAGCTACCCTCATGAATGTTTTTTTTTAAAAAAACAGTGCCTATCTGAAAGTCCTGCATGCACTTGCCGCTGCTTTAAAAAGCAAACCTTGATCTTAAAATTTCGTCAGCTATATTAGTTTTTTTCTGCTATCAAAAGCTGTAGAAAAAAATTATTTCCCACCCAGAATTAGAACCAAACATCAGAGTAATATTACATTACGGCGCAACATCTGCGCTTTTATCACCCCTGGGCCTAAATTGCCTACGTCTCTATTGCAGTAATAAAAATCTTCTCTTCCCTAGGAATTTTCACCTAAAGCCTACCATTATACAACCAGATCGATTTACAAGGAAGATTATTGAAAATCGCTTTCAAGGAGGCTTACTGATAAATTAAGCATAAAGAAACCTAATCCGATTTTGTTTAGCTTAAACCTCATAAATACCAAAAGATCGCGTTTTACTTTTGTTCCGGCGAAATTCTCTACATTGTTGGTAGCTTCATCGTTTAGAAACATTCTTTGCGTTTTTTTAAACTAAAGAGAAGTAAAAAAACATTAAAATGAAACCTAATTTCCGAAAGCCATTCGTTTCAAAACTCGAAAGACTTTCTTGTGACACTTGTTATTTTTTCAAGTGAAACACAGATGTAACGCTTAAAAGAACCCGATGAAATCAAAACGGTTTGGAAACTTCTCAGAATTTCTATATAGGATCGGCACATATTCAAATGGCGCATGAAATTCCATGAAGATGTTTCCCTTAAAAAAAGATTAACTTCCCTTCTGTGGAAAAATCTTTTCGCCTCGCCAAAAATTTCGATTCAGAAAATTTTCATCAACAATCGCTTAAATCCTTTCCCGCTTTTCTTTGTAAAACTTTGTCTTTTTCAATCGAAAGAATTTTTTTAATAAAAGCTGTGTTGTTTTATTTAATTTGCAATTGGCTTTGAAATTTCTCGGTGAAAACAAAAAACTTCGAAAAAGATATTTATTATTATGTAATAATTTTTTTTAAAAAATCGCTTGATTAAGCACTCTAAATAGTTTTTAAATTTTTTTCATCTTCAAATTCTTTTATTCAATATTTCTTTAATTTATTAAATGATTTCCCTTATTAAATTTTTCTGGAAAAGGTTTATACTTATACATTCGAATCGAACAATAATCTTTTAAAGCATCTTTATTCTAAAAAGAAAAGCGGTTTCCCTCCTCGCTCACGGTATTGCGGGATTTAACAAAGAGGAAATAAACGAGTAATTGAATCAAGATTTTCGTGACACGAATTTTTTTTTAGTCAGAAATAACTAAAATCAAGAAGAGTAAATTTCAAAGCCGTTATTAGGATCACTGAAAAGATCTTCGACACTCGTGACTCTTTAAACGGATAAAAATCCTCAACAAAAATTGATTTTGAGGTTTTTACCCCGAGAGAAAGGTTAAAAGAAAAAGGGTGAGAAACAAGAGAAAAATGAAAAACTTTGCTTCGTTGCACTGACAATACGATCTCGTTCATTCTTAATTGAGTTTTGATGAAAATTTCGTTATATTACTGCGAATTTAATTTTTTTTTAACGCGTCGAAACGGACGCTGATCGGATGAAATTTAAAACGGGTTAGCTCGAAATAATTTTAGTATAAACAATCTGTTGAAAACAGATTTAAGAATTTCAAATTCATGATTGGCAAAGGTTAATCAAAGGTCACTGAGAGTCTTAAGTCAAGATTGTCAGTCTTGAAAACGTATTGGAGACCATCAGGTACAAAAAAATTTTATTAGCAAATTAGTCAATGGCTTTTGAGGCCATTGGAGGCCTTTATTTAATGTTTTTGGTGTTACTTTAATACTCGGATACAAATTTTAAAAAAATTTTCAAAAGTTCGTAAGGGTGAATCACCTTGACAATAAAATATTTATTCGTAAGGACGAATTCCTTTTTAATAAATAGATAAAAATCACCGAGTGCATTATTCTTGTTTTTAAAGTCGAACACAAGTGACTAACTAACATCTTAAAAATCTTCCAATGTCATTATAGGGCCAGTCAGAGCCAATAGAAGCTATCGAGGGCACCCGAAAGCCTTTTACAGACCACTGATGGAATCAACTAGAAGCTACCAAGTTTCAGTATACGTATAATTCAAAGCTTCTTATAGATTTTCAAACATTACTTGAGACAACTAAAAATTTGCTGCAGGTTTTCAGTATCTGCAAAAAATTACTGAGAGCCGAATTATTTTATTTTATTTTTTTTGTTTGATTAAATTAAGGTCAATTTTTCGATGTTTATCCAATAATTATTAAGTTTTCCTTTCCCCTAAATTCTTCTCCCAAACATTTTAATTTAAGTCCTCTATGCAGATACTGTTGTTAAGATAAAAATCGGTTTTATTTTTTTTAAAAATCAAAAAAAGGTCAAAAGTGAAGCGCTTTTTTTGTCTAAAATAATTAATTTGTAACGAATTCGCAATGCGTTGAGGGATGAAAGAATCGAATGTTCCATTTATTGTTAGTAGTCTCTTAGGATTTAGAATACTGAGTATGCTTCTATCCTGTTACACGATGGAATTCGGTATAAAAAGAAGAGATAGGATCTAAAGGTCCAAAGAGATCCCCACAAAAAAATTAAAAAGTGACTTTGATGTAATTTTATTAAAAATTTATTTCCCTGACAGCTTCCAGCGTATCATGAACTTAGTTTTTAAATAAAAAAAATTATGCAGCAGAGTGGAGTTGATCATGACTTTTTTTGGGAGCGGAGGGTTAAGGAAAGATTTAACTGTTCCAACCATATCTCCTCTTTTTAGTATAAAAATGCAAACAAGATTGTTTAGTTCCTTCCCCCAATTTACGGGCTCGAAAATCTATTGGGAGGAACGCGAGTTAGCTCAAAATTTTTGAGCCAACGGGTTCCGAAAATCGGAATTAATTAAGAACTAATCGGCTCTTTAAAGATCAAGATTAAACTTTCTCTTTATTTATTGTCTTAATAGCTATAACAGCCATAACCAGATCTCAGCAAAAGCCTTAAAGCTGTTCGAACCATAATTGCAGTAACTAGGACTAAAATACAAAAAAAAATTTGATTCGCTTTAACTAAAATATTAATCAACCACATTCCAATCAAAGATTAATCATTCATCTAAGATTCATTTAAACATGTGAAAGCATTTCATTTTGATTCTGAGATATAGTAACTGATTTTCTTTCACTAATGCAAGACAAGAATTTTCTATAGCGTATACAGAAAATATGAAATACAAGGAAATGATTAGTAAAATTTACTTTGATGTTGACTGTAATTACGAGGGAACGTTTAAGCCCTAATTAAAAACATTCTTATCTTTTAGTGGATTAAGCGACTGTCTAATACAGAATACACAGTTTCCAGGATGAGACATAAGAAGGATTTCAATGTCTCTTTATTCAACGGAAAATGTTTGTTACATTTTCAAAAAAAATTGAAGCGACGTTCTTAAAGAAAATATTCCAATAAAAGATTTTAGTTTGAGAACGGAATTTGTTATTCGAGACAATTTTACCTTTAAACCTTTCAAATAAAATTAATTAAAAACAGGATTGTATCAAGTTACGAAAAAATAAAATAAATACGGCTCTTATTTGAGGAGCTTTTGTTTGTTATTTAAAAAATCCGAAAGCTTCAGGGAACTCTTTAATTAAAATACAGGAAAGACTTAATATAATTTATAAACGAGATTCTAAAAAAAAAAAAATAATAAATAAAATGGCTCATTTCTGTGCAGCCTAAACGTTTAAATATAAAAAAAAAGAATTATTATACGGGGTTTATGAAGAATATTGCAGGAAATATCAAAATAATGATCTCAATATTAAGTGCTAAATTAACGACAATGAGACGCTCTTTTTATTATTTCCTGTTTTCCTCTAAAAAAAATTTTGTTAATTAATTCTGAGAAAACTGTAGTCATAAAATTCCCAATCGGCTTTTCTTCACACAAAACCTAAGCTTAAAATTTTCGTGTGTACTTTTGTTTAATGAAAAAATTTAATTTTATACTTAAGCTTTATCCATTGCGTCTAACTCCGTTTATTTAGCAATAAATAAAACTCAACCGGACGAAAAAGTTTACTAAATTCTCAATGTTTACCTCCTGCAGAAACTTCTTCACAGTAAAAAAGAAAAAAATTAAATGTTTACACGGTTTCTCTTTTTTACTAAAAAAAATAAAAGTCTTTGGTTCTTATAAATCTTGTTAAAGCACCTAAATTTTGAGCATTAAAGTTGAAATTTAAAATTTTTCTATATTGCGTATAAGATTTAAGTTCAAAAATTTTTTTAACAAAAATATTTGGTTACTCGGCGTGTTTCTGTATTTGTTAACTTTGGAATTTTCAGATTACTTATGCTATTAATATCGATATTCTATCGTAAATTGATGGAAAAGGATTTAATGAGAACAGACGGAATTTTATGCTGTCAACATCCATAAAGTTATAACAAGAAATGCTTTCAACTTTTTTTCCATTATCAGATTTTCCTAAAAGGAAAACAATCGTCGATTATAAAATAATGTTGTTTCTGATGAGGACACGTTGCTAAATTAAGTTTTGGTTGCAAATAAAATACTGGAAGTAAGTGTTTTTAGCATTAATGGTTCCAATAAGTGATCCTAACTTTCATTTCTAGAATTACCTAGTAATTAACCCGAAAGGAAAATAAAAAAATTTCCGGAGGCTGGAAAACATTAAAGAAGTCAGACATTAGGTGGTGCTTAGCTGGATTTGAAGTTTCTCTTCGCCCCTGATTTAAAACCAATAGCTGGAAAATCTTACATTTCGTGTGATTTATTTTACGAGGGGATTTTTTTGAAAAGCATATTACGTAGCCACAGAGCTCTAGCCAATAATGATCCAAATAAAACCTCCTTTTATTATTGTTTGATAATGATTCGTTGAATTGAGCTATCACTGAAAACTCACTGAACGTTTAATATCGAATAACGATTTCAAATAATTTTTGAATTTCAACCAAACTTGATTAGCTGCTATTCTCTTTCGAAGCAGTCGAAATTTCAATTGTGCAAAAAATTTTTTATCAGCGTTTTTTATAAAATACAGTAAACAAGATTTTCAAGACACTATATGCTGTGAAAAGCATGAACACAGCATAAAGAAAATTTTTTTATAAGAAAATAATGGGGACCAAAGAAGAAATACATTAGCCGTGCGAGGAATAATAAGGACTCTATTAGTTTTCTTTTTCATATAACATTGATGGTAAAAAACATTACGTTAGAATTCGAAATAAAAGTCAACGAACTATATCGAATTAGAAATTCGAATACAGTCGCTTTCAGGCATAGTATTCCCCCGACAAGAGATATTTAATTTTACCGACCCTTTTGAATTTCTAGTTCAAGATGGATTAACTTAGTCTTAAAAACTTGTGCTGAGAATTAAGTAGCTTTGCTATGATAATCAACATTTGTCGAGTTTTGATATACTTGCAAGTAAACAAAATGATTTACATTGATTTATAGGCTTAGTATTATTCGGAGTAAAGCAAACAATTTTCAAATATTTTTGGATTTTGAACATTCTTGTTGAAAATAATTTCTAAGTCATTTCCTTTTTTAGAGATGGGCAATCTCGATTCAATTAATCTAATTTTCTTTCTAAATTAAAAAAAAAAAATACTGATTATTGTATAACCTCTCTAAGTACCAAGTCTCCACACTCCATTTAATTTAGCATCGAGCATTAATTGCCACCGACGATTAAATGACGGATTGGAAGTACTTGGTATTCTACATTCTCATAATTTAGTTTTTTGAAATTTAATAAATGTAATATTGCACTTAAAAGATCACAAAACTACAAAAAAAAAACTCTTGTGATGTCCAGAACTACCTAAAAGAAATTACCTGGAAAAAGGGTTCTAAAAGATTTCGTTGTTATTTTGTAAAAATTTTATGGTGCTAACTTCGAAGTCAGGTATAGACGCGAGGAAAATAGGTCATCGACATCATTTTTAAAAGACGTTTTATCGTAAAAATTTTTTTTGAAAAAGGACTAGCAATTTGAATAAACACTCTATGAAGAGATCGAAAAATCGAGCTAGGTAAAACTGATTCAAAACTGGCCAATTTAGATTTGATTTATCTCGATTCGGGAAAAAAATCAATTCACATAAAATCGTCCATCTTTATCCTTTTTTTTAAAATAAAAAAAACCGGTAGACACGATATATAGGGATGTGACGGTTGTTGTGTCAGCCACTAACTGTCTCCCTCTTTTCTTATCGAATAAAGGCGATATGGCAATCAAAAACCTTGTGTCAAAGACTGTTCCGGTTTTGCCCCCGTTTTCCAAAATTTTAAAAGACAAAACGGATATTCAGGAAAAGTTGATTATTACTGTGCCACTGAACTGAGTTCATTATGCGATTCATAGGCACAGACACAGTGTGTAAGGTGACGTCCAAATGACGTCTTCAGTTGAAAAAAAGATGCCTTTTTCCACACTGAAGATGGATGGACAGACCTACAGCTAAAATTATGTGAAGTTAGCAAAGCTAGATTAGAACGCCGGGTCAAGACCTAATGGGGTTGCTTCTGCTGGACGAGCCGTAAATTTTCGTGATCTCAATCATTTCCTCGCCCTTCTCGTAAAAATGTACTGGGTGGTAATTGAAACTAATTACTAAATCTGAACAAAACTAAAACTTCCTTTGAAACCATCTTCAATTTAGTTACAAGCCACGCATTTGTTTGACAAAAGTAAAAGATATTCGAGGCCCATGAAAATGGTTTTTGATTAACCGAGATGATAAAACAAAAAGTTAAAAAATAAGTACTTACTTTAAAACAGCGAAGAGTAAATGAGTTTTTCTTCTTAGCCTCAGGTACAAAAAACACGCAGAATCCATCCATTTAGTTGATTAGTTCCATTTAATCTACCCGACAGTACCTTCCTCCGACTAAATAAACAAAACACGACGAAAGGAACACCCGTCTAACCTTAAGCTATTATTCTTCTTTTTCACCTTCCTGTAAAAGAAAAACAAAAAAAACAACTGTATTAAAAAAAAACAAATAAACATACTGTCTCATTCGGTTAAATGAAAGTCGTACGTTATTATTCAGAAAAAACACACCAAGAAGTTTATTAAACAGATCGGCCAACTTTATTTTTCCTATTTTTGCAGTGAAGCAATTGTTAAAAAAAAGTTTTCTTGCCTTCCGGCTGCAGCACCCATTCGTGGGAAATTGTGAATAATTAAATGAGAGCTTGATTAAGGGCGACTTTCCTTCCGGCTTTAGCTAAACCGTTTTGAACGAAATGCAACAGCATAACAAATATTGATTTATCAAATTTTCCGATACTGCTCCACCGAATTTTATTTTCATTAATTAATACTTTTTCCGGGAAACGAAATTCGTCGACTTGGCAATAACAAACACCTGAATTTTCCGGCTACTAAATACATCCCTCTCGATTATAAAATCTAAAACGATTTCGATCACCGTTTTCAAAAGAGATTTAATTAGCACTTACGTAATTCTGTCACGTTTATCTAAAATCCTTTTATTTGAATCTCGTATATAAGTGTACTTCGTTTGAGTCAAAAGATTTGGCACTATAGAATTTTAAAAAATGAAGAGGAAAATTTTTAATAATCGGGAAGGAATTTGGATATTTGCCAGAGGGGATGAAGTGCTAAGGGCAAACCCATTTTTCAACTGTTTCAATATAAGGGTAAAAGGTGCAAACTTGGCCATTATTCTACATCATTTTAAATTATTACCATAATATCTTCATTTCGGAGAAAACTTTTCCTTTACAGAAAGAAAACAAACTTTTTTTTAAACTTCTGAAACATGTGTTTCCGGTTTCTTTCAAACAAGTAAATCTGAGTTTGAATTTTATATTGAATTTCTATGGCTGGCTATTGTAAAAATAAAGCATCTGGTTTCCATCAAATTGTATTGAGCGAAAGTGTCTGGGATTTCCCCAGAAAGGGTTCTTTTAACAATCAAGAAGAATGAAAATTGCAATTTCGGAATTTCAAAATGCGGAATGAAAATGTGATTGAATGAATGTCAGAGTAAAGTACCTCGTCCAACCAACATGGTGGCAGCGGCTCACGACCGCGAAAAAAATCATACATAAAGGTTTTCCTATAATGGTCCTCAGGATTAGGCCTCTAACCGATAAACCGCGAGTAAATCAAGACTTTAAACCAAAATCATAGAATCTTTGAGCTGCGTGTATAATGCACTAAGATAACCAGGGGTAATTCAAAGAAACCTTCGATAACAAAATCTGGAATCATCTCAGATTATAATCTTAGGATGTAAGAAAAGTATTTACCGTAAATAAAACCGCATTGTTATTTCCCAAGGAAAAAAATCCAAATCTTATGGTACCAAAAAAGCTTTCAAGTGTTAAAGAAAGCTTGGCAACAATATTTAAGACGATTTCCCAAATATGTTTATCTTTCAGGTTGAAAGCTTTTCCGAGAAAAGAAAACCTCACACATTTGAACCTTTAATCTTTAAAATATTTATCCTCGAAATTAATGAACTTATCCTCGACTCAAAGAAATGAAATTTTCTGGGAAGAGAAGTTTATAACTTCAAAATTTTTAGTTTTTAGTACATTATAAATCAAATCATTTCGACCGTTTTTATTCGATGTGAAAGGTCGAGGATTTAAAAAACTTTTTCATCTTTTGCCTAGACACGTTTGGAAAAAAAATTTAAACACAATTTTTATAAAGTTGAGGCGTAACCCGGCAATTTATAATTTTTCATGACAACCAAATCGATGTAAAATTCTTTCACACGGTTTCCTGTTTCAAAAAAAAAATTTATTTATCGATATTTTATTCAGTTTTGCACTTTATACATAAAGCTAAAAAAATATTTCCGAAGAATACAAATAATAATTTTTCTTTATGTATGTTTCGAATGAGTTCGCACGACCAGAAATATATGTGCCACAAAAAGTGGGAATAAACCTCAGGAAAAACCATCGAGGGAGATAACATCTTTCTTACTTTGCATTATTATAACCTCTTTTTATATTCCTCGTGGCTATACGTAAATCTTGCCCTTATCAGCATTTTTTCTTATGGTCGGTAAATCCAAATCGAATGGAGTTATAAAGGGACTAATATTTTACGAAGAGGTAAAATTAATCCATTAAGCTTTATTTGCAAAATGGAAAATTCTTGGCAGAGATTTTATAAGCTTGAAAATCTCAACCTTTAAGGTTTAAATGACTCAGCTTCTCTCGGTCTAATAATTGCGAAATGAAAGGTCAGAGAAAGAGGAAAAATTCTGAGCTGACTTAAAAAACTTCGGAAGATATTTAGATACGTTAAAAATTTTCAAGTCTCAACAATCAACGACAAAAAGTGATAGCAAGTTCTTGTTCGGCCTAAAGAGGCCATTGCGGTCTTGCATCTTTGGCAGCTAGGATGTACCCCAGAGTGGGTTCATTTTTAGTTACTCAAACGACAGATGACAGCGCCTTGAGCTGAAAGTTAATGAATATTTTTTTTAAATTTGAATCGCTTATCTTCCCGAAGACCATTAATAGTCTCTTTCAGTTATTCTGCTCCGTCTACTAGCACGGACTTAGTTTATAGCTTTCGATTCGGTACTCGCTTGATTTTTATTGTAACACTCGATCGTAAAAAAACTGAAACCCAAATTCATCTTTTTCAAGTTCCGTTAAAGTTTGATTTGAAAGCGAAACGATTTCCAATACGAAAACAACACACCTTAGATTTCATTGTTTAGCAATGGGCGTATTCTTTACTTTTAGGAAGAAAAACAATCCTGGGAAATGAAGGCAAAAATAAATTTTATGCAAAATAAACAAACAGTGAGAAAACAATAATTGCCTCAAGTTTATAAATATTTTTCCAATGAAATGGAAGAGTAAATGGTGCAGATACTTAATCTCTCAACAACAATTTCTTTTACAAGAAATACAAAACACGAAACTTGCACACTTCTGCGATTGTTCCGAAAAATTCTTTAACAAAAGAAATGTCAACCTCCGTATGCATTGTCGGAATACTTTCCTCCGACTTGAAATTATTTTTGAAGAATTAAACGTCAAGCTTAAAATTTCCAAAATTGCCAACTTACAAAACAAACCCTAAAGTCGCAACTGTACCTTTGTTCTTCCCGTTCTGCGTTAAAATGTCATGTTAAACATCAACTATCCAAAAAACTTTTATTAGTTGCTTTTCTCTTCTTATCCATTCAAGTGTTTTCTTCAACTATTCGAGCCGTCAAAAAAAGCTTAAAACGTTTATCCGTCTTCTCCACTTTTTCCAGCCTTCCTCCAACACACGAGCACAGGTTGTTGGAATATTACCATAGATTTCGTTTTCATGAAATTTACATATTATACGCTATTCTTTGGCCCGGTGTTAAATTCAAGAGTATTAGTCTCCATAAATTGTTTTACCTTCAGGACCGTGTTTCGGTTTTCGATGAAAAAAATCCGGCGGAAAAGTCATCATTATTTAACCGACTGAGCTTACGGCCTGGGCACTATACACCTTTTCAGCGGGATTTAAAAAATCCCATTTTAACAGAGTTTGAATTTTTTATTTTTGTAAATCTGAAATCGATAGCCTCGTACGATTGCAGTTCTTTTCCTTTTATGGCTTCGTTTTCGGGTGAGATGAAAAAAATGGGATTCCGATGTAGGCGTCGTCTAAGAGTTAAAGTTACCAAAAAAATATGGAATAAAACGGGATTCGGCAGTTTAATCTTAGTTTTCGTTAATTTAGGATATCCCAGGGCAATTTTTCTAACAGCTCCACGCTTCAATTCTATAAACGTAAACCGTCCATATCAGGAAGCTTAACATTCCTAAAATATTTAAAAAGCCTTTTTAGCTGATGAATTTTTTGCAGAGATTTCCCCGCAGCGCGGTTGGAATTGAACCCCATCATCCGCTTTCATTCTCATTAATTTGATGTTTATTATCAAAATAAACATCATGATCGTATGTTCATTGCCGGATTTATATTACAACTTCATCAGCGAATTGAAAAATAAAAATCTTAATTTTGATTTTTTTCTATTTTAAATTTGATATTCTTGAATCATGAATTCGGAACTATTTCTTCTCGCTTCCTTTAGAATATTCGTTTCCCATTACGGTTTTCAATTTTTTAGAGGTGGCAGATAACTCTAGCGTAGCGTTATTGCTGCATTTTAACCGTGATCATGCACTAAAAGGTAAAAAGCCTTGTATTAAAAAATGTAACAGGGATTTTTATTAGGAATAATGCAAAAAAGTTTAAAGCTCAAAGGCATAACAAATTTTAATGGGAGTTTTTTTTCGACGTTTTGAAAATCTCTGGAGACCTCTTCGATACTCCATTTCATCGGTCTTGAAGGGCTATTTCGCTGATATGGCGAGAGTTTTATGAAGCTTAAAAGGCTCACAATATTTTTTTGCAGCAAAATCCAAGAATTATTCATTGAACATGTTAAACTTTTTCAACAATAGGTTTCCATTCTTTTATTTTATAATAATAACCGAATTGCTAATTACGATTTGAAACAAGGTTTATTGAAATGAATCGTTCATTCCATTTTCTCAAACTTTCCGGTTGATGATCGTACCAAACTGAATTGCGTGATCCCCCTACTCGGATTTTACTTTCATTCAAGTCGTGTCTACTTTAATGCAACAAAGTCCTATCCACCCCTGTTTTAACTCCCCTGGAAAAATTTCGCCTTGAGCCACGAGGATTGTTAAAGGTTGAATCCGAAAAAATTTCCTTAAGCTTGTGCAAAGACAGTTCAGAGGATAGAGATAATAATCAGACCGATTGGAGGTTTGTAATAAGGAAGTAAATTCTCTAGGAACAGACCATTTCTTTTCCTTCATTTCGTTGACGTTCGTACTTCCATCGAGCAAGAGATTTAGCGCTCGACGACTTCCGCCAGAGGGAACGGAAACACGGATTCCTTTATTGACAACAACGATAAGAATAGATCTAATCCCAAAACAATTAAAAGCTCCATGTTACTAGCATGAAATAAAATATTTATTTTACAAACGAATGACCAACCAAAAGATAGGGCCGGTAATAGACGAAAGAGTCTGCTGAAGGCAAAGAGATAAGGTGAAATTAATTACAGAGCTCTACTTACACAAACGTACGAAATTAGGGTTTCTCGTTATTATCGCTCTTCAATTATACATTTCGAATTATTCCCTTGTAAAAATATTCCCCCCAAGGATGCTACCACCGATATAACAATAAATTCTGGAAAAAATATACATTAAAATCAAAAGCATTCCTCGAAAGGGGAAATTTACATATTATATAAAGTGAATATTTTTTGGGAACCATTTTCCCGACAAAATAACAATTAATTTTTATTTATGTCGAAATTAGCAATTCAGTTTTAAATTTTTTATGAAAGCACTATTCTCTAATCCACGGAAAAAGTAACTCTAATTTAAGAGTTACTAAACTTCGAAGTTTAAAATAGCAAACGATTAAACAAGCGTTTCATCCAATTCAATTTTCAAAGTCTTCGCCTAAATTTCTTTTCTGAAAAGTTTTCTACTTCCTCTACCTTAATAATAATGTCCGTCTGTCTCCGTTGAAGTGTAAAACTTCCCTTTTCAACTTAACGCTCGGTTACTCGGCTCCATAGGTATTTTCATTTCGGTCGGCGTAACGGATCCGGGTGTCATCGTAAATCTTTTCACTTTTTTGCTTTTTCCTTTTAAAAATTCTTCTTCCTTTTATTTTCAGGTCCATCATTAGTCTTCCCTTATGAGGATATTTGCAAGAATAAAGACTACGTTGACTCTTGTTTGGAGCAGCTCCCGCCGCTTATGTCCCGGGACGGCACGACCGGAATTCCCAACTCAAAGAAGCAAGTGGATGCAGTTTGCAGGTAATTTTCTTGATAAAATTCCTATCGATCCTTCCGTTATTTCCCTTAATGTATTTTTAAACCAAATCCTTTTCTTTTAGTTTTCCTTTTTCGAAAGAATGTTTATTTTTCGTTTCCAATAATTTTTTTTGCCCACTTTGAATTTGTTAGTAAAGAGAAGTGAAACGCGGTCTAGGTTTCAAATCTGGAATTGAATCATCTGTCATTTTCGAACACGAACGTCAATAATACAATGTATTTATCAGAAACTAATAAATATTTTTGACTGCCTCTAATTCGCCTGTAATAAATTTTAGATCAATTTCGAAATTCAATTTGATTTATTTATCAGTTTTCTAAAGATGAAGCCTTTTTTAGTTAACTGGGTGATGAGCGCCCATTTTGTCTATTTTTCGTCAATGATAACACAACTTAGGCCAGCCAGGCCCCTAATCGCTTCATTACTTCGATAATTGCAACCTAATCAACAAAAACAAATCTCAAAATAATAATGGAATCACTCTAAATTAAGCAAATACTTAATTTTAAATGCGATTATAAACATTAACATGGTTGCCCTCATATCAGATAATCTATCGCTACTAGCGCGAGAATTCTCCACGTGAAAATGTCAGATCGCATCGACTGTTTTTTTCAAGAACTATGTCAGCTAATACGAACATTTAAAATGCGGGTGAACTACATAATTCATAAATGGATCGATCGTGTCTGAATAGATAAACTCTTCTAATCCCCAAAATTAAAAGCTACTTTCTAAAAATAAAACAAAAGGAAAATGTAAAAAAAACCGACATTAAAACCGCCACTTCTTTCCCTTCGCAGCTTAAGACGTTTCGAATTGAAAAGTAGAATGAAAACATCCTCGTTTGAAAATGGATTCGAAAAGATAAAAAACTATTTTCATCATTTATCATAATCAAATTCAGGAAAAACATCAATAAATCAGGGGAAAAAAATTTTAAACGGGGGGTGAAAGAATAACAAGTTGCTTGATTTTCCCATAGCTTGGTTAATTTTTTTTAAATTCTCAGGCGTGAGAAAAAAAATTGGAAAAGCACCCTTAGGTGAAAAATTGAAGGGGGGGAAAAGCAACTTCGCTAATTTACCGAGGTTCGCCAGATTTCAACCGTGAGATTTCCTCCCTCATATATAAACTTTTTTTTTCACAGGAAAAGTGTAATTTTTTAAAGGGAAAGGATCCTCTTTTTCCTGACCGCTTACTGATAACAGATGTAATTTAAATTTTCATAAAAATGTGAGGACGCCATGATATCATGCTGGGGACTTTTTTCAGCAATAAATATTTATTGCATTGCCCTGGAACCTTTTGCGGGAATGTTTCACCTAATCAAAAACTATTTCAGGTGATAGCCACCGTCTGTTTACTTGAATCCTCGTTCAAGTTTTGCAAAGAATAAAGTTTCTGCAAACATAACTGGAACCCGATCGTCGGTTTAAAAACATAAGCCAAGACGATGATTGAAAAAGATGGAAATAATCCCTTTTGTCTCGAAAATTCTCACGTTCTATCCGAATACGGTCGTATCAAGTTAAAAGCTTTGATGTTTCAATATCTTCCAAAATCGATTCCGATCCACCTTATCGATGTTAAGAGTTAAATTCTAGAAGATTGTTTTAAAGACAAAGTCTATTTAAGTAACTTAACTAAGATATTAATTGAATTATTTAACAACCCGTGGATCAAGTTACATACCAGAAACTTTTCAAATTCAAAATAGGAAATAACGATTGAGAGATGTTGCCTCAGAAACTTAAACTAAAGAATCAAATTCCTTCTTCCTTATTAAAATTTATCGATATTTTCATTAACCGTTTTGATGATTTTAGCCTTTGGCAAGTTAAAGAATCATAATCGATCAAAAATTGTCTTTTTAGTAATATGATACGTCTTTGGCTTCCCCTTACAACGATTCCGTGACTGTTATCGACTTCTCCGTACAATGCTGATTTTTTATCCATTATTTTCTTCTCTTAAGGTTCCTTTCCCTATCTCGTGCATAATTATGTAAATGTATATAGAGGTAATCATGAATGAAACATTATATTCGTTGAATTTCTTTTCGAGTTTTCATTTTGACCTTTTTTCCTTTTAACTTTTATCCTATGAGAATAAGAACAGTTCCTTTTCCGTTTGTAAAAAAGCTACGATCTGGATTCCAGGAATTCGTCCAGCACAGAGAAAGTTTGAAGTAGGTATGCTTTTAAAAATAACTGCGGTCAAGTATACGGTATTTCTATCGGGAAAAACCTTAGAAATGTATAAAGTAAAGGTGAAACAGAAAACGTTCGAATTTTAAAAAAATGCAGAAGCTCACAAAGACAATGAAAAAAAGTGGGAAGTTAATTATTAACTGGTCGGGCTAAAGAGTTTTCCTTTCATGCTTTTAAAGACTTGCAAGATTTCTAAGTATAGATGATTGAATTTGAAAATTTACCAGGAAGCACTAGCAATACGGCACAATAATTCTGGAAATTATAATTTGAGAGCTGGGTGATTTTTGATCGAGAGTAGAATTTATCGGTCTAGATAAAGGGAGAGATATCACAATAAATGTTTGAGAGGTATTAAAGCTGGCATACTTGAAAACTGGGTTTTTGCAACAATTAACATGAAGAGCGAATGAAAAACGATCATTATGCCTTTAAACTTATAAAATAATAATTCGGCTATAGTACTTTTTCCATCTTCCCTAGAAAATTTGAACTTTTGATTCCCAAAGGTTTCATTTTCTTCCTTATTTCTTTCACTTTTATTTCCGAAAGGTCTCTTTTTTTATTGTTCTTGTTTCAATCCGCTTTCTGGGGCTGGAAAGGAGATTAGCCAACTCTGTATATCAAAATCCGGGCTTCTGATTGGATGTGACCAAATCCATTCTTTACCTGACTTGTTTCACAATCTGGTATTCTGCCTCCTCTTTTCCTTTTTCAAACATTTTAAGCTAATCATTCAAACAGACAGACAGACAGACACGGCTCAGCAGTATTTAGCGACAAAAAAGCCTCAACACGACCATTTTTAAGTTCTTTCCTCTCCATGGATCTTATCGGGTCCTAGACTGATTGCGCGTCTTCTCTCTGCGGCCCTTTTCACAAAACAGTCATTCATTTGAAAAGGGCTCGACTGAGAAAACTGCACAACTACTACGATACGCTTTATTAAATTTTAAAAATTTAATATCATATATTATTCAGACCACTTTCAATTTCTCAAAATAAACCCTAGCTCTAGGCAAATGCTTCTTTTACTGCCGCCTCTTTCAAAAAAATTTAAAAAACAAAATCAACAATCTCTCGCTAAAAATGATCTTCAACTTACGCTACTTAAATAGATTTCAGTACAATGAAAAAAATTTATCTCGTTATTAAAATATCCTCAAGCAGACACGATTGAAAAAGTTTAGCTCAAACTTTGTTTAAAAAAAAAATATTGAAAATGATGAATTTTTACGTTTACACCGAGCGAAACGATATTAAATTCCTGCGAAGCCGATTTTTCCTGATACAGGATTACAATGCAAAAAGCTAGAACTCGAATAAACAAAGGCATAAGGATATCCTTTTTCCGGTTGATTTAAATCCCCAACTTTTGTTGCGATGCAATATTAATGTTGCTCTTGGGATATTGATGCCCAAAAAGTCTTCTAAGAAATTCTTACCGAAACTATTTTTTCTTAGAAATGTCTTGCGTTTTGTGTTACAGTAAATATATCATAGACTACAACATATTTATAAGATCCTTTCTCGCGGTTAGTGATATTTCCCTCAAAAAGCAAAAAGAGCATGATGCGTAAAAAAGGGAAAACAGGAATCCTACCACAGGGTGGCTAATGTAATTAATGTTCCCGCGGAGCAAGGGCAGGCCAAACGACTCTAAAATAAAGTTAAATTAGGAAGAAAACGCTTAAAAAGACAATGCAAAAACTGCATGAAAACTCTCTTCTTTAAATATATTAAGTTTACTTGGTAATAAAATTCATCATATCGCCCAAAAATGTTTCTCATCAAAACTACTGAGGATACATGCGAAAGCTTTTCATAAAAATACTCATTTGTCTTTCACAAGCAGTTTGAGGAAGGAGACATTTAAAGGAAAATGCCACGGACACGAGTCGAAAGTGGACTGACAGATTGACGGAATCACAATTGCCTACTTTCGCTTTTTTGTAATTTTCACATCATCATTTTCTCATCATCAAAAGCAATAAATTCGAAATGAGCCATAACCTTCATCAATAATAAAAAAGATCTCTTTAAGTGATATATCGGTTTAGAAGAAAACGATGGAGGAAAAGTAATGGGAGAAATTCCGAGTCAAATATTCGTAAGTCGAGAATCCTTCACTGGCGTCCATTTCGACTTAACGGTTGAATAGCCCCTTATTTCCTTGCAAAATACATAATGCATTTTTTGAATCATTTTACTTGACCTACATAAAACTCGGGATATAACTTTTCACATAAAAAAGGGTCATTAAAAAGGATATCCCATTTTTACAGATTAAGTTACATAGCGCCTGCAACATCTTAAAATTATAATCGTGAGGTATAATCTACATATTTTACTTTTAAGAATTTTTTATTATTTACTTGAGCCGTACTTGATAAATATAAGATTTTTATCTGATTTTTAAAAGCAGAAAAAGTTTTTCCTTTTAAAGCTCGGGTTTAAAATTTTTTTTTGAGTTATAAAGAAATTTTTGCCCGCTTTTCTTGGAATGTGATTCTTTTAATTTTTTCTTCCGAAAAATAATGAGGAAAACGGTAATGAGTCGAGAAGTCAAAGTAATGTCCGACATTACTCGACTGCTTTGAGCTCGGCTTAATAGCTTCGAGGATAAGATGCTTTATTCATAACCACAAAGGAATAAGGATTCGAATCAAATCTACATTTCGGGTTGGATTTTTTCCGGTCATGTTTTATTTCTGACAGGCATTATCTATATACTGCATTAATAGGTCCCCAAAATGGCGACTAGATGTTAGTTCTTTTAGGATCTGCTTTCTCTTCGAGGCGATAAAAGCTCAAAAAATAAATATCTTGAAAATAGTTGAAAATTACAAATCGAATGAATTATAAAACTAATTAGAAATTAAAAGCTTGGCACATAGGAGAATAATAATACTAATTTACGATTTAAAATTTTTTTTAATCCTAAAAAAAGCTACAGTCGACAAACATAAATCAAGAAAGTGCGATAAGGAAGCCTGTGACAAAAACTTACAAAAGACCTACCGATTTTTATTTCTCATCTCCCCACAATAGAGAAAACAAAAAAGAAACATAAAAACGCATAAATAAGGAAATAAGGCAATGCGAATTTTATTCCCGCTGGCAATAACAGACTCAGCGATCCAAGAAACTGAAGCTTTTTGTTTATTTATTCAAGCTTAACACTTTTTAAATTTTGCTGTTGGGGTTTTTACTTTACTTTTTTTTTTCTTTTTTGAAGAATGTATTTTGTATCGATGTTGACGTTCGCGATTAATTCTAAACCTTCTTTGTTTTGTTATTTGTTGCAGCGCATTTAAAAAAGGGATGCAATGTATCGACCGTTACGCAGAGATGTGCCTTCCGCCGAACGTTCGTCAAATCATCAACGAAAACGTGGCAGGAGCAAGACATACCTTTGCTTTCCTCTGCGACGATCCTTTATTCCAGTCAGGTAAGAAAATAAGCAAAATAATGACACAAGCATTTTTTTAATTAAAATTTTATAGGATCGGTATCCTTTTTAAGAATCCATTAAGAGGATTACACGTAATTACTAAAGGAATATTATTATTTTATTAGAAAAGAAAAAATATAAATTGCTCGTTGGATCACGGAATATTCATCTGTTAAGCGGAATGATCAAATAAAATTGATTTTAGTTGAATGCGGTATTATTGGAATCACGCCCAAAAATTTGAGGAACCTCCAAGGGATCTTGGCGGGGTAAATCTAAAGCAACATAAATGATTTTAATGAATCGATTCATCAAAAGCTGAATACTCTTTAAAAGGAATATCGAAATCGCGTTAGGTCGAAAGAAGATTATATAAGAAAAAGATCATAAAAGTTGGTCTTACGCTTGAGAAGTTTTATGAAAAGACTTATCTTCAAGGTTTCGATTACAAATTGGTGGCTTTTTATAACAATAAAAACATTTCGATTATGAGGACAATCAATATCAAAAGATTCTCGGTTCATAAGTTTCCTTAACTTTCAAGAGTGAACTTTTGAAGAAAATATATTGTTTGGAACGTTTAAACTTGGGGCTTTTTTTGTTGAAAAAAAGGAATCGGCAGTGCATGGCGGATTTAAGAAAAAAAAATACAAGCAATAAAAAAAGAGGAGAAAAAAGAAGCAACTAATCGAGTTAATGGTACGAAATGGATTGTTCTTTTGTTTTTTCGTATTGCTTCCGATTTATCCTTAACAACTAGAGAATAGTTTTTCTTCTCAGCTACAGCACCATAAAATTCACATCGAACGCATTAATTATCGCACTTCTGTTGTTCGGTTACAACTTGTTTTGTGTTTATTACCAAGGGAATTCCCACTAAGTGCAAGATAAAAATTGTATACTATTTTGTATGATCTTACTTAATGCCTAAGCACAAGCTGCCAAATCGACTTATTGATTTGAAAAAGCGTCTGTTCAGGTGATGTCTAAAAAGTCACACTTGCCGTTGATTCGTCTAAGTGTGACTTACCTAACATTTTTTCATGAAATACCGGTCGCCAACTTAAAAACTGGACAAAAGGGATGATTTCCGATGTAAAAGAAAGTCTTTGGCCGAAATTCATTTGAATAAGTGCACTGCAAGTACAGGCAAATGTCCTAGAAGTCACACTTGCCCTTGTAATTTGAGAAAAATGATGAAGTCCCGAAAAAATATTTCTTATTTTCACAGGAAGGCCTAAAAGCAAATCAATCGTAGTTTCTCGTATTCATTAGAGATCGATTCAGTTGAGTAAAAGCTATTTTCCGTTTTGTATGATTTTCAAATGAGTAATTTCGAGTAGAATCACACTTTCCCCCAAATCACACTTCGCCGCGTTGACCTTAAAAATATTTGTTTGTATCTGAAAAATTTTTTTCTGCAAGAGTCTGTATTTCTAAATGGATATTGTTAGGTTATCTATCTAATTATTTATACGTATATTTTGTTAATATTTTGGCCGGTTTTTAGCCGGAAAATTAATAAATTCGAATTCGAACATCGATTTTAAAACATCGAAAAAATGGCCGTTTTTCTTGTTTAACGGAAACCATAATTTTCAAATATCTTGAGAACGCGGCCGAAATTTTAAATTCTGTAAATTCCAACAGATTCCTTGCATCAAAATACATCTGATAGGATGTAGATTAAAGCTCTAGATCGTAGGGAAAATAATTTTTGTGTAAAAATAAATTTTCGAACTAAACGATATTTTAAGATCCGTTTTTTGTAAATATCTTTTTAAAAACGAAAAATTAAGTGTTCTACCTAGTTTCAATCGATTCCTCAGATTAAAATACATCTCCCAGTATATATTTTGTTAATATTTTGGCCGGTTTTCAGCCGGAAAATTAATAAATTCGAATTCAAACATCGATTTTAAAACATCGAAAAAATGGCCGTTTTTTTTTCGTTTAAAGGAAACCTAAATTTGCTAATATCTCGAGAACGCGGCCGAATTTTTGAATTCTGTAAATTCCAACGGATTCCTTGTATCAAAATACATCTGATAGGATGTAGTTTGAAGCTCTAGATCGTGGGGAAAATAGTTTTTCTGTAAAAATAGATTTTCGAACTACTCGATTTCTAAATATCCGTTTTTTCTAAATATCTTTTTGAAAACGAAAAATTGAGTGTTCTACCTAGTCTCAATCGATTCCTCAGATTGAAATACATCTCCCAGTATATAATTCATCGATATTTTGGCCCGTTTTAAGCTACAAAATTCATATATCGAAATTGAAATATCGATTTGCAAACATCGAAAAAATGCCAAATTTTTTCGTTGGAGCGAAACCTAAAAATGCCAATATCTTCAGAACGCGGCCGAATTTTTAAATTCTGTAAATTCCAACGGATTCCTTGCATCAAAATACATCTGATAGGATGTAGATTAAAGCTCTGGAGCGTAGAGAGAATCATTTTTTTGTAAAAATAGATTTTCTACAAAGTTGGATTCTAAAAATCAGTTTTTCCTAAATATCTTTTTTAAAACGAAAAATTAAATGTTCTACCTGGTCTCAATCGATTCCTCAGATTAAAATACATCTCCCAGTATATATTTTGTTAATATTTTGGCCGGTTTTCAGCCGGAAAATTAATAAATTCGAATTCAAACATCGATTTTAAAACATCGAAAAAATGCCAAATTTTTTCGTTGGAGCGAAACCTAAAAATGCAAATATCTTGAGAACGCGGCCGAATTTTTAGATTCTGTAAATTCCAACGGATTCCTTGTATCAAAATACAGCTGATAGGATGTAGTTTGAAGCTCCAGATCGTAGGGAAAATATTTTTTCTGTAAAAATAGATTTTCGAACTACTCGATTTCTAAATATCCGTTTTTTGTAAATATCTTATTACAAAGGGAAAATTGAGTGTTCTACCTAGTCTCAATCGATTCCTCAGATTAAAATACATCTCCCAGTATATATTTTGTTGATATTTTGGCCGGTTTTTAGCCGGAAAATTAATAGATTCGAATTCAAACATCGATTTTAAAACATCGAAAAAATGCCCAATTTTTTCGTTTAACGGAAACTTAAAATTGCTGATCTCTCGAGAACGGGGCCGAATTTTTCAATTCTGTAAATTCCAACGGATTCCTTGCATCAAAATACATCTGATAGGATCTAGTTTGCAGCTCTCGAGCGTAGGAAAAATAATTTTTCTGTAAAAATAGATTTTCGACAAAGTTGGATTCTAAAAATTCGTTTTTTCTAAATATCTTTTTGAAAACGAAAAATTGAGGGTTCTACCTAGTGTCAATCGATTCCTCAGATTCAAATACATCTCCCAGTATATAATTCATCAGTATTTTGGCCCATTTTAAGCTAAAAAATTCATAAATCGAAATTGAAATATCGATTTGAAAACATCGAAAAAATGCCCATTTTTTTCGATAGAGCGAAACCTAAAAATGGAAATATCTTGAGAACGCGGCCGAATTTTTAAATTCTGTAAATTCCAACGGATTCCTAGTATCAAAATACATCTGATAGGATGTAGTTTGCAGCTCTAGAGCGTAGGAAAAATAAGTTTTCTGTAAAAATAGATTTTCGAACTACTCGATTTCTAAATATCCGTTTTTTGTAAATATCTTTTTAAAAACGGAAAATTAAATGTTCTACCTAGTCTCAATCGATTCCGCAGATTAAAATACATCTCCCAGTATATATTTTGTTAATATTTTGGCCCGTTTTTAGCCGGAAAATCAATAAATTCAAATTCAAACATCGATTTTAAACAATCGAAAAAATGGCCGTTTTTTTCGATAAAGCGAAACTTAAATTTCCTTATATCTTGAGATCGCGGCCGAATTTTTAAATCCTGTAAAGTCCAACGGATTCCTTGCATCAAAATACACCTGATAGGATGTAGTTTGAAGCTCTAGATCGTGGGGAAAATAATTTTTGGGTAAAAATAGATTTTTGAAGTAATTGATTTCTAAATATCCGTTTTTTGTAAATATCTTTGTAAGAACGAAAAATTAGGTGTTCTGCGTAGTCTCAATCGATTCCTCAGATTAAAATACATTTCCCAGTATACGTATTTTTTTGACATTTACATTCGTTTACAATCAATCCCAATAATATTCGACAATAATAAATCCAAAAAATGCTTAATATGTAAAAATATCGATTTCGTGTGGCTTAGTATAACTAAGTAATGGGTATTCCCAGCCAAAATGGAATGTGTATATAGACGTAGTTGCATTTTTCATTTTCCACAAAAGAATTCTTTAAATCTCACTTCGAGAGATTAACATTCTTAGAAGCAACCGATGGCATAAACTGAACTAGTTCCTACTATCGAAATCGAAAAAAATGAACATAAAACACAAGACACACTTAAAAGCAGCTGGAAAAACAAAGTTCTGAGTACAAATTTTTGATAATAAAGAATAATGATCCTTTTTTCAAACAACAAGGAAAAATACTCAATTTCTGAGACATAAAATTTGAACTTGACTATCTTTTTAAAAACCCTATTTCCTGTTAATCTTTCCTTCGCGCGTCATCAAAGAATTTCCTCGGTAAAATGCACTCTAAAGACCAATAACATCAACCCAGTGAAAGACATTCGAGTGACTTTAAGTGGCCCTTTTCCATGAGTTAAACCCTCTAATCGAAATTAAATATGTATGCCTAGGTTAAAGGGATTAACCCTATGAGAAATATCGCAATCAAACTTTTGCGAAATAACCGAAAGAAGCTTCCGGGTAATACAGCTTCCGAGGAACGCGCATTACCACGAATTTTAAATTCTGCCGCAAAGTTGTCACATTTTCGGTTACAGTAACAATAGCAGCGATTCCTAGCAAGCCAAAATCATTTTTCACTTTAATCATCCCTCCCCCCTCTCATCCTTTTTGTTTATCCAACTCCGTGATATAATTCCTCGAACATAATCTGGTTCAAGACACGGAGACATTAAGCAAAATGTAACAAAGGAATTTATAGGGGTTTCATGCAAATTAGTTCAAAAGGTGTTCGCGGAAACTTTATGGCCCACCGCAAAAAAAGTTGGAGAACATACATCTTTCCTTCGAAGATGTAAATTATATAAATCCCAAGAATATCATTGTCAATCTTTTTTCCTTGTTTTCTAGAATATTTGCAATACGCTCCATGCTACAGAGCGGTAACAAAAGACTGGGACTATTGCGCCAATCGGTTTTTGAAACAAGTCACTCTTCATAATACTACCGCCATGCCAGCGGAAGAAATTTGTTGGTAAGTTATAAAATTTGAAAAAGCTAAATAGAAGTTTTAAACATTGTTTTTTAACTTGGTTTCTGTTCTCACAAAAAGTTGGTCTTAGCATTATTTAAATTCAGTAGCTTCCAAGTTTTTCAAGTTTTGCCCATCGTTTTTCGAAATTTTGACTCTTTTCCCTACCAAAAGTCGTTAAAACGAAACCTTATTCAAATTCAAAGATGACGTCATTGAACACGGACAGGCGGAAATCACAAACAGAGTATATTAACTCTTCAATGCTGCAGCATGAACCCTCTAATGATTAGTGGTATCTTTCGAAGGAGGATTAAAAGCTCCATCTCGTATTTCCTATTTTTCTCTATCCCTTCAATCAAGCTCAAAATTTAGTATTATAAACATCTTATGCTTTACCACTGCAATACTTTCTCGCTAGTTGCTCGACAGCAAAAACCGCTACATAATTCTTTAGCTCGAAGGTACTTACCACATTTTCAAGATGCCAGACTTGACGACGCCCCTTGTAAGAATGCACTTTTTAATATCTAAAACAAAAAGAAAAATAGAACAATTAAAATATCCCGCCTAGAGTTGATTAATTTCAATTTCGATGCTAAATATACATCTTACAATAACTGAATTATGAAACTCCCTTTTAGGCGTATGTTGAAATAATGAGAAAACCGCAAACGACGGTGGCAGGCAAAGGACTTACATGCAAATTCGTAAACATTTACACGTAATAAAGGGACGATCAAAAAGTTATTTTTAAACTAACCGAAATCCTTAATATCTGTTTACAGTGCCAAGCAATCGTTTCGACGATGCGTTTACGAATCCGGTAACATGCGGTGCCGTTCAGATGCTGCTCATTTCCTAAGAAGAATCGCCGAAACCCTTTCCAACGTTCACGTGTATCGTATGGCTTGCTTTCCGGACGAGGATTACGAGCTCAAATGTGCTACTTCCAAATGCGATTCATCACATTCACTTTCGAGTGATATTCTCGTCATGTTTTCCATTGTCTTCTCTTTGTTAAGTGTTTTCAAATTTTACGAACATGAACTGTAAAAAGTAAAAAAAAAAAAATAGGATGGATTAGGCGAGAACCTTAAGCCAAATGAATTTCATCCGTTTGTAATATCTCGATGCACAACTCATTTGCTTGATAAGGTTCGATTTTTCGCACAAAATTCTGATATAAGTAAATAGATATTTAAATCCACGATATTTCAAAATTCAAAAAGATCAAATCAGAAGTTCTTGCTTCAGTTATAAAAAATTTTGGAAAAGGTTTAAAAGTTTCAGAATTAATTTGCCAAAGTATGAAACACAATTAGTTAACTTTGAAGTTTTGCGCTTCAGAAAATTTTCAGTCGTCAAAAGACTACGACTTTGTTATAACTTTTCGAAAAATTCATAAGCCCGTCGTCATAATGAACTCTTTTTTTGCTAATCGACTAGTTTGAGTCCTACACGAATGGTGCTTTTAGCTTTAGATAGCCTGACTGCTAAGCCTTTTTTAACTGAGGATATATATATTTTGAAAATTGTGGTTTCTTCCTCAATCTATTTACTTACGACAGAATAGCATTAATTTTAGCATTAACGTACAAAAATTAATGTTTTTCTTTTTTTTAAAATGAATATTTTTAATACTGCATTTAAAATTTATAGCCATAAATAGAAGAATCCTTTTTAAAAACAAACTTTTACAAACTATCTGTATCCAATTAATGTTATTTATTTTAAAAAAAACCGAAAGCGAGCCGTTAACAAAAAGATTTGATAAGGATTGTCGGGTGAATGTTAAAAAAAATGTTTAACCGTTCGCTTCAAGTTATTAACTGGAAAATACATGTCTTATAATTTTAACATGGCGTAAATCATTTATTAAATTTTTACATGGCCAAAATCGAATTGATTTGGCCCAGAGCACTTGTTGCACGTTTGTAAATGGTGTCACATAACCCGCAGAATATTATCTTCCTATAAGTTTTCTAATTTCCCCCCGCCCCCCTATTTTTTTATACATACAACTAATTAAATGCAAATTTCGAAAGAGGGGTAGGTAAATTACAATGCGCTAATTTAAACATTTATTCTAAATTTTGTTTGTAATAATTTTTCAAAAAGATTTTTAAAAAAATTAGGCCGAATGGTTAAGTAGATTAGGCGAAAGAGAGAGTTGAATTCTTTCAGAAAAAACGTCCAACGGATAGCGAGTTTTAGCTCAATAAAATTTTGCTGAACAGCTTAAGTATCAAAATAATAAGGCGGATGATCAAATTTAACAGAGCATAGTTTCACTTGTTAAATTGATACCTCACAAAACAGAAACACTAGCGTTCCTTCTTTTTCCTGCTATCAACCTTATTAATTTCGAAACTAACGTCAAGCATACTGAGACAGAACCGCCACCCCATGAGAAATTTTCATCCAATCTAACTCTCTCTTATCAAAACTACATGGTCAAGGGTTTACTATTTCTATTAATCGTTGTTTTTGGAGTATTTTGGAGGAAATTATGTGCAAGAATAATTATATATCAAAAATATCCCAACCCGAAGATTGAATAAACGATGGGTGCTTCATTCCTCTCGGACGGATTTCAACCGTTTAAAAAAGGGAAAGATTTTTAAGATACAATCACGGTGAAAATTCATAATATTCAGGCGCCATAGATGGATGCATAAATATTCATAAAATATTTCACATGATAACGTCGACGTGCAATTAAAATTTATGATGAAACGAGACATTTCTTATTCAGGCCTCATGCAAATATTTATAAATTATAGCTATGGCGCCCAAATATATCAAGTATTACCCATCAAATAAAAAGAAAATAAAACAAAATAAAATAAAATGAAAATACCTTGGAATGACTCGAGTTCCGATATCCCTGATATGAAAATGAAATAATCAACCAAAAAAAATAATGGCGAAGCTACTTAACAAAACTAAAAACAGGAATGATTGCTTTTTATACGTTTTTCTTAAGCTTTGGTTTTCTATTAGGTACTCCCAAGCTCGGATCTAGTCATCGCATGTCGCTCGCATGAAAATTTATTATACGGTTGGTGGAACCGTTGTGGAGGCTCAGGCATCGATGTTCCTGCAAAGAAAATTATATAAAAGAATACATTAATAATAAAAGAATACATTAATATCAAATGAGGCGCAGAATACGAAAACAAGGTTGAAAATGTTTTTCTTGAAAAAATCTAATCTTTAAAGAAATTTTTTTTATTTCCTGACCTTCGTCACGATTTTTTTTTTTTAAAAACACCTGCGACCTTTATAAGATTAAAGTTTTTGATAAGCTCGATTCTTTTAACGAATTCTTCATTAAAGCTTACTTTATTCGGAATAATTTCCGGTTCTGAATTAGCGTCGGCATCATAAGCGTCCTCGTCGTCACCCTCTGCTTCGGATCCTCCGCTGCTCGTGCTGAAAATCAAATCGAAAATATTATAATTATTTAAAAGTATTCGTTTTTAACGTATTTAATTGATATCTACTAGATTATCTACAAAATTTTAAACGAATGGGTTAAATGCCAGGCATGAATTACGTTATTCCTTTCCTACGAAGTCAGGGAAAAAGGATTAAGGGAATTAGCTGTTAAGTATATGAACGAGCCGTTACAATGTTTCTGTTTTAATTTACATATGATTCTCTATCGGGAAAATCTTGCCAACGAAAAATGCAAATTGAAAAAACTAATCTACTTTTAATTGCTTGCTACTTTTATTCAAAATAAAAATGTTCGGCTACTTAAATGAACATTTTTTTTTGGAAATATAAAAATTCATTGCATTATCTTAAGAGAGGATTTTCTCAAAATGCAGCAAGGAATGATAAGAATCTCAGCGTGGAATTTAATAAAATGAATTTTTAACAAGTTTTTTAAATCTCTTAGGGTAAACATCATTTGAGAGCTTAAGATACGAGATGTAATGCACGAAAAGTAAAATAAAAAGGTAAGATTATTACTAAAGCGAAATGCTTATGATCTCAAAATTTTTGAATTAGAGAGAATAACCAAAGGAGTTGTTTAAGCAGATCTTAAAATACTGCAAGTGCTGACTATAGTTTAATGGAATGGACTATAGATAGTGCCAGTGATGCTTTTATACCCAACATGGCAGTCGAGAAGTGGTACTTCTTCTTCTTTAAATGCCCGCTCCTCGTCGGAGATTGGCGATCATCATGGCCATTTGTACAACACGCGTGCTTTTTCTTACTACAAAAGGCACTAGCGCTTTAGTTTATTCTGACCAGCGGCCATCTTAGTCCACATTATCCATGAATTGATCGAACTGCAGCATTTTAAACCCAGTCAACATTTTTTGGAACTGATCCAAAAATGTTTTATTCTACCAACTGATTGGCCTTTGTATCACTGCTAGAGAATTATGAAATTTCAAGAAAATTTAGTTTCGATTGTCTAGGTTAATAAAAACTTTTCAGCTATGATTTTTCTTTCAACAAATAACCCAGATTTTGAAAAGATCGTGTGCAATGTGAACTAAAATATGCAAATAACTTTCACTCAACGTCAAAAAAGAAACAAGATATTTAAGACCTGCAATATTCACAAAAACAATAATTCTGTAGTTTCTGATATTTTAACTTTTACAAGACTGGTGTATTTTCGATTTATTTTTCTTTATGACTGCTTTTCCATTTTAGAAAAAATTAAAAGGTACTTCCGGCGAAACACTTTGCAGTCTCCGAGGCAATCTCATTTTATAATCATTACAAAGCTACAAATTGTTTCAGATGAAATATTAAACAAATTAATGAATCTCAAGCTAAAATTATTAGCAATTTAAACTGTAGAACAGGAGAACATTTGATTTGATGGTTTTAATTACAAAAAAGCTTTCCATCAACAGTCAGATTCTTAGAGATTTTTAGCCAAATTATAACCTTAACTGGCTCAATATAAGCCTGGCTTTTGTGATAAGTTTTCAACCCACATGATGAAATCCTTTTGAGTCATTCTAATTACAAAGTCAAATTTTATTACATCGCCAAATTACTCAAAAATAAAAATAAAGCAACTGGTTATCTAGATAAAAACTACGGCACGATTTTGAAAATAAAAACAATCCACATGCTCATGCTAAAAACGCCAGTGCAAAGCTTGTTATATTGGCAAGCACATACGCAAAGGTAAAAATCGATTACATTTACCTTTTTGTTTTCAAACAGATTTTCTTAAGCAAGCCATTCATGGTAGTCATTCTTGGTTCTGAAGATAACAGACCCATAAAAGGTGAAAGTGAAAAGAAAAATCATGCTTTGTTAGAAATAACAGCGAAAGACGAAAAAACGAACGGTAATTACCCGAAGGAAAAAAAACAATAAAGCTATATGGGTTTTGACATGACGTCATTAAAATAATGATTTTTTCAAATAAAGGAATTAGTAAAGAAGTAAAAAAATAAGAGCAAAAAGAAAAACCGTTTAATGCAGATTTTAATAGGGACTGTTAATTTCTTTCAGCTTTAAACGGCTTTTGCCTTTCTCCGTAACAAGGGAGATGACGGCGACACTCAACATTCACAAAAGGTTTTAAAAGTGAAGAAAAAAAAAAGAAAAAAATTTCGGGAGGAAAAAATGTTTTTTAAGAAAAAAACTCTCACCTCCTTTCACGCTGTGGAGAATTTGAAGATTCCCCTTCCGGGCAAGTATCGGGTTGACTCCTCATTCTCCGCCGTCCGTTTTGAAATTTTTTAACGTCGTTTAATAATTCTACGGCCATCGGTGTCAAACTCGCTTTAAAAACTTGCTATAAAGAAAAAAAAAATAACACGTAAAAGTCTCATTTACTTCAAGGAGGAAGGTTCTTGAGTTATGGGCTTAAGGGCAAGGTAAAGAAAAATTTTCGAGGTCACTATTTCCGGATTTGATTTATAACGCAAAAGCATGAGAACATGAAAACGATGCAAAATATTCAATTACGCCGGTGCTATTATTGGGTTTTGTAGCCAAGTTGAAAAGCACAAATGATTCTTGGTTTAAGATCAAATTCTATTAGACTGAGTCGTTAATTTAATTTACGACGTCCACGTAATAGGTGATTAATTTCCTTAGAGCTTACGGCGAGTTTTAAGCTTATTTAAAGTGTCCCTTACTAATATAGTTAAAATAATTATTGCAGGGATTATTACGCAATCTCCCCCCTTTTATTGTCGATTGTAAATGACGTTAAACTTCTTAAGAACCTAAAACTTAAGGGGTAGAGCTAAGTTTTTATTGGGCGATATTAGGTAGAGAGGAGGCACGGCGTTTAGAAAACAACTACGGGTTTCTAAACCTCGACAACTCTCCAGAAGTATAAAAGCCTGGCGAAAGAGTCACAGAGAGTTTTTGGGAAAGTAGAGAAGTTAGGGCGCAAGTGAATAGCGTCTGCCATAGCGGTCAAATGGTGGCTAAATCGTTATGATCCAATCCAGCGGCGTTCCAAGCCCTTTTGCCACCAGGTGCCGAGCCAACTTATTTAGAAAAGTAAAGGAATTAGGAAATTTTAAAATGGTAATTTATTTGCTCTCAACTTCCATTGGACACCCAGGAGGTGTGAACTCTGTCCATCATTAGGGTTTTTCGCGCCTCATATTATGGGAACCCATCCCCCTTCAACAAAATGGTCGATGAAGAGACATATAGCCATGTGGGCATCCGATACTCGTTACGAGTCAGCTGGCGTATAAAGAAGAAAAGTCCCTTAATAAGTACAACTGGGCATTCATTCCAGCCAAAGCTTGAAAATTTTTTTCAGAAAAACTTTCCAAACTTTTAGCTAGGGCAGTAATATTACTATTGGTGAACATTGGATTAACGATACCAGCAGATCGAGCTTACCGTAGATTGAGCTTGATTCCTCATTTCCCGTAAATCGATATTCCTAAATAAATCACAGAGTAGTAATTCTTCTATGGTCGGAAGTCGCATTTCCGGATTTTCGAAAATGAAATCCAACACTTCGACGACTTGAGGATACTGATGAAGATCGAGAAGATTCCCAGGAGTTGGTTGCGGCGTATCTAATTCGTATCCTGCGCACATTTCAAACAAAACGTGCCCGAAGCATAAAGAATCGACAGATGTTGGTTCGGATTGAGCGCGTGACCAAATGATAGGTTGAATCCGGGAAGCGAAACCTAATAAAGTATTTTCTAAACCCGTGAGCCTCGCCACTCCGTTTTGTAAAATAACATTACCGGAATGTAAATGACCGCAAGGGGGGAAACCTCGCTTTTTTAAAAATAATAAAGCTTCCAAAATTTGTCTACCGAGTCTTTGCACTTGCGATAATGGAAGGCCGGTACTTCTTTGAGAATATTTTTGACTCCAATTGTCCTGCCACCGACTTTTATATATAAAATCCTTTAAACTTCCTTTCTCGTTAAAAGGTAACGTCACGAATATGTACCACTTATTCCCTATTTCTTTAAAATTCATATCCAAAATCGGATATATATACGGATGTTGAAGAGCTAAAAAGAGATCCAGGAAAATCGATTTCGTTTCGGAGTTGAATTGAACGGGGCAATTCGCCCCGCGAGGAACGAACGTTAAAAGCCGTTCGGTTTTAACCGAAGAATCTCGTACGATGAACCAGTGTTTAACGATCCTCGAACCTATATCGTTGAGTTGATCGATGAAAGTGTAACGTGGGCTGAGATGATGGACGCACATACTTTGAGCACGATCTCTAGCTTTCTTTTCTAGTTCCAAACGTTCGTGAACGTTCGTCTCCGGTTCTAAGGCAGTGTAAGCGTACGTGCCGTTTTGCCTGGAATCAAAAACAAAAACGATTCAATTAATTCGAGTGTCACGACAAATAAGACCAATTATTTCCTTTCCTTTTCAACATCGGGAGTGAAAACGATTCCTTCTGGGAAATGAAAATAACAACGCGCGGATAATTTTTTTTATTTGGATGATTATATTATCCGGATAACAGATAGAGAAACGTTCTCTTTGCCCTTTCATCTTTTTAAATACCATTAAAAGGAGAGTCGATAACCTTATGAACCTTTTAATTTGACCTTTTAAAGTGAAAATATGATGGATTCATTAAAGCTTGATGTTCCTTCTTATCTTTTCAAAAGCTTATTTTCCGGGGAAAAATTTTTTTTGATGATGGTTATGTTTCTACGCCTTTTTAAAAAAGTTTAATGCGAAACAGCATAAATTGTTCTTATTCCGAGATAGCAAAACTAGAGAATTAATTAAAGTTTATTTTCTTTGAAGGCTTCAGGGGAAGAGTTTTTAACTTTTCGTGGATCTTTTTAAAAAAAAGAAATTATTATTATACAGACTAATGTTTTTTTCTCATCACGGTTTTGACAATAACTTGCCTGATTTACAACTTCCTCTATTTTTTTAAAATTTTTCCTTGTTAACGGTCGCTTAACCTAAATAAACTTTCATTAAGAAAATGAGGGGAAAAACTTTATTATTCTGAAAAAATAAACATAATATGGGTTTTAGCGAATTTTTATAATTTCTCGTCAGATTTGAGGTCTGAAATTTTGAAATTTTATTAGGTTCATTCAGAGCACAGGAAACCATGATAGTGTCTACAATTTGTCTCATCAAAAGTGAAAACAGAGAACTCCCTTTTTTATAAGTTTAATTTTGTTGTCATGGCAACCCATTTTCAGTTGACATGAGACTTATAGTATTTAGGGAATGAGAAAAGCAAAACCGGGGAGCCCAAGATTAAAAAACTTTCAAAGAATTGTTAAAAAGACTCAGCCTTCGACTGAACTTCAGTGATATCCCTAGGTTCTTTTAAGTGCAACATCGAAAGATTCCAAGATTGTCTCAAAAATTATCAAGCTAGACCGAAAAATCCTATAAAAACTGGGAACTTGGTTAGAGCTTGCTCTGCATGACCGTGTTTCGAATCCGAACTTCCAGTTAAAACTTTCAAAATTCGACCAGGTCTACTCTAGCTGACAAAATGTGCCGCAAAAAATTAATCCTCACAGCTAATTAAATTCTTCAGAATATTTCCCCGTTAATTATCAAAAAACTTTTAAATACAACTACAGTGAAAAGTCGTTAACTCTTACACTAAGAGATTCCCCCTCCCCCTACACCAGCGCCATCTTGTAAACGACTACGCAACACTAGCGCCGTTAGTTCAGTCGAGCTCCGTCTATCGAAGAGTGAACATCGTATGGTTTGTTTTTCAAGATTAAAAAATTTTATTTGTTAATTCTTTTAATTAAAATTTCTAGTATAGAGTATAAATATTCATGACTAATAGTCCTAATAAGAATTATTTCATTAATTTTGAAAGAGAAAATGCAAAAAGGCACTTATGCACTCGTTTTCTGTAGACATATTCCTTTTTTACACTAAGAGATTCCCCCTCCCCCTACACCAGCGCCATCTTGTAAACAACTACGCAACACTAGCGCCGTTAGTTCAGTCGAGCTCCGGCTTTCGAAGAGTGAACATCGTGTAAAGTTGGTTAAACAATATTTTACTTAATTTTAAAATATTTTTAATTTTTTTTTTTAACATTTGAGTGCGGAATATAATTACGGTAAATTGCTTCAAGAAAATCTTAATAGGATTTTAAATAATTTTTTTAAGAATTTAATATGAAGTCATTATGGTGAGATTTGTTCATTAATATTAACTAGGACAATAGTTTTAAGTTACTTACTTTTTCTTGGCTTTAACTTTCCTATTTTTCCTTCTTTTACATATTAGTATTAAGTTCAGGCCATAGTAATTTAAGTTAGGTTAGTAAATAAGTATCATCACTAATAATACTAACACCAAAATCATAACCTCATCCTCATCAATCATCATCATCATAACTACTAACACTAAGCAACAAATCAAAGCATAATGACTTCTATTTTATTTTACATTCAATCAATGGATTTAAATTTGAAAGAAAATTAAATCCTCTTTAATTATTTGTCGCGAACGCCGGGACCAAGCCGAAACCGGGTGAACCATAGCCTTTCGATTAATTTTTGTAACAGTGCATCACGGTATTCTTTAAAAAACTTATCTTAAACGTGTAATTGCCGGTATTTAAAAAGTTTTGTGGATTGTGAATCATAAGTGAAGTGAAGTGTAGTGAAGTGAAATGCATTGTCATCATTTGGCTACACCATTGTAAACTATTGAATTGCTCTACATAGGTCAAGAGATTTAAGATATTCAAAACTCTAGAACTTCCATAATTTAAAATTCGTTCAAAACTATAGTAAGATTTTTAGAAAAACTATAAACGCAAGTTAGATTTTAAAATGTAAGGGGTGGGGGTCGAACTTTTAAGCATTCAAATAAGATAGGTTTGAAAAATATGTAAACTGTCAGTTGAAATTCTGTAGCGAAATACACGTTTTTGAGTCAGTGAACCTAATTTGGGCGTTACGGGTGCTTAATGGCATAGTTCCGGAGCACCTCCCTAACCCGGGGGACCGTCCTTAGGCGTGTCTCGAAATGACGTCAACAAAGCTGGGGATCTGGCTCTGTGTGTTATTTTGGCCTTTCAGGTTTCATGCTGCTGTTAGTAATATTTTTCAGGTTAGTCGTGGGGTATCGTGGCTTTCAAACAAAGATATAAGGAAAGAACTTCATGTTAAATGTTTTTCTGTTAGTGAGGAAGTCCGTTGTAAAGACCTTAAATCGCTCAAATTTAAAATTTTGCTGTATGACGTTTGTCTACTTAAGAAATGACGGGTTTGGATATGCCTCTTCATCGATCATTTTCGTTGAAGGGGGAAGGGTTCCCTAAAAAAAACTCTAATGATGGACAGCGTTCACACCTCCTGGGTGTCCAATGGAAGATGAACGAATTTCGAATAATATGACTTACTTCAAAAACATACGACATTTCAAAAGAAGTTTGTTTTTCGGAAGGTTTTTTGGTGATTTAACAAAGATTCGGAAAGAATTTTTCGGAGATATTTAAAATTTTTCAGAAATCCACAGATGAAAAAGAAATTGCGGGTGAAGATGAATTGAGGGTGAAGATTATGAAGAGAATGATGTGATGAGTGAAGATTATGTAACTGTGGATGACTTTGTTGTAACAAGTGAGGAACAAAGTTTAGAAGAAATGATAAATGATTACAAGGAAAACAACGATAATGAAAATCAATCGGATTCCGATTCTGATGGCGAACAAGCAGAAACACAAGAATTATCAAAATTTGCAGCTTTGGACGCTCTTATAAATATAAAAACGTTTTTACAACAACGGAAATATTCAGCAGAAGCTTTATTAGCTGCCACTTCTATCGAAAAATTTATTCTGATGAACACGACTGCCAATATGCGCCAAGGGCTCTTAACAGATTACTTTATAGAGGATTAACTATGGTAAGTTTTCAATTTTGGGCTTTGTTGTTCAAGACGACTAAAATCGTATTATCGGTTAAGACGACTAAAATCGTTATACCGGGTATTACGATTCTCGCGATAATACGATTATTTTTCCGGTCCCCTGAAGAATCGTTAGAACGAGTTTTCACTGTATTTTGAAATTAAAATTTTTTAAAATAATTTCCAGATCCCTTCAACTGTTTTTCGTAACTAAAGTTTTCCTTCTAAAAGGAAAAAAACTGAAAGGTAAAAAATACCTTTTTATGATATTGACAAAGGACGTGATCTTTTTCTTTACAAACTTTCCTTCTAGAAAAAGGATCATCGTTTTTAAGAGTCAGTTCATCAATTTAAACTCTTCCGGTAGATCTGGCCTTCGAATTTTCTTTTAGTTTACCTAACACTGATCCTCGTTTTTCTTTCGGTTGAGTTTTTTTTCAAAGTAAAAGGCAACAGCAAAATTCCGTCTACATTTCCTCAATTTTTCTAATGGGAACATTATCGTAAATTATTTTACTTTGAATGAATTTTATGCTTTCAAAAGAATTTTTAATCGTTTTCGAGGTCGATCATTCTATAATACTGAAACGATCGTTCCTTTGCGAATTTTTTTTTAAAGGACAACAAACTAGCCAGTAAAATAAAGATTTTTTTGGCTCGTACGTGAAAATCCTACTAAATGCCAAATATATCCTATTCCCGAGACATATTCATATCCATGCTACACGACAACCCACTCTACTTTTCCAAAAAGATAAATAACGTAATTTTCATAAGTGATACGAACAATTTAACTTCTCCGTTTACCCGAGTAATAATTTATAAAACATTCCAAACGGCTATTGATTATTCATTCGACCTCTCAAATAAAAAACAAAAAACAAAACCCATGAATTTTTGCGGTGCGACAATAAAACTTCGTTTAAATCCGTCCAGCAATAAAAAAAATTTTTTACGATCGCTCCTCTTTTTTTTTTTTTTGGACGAGAAACATCCCGCGGATGATTTTCAGCATCGAGAAAAATTTTGGCATTATAATAAATAAGCTGCACGCGATCGGTTTTTCATCCTTGCACGTGATCTCATCTAAAAAAAGAGGAAATCTCGTACCTGGAAGGAGAATTTTCCGATTCCCCGGCTAAAATCACGCACGAAAACAACTTGGCCAAGGATTCCATTTTCCCTCCTAATTTTTCTCTATGTGCAGCCTGTTGAGATTTCCCAGCGTCTTTAACTTGATCGGAGCTAATGGACCTCGGCGTCGATCTTCCAGGCATTTCCGTTAAAAGCGTCGAATTAATTTCCGTTGCAGATTTAGATTGTCTCATTGCAAATTTGCGACGTTTCCGATTCCTTCTTATATTATCCGGTTCCGAATATTTCTCATGCCCGATGACATGCTCTTTTTTGTAAGAATCGCTGTTTTTGAATTGAATTTTCGCCACGTTTTGTTTGTATAACCCCAACATGATTTTAATTTTCACACAAAAAAATAAAAAAAGGCAACGTTAAAGGCAACTTTTTCCGAAAGGCACGAAGAATAATGGAAAAAAAATGACCAAGCGATCCGCTATGAGGCCGCGAACGTTACACACTGGACACTTGAACGGCTTCGAGTCGATATTTAAAAGAAAATTATTCGAAAAAGCCTTCAACAACACGAACGGTGTATATAATATGATGTTGCGTGTCCGCGAGAAAACATTGTTTCTGCCTCATTATTCTACTGACTTTAGATTTTGCGCCAAGATTATTACTTCTGTCGTCTTTTCCAACCACTCACGCTTATGAAAAAAAATTACAGACTATTTTCTAAATTACAGGAAAACTTATAAAACTACAGGATGCCCTTTCGAAAATTCCCAACTTTCTCATCATTATTCCAGACTGAATGACGAGGGTTTTCCCTTCCCGACCGCAAAACCTTAACTACTCCTTTTATCTAATGAAGAAAGCCACGTAGAGTTTCCGGTTTCCATCAAATTCTCTTTTTAAACTTGATTAAATTTCCCAGACGGGGTTTTAAAATTTACGGATTTCACCGAGATTAAATTGAGAAACTTGCAAAAGGTGAAAAACGGCCTTCACATAAAAGAAATCGATAAAGTAATTGGAATCAATAGGATTTTCCCGATAAGTAAAGAAAAAAGTCAGGATCACCTTCCTTCGATGACGTATGGTCTCATCATCAATCATTTTTCTCCCTTTCTTTTTATTATTTGTCAGCTTTTTCTTGCGAACGAAAATCAGGGTGGAAGGCGTGTATTTTACTGCCTTTATGATTATTCCAACCTAAAGGTTAATTGACACTTTAGGATCGATGAAATAAAGCTCTATGCATGCGATATATTAATCAGAAAATGTCTGACCTTGTTTTTAAGGTTAAAGAGTTTTCCATTCAAGGGCAATGTTAAGGGTGTCATTTGGTTGATTATAATATTTTTAATGTAGGCTTAATTATTTACGACTTGTTGGTAAGTCGCCAAACAAAAGCTTTTAATATGTGAACTTGAACAACAAAAAACAATGGGAGTAATAAAAAAGCTGAATGTTGTTATAATGCTCAGAATTTTAGTTAAGCCTGTTTTAAAAAACTTTTCGAATAAGATACCCCCAGATATAACACCGCTGCGGTCGTTCAGCGAAATAGGAACTTTAGTTCCTTTGATCCATTGATGGTACCTCCGCATCATGTCGGAGATCTCCGAGATCATGTAAGCTTACGCAGCATTTCATTAAGCTTTACAAAAAATCTCTACCACATATCTTAATAATGCCACAATATTGCTTCAGCTTCCCGCGCAGGCAAAAACTCAAAAATATCCCCAGTTAGTAGACGGAATCCTTTGTTTTCTTTACTGTCATGCAATATTTTGCTCTAACATCATTTTTTTGCACAGTACTTTGTAAGCACTGCACTTCTTCCCTCTCTAGGTACCGTCTCCTCAACGATGTGAAGATTAAAGATCATCAGAACGATTTGAACTTTAAATGCAGCCGCCCAAAACAAAAGGGACGCATCAGAATTTGATCCAGATCCTATACTTCTAAATTCTAATTCACAAATTTTTTCTTCTCCACGACCTGCGGCGGGCTAGAGTCCTTACAACTTCCCCTTCGACAATTAGGTGTATAGGTGGTACTTCTAATTGCCTGGCACTTAGTCGAAATTCTGGAGCTTCTGTCGCCTTATCTCGTTGAGCACCTCCAATTATTCTTTTTCATATCAATCAATAATTTAGGTATGCGGAAGATGCAGCAATGCAGTTACCTCATGTTGATAAACTCCATCTTTTAAAATTCATTATAAGTAAGAAGCTTTATTTACATCTTATCATCTCAGCTATAATTTTGTTCCCTGCTTCATCTCGTTCCCATATTCAGATCTTGCCCGGTTCTCGTTAAAAAGCTTTTGCCAAATGATTCAAACTTTCCTCGAAAATAAATTAGGTAACAAAAATACAAAACATTTCGCTTAGCAAATTTTTTACTAAAAACCTTTAGCGAACACCGAAAAATTTAAAAGGAAACATTCTCGGTAAATTCCCTCTGACAATTTTTTTCCCTCCGGAAACTCCGTACAAGATTTATTTCCTGATTCAAAAGCACATAAACCATTTAATCCTGTCAGCTTTTACGAAAGGTCTAATGTATTTTATTTTAACCTGTCTGAAAGGAATAACCGCGATTAAACTAGCAAAAGAAAGTTTTACATTTTCTTATGAGACTTAACTTCTCAAGCAAAAAAAAAAAAAGAAAAATCTTTTCACAATTAATTTTTTATCTCTCTTAAAGAAATTCAATTTCTTCTCGATAATTCATTTCTTTTCCCTGAATAAGAATTCGTTATTGCTCCCGGTTCGAATCCAGTTAACGTTATTCGATAATCTCCATTTAGCAGCGCAAACCATCCGTCAAGCCTACACATCATCCATCAAAATTTCAAAGTCGAGATTTCTTAGGAAAAAAATATTTTTATATCCGTTTCAAAAAAAACAACTTCGTCAAATTCTTCCCCCTATATATTTTCATTCTTTCCAACGCTTTACGGGTAATAAAGTTTCAACGGTTCCCGCATTCTCTTCTTTTCTTGTAAACACTCGTATAATTCTTCGAAATTTTTTCTTACTCCAAAAAAAAAACCCCGAATCAATCTTCTAAAACCCGATTAGTCCTTCGATAAAAAATTTCTGTCCTTGTCAAATAACAAAAATTCGAGGTTTTGTATTTCTTCGTGACACAGTTTCTTCCTTTAATAAAACTTTCCCCCTTATCGAAGTTACATCGTGACCAAGGAAAAATTCACAGAAAAGCTGGGATTGGTTTCTTTGATATGCAGAGCAAAATCCGAATCCATCATAAGAGAAACAAACTCTTTTTTTTACATTTCTCTTTTACAAAGGTTATCTTGACACTCATCTCAAAAATAAATTGCTTTTCTCTCCCAAGCTGAATGACTCGACTTGGGAAATATGTTGACACTTCAACGTCACCCCTCCAGCGAGGAAACTTTCTTAACTATAATAACATCCTCAATTTTTATCCAGACGTCATCAATGTTCAAACGAGATGATGGCGTCTCTCGACAAAACATCAAATTACGGTTTTCTTTCAAAGTAATTTTTTTTCGAACACATAAACACCTTTCAAAACAAAAAAAATTGACAGACAACATTCTTGTTTAATTAATTTAAACACCAACTGATTGACAGTGGCGAAGCTAAGAACAATTGACCCCCTCCCCTTTTTTTCATTCACAATCTTATGCCTTAATTCGTTAAATTAACCCTTACTCAGACCCTCAAAAATTTTTTTTACGACGTTAGGTCCATTAATTAAATATTAATATTTACCTGCATCTCCTATACCAACAAGCAAGCACTGCCAAAATCCCTCCTCCAGCCGTAACAAGAACAACACACAGAGCAATCTAAAAAAAAAAGAGAGAACAATAGAACTCAGTTTGTTAAATGAAAAAATTAATTACAAAGTAAACTCACCCAATAATTGTGCATGAGAGAAGCTGGATGAACGTATATATCGAGTTCCTGAACCTCTTTCATTTCGTTTTCGTCAACAACATGAGTGAAATCTGTTGATTTACAATTTTATTTATTTTCCAGCTCGCAGCGGAGCCCTGTTTATCGATATCTGGACGACGTTTCGTATCTCCGGGTCCGAACACAAATCACCAAATTAAATTATAATAAAAAGTAACGAATATTAACAAATTAAAAAATTAAAAAAGCAAACGAATTGTTAATGAAATCGGGCATTTAGCCAAAAAAAAAAAAAAAAACTAACAGAACACATCGCGACGCCATGCAGACTCGAACGCGGCGTCTCGAAATGCCGGGAAAAGTCCAAACGCGCAGGTCGAAGCGCTAGAGTATTGAATTCTCCCTCGCAGTGGAATAAAGAGGTTCATGAATAATTGCATATACGGTACAAGTCCATAACGGCGGATTTTTAATTATTAACGAGGTTAATGACTTTTCCCCGAATGTTTAACTTTCAAAAAACTTTATTTATATCACAAACTACGGAAGACTTTTTTAAGATCACTTTAATTAACCGTTTAAAAAAAAAAAACTCGAAACTTTAAAACTGTAATACCTGAAACGAAGAAAAAAGAATTAATTACTTGGGTTGAAAATTATAAATTTTTCTTATCAGAAAAAAAATTTGAAATTTTTAAGTCAGAAATTAAAATAATTCTTAGAAGGCTAATAACATGATTTTGAATTCCAAAATTACCCAAAACTTCTTGCTGAACCATTGAAGTTTTGGTCACTCAATAAAAAATGTAAGGAAGTCACCTCTTCACTATGGATTTCAGACTACTATTTTGACTGACTACAAAAAATATTAATCATACACATTTTACTTTTGAACCATGTTGTTTCTGATTTTCATAATCATTTATTTAAACCCCCCCCCCCTTGAGTTTCCGCCGTTTTTAAACATAGAGAAAAAGTGACCCAACAGTTGACTTAAAGATAAGATGATTGAAAGCAATAATTAAAATTTCAAGAACTTAAATCAAAATTGTATAGTTTTGTTTAAGTGTCAAAGCATAGCACCTCAGTCAGGTTTAGGTACAAGCAAAGAACGAAAATAGGTAAGCTGTCATTATTTTAGTTTGAATTCAAAGTTTTTAAGTTGAAATCCCAATGACAGGTTTTTTAATTCTGGACAGGCTTTACCATCTCCACTTAAGAATGAAAAATTTGAGTAAATCTTGTTACTAGCCATTGCCTCAAAGTAATTTACATCTTGCACCTTGTAAATGTAAGAGAACATTGAGGCTAGATCAACATACAATTATTTTTACATTACTTACCAAAACTTATTAATCTGAATCTGAATCCTCTTCTTCTTCAACAGATTCTTCGTCTTGTTGGACCTCATCATTCTGATTCCCTTTACTAATTTTCTGATATTGTGATACAAAATTCTCTGGCTTAACTTTATTTAGATACCCAAGCTGGCAAACAAATTCTAAAATTTTCATTTTTGAAACTTCTAATTCTGCTCTCTGGCCCCAACTGACAATATGTGCATCTGATCCAGGAGCTTTTCTTAATTGTAAATACAATTGTTCCACAAACTCTGTAAAAACCTTTCTTTTTACGAATCCAAAAAATTGATGTGTTGGACTCCCATCATTATAGATGTTTAATTTGTTTAAATGACGTAATAGTTCATCTGAAAAAGAAATGATACCTTGAATTAATGATCTTATAGGTGGATCACTATAACTCATGGAAGATGATGTGAAGCAGCTCAGACTTAAACTAATGATGTAAGGATAAAACTTTTGTCAGCATAAAAAATTTTCATCAGCTTTGACACAACATCATTGCCACTTATTATACTGCTTAACAAGTACACTTTTATAACTCACCTTCAGCTACTGATCCTTCTTTCATAAAGATGAATGCTAAAACTAGTATCAGTAACGTTCTATCTGCTTGCTCCTCTACTGATGCAAATTTGGACATAAATGGTAACGGGTTCGTCTGGTTTACTAAGAAGAATGCTTTTGTGTTAGTATTTTCAACATCCACTAGCCTCATCCCCATTTCCTTCAAGCTTTTCTCTGCTTCCCCGATTAACCATTTTGACAATTTCCTGGATGGTTTTTCACTCAAGCAAGCATATATATCACTTTGTTTAAACGGTTTCTTAGAATGATCTAAAAGCAATATCGCCTTCACCACTTCCTTTAAGGCCATTTTCCCCTGCTGAGTGCTGTAATCTTCCTCGTCACTTGACATTTTGAACGACGCTCACTTTTTTGCTGATCACGGCCAAAATCCTGGATTGTAAATGATGAAATGATTCATTTTGGCGCCGGAAAATAGTAATCCAGGAGGCAATGCAAGTGTATGGAAGAGGTTAATTTTAAATGATTAAAAATTCTAACATAATATTAATTTAAATATGTGTAAAAATCAGTTACATCGATTAGAACTTACACTAGTGATTTTAAAGCCGCATATTACTGCCGTGCCATTTATAACCAAGGTGAAAATACTATAAAATACTTTCTAAAATTCACGGAATGTGTAGAAATGTCGTGGCAGCAAAATAGGATATTTTTATGTCGCATTTTTGCTTCCAGGGCTGACCAAAATTTCTTTCTCTTGCAGGATATTCAAAAAAAAATTTTAGAGAACAATTTTTTTGTTATTAGAACCAAGAAAACAACTATAAGTACAAAACAAGCTCATGACTTTTATGACGAGCATAGGAATAAGTTTTTCTTCAATCGTTTAGTTACTTTCATGTGCAGTGGACCGAGTTATCTCCATATACTTGCTAGAGAAAATGCTATTCAACTTTGGAGGAATATGATGGGTCCTACCAAAGTATTTAAGACTGTACATTCTCATCCTGACACAATTAGAGGACTGTATGGTCTATCAGATACAAGAAATGCTACTCATGGATCTGGTAATCATTTTATCCACCTAATGTTAGCTACTTCTAGTTTGCAACTGTCAATTTTTTTCCAGCCTGTAAAACTTAAATGAAATTTTTTTAACTGCCAACTATCCAAATTTTTAAAATTTAACTATCAGCATGTTGTTTACGATTCCTAAAAAAAATAATTAATTAAAAATTTTTTAAATTATTTTAGATTCTCCAACATCAGCAGAGCGAGAAATAGGTATACTTTTTCCTGACTTTAAAATATCTGATTGGTATGAAAAAGAAGAGGAAAAATATTTAAAAGGACAATTCTTGTTTAATCCAAAGGAATTCATGCATGAAACAAATTGAAAAATTAGCACCTTTATTCTATTGGTCGAGATGCCATTGTCAATATAAGATAAAAAATAAAAACAATAAAAATAATTGAGATCAATAATTACTTTAAAAATATATATACAAAAAATGGTTTTATTCCTCAATTTTAACATAAACTTTTGATTTGCTAAAAACCTTGATGCCTTCTTCAATTTTACTCAACTGGTTTTCAAGCTGAATTTTTTTCTGTCTGACTCGTAAAGTATCAGTTCTAACTGGCAAAAGATTCATTTCCCTAACTAATTCGGCATAACTAACCCTGAGCATATGCAATGTTTTTTTCCGTTCTTGATCAGGTAATGGTATATGGCCAGGAGGACACATTGGATCCATTACCATTTTTAAAGCTGCATCTTCTTCCTTTGTTTTTTTTGGAATGGATTTTTTACTAGTTTTTACACTTGCATCCCCATTATTTAAAGACCGATTTGATGCATATCCACCTGAGGAACGCTGAGCAAGAGCTAGCCTTGGACTATATTGTATATGATCTTCTGTAGTTTTCCTAATGATATCTGCAGCATTTATTGATGCCTGCTCTTTTTCAGTTACAAACTCTGGTTCAGATGGTTGCGTATCAGGAGGTGGTTCATTTTCTACATTATTTTCATCAACATTGGTTGTGCTTTTATTATTATTATTATTATTATCATCATCATCATCATCAGAATTATTATTTTCAGGCATGTCACCTTTTCCTAATTCTTTAATTGGCTGTCGTAATGGAATGCTGGGAGATGTTTTGTGTTTTAATTTGTTCCTTTTAAAAAATTCCTTCTTTACATGTACATCCAGTCGTTTAGCTTTTTGCTTTTCAATTTCAGCTAGTTCTTGTAAAATTTTATTTGATGGGTATTTAATAGTTCCTTCATGAAACAACTGATTAAATTTTTTCGGATCAATAGTTTGACATGACTGGTTTTTGTTAATAGGAACATTTCTTTGAGATGATTTCTGATTGACCCTTACAGATATCATGTCATTCCTATCCTCGGACGTTATAGTTGTTGATCCTTTTCTTAAGATCTTGCTACCAGTTCCAGATGGCTTCCTCATAGTACTAGCCTTAGAAGAAGATTGTTGAACATTTTTAATATCAGTTTGAGAGCACTGGGATTTTGCGACGTCTACCTTCGAAAGTTTCGTATTATCAGTCACAGTATTTGCTATCTGCTTCAATTTTCTTTTGTTTTCTTTAATGAAATTAATTCGATGGGGTTCTGAAATAAGAAAAATCGCAAATGAACTCAACTGTTTTTAATTATTAATCAGGATACCGGGGAAACGGTATCGAGAAACAAAAGTTACTTACTCGGTTCAGAGAACATCCCGTTAAGCGTCAACATTGCACAATTTTAGCTAAAGCCGTTGAAATGTTAGCAGATAGGCAGATTAATGTAAAATAATTGTTAAATAATCATAAATACGAATTTACAAAAATAAAAATCATTATTGTTCGTTAACCAAAGATGTTTTTCTCAACTGAAACTTTGTTATTTCGACAAAGATTGAAATTTTGCGACATTCCATAGAGTAAAACATATTTTCGCTAGCTTCCTATGCGGCAAATCGAGCCTCTATGGCGGTTTTTTCTCCATTTTTTTTGGTGATTTTTACAAAGCTTAGATGGTTTAAGTGCGACTATATTTGTGAAAATCTAATAGTTTTATCGTGTGATTCGTGAGTTATTTTATACACATAAAAAGGCAAACGCTTTGGGGAGATTACGCATCTATTATCATCTATAATTACTCATAAAAAAAAGTGTTTGAAATGAATAAATCCCGGCTTTCTACCAGGATGGCGGATCGTAGTCAAAATGACGATGTTGGGAAAGCCTGTTTTGATTTGTTCGGAAATAAATGGTAATGAGGGTTTAAATTAAAATTCGTTTATAGTATTAAAAACTTAATTACCTCTATTTTATTCCGAATGTTGTTTTGTGTCCAGGAACGAGAGGATGCACGAAGAAGATATGGATATGTTTTTCTTAGGCTTGACAGAAGAGATCATCAATAACTGCATGAACATTTGTTATGGAAATTATTTGGAAAAGCAAGCAATCGCTTTTACTGTTTCTTGTGCATATTTAGCTTGGCTGAAAGTTTTAAATGTGAGTATTATTCAATTAAATCATAAGTTGAATGAGTGATTTTTAAAGCAATATCCATCATTTTCTAAGTGTAGATTGTGACAGCCTCCTCATAAACCATAACATGATATTTTTTTGGTTTATATTTCTTTAACGTGCTTACATCATCTGAGACTAATTCTGTCATTTTTTTTTAAAGATCTTCGATTTATTATTCTTTATTCTCATTGTGAATTGACTCGTTACAATAATGTTTCATTTTAAGTCCATTTTTTTAAATTTGTTAAACATTAAATTGCAAAAATGATGCATCTGATCCAGCAGGATCTAAATTATTTTCCTATTATAAATGTAGCTAGTAAATTGAAAATGGATCTTTTCTTACGCTATTGTACTACAGAAATGTAGATCTGCAAAATTTATCTTTTACCGCAGTTAACAAACTTTTAAACATAAGTATTGCACAGAATTATTAGTTTATTTTCTTCAACTGCGTAATTGAAAGGAATTAATAACAAGTACGAAATTAGTGCCAAATGAATCTCTGAAACAAATTAGTTGTTATCTGTAAAAAAATAAATTTTTACTTTTCAACAGTGTCTTTCGTCAAGGTAAGCTGGTAAGCTCCTGGTAAGCTTTTTCCCTTCATTGAAAAATAATTTAATTTTCCTCTTTCTATTCTCATACAGAGCCCCTAAAATTTCACTTTGTTTTTAAAAAATCTCTTTTTTATTTTAGGTGTACGATATGCCTAGAGACGAAGGTGTTACAGATAATCCTGGAGATAAAGAAAGCTGGGAACCCGACGATGAGCCCGAGCCTTCCGAAATTGATTCATGGGCCAGTGGAGCTATGCCTGTTATATCTGGAAAATCTGAAACGAAACACGCTTCTTCAAAGACAAAGAAGGTGCCAATACTTAAAGGGGCCGAAGTTCCCCTTGTTGAATCTAAAGTAGAATCTACTACATTTGCGTCCAACCTATACGACTTGGAAGAAGGATATTTATCCTTGGCTGGAGAAACTGATGATCTAGGAGAACCTTCCAAAAAAAAATCAATTTTTTCGAGAATTTTATCGATGTCTCGAGAATTATTACCGACTCTTGAACCCGAGTTCATGCATGTGGAATGTAAAGAAGAAGTTTTGCCAAGCAAAAGGAAAAGCCAGGACGAAATAATACCATACCCGGAATATTTGCAAGCAACGTCTTTGCCACCGAATAGGTAAGTTTTTTCAAAAATTATTTGTATACGAAGGTGTTTAAGTAGATTTAAATAATCGTTGATCCGTTTAGGTCTGTAAATATGGTTTCCATATGCCTGGTAAGAAGCTTTTGGTTTCCTTTGTCATTGCAATTCCCCATCGTAGACCTACACGATATTAGTTGTTTATGCATTATACGTGCGCTTAACTTAACGGTTCTAGGACGAACTTTTATGATGATTTTGAATGAATTTTGGTTATTGAAAATTTCGAAAATTTTCAACTCCCTCAATTGTAAATATTGAGCGATACATGTAAGATTATCCGAAAATCCTACGTGATAAAAAATATTACCGGAATGGCGGTTCGTTTTCATTTTAAACTGAAGATGACAGTTGACTCGCCCATATTTAACGAGTTAGTTCCCTCTTGTTAAAACAGATGTAGCTTGCATAGCGGATCGAACCCAGACTGTCCGTGATAACCGTGTTTAACTTATGGCTTTCTTTGTCCTCAACTTTAACAAACGATATCTTTGTTCGCGTGAAATTAAATTTATATTCCGTCTTTTTTTCGAAAGGACTCGAAATGTAAAACAATCACTGGAAAAGTTCTCGAAGTTGGAAATGGTTGATTACTTATTATAATAATGCTACTTATTACACATTGTTTTACAATTGTAGCACTTTTTACCACTTGATATCGGCTTGTTTTTTGATAGTCATGAACTGGGTGATTGAAACAATTGGAGTGATTATGTGCAGGGAGTCAAATCAGGACACCGATTCCAACCAGGCGATCGTTAGTTTGGCTCATGTTTTACTTATGGCAACCGCCTTCCAAAATTTTCGCTAGAACGAAGTTAGAATCGGTCCCCCGAATGCCTTAACAAATCTACTTGGTTTGTTTAAATCTAAATTGTAGTCAGTCACCTTTACTAAGCCTATCAATGAATGTTTACGATAATATTTACGCGACCACCATTATCAGGGAAACTTAGTTTTCATGAATAAAACATTTTATATCTTCCATTACGAAAGAAGACAATACTAATCGTTGTAAAAAAAATGTGAGGAAAAGAAATTAATTTACTGGATAAACCTCATTCTTAATAATCGGATTTAAATAAATAAAATGATTGATTCCAATTTATCTTAATGCAAAAGTGCACGATCGGTTACAGAAAGAGCAGAGAAATAATGAAGCATTGCCTTATTTGCTAACATTCTTAATCACAGTGCTTTTAAACAAAGAAGAGAGAAGCTAGTAATTCCTTGCGTTCTTTTAAAATTATAGTCAAAACCCGCTGATTTCTGTCCGAAGTGGCCGCATCGCGATGGCTTATAGATTCATCTTTAGTCTTGAATGGATCTTAAAATTAAATAGGAAAAGTAGGAAAATATCTTATTGAACTTGTCTCTCAAGTTCCTAAGTAACTTAATTATTTGTTACTTATACTTAGGGCCCTACTGAACTTTAAACATGGCAATAAGAATTAACTCGACTGTCCAGACTTTTTATGGGCGAAATAAATATATATTAGAAAATCTAGGGGGAAGCACTGATTTCAAGTAATCCCCTCAGCAAATTACAGCATTTTCAGCTTATATTTAGCGCTACTTTTATTAATTTTTGTGGCCAGCTTGGCATTTTGTATGTTGTTGTGTAAGAGTTTGAGCGAACTGCCTAAAATGCTTCTTATTCCTGCTATAATTTAACGTTCTTTTTTTATTTAATGATTCATTGACTGACAGACCTTTTTTAACATTACAGATGACTGATTTTCTGAATACTCTTTCGGGAAAGCAACAAGTTTTTTAATAACGCGTAATAATCATGTGGTTCAGACAGATGACAAAGAACCGGCGCTGTAGGGCCAACAGATATTGCTTTCCTAAATAACTCTAAGTCAACACAAACGAAACGCAATTTACGGGGTTCTCCTGTTTGAATCATTTCTTTCGCCGCAACTGTTTAAATATTTAGTAAAAGACATGAGTTATCTTAGTGAGTCAGATTTCGACACTGGCATCAGGAGCAGACATGTTTTTTAATCAAAGAAAAAAATACGTTTTTTTTCGTATTTGCTTTGAAGGTGAAACATACAATCCTCAGCACTCGCCCAGAGAATACTATCAGGCTTTTGTGATTTCTTCCTGGTTTCAGCTTTAGCTCTTGCAATTTTTGAGAAATTAAAATCGTGAGGACGTATAAACTATCAAGCCGCATACAGTCGTGGGAATATCATGTGAGGGGTCCGTCCATTAAAATGAAAATCAATGATATCGCATCCCTAATTGTCAGCAACCAAGCGGAAATGGAACTAACCCTGCGCAATAAACCCTACTTTGCAACCCTCGAGAAAAAAAAATTAAATATTACCACCCTTCTACACGTTAAGAAATAAAATAGAAGTTTTTTTTTTTTTAAAAACTTGACGATTGATTGATCGAAGTCAAAACTGAGACGTCGAGTAATTAGATTTGACCGTTAAAAGAGGTTTCTCATACTTGATCCACAATCAACTTTTTTAATCTTGAAATATTCTTATACAATATAATTCTTTTTTACTTTATTTGAAATTACCCTATTACCTTGCGCAGTGTGTTGTCAGCACCCCTTTTCTGCCATCTCGAGAAATTATTTTTATATATATGCACAGCTGGATTTTCCCGATAATCATGCTCAATCATATAATTTTAACTTGTTATATAGTTGAACAATTGTGTACCTTCTTGAATTTTTTATTAGCTAAACATTAAAAAATCGGGATGGTAAAATTGCTGTGACTGTAACGGCTTTGCGTTGTTGTTGATTCTTTGTGTTCGTTTTTTGAATCAGCCCATGGGATTTTGATACCAGTCCGCTACTCTTCTTCCTCTCTCTCTCTCTCTTTTCTCTTTGATTAATTATGTCGGAAATGAAAATCTTGACAGTTTTGATTATGTATACCGGATACAAAGGCTGAGGGTGCGGCCGCACTCCCGCGCTGTCGGCCGTCGTTTCGAATCATCGTATACAAGGGTGGATGTTATGGCCCTGGAGATTCTTTCCGGTTTTTTGATCTTTAAACTGTCGGAAAAAGCGAATAGCATACAAGTAAAATTAAGTTGGCCTACACGCAAAAATTTATTAAAAGTAATAAGCGTAGTTTGCTTTTAGACGATCCTAGCTTCGCGAGAGACTTGTTATTCTCGTGTTTGATTTTTGAATTTTGACAGTTAGACCATTAAACATTTATTCGAGTTGTCTGGGAAAATTAGCTCCTAGAATATTGAGATAGTGTGGCTACACTTTATTGAATTGAATAATACATAAACCGCTAAAGAAAGATTTAGCTTTATGTTATTTTGACTGAGACCATGACTTTTAAAAAAAATATAATTCCCTAAAGATCAGGAGAAACTTCGCTACCTTGGGAAGAATTTCGTAAAAAAAATAACCCTAAATTTATTTCTTTTTTTGAAAGAATCCCTGTTGGGTGTATTATAAAGCGCAGGTAGGGACCGTAAACCCGTATACATAAGAAAACTGTCTCTAGTCTTGAGTTGAAATGTCACAATACAACGTTAGTCGTCCTTCAGTGCTATTGTCAATTTTACGTGTTGACATAATTTATTTAATTGTTTATCCAGGTTTCCTTTTTTTCCTTCTTTGTTTTTTCTTTTGTAAAGGTTATTCAACCCAAAAAAATTAAGGTTTTGTTAAAGACCAATTACTCCGTTTACTACTATGGACAGGTCGCCGCATGAACTAAACTTCCTAAACTTCTCTTAGGTCTAATGTTTTTTTGCTCTGCTTTTCTAAGACTTGATTTCTCGCCATTGAGAAGGGCCTTAGCTATATGTGGCACATCTGACTTGAGGAGTTTGCTGCTCGTCTTACCCATCTTGCTGATACTTTTTCGTCTGATTTAAATTAAGAACTTCAAGTGCCTTAACAGCAAATGATGACATTGAGAGAAGTGCTCTGAAATATCTGATATGATTCTGTCATATGTTGCCTTAATCGTGTTAACCTCTTAATCCACGACTGACAATATAAAATTTCTCACGAACAAAAACCTGAATTTTCTAAAACACAAAAGCGCTATAAGAAAAACTATTAGATTTTCCCTGCAACCATTTCACATAAAATTGCATTGTCAATAGGAAACTAGAATTTTCATTGTGCAATACCCTAGGAGCAATAAACAGTACATAATAGCCATATTTCGAGAAGTGCAACAAAGGAAAAAGAAAAAAAATTGCTGAAACGATGCATAACCCACATCAGTTAGCTCATTTCTTCCCTCAGCGAGCGAACAAAGAACAAGGGGGATGTCGTAATAATTCCATGTACTTCAATCAAACGCAAACTGTTTCAGTACATTTCAACCGAGAGTGAATCTCGCAATAAAAGTTTAAACGTGAAAATCCAAGGGAAAATATACTGTACATATATATTGGGGTAGGGCTGTTTTATAGTTTCACGACATTACTTTCCTTAAAAACCATCTTGATTAATCATCGTAAAACTGGAAGGGAAGTCAAACTTATAAGTTTATAACAAACCGTATAAATTTATTCGTCTTAGCGAATCTCAATGTATTTAATCATTATCCACAGTTGGCATGTTTAAAAGAGTCCCTCTTTAAATGATTCTCTCACAGCAAGGCACCCGGTGGATAATGAATTTTCTTTACGTGTCAATCGTATCGAACCGTACAAATCTTTACCCGTAATATTTGTCATTGTCAAATGGTTTATTTTGAGTGAGTGTGTGTATGTGCGTGCACACGGTTATTTTTAAATACATCATGAGGTTGCACTTTTCCCTTTCAAATTTTTATCCAAACAAAACGGTTTTGACACCTTTGTTTTCTTCCAAACCCTCTTGAAACGTCAATTGTTGGCCCTTATCATCCCTTCCGCCTTGTTATCATTTAGCGAATTGTTAATAATTGCGCACATCGACGGTGCTTTTTAACGAGTCTCGACTCAGTCTACCAGATGACCGTCAGACTGTTCGAACACGAAGACTGTTGTATTCTTGTCCAGCAAATAGCTGCCTGAGTTTATGCATCCGTACATCCCTTGAAGGTCTCTCTACCTGAGTTCTGTTGACTATCTCATAGCCTTTTGTTCCTTTTAGGCATCGCAATACCCTTCTGCAGCCTCCGAAGAAGAATTTAGGAAACTAAAGCACCTAGGCTCTTTTTTTGGCAACACTAACGAGCATTGGACTACAAACGTTATAATACCCGAAATCCATGACAAATATTCATTACGGGCACTTAAGCGTATTTGCCGTGAAATGGCGAGAAATAACCGTAAAAAATGGTTTTTGGGCTGACGTCCGTCTGTTCGTGCACTTTCGTTTTCCGTTTTTCGTCTGTGTTTTCGAAACCGAACGAGCCAGCACAACAAAAATGGGAAAATCCTAGAAAACCGAAAATTTTGAAGTTTTACAAATAGCGGCGATATGGGACTCGTTTTCGGCTAATTAATAGTGAATGATTTTACATTTTTGGTCCATTTCCTGATTCCCAATGATGCCTTAATCGAATGAAGCTACACCCCGACAGAGCGAGAAAGTGAGTAGTCCTCCCCGGACTGATACCCTCCTATTTTAATTTAATGCTTCGCCTTATATCTGAAAACATTTTGCGATATCTTCTAAAATTAATTTTCAAGAAAACCTTCATTAAGTCGCAACTTTTATTTTCCTCGGCACATTTACATCGCCTCGGTTGATTTACAAGTAATATATAAAAGGCTGAAACAACAAACAAGTCCCAATTTTTTCTCTTTCTCTCTTTTTCGCGGGAAAATAAAAAGTTTCATTTTACACGCTCAGTTAAAATATTTCCGGGGAGCCTTGCCAACTTAAATAATGATATTACTGCTGCTTCTCTCCCACTTCACATTTTCCGCTACTCATTTCAATACTCCCCGGAATATTTTTATATCGTAAAACACGCTTCCATGAATCAAAGTTGTCAATTACAATCCTTGTTTTTTTTATATTTTATAATATTCTTTTTTTTTTATAAGGGGAGAAGTGGAGGCATTTGAAAAATAGCTTTTTGTTTTTTTTTTCCTGTCGCACGCGAAAGAATTAATGCCTATGGAAACGCCCCTCCGAAAAAATTGAGAGAGTTATGCTGTGTGTGCGTATAAATTAAAGCTTTTAATTAGAGAAAAGCACGTAACTCCATGTTGCATTGTAACTCTGTCGACTTTTTCATTTAATGTTACGGCGACAGTAAAAACCAAGGGATTTTAAAAGTGAAATAAAGTTGTTGAGCGTAAGAAAACCACAGGCGACCCTTTGAAGTATCAGATTCCACCGTCTAATTAAGTCAGGGGCCCTGCATCATAAAAGTGAATCAGTGGTTCTACAATAGATAACGAACCGGTAATGGTCCGAGCCCTGTAAATTTAAGACATGTTTAACTTATTGAGACTACCTCACTCAAATTTTATCATTTTCTTTTCTACTCGGTGCTATTATTATCGTCATCCTTATTCCGTGTAGATCTCATTTTTTCTCCCATCGGTATATTTTTCTCGAGTCGTTAATTTTTATGGGCGACCAAATAAAACGGCAGCCTTCTTTTTTTTGTTAGAGAAGAGTGACAAGAATTGCGAATTTATGCGTTTCCTAGGCGATCGACTAGGGTTGATGATGAAATATGACGAATTTTTGGAACAAAGGAAGTTTATATCTGTAGCTGCACACACACGCACACACTGTCGCTCGTAAAAATTTCTTCTTTTTATTAGTGTGGGGTAGAATAATGCGAAGGATATTTTCAACGGTTTTTATTTCGGATTTAAAAACTGGGATTTTTTTAATTTGGTCAGAAATCCCGCTAGGACTTTCTGATAGAATAGGGCGAAGGCTAAAGTTCTTTTTCTTTTATTGACTCTGGAAAATCATTTTCTACATTAAGAGCCTTCTACCCTTTATAGTTTGAGACTGCAATCGGCTTAACTTTAACTGACTTTAGCGTGCTTTCTGCTGTCGTCAATCTACTTCAGGAGAAGGCAGAACCTAGAGAGAGCAAGAGCCACAAAAATAATTTTTTGACTCTGAGTTAGTCACATGCAATTTTTTCTTGAAAAATTATTTTATGAGTGATAGGCCTTCTTTCTGATGTTTACAAAGTGAAAAAAACATGAAAAGTATTAATAGATCACGGCAATCGTCTCTTATCTCGACAGATTAACCTAATTGTAATCTCTTCTACGAGAGGTTTATATTTGAACAGATGTATTTAGACTCTCGCAACGACTTCTCGGCCTTGAATTAAAATCACATTCACTTCCGGGGAATATCTCAACCGGAGAAAATCGCTTTCGATATTTTCCAAGAAAATCGTATAAAAATACAATTTGAAATAATCTTAACCTCGGGTTTTGCAAATTAAACTCGAGAGGTTTTTCATCGAGCTTTCCCGGGATGCGGAAGCTTCCTTGGAAAAATCCTTGTTCATCATGTTTCTTTTTTAACCTCAGTGTGACATTTAATGCAATTATAACGCGTATGAACTGCCACAAGGTGACATTATCGACCTCTTGTTAGGATGTTCTAAATGACGAATGGAAGTTTTAATGTGGGATTTCTAAAATTTTTTTTCGATCAATTTTTTTCATTTTGCATTAATAATTGTATTAATGATGTAGAGGATTGGAAAATAAAGTTTTTGTTTTTCTAACAGGGGCGTCATTACAGCCAATTCATGAGGGGGGCAGACACTACGACTTTCAAGAAGAAAAACTATTCCGCAATATTTAGCTTATGTTCGCTAAAATCTTTGAGGGGGCAACTGCCCTAGGCAGCCCCCTCAAACGATTCTACTAATCTCTAATCCTGCCATTCTAATGTATGTATGTTTCTTTCTGCTAACAATAGATCATAGCAATTGACTGTTATGTTAAGCATAGTGTAATTAGTTAAAATGCATTCCAGTAATTTTTGTAGTGCTTTTTAGTTTGGTTAGGCAAAGCTAGGCCTGCTTAAGCTTCGAAGTAGGTGAGTAGAAAACATCAAGCCGCTTGTCGCTTGCGTGATCTAGTCAACGCGGCTGCTTGAAAGTAGCGCGTGTTGCGGCCATTTTTTTGAAGATGTATCTCAAAGGCTGCGAAGTTTATTTAGTTCGAACGATCCCATTTATTTTTAAAGGAAACGAATCATAACTCGAAGATTTAAACCGTAAAATAACGAAAATAATATTCTTCCAACTTATTCGATTCGAATTAAATCTTTTTATATCATTTTTTTAAAAATAAAACAAGAAGAAAAGCTGGTAATATAAATAGAACATTCGATAAAGTTGGCTTTCATCCGATATCACGTGACTTTTGATTTATAACGGTGTGTGATTTATTTATGATTATTATTAATTATAATTACACGTCTTTTATTACTTCATAGTTAATCGTACCGGCCCTTTAAAATTTTGGTTAAGTTCATTTTTTTTCACTATAAAATTTCGATTCATAGGCAAGGTCAATATCTTTAGACTAGAGATAGTTTATGTATAGTTCATGCTATTAGGCCGGATTTGAAAAAGAATAAGAAAGTTACACTTGTTCCAGGGGCTTCGTTTAGGCGCGGGCTGGCGTCCCTAAAAATATAAACTTATTTAAGCTAAACACTGCAAAATTTTCAGTCGCCTTCTTATAAGATTGTGTAGTGGTTCCCCCCTCCCAATATTTTACCGCAAAGTTGATCACTTTTTTTTAATGCAAAGAATCATTTTTGTCAGTGAACAGTCTCATTTTCAACTAAATCCTTCCCCCAGTTATATGGCAGCATTTCAAACAAAATCTCATAACAGCGTAAAATAAACATTGCGTCTAAACATGAACAATTTTAAACGGGGTTTGTAAAAGAAAAACTCGGGGAGAAAGGGGAGTGACCTTCCGATCTTCCTGATATATCTGGAAAAAGAAATGATCCCACTTTTCTTGTTTAAGAAAAACATCTCGATTTCAAAATCAGCCTCTCAGCTGTTTAAATCTTTAAAAAAAAAGAAAGAAATAGAAAGTTACGTTCACATTACCCCATTTTCGTTGTTGCCATGGAAGATTCTTTGACTGGATTCTTTGTCATGGTTTGATTCTAATGTGAACGTCGTTTCTCCATTCTTCCTTTCTTTTTTTTTGTGCTTCATTAACGACCCTCCTAATCTATCAGGTTTTATTACTGGGTTTTTATTTACTTAAAAATAGGAGAATCGGGATTTCCGTATGATTCCCATCTAAGAACGCATTGATTTTTTTGTTGGTAATATTTTCTCAATAACACATGATATTTAATATGTGACGACCTTGTTGAGGGGAAGGCGGTGGAGGAGGATGAAAAGGCTCCCCCGCGGGGGATCTCACGTATTTCTCTAAGCTCACGTATGCATTTCCTAAACAAAAAGATAAAAGCGACCGTAGAATCAGATTTTATTCGAGTCGCCACAATGGGAAATTGGAATTGCATCCGGGCGAGTTTGGTCCCTTGAAACAATAAGAATGAAAATCGTCTGGGAAATGGGCTTTGCGTCGAGCTTCTCTTTTGCCTTTGTTCTCCCACAAAGGAAAACCGATTTGATTTTCCTTTGGCTAAAACGACTCTTTTTATTTCTAAATGTAGTCCGTTTTATCTAATTGAAAATACCCTCTCTTGAAAATTGCTTCGATCTTTTCTTAGGGTGGTAATCAGCGGCTTGTAAAACCATGTTTAGCTTCGCGTCGAACATTCCTTGTGCAAACAAAATTTCTGTCTCTCTCCCTTTCATCCTGTTTCTTTTAGATAACTTGGAATTTTATGTTTTCACATTCGATTTACTGCAGCATTTTTATTATTTTCTTATGGGATGAAACTTGTTTAGAAAAATATGATATCGCATATAAAATATCCGTGAATTTATTTTATATAACTTTTTTGTTCCTTCTCTCTCTCTCTCTCTTGCCGTTTAAATTGCGTTTTTACGACGTGTCGTAACTTTTGCGAATACCAGGAAGAACATATGGGGGTTGTTTTTGGATGATTCATCTGACAGGGATTCGCACCAGATGGGTGGTTTGTTGCCTCCGACAAGGTAACAATTTTAATTTTTGAAATATGGGACTTGGCCCTAACAGTTGCAGATATTTTCAACGTTAGAAATTTTAATTTGGAAATATTTCAATAGGGGATGGTTTTGAAGAATTTTAACAGCTGAATTTGTGGGCTTCACTTCTCTTAGTGCCATAGTTTATCCGGCTGAAGATTTTTCTGGTCTATTAAAAATTTTTTGAGCTATGAATATTCAGTTGATCATTTCGACAGGCTTAGGCAACGAATTTAGCTGAAGCTTTTATTTTTCAAAATGATCAAACTCCCTCATACAATCTCTGTTTAATTTTCAGCGGTTTTATTACTGGAGATTGATGTAGCTATGTAGTTAAATTAGTAGGGCAGGTTTACCAAGCTCAGCATTAGCTTGGACTGTTAGGACCCACTTGAATTCGGACTTTTAACCTGCTCAAGTCAGCCCTGGCTGCTTCGGGTAAGTCAAAAGCCTTCTGACGCCATGACCAATATTGTGTAAGTTTGCACAAGCTGACGAAGATTTATTACAACCTATTAAATTTTTTTCTTTTAAGATATAAAGTTCTTTCTTAAATGGCAATAATATTTTTTACCACTTTTTTTTTCGTACGACCCATCTTTGAAGTTCATGACTTACCCTCCTCAGCAACAGCTTTTGAAAAAATAAAACAGTTGCTAAATTACCGCTATCTTGATTTTAATCAAACCCTTTTTTCTTTATTACCATAATCCCGATTTTATTGCTCTGGCACTAAAAGGAACGCTCGGAATTTTTTTCAATCATGTGAACATCCCCTGGCAATCGAGAAACGATCCCACCATTCATACTCAAATGTCTTAGAGAAAATCTCCCCCGGAGAAATAATTAGCGCCAAAGGGATTTTCATCTAGTTTAATATTTCCATCATGGTCGAGTGTAGTTTTTCCTCCCCTTCGATCGTTCAACCTTGAAAAATCGAATTCGGCACGGGGGTCATTAAGCATCAATTCGAAGAAACTTTGGAGAAAATCCCCAGTTTACGAATAATCTCTCCTGTCGATTTTAAGCTGGCTTTAGGAGAAAAAAAATAAAGATCTTAGTTTTCTCTCTCTCAACCCTTCGCATGTAATTCCTCTTCCATCGGCCATCTTTCTTTGTTCTCCGGATTTGGATCGTGCGCTTTCGATGTTTCGGAAGGGAGCTATTGATTTCCCTCGCGCGTACAACTTATCCATAACCTTCACCTTCAGTTTTTTAGGGATGCAACGATGGGGTAGGTCAAGATTAAAAAGAGGGATGCGATTTATAAAGAAGAGGAGGAGGAGGATGCGAAACGTTATCTTTTTTTTTAGATGGATGGAATTAAGAGGCTGACCTTTGACAATGCATTTTCCCTTTCTCTTATAAATTGACAACGTACGACACGTCCATCGGACGAGGACGAAAATAAGCGAAGAGTTGTTATCCAAGGATAGAAACGAAAGTATATAAAAGTTTCGGTTTGTTAAGGAACAGAAGCGACAAGTGACCTTTTACGCTTTGAAAAGAAACATGTTATGAAGCGGTTTTATTCGTATATCCACATATATGCTCTTATATTCATTAATCAATGTAATCGAGGCTTTTGTTTGACGAACTTTCTTTTTAACGCGTTCCAGGATGTATAGTGACAGTAGGGACAAAATAGCCGGATCATTTTACAAGTGTTTTATATTGAACGCAGGGGCGAAACAAAGGTTAAAAATAACATAAACATAGCTTTTGTTCTAGTGAATTTGTTTTATTTGAATTTTGAAGTCTTAATTTATTGACTTATTTTGATTTACTAATTTTTTAAAGGTTCGTGTTCTTCGCTAGCTAGGTAGATCTGGTACATCAAGCAGATCCCAAAGTCCCAGATTTTTACAACAGAAAATTACCTTTCTGCACTTATAAAAATTGGGACCGAAGTCTCGAAATGAAGCTAAACTTTTGTTTATTTTAAACGAACGTTGAAATAGGTCGATTTCTCAGGTTCAGACATGTTCTGCTACGAACCTTTTGTATACTTACAAATAATACAGGTCCGTCACTAGTCCGAGATGCAGCAGGTGTGACAAAACAATAGTAAATCTCAATTATTTTTTTTATATCTTCACTTATCCAAAATGCATCCTGAAACAGTGATTGAATCTTCAATTTCGCTCATTAATTACATAATAACGTGTGTTTGACGTCAAAAGAATTAATTCGATTATACTTTTCTTTTGGCGAAACTAACCATTAGCATTCGCCGTTTTATTTATTTAGGAAAAAAGCGTGAAACGAGGTTAACGAACACACAACTTATCCAATTTTGTCCTTTATTCTCTTTAAAAGTCGGATTTTCTTTGGAGAAGAAAAAGATGTAATTATGCAACTCGGGGTGACGCAACCTTACACATGCTGACAGCATCCGAAATCCGTTTTCAACTGATCTGACTAAAAGCCGAGAATGATTTGAATTTCAATAAGATGTCAATATTTAAAGAGACGTCGGGAAAAGTCTAAAAAAAGACATGACGGTTCAAACTTATTTTTTTCTTCTTGTTATTTGCCGCGCTTTTCTCGTGTAAAAATTAACCTTGTACGTATGAATGCGATAAAAATCTTATCGGAAAGGCTTTTTTGTTTAACGGCGCGCTTTTATTTTTATAGTACTTGTAAATATTTACGTTGTAATGGCTTGTTCGGTATCGGCCAATATCAGAAGACTGAAAAAAAGGGTCAATTAAAAATCTGCATAAAATCCATCGATAAAAAAGATATCATGATTCGTTGACAACAACGAGAGAAAAACAAAGTTTATGTGTTTGTTTGTTAATAAAAATAAATTTGTTATCTTGACGTAGTTTAAAAATAGACGAGTTGTTTTTCTGTTTCATTCAAGAAAAAAAAACGGGAATGAAAAAATGAAAACAAAACAAAAAAATGATGTTGATGTATACTTAAAAATATTAGCGAAGTAGTTATGCTTTGGCACCTCCCTTCTTTTTTTATTTTCTTTAATGGCGTCGATATTGCTTCCGGTTTTTGCGTCTTTCTCGTTTGATATCTTTTTCATCCTTCCTTAAAAATAATGTTCGTAGAGCTTTTTTTTTTTTTTTTTTTTTTTTCGAAAACCTATTTTTAAATTTGATGAGCAAATTACCACGACAAGAGAGTGTGGAGCGAGTAAAACGTTAATCAAAATGACCATGGGCAGTTTTAGAACATTATCGAACCAAGATAGTCATCCTTTGTTATATTCAAATTCAATCTAAGCTATGCAAGTAATTAGCCTCTGGGTGTTAAACATTATTGCAGATCACTGTCCTTTTCCAAAGTGAAGAATTTTCCGTTTGCATCGATTGTCCTTGTGCAATTAATTAAAACCCGTTGTTTCCTAACTAGAAATGTCATTTACACCTAGACGAACCAGATTTGATTAATCGTGTTTGTTTCTTTTGCTCGATCATAAGCCTAGAGTAGTTATGTCTATTGACATAAGTATACTATCATGAAATTGCATCAACATCCTGTTTCAACCGCCGCTGCTTGATAAACTATTCAACAATTATAGTGTCCTAGGTCAGTTACATTCATTCAATTATCTTAATTAGGGATTGTTATAAATCATATCTGGAAAACAATGGTTTTATGTATTGAGATTTCTAAAGAAATGTAATATCCAAGGATTCCGCTCACTAAAAATATTGCGTTGGTAAATTTATGAATCGATAACAAATGATGAGAGTTTTTTTAATCATGTCTGGCGATTGACTGGGAGATTTGATTAAATTAAGCCTCGTTGAATTTAGCTTAAGCTTAAGTAGGGAAAGCATCATTAAGAAAGTTAATGTGTGTGACATTTTCTTTTAAAATTGTTTTGTTTTGGAAAAAGTGTTTAAATCTTGAAAAATTGCTGAAAGTTTACGAACCCAAGAAATGTAATCTGAGGTTCTTTGTAGTCGTGATTAAACGAGATTAGTCATTCAGCAATGCATAATTAGTGTTAAAAGATTTCTTGAAGAATATTTTTGAAAATTTTTTGGAGAGATTCAATCTGAGGGATTGGAATCCACCGTCAGAGGACCAGCTGATCAATGCGATAAGACCCATTTCTTATTCGCCTATGTAAGATCGCAGCGGTTTAGTTGAAGCTTTTTGATTTTAAAATCCCTCTGCTCGCAACTGGTTTTTGTTTTTTGAGTTGACCGTTGACTATTCACTAGGCAGTGGCGTAGGGCACGGGGGAGCAGGGGGGGCATTCCCCCGGGACTCCAGCCTCAGAGGGGCCGCCAAATTTTTGGTTATTAGCTACGACCACAAATTTTTGCTACTGAATTTGGATTTGGAACTTTTGGAAAAAAAAGGGAGGGTCTCGTTAAAATTTTTGCCCATGGACCCTCGAAATTCTGCGATACGCCTCCAAACGTGGCAGCAAGCCTATCCTTCTGGCTTTAGCTTGAGCTTGAGGCTAATTAAAAAAATTTAACCTACCATGTTTTGTTTTTGCCAAACATGTTGCAAACGTTGTGCTGCTACAAGGAAAAAAATAAGCACCTCAAAGCGCAATAAAGGGTGTTAAGACTGAATAATGAGTGCATCGGGTACTAGAGCATGTGAATTAAATACTTTGAATTGATTGCCAAGTTTACTCAAAGAAAACAATATTCGCCTCAAACAATAAAAGCAAGCTTATCGCATTTCAACTCCGAAAAATTTTTCACTAGAATCTAACAAATATTTTAACGATGATAAATTTATAACAGTGCATCGGTGTATCAGCAGCCAGATGTGCTTTGGCTCTTAGTTTTTCACTGTAAGGCTGCTCGGCGTCGGTTTCTAGTTCTGAGAGAAGCAATTAATTTGGCTTTGTTGCTGACTTGATTTAGGAATTTGAGATTTTGCTAACTCTTTGTTGATGGTGCATCCAAGGCTGTTAAGATTCTGTTAACTTCTTTCTTCTCGAGCTACACTTTGTAACCAAATCCTAAAGCTACCATCTATTCTAAACTTTCATCGGACAGGAATACAAAAAAATCTCTCCGCTGTATTGTTACTCCCGCTTGTACTTTTCTCGAAGAACGTGACTCCTTTAAATTTAAGTTTAAACAGTCGGCATTGTACAGTATCTCTCAAAGTTTAAAACGAGCTTTCACCTTTGTAAAGAGATTAATGCGTAAACGCGTTTGAAACTTGGCAATTAAGCAATAAACAAAGTACTCTCCCAAGGCTTCCCCTCAGTTTCGTTTCTAGAGTACAGTCCCCTGCTATGTTATCCAAACTTGCCAAGTTTGCTTTTATCTCTACATAATAATTAATAAATAAGAATATATCATGTACCTTTGCCTTTGCCAAAAGCGCGAGATGAATTACGGGGGAGGAATCTAAGGCAAATAAGAAAAATTTTCTCCCTTTTTTTTAAAAAAAATAAATAATTTCAACGGTGTTTTAAATTACGGTTACATTCGATTACATTCCTTTCCCCTTTTGTTTTTCATCGTTTGGTTTTTGAATTAATTAGATGTTTGCGTGCCTATTGGTTCTCAAAGAATCCGGTGTTTGACATATTTTAAGCACCCTTCTGTATATGTGCGTGGTTTTAAATCGAAGAGAGCAATTCCCGATATTTACAAATTGTTATATGAACGATGGTTCTTGTCAGTGTTAATGAATGCCGGTTTTTTATAAGCTCCATTCATCGTTTTAAAAGGTCTAATTGACTAAAATGCATTAGCTCTTTTTAAAAAAGATGTGTCTTTTGGCATATTTATGGATGGCACACTCGGAATATTGCACGTTTTCGGTCTGCAGTTGGCATATATATATTTTTTGAGTTAATTACGAGGGTGTCTCTTGTCTTTTTAAGGCTCGCCATATGTTCTCAAGATTTTAATCGTTTATTTCAATCTCATATTTATTCATTTTCTTTTCCAGTGCGAGTTGTCAACAGCCACGTTCGTAATTGATCTAGATGACTTTTTGTAAATCGCTCTAATATACATTGATTGACAGATCGTTTGGGTTTTTGATCCGAGGATAGAAATTTCGCGTTCGAGGGAGGGCAAAAAAAGGTTTTTCCGACCGGAGGATATGTAAATGTTGTAAGAGAATTGAATGTCGAAAACAAAGACCGATCGGGGTTCCGACTGAGTCGGCGTCGAACTCGAGGAACTTGGTGCGTACGTGATGAACATCATGTCATCATTCTGCACGTTTTCTCTTTCTAAATATAATTTACCGTTTTTGGATAGATGGATTTACAATGTATCAGGTATAGAACGAAAGAACCCATCGGTCATGTCCTAATAACTTCCGTATTTTTATTTTCTTTGACGCGAGGTTCTTTTTTGTTTCTTTCCTTTTGTCTTTGCCTTTTTTTTCTTTTTTTGGGAAAGAATCATGGCGCTTGTGAAATCAATGGGGATTCATACATGTGTTTTGCAAAGGAATCGATTTATAAAATCCGACTAGATTCTGTCGCAAAATTGAGGAAAAAATTATGAAGTCTCCGTGAAAGTGCCAGAGATCTAGAAAGGCCTAAATATTGCTCGTGCATGGGATTTGTTTCGGTTATGCGGTGTGACTGCTGAAAGAATGATTGAATGTTCGAACACAGTTAGCAGTTCGAACAGTCAGTTAGTTATGTTCGAACACAGGCCAAACATACTGGGTTTTATCACAGACACAGACTGGTCTGCTATTGTGGGTGTTTTGCATCTAAAGAGAAATTTTGTCAATTTTTGTTAGAAGTAGACTTTACAATTCTCTGCACCCAGTCGGCGATTGATTGCTCAGAACCAACTGATTAATTAATGAGATTGCTCTGCGCTCAGAAATAGTGTTTTGTGACAATGAAGCTCTCGGAATCTGAACACCGTTCTAGCCTCCTCGGCTCTTTCGATTTACTGACAAGCCCGTGAAATAATTAATCTGGTTCCTCGCCATTTTAAAAATCATTTTCATGCCAGCCATTTTCCATGCGAAAATCGGACTAATCAATAAAGATTTTCATTTTATGGCCAAATCAAGCCCGAAAAAAGGAAGTCAGCTGTTATGCTGGTAAATGGTTGGTTCATTGTTGTTTCAAACTGTTATGACAAAATGCAAATTTAAGTTTTTCGAGGCAGTATTAAATTTTTCGGGAGGTCCTGGAAAGTGTTGAATGCAAAATTTTGACACTCATCAATAAAATTTTTATATGAGGTTCCAATACTTTTCATTAATATTTTTTTTCACATTTTTTTAAAAAATAAAATAACTAAGAACCTAAATTTTCGTAGCAAAACAAGCAAACAAGTTTTGATGTTCGATTCTGAACTTCCAAGTCACGTTTTATGATTACATTACCCAACCCATGATCAGGGTCTAATTCACGAATACATATTATCTTGGCATTACATATTAATGAAAAAAAATCATTCATAATCATGATTGTCTATATTCGCTTTAGAGCTGAAGGATTGAAAATTCGTACGGACCTAAGTGCAACAAATTGTAGTTTAGGAACAACGGAAAAAAAAAACTGAACTACACTGTAATAATCGTGAATACAAGCGGTCGTCCAGCCCATCATTGTTCGGTAAAAAATACAATGCCATCATCAACATACAAGCCCGCCTGCCTGTGTCTTATCATTATTTATTAGCTTATTTACAAGCTTTTAAAAGCAACCTTGAGAGTCGAGTATGTGATCCTCTTTGCCAGAACACTTGACGTTTTTTTCTTCTTCGACATCAAGCCGAAAAATTGACGAGGTGCCAAGGGCATCTAAATTTCGGTCAGGAATTATCAATCGAAATATTTTATTTTCCAGTTTTCTTGCTTTTAAATTTATGAATCGTTACTATTGTCAGGGATATTGCTTTGATAGTCACGGAAAGTCCAAGAGTCACGAATTTATATTTTTTTTTTTTTTTGGTAGACACATTAGAGGATTTATGATTTTTATTCCCTTAGTTTATGTGTCCGATATTTAGTCAAAAATGTTCTTTTTGTTTCGAGTTGTCTGTGTCCATTTTATAATGGATTCATCTTGCTGTTAATGATGTTACGTTAAAAAATTAATATGGATATCTTGTGATGCGGATTAATTCAGTTTAAATCGTTTGTTTTACGCTGTTAGGTCATTTATCGTGTTAAGGGATTTACCGCACAAAAATTTTTCACGTAACGACCCAATTTTTTGAAGAGATTCATTATTGGTAGTTTAATCTGAATTATGACTGTGATAAATTTTTGATTTATCGACTGATCCAATAAGTTCATAAAATTTTTCCAGATTGATCTGTATTGCAGTACGGGCATAAACATTGCTTGGCCACTGCTTTTTATTTCACAACTGTAGGACAATCGATGACGTATTTATAATTTGAATTCAAAATTAATAAAACGAGAATTCGATCAACGAGAACGATCTAACTCACTCATCATAAGTATCATTTTTCTTTAGATCATACTTGTATTATACTAAATGTTTTGCAGAATGATTTTTGTCCAAAAACTCTTAAGAGCCAACATTATACGTCTCTAGATGTAAAAGGTTATCAGGTTGTTAATCATTTGATCAGTGAAATATATTTTTAAATATTGATGTTATTTAACTTTTTCAAGGTTTTCGCGTAACCATGTATTTTAAAATTCTGAAGGCGCTGCAGACGTAACGACAAATGATTGCGCAACAATCTTCTAAAATTTTTCATCACTTCTAGATACATCCTTCTCCTTCATCAAAAAGAAATCTTCATACCTGACAGTTCATTGCTTTCAAAATTCACATTCATATTTTCCTAAAAAAGTTCTTTTTGAATTTTAAATTTTTTATTTTTTGTTTAATCGGTGATTAAATTTAAAAATATTATGTAAATTCCGTCAGTTTAAATGATTGGCAGCCTTTTGATTATTCCGATCAAAAGATATAGTTATGTCAATGAGTGCAAATGTTACATTTAACTTGACTTTTCCCGATGCCATAACAGGGAAAAAATTTTGAGTTTTGTGATCTAATCGCTGATCAATTTCTTTAAAGCTTTGGACGAGAAAAATTTCTTTGGTTATGAGCCCCGCCCATATTGTTTTCAAAAGCAAGTAGAAACATCGAACGATGCTTCGGCCTATTGAATTTCCTAATTGATGAAAATGTATTGGATGCGAGTATTTACTGGGTAAACAAAGCGATTTACTTTGATGGAAATTTCCCACGTGGAAAATCTTATATGGGGATTAACCCGTTCCCTGCGAAAATTGTTTCACAAAAATTTTGTTACCAGAAAAAACAATTGGTACTGCTCTTCGGTAATAAACTACAACGACGCGCATCCCTAACGACCTTGTTTTGTCATAGTCTTCGTTAATTCCATTTAATTTAAACGAATCAACATACTGTTCCATTAATCAACCCAACTGACTCCCTTTATTTATTTTATCGCTTTCAATTTTTTTTTTAAACAAGTGTTATAGGGGCGGAATGATTATTTTTTAACTGACTCCAACGACGAATTGTCTCATTAAACCGTCTTTACTCTGTCTTTGCCTCATTCATTTGTCATTGTTTTTACATGCGATGCTAGGGTCGCCGAAAATTATTTTTTATTATAATTAAGTGCAAAGGAATTCACATTGCGCCGGAAAGAGGGATCGGTTATAGATTTTTCTGATACAAAAAAAAGAAGAAAATATGAAGGATTCGAAGATAATTTATGACCGACCCGCGATAAATTTCTGCTTCTCTGATCAGAATGATATCTTTCAAGATTTCAAGATTACTGGAACGGTCCCAAATAGCTAGCGTTTGTCCGTTGCCAAAAACTCTTGATTTTTTTTTATTTTATTTATCCGTTATCGTTATTCTTATTATTACCATTTCTCTTCTCAGTTGTTTAATTTCCCTATCTTTATGTTGGAATGAATTTCCGGTTTTTGTTGACAGAACCGTAAAAATTATTCAAAAGAAAACAAAAATGATATATCTTGAAAAAACAAAGTATACGAAGGTTTCCATCTTTTGAATTTTGAGTTTGTTGCTAAACGTTTTATTATTGCTGAAATGATAAAAAAAAATCGTGGTAAAACAAACGCTAACAAAATTTTTATTTATTTAGTCATTTAGACGTTAAAACAAAGTAAATGGGAATTGCTGTTTTCGTTATTTATGGATTTTATTATTATAGCTTAATTTATTCTTTGGTGAAATGAAAGAATGAACCAGTGGCGGATTGATTGGTTTACAGTTTTTAGAGGTTTTAACTAAGGAACAAGGTCGGGACTCTGAAATTTTAGATTAAAATTAATTTTTGATGAACTCCTCTCATCTTATTCACTCTTTCTTTGCCTTTAACCTCGAACCAACATTTCAGCCCTCGTGAATATTTTCCCAGCTTTTGTGTAGAACAATTAAAGCTCTGATTTTTACTTTCCTTCTTATCGAAAGGAATTTTTGGAGATGATTATAATAAGGTAACCGAAAACGTGATACGCGACTCTAGCTTCCTGTTCGATGGCAAAGTAAACGACACCTCGACAGCAAATAACCTATCTCGGAATGTTAAATAATTTAATTCCGATCACCGTCCTTATTGCTGTATAATTATCACGTGTAATCTTGTACCATTTGTTTATTAATAGGTGAAAAATTTGCATCTGTCAGTTTGACATGCCAGGTCCTTTTTAATGTCTAGAAATGAGAAAAACATTCGAAAGCTCCATTTAGTTTTTGACGATGAGTTATGCAAATCAGATCCTCACGTTGACAGAAATTTTTTTAAGAGTTGCACTCGTTGATGGGAAAAATTTTAATGAGGGGCGATCCGAATTTTAAGAATAAGAATTTGATTCTTAGCCGATCAAGAAGAAGTCAATGTGTTGAGAAGGCCACACGGGTCGAAACACTTTTGCTCCGGTTAGGCTATTCGCCCTTATAGTTCGGGCACGTGAAGTATAAGGATTGGAATTTATCATAAAAACGCTCGAAAGTGTTGAAGGGTCTCGTGTATATAATTTCCATTCATGTTTGTCTCGTTTGGCTGTTATATTCATGTTCGAGCGTCGTCAACACGAACACTGACCTTAGAAGGGAGTAATGCACCGTCCATCTACTATTAAATTTTTTTTCCACCCTCAACTCCCCCCTGGGATAAATCTTTGGGGTGATGTGGAATAAACAGAATATTTGCGTGGGCTGGCCTAATAGAACAGGCGCATTTTTTTTTTTTCAATTACACTTAGTTGGGTTTTCTTTAGAGAAAATACCGAGAGTCACGGAAAAGTAGAATCGAATAAAAGGTCGTATGGTTTCCGCCCAGATACAATCAATAAGAGATGCCTTTTCTTTTTTTTTGGTTTGGTGGAAGAGAATATTTTTTTCCTGGAACAGAAAAGTAGGGATGTTATTTTTTATGGCCTTTAACGAACTTAATTGATTCGGATGTTAATCTCTTATTTGCCGATGATTACGCCTGTTAAAGGAAGATTAAGGTTAATAATAAGCTGTATGATCTAAGAAAACGAAATCGTTGATTAGCAAACTATTATCTGCTTATTGAGCTGTATTTCAAACCATTGAAAGGACTTTTTTATTAATGGATAGTAATTTAATGATATTTTGGTTCTGGCAAAGCTTAGCTTAAAAAAGACTCTTGGCTGAGTCTGAAAGACTTTTAGTTTTATCAAGGTTGGAAAGAAAAAACTCGAGAGCTTTAACCCATAGCTCAGAATAAGATAGGTACACTTGAAGAGGTGCCTAGTTTCCGTGATTTTCTTCTTTATACTATAGCTGGAAAGATATTTTAGTCTAGGCTGATATTTAAACTTAGGCTTAAAAGTCTTGTTTGCTCCAAGTTGAAACCTAAGGTCTTGCATATTTTTATTGTTTTCATTAACTTTATTCAACTATCAGAAAGTAAACGTTCACTAATTTTTTGTTAGCTTGCTTTACCTTTTCTCGATGTTTGCTAAATTTTTCAGATTTTGTTTTACCCTACATTATCTTCATAATGGTTTGACTCCGATTAGAGGAAAATTTAGATGGTAAATAAATCCGAATAAGAAATATAGTATGAAGATCATAATCGTGTGAATTTTTAAAAATCCGCACATTTCAGATTTAAAATTAGTCTCAATACAACTTTTTGCATTTCATAGTTTTGAATGAAATTGAAAGAGGAAGAAACAGCATTCGAGAGTCACGTCAACTGCCAAACCGCATTTCGATTTCCCTAGAGCAGAGACCTCCATACGAAACAAAACAATCCAGCCCACGCATCCCAAAAAAAAAGTAAACCCCAGGTTTTAGGACCAGACTTTTACAGTCGTTTTGTAAACCATTAAACACGTTTTACGAGAGGCCCGTAAAAAGTGATCACTATTTATTACATGGTGTGTATGTGCACATAAAAATTATAAGTATCGGTGTTAAATACAATCTTGGATGGCTTTTGATAAGTGCCCAAGTCCCTTGCACAATAACAACTGATAGAATGCATTATAAAAATATTGTTATTATATATGCAGAATTCGAAATCAGGCGATGAATACGAATTGCCTAATCGCTTTAACCAAGGCGTTCCTCGCTAGACCGTTTAAAATCCATTAATTTTTTTTACTGGCATACGAGAAACCCACATCTGTAAATCTGAAACCTATGAAGAATCAATCATTTCATGCTGGGTCTTTTCATGTCATTTTTTTGTGACATACACATGCATACGAGTTAGGCGTATCGTATGATTTCTGGTCCCAAGATTTTTTTAACGCTTTTAAAAATTGTTTTCTTATGATGAATCATTCTTTTGGAAAGGGAATGTATGTTTTAATATAAAAGATAAATATCTTCACAACCGAGTAAAAATCTGTTTATTATGATGACTGATGTTTTAAAATTTAACGCACATACTATATACAAACTAATCATGATTATTATTATTATAATTAACTTACATCAGTGAGTTTGAAGGTTAGGATCCTGGACAATTGTTATAAAGTAAAGTGCGTAACAAAGGAAGCATTGAGTATTCATTTTTTTAAAAATACGTGCGTGATGTTTAGGTTCTCCCTTTGTGGTGCTATTTAACTTCTTAATAGCACACATTTTGGGTTTTGTTTATTTGTCCGTATGACTTCAGGAGGACGACAAATTGCTCAGCAAGCTCTTGCTCTCGTAATAGGAGTATTTGTCTATGATTTCAAAAGGGGGTTTCAAACCTCCTGGCATTCTTTTGAATTGTGGTTGGTTTAGTTAAGTTCCAGGAACGACATAATTGTGTTAAAGAGAACAGATTTTGGGTTTGGGTTTACGTTGTGTCTCGGATTGCCCTGTCAAAAGCAAAGTCGTTTCTCTTTATGTCTGTTTGAACTTTTCAACTTTGTTTCCCTCCCAGTGTTTGGATATTTAATGAAGTAATTATTGCATCTTTTGGTAATTCATAGGTTTCTCAGCCCAAGCAAAAGAGTTGAAAAAATAGAGCATTGATGTCTAGTAATAGTAAAAATGGTAAGAATCAAGCCTATGCGATTTGTGACTTTTAAAGTCATCTGCATTGACTGTGAAAACTAAACATAGTATGTATAAATAAAAAGGTTGATGTATCGGCTAAACTGTTGAGTTCTAAAATGACACAGAGTTTTAGGCGACATGAAAAATGAAACTGCGTCAATGAATTATTTGCATTAGGCCGAATCAGGAGTGAATTGAATCCTTTGTCATGTACAATGCTACAGAAATTAGCCATGCCAAAAAACATGCGTTTTGACTAATTGACGCGACAATGCGGAAGGGGGAGATCGATGTCTTGCGCAGATTAGAACTGTAAAAAAAAGTCAAGTTTCATCTTGAGGCCTCAAGGTTAAATCAAATGTGCAACTTTATTTCAACATTGAAATCTTTTCCGCTCCCTCTTTTTGACCGTAAATCTCTTGTTATGTTCTACAAAATTTTTCATTATGTCGAAAACGTCACAAGAGGGATCTGCCCAAATAGATAAATTTTAAAATATTCTTAGCAGGAGGGAGGTTAAAATGATTTTTAGCCCATTACTATTTCTCTCTTTTTTTTGAGCATGAGGATCTTTCTCAAATTCCGAAACGACATTTCACCCCAGCGTGCAGTTTATATCTAAGAAACCGGTTGAGAAGAGGTGCATGCACAGTTAAGATATGTCTAGTCATCAGTAAGTCATTTCCTTAGATAATAGAAACTATAGATAGAGCAATGTGGCTTTCGGGTGGTATAAAATTGAAGCAGCAGCCATATTGAAAAAGTCGGTGCAGAAAATGGCGACGGAATGTTTACATTTTTTAATTTGTAAAATTACGTCAAAATAAGTACTTCAATTGTTCACAAGCGGCTTTTCTCAGCATATTAAAACATAATTTACAAGACCAAACCAAGATTACCTCGATTTTTTCCTAAATTCGTTCAGTTGAAAACCGTTAAATAATTCCAGCCGCCATGACACTTACGGATCTGTTCGTTTCCTCTTCTTCAGTGATGTCGTAACTCGTGTGATTGGTTATTAAATTTGCATCGTTTAAAGATTTTAGGAGTAATTAGGCAAAATTAAATTAAAATTTTAATCATTTCACATTTTTTTACGGAATTTTGACCTAAAACCTTTAGCTAGGAGATTTTGCGGTGCCACTAGTGTATACCTGAGGACTCGTAAAGGCGAACATATCTGCACCGACCTTCCGGAAACACCCGAAGATTTTTCGCCTCAGCCCGAAGTCCACATTGCTCTATCTATAGTTTCTATTATCTAAGGTCATTTCGGTCTTCCTCAACAAAAACCACATGCAACTACATGCATCATACCGTGTATGATGCATCCATCCTAGCATAAAATTTTCATCTGCATCATATATGTTCATCCGACCTTGAAGGGCAAAAAATTTTTTTATTGTTCTTTCTGTAATTGCTCTTTTTGATTTCTTACACCCTCATCACGAACTTGGCCATTGAAATCGTTCCCCTCGTGTGAAGGAATGGGAATATCCATTTCTTCCGGATTACCATACCCACACAAAATCTAGGCTTTATTCTTTGTTTGTCATTTACCTGCTAAAAGGTCAGTGAGGACCCATCTCAAATCAGAAATCACGTTTCGTGTGTGTTTGTAAGGCATTAACTATGTAATCACCAGAAACAAGGTACAAGTCATCAACATTAAGTCCATCCCTTATAAAGTGATGTAATTGGATACTTCTAGACGTTGAAAAAAAAGAGTGAAAACCTTGCTATTAGTCTTTATCTAACCTAACCACCTTAATAACTGCTTTACCTGTTTAATATTTTCGTGACGGAGCTCGTAGCTTTCAAAAAAACTTCTCTCTTCATTATAAACTGATTGTGTCGCTGATGAAGGATATGAGTTTGCGTGCATGCCTTAGCCACCTCTTCCTAATCGAGGAGATTGCGTTCCTGGAACTGGAATCATACAGCCCGTAAACTTCGAAGAAAAACACAATTGTACCTTGGTCACGATTTTGCAAAAATTATTAACCTGTTTTTTAATGGTATAGATTTCTCATTATTGTCGCGCGACCAAGTTTGATGAGAAAATAGGGTTTTCTTTAATGTTTTTATATAGACTCGCGTGGTGTGTGCATGATGATCACGCCATATACAACTCTCCGCATTTATAATGTTTGCCTTTGCGATAAAGATGATTCCGATTCCAGGTGTTGCCGAACTTTGATCTCGAAAAAAGGAAGCTTTTATATCTGTTCTCTCCTTGAAACTTGAAACTTTTCAAATATTGATTCTACAAATCAAAGATTGTTTTAGGTTATTGTCTTTCGTACAAAATCGAAGTGGTACAAGGTTTTGTATAAGTCTAATCGTAGAGATACGATAAATAAATTTCCGAATATTTGGTTTTTGACAAGAGATTACAAATTACGGATCAGAAGCACTTAGCTCAGTTGCATTATTTAAAGTCAGTAGAATGTTTAGAGCTTTGCTTGTCTATTAGAGTGATTCCATGTCTTTTCGTCATGACCTGTTGTCATTGGTACTATGTGGCATAGTCTTTCCGCCATTGTTTGTCATTGTCATGGGTAATCTTTTGTCATTGGTATTTTTTGTCATACACAGTTTTTGTCATTTATAATTCTTTTTCACGGGTAGATTTGGTCATTTATATATTTATGTCATTACTCTAGTTGGTCATTTTGTCAGTCTGTCATTGACTTTTTTCCCTAAAAACGTGTTCAGTCTATGATGCCATCCTTCGACCGTGTTGCTGGTTCTTGGGAGATTGTCAAGCACGCGTTGATAACAATTCAAGGTTTCGGGCGCGCCCCCTTTGTTTCCCCCCTTTGTTTTTGTCGAGATGGTCACAAATGGACAGCAATTCTTCCATGATTTCCTCTTTGAAATCCTCAAAGGTTTCCGCCACGTCTTCCACTGGTACAAACGCCAAAGCGAGCAGAGAATGGAATTGATGTGGCATCAATGGGCAAGTCATGTGATGAGGACGCTGTCAGGACAATGAATGTTATGCGACGATGGGGCAGCCTAGGAAACATTGTTTAAATAACGTGAGGGAGAATGCACAACGCTTGGGCATGGACTTCCTTAGGGGGAGGCCTTCATTTGCATCGATTGGAAGACGGCGGTAACTGCGGCAATAAGACTTTAAGTCCTGCAGAACTACCCGAGTAAGTCCTATAAAGCCAATCAGATCTCTTTACTAGTAGCGGGCCACTCCGCCACTGACTAATCCCCCGACTCTTAATATCAATTCGATTCCACCTTTATGTGAGCTTTTTTATCTTTATTTACCGTCTAGCTTTTGATAATATTATTAAACGTATTTTTTTTTCAAACTTAGGCGAGCTGATTGATGTTTTGTCCTTCACGATTTACTTGATGTAATTTTAAAATGTATACATCATTTCAAATAGGATTCGTGTTTTGATTTTCTAATTGTTCCCTCTCACATAATTGTGCAAATAAGTCCTATACTTATATAACGCATCTCTAATGTGATTCACAAATCCCAACATACGAAATATTTGTTCGAATCAAGGTCGAGCTTTTCAAGAGTCGGTGAATAAGTTCTATCGTTGTTCCCGATAAATGATTTCCTTAGGAATTCATCGAAGAAAGTTTCGATTAGTTAACTTAACAACTGTGATTCGATTTTTTACCGAGGAAAACTTTCTCTCCCCCCCTCTTATAATGATATGTGGATTGAAAATGTTCGACTGTCACGGGATGGAAAAAGTTTGTTCCGGGTTATTGCGCTACTCCTGTTCGTTCGAATATAATTGCAATAATTTTCATAAAAATTATACGAGAAGATGATTTATGGAAAGAAAAGTAATTTTCAAAATGTTGTAGCCTGACACGCAGGACAAAGGAAAGGGAAGAAACGTAAACGTTGACTTCAGGTTTTTTTTTAGGGGGATATTCGGGTCCTTATTATTTTTGACGTTGGAAGATGTCGATTTGACGGACCTGAGTCTGACAAATGATCCGTAAGAAATAGGGTTTCATCTTCGAGGCTTTAGCTCTCATATTTAGCTTTCCTAATCAATAAATCTTTTCCTTTTATTTATTTAAAATTAGAAGTTTCGTGCGATCGTGTGAGGGTATTGAGAGATTGACCTTTTCCAAGCGAAATAAAAAAAAATGTCCCTTGATCTTTACTTAAAAAAATCTTTTTCGTAAGATAAGCGTAATAGTAAAGGAAAGACTCAAGATGAAGATAAATTTTAAGTCGAAGATTTAGGTAGAGGATATGTTAAATATAGGCGGGATTTCTTTATTTGGATTTATATTAACACTTGCCACATATACAAAGAAAAAATCATCCCTTACGTTTCTTATGCACCTGTTATGTGAAAAGGAATAACAAAATCATCCCTCCTGAAAAGGAACTTATGTAATATTGCATAAACGTTCTGTTTTCAAGTTTTGAAATTTATAACCATTTTTATGGTATGAAAGATGATGAATATTATCTTGGTTTATTTTTTGTTGAATTCTTTTGTTCCGTTAGGGTTTGATGTAGGTATTATATATGAGATTGGGTTATTGGGTAAGGGACGTGAAAGCGTTATGTGGGAGAGGTGGAAATCGAATATTTTAATATTGCAGGTCAGGTTTCCAGGAGTTTGACTTTGAGCTCTTTGTAATTTTTCATTTGACATTTTTGTAAAAGGAGTAGAAATTAATAAATTTCAGTTAGGCAATAAGGAAATCAAGGCCTTAATTAAAGATTAAAAGATGATACAGACAATGAAAAGTGTGAACAGTTTTTTCTTCTGAGGACAAACGAATGAAAAATTTATGAATATTTTCCTTAATATTTTGTTTGACTTAGCTTTTAGATGCAACATTATGGACTGGATTTGGTTTTCTTTCTGTAGCTGAGGGTTTGGGTGTTTAGTTGCAGTCGCGACTTTGTCTCTTTTGCCTTGGACAGTTAGAGGACTGTACTAAAAATTAGTTTGCATGCAATTTATTGTTCCTTTAAGAGCTTTTTTAAAGCTTTGAAAAGTGTCTACATAAAATCAGTAGTCCTAGTTACTATTTTGTTTTAATGTAATGACATGACGAACCCTTCTGAATGAAATAAAAATTTTCCCTATCAGAAACTACAGTTGTACTTGTATTTACTTTTATTACTTTTGGAATCGCTTTTTCAAAACTAAAAGAAAATCATGATGTTTTTCGATTTCCCTTCAAAAGAGGCAGTGGTGTTTTTGCCTCTAGTAAAGGCGTTTTCAAAATTCTTCAGCTAAAATCGTCATTATTTCCCATTACATTACAGAAACTAAATAGTGCGCCTATAGGGGGCGCCCGAAGCTAAGAAAAAGTGTCTATGCCCACCAAAGCTTAAAAACATTTCTGGTAAGAGAGCAAGGCCTTAAACAAACACATCAAAAAAAAAAGGAAAATAATATAAAATGATGACAAAAGATGAAATCGATTTGTTTTGCAGCTCGAACTCCATTATCGCTAGCCATTCTGCAACATTTTGTTTTTATTGCATCAGAAATCGATCATGTAGTCGACTAAGGCCGTTTCTTTTATGATCTAAACTCTGGTTATATTCATCGATGTTATCCGATTGCTTTTCATTTTTCTCGCATCGTCGACGTTTCTAAGTTTTTTTTTCGGAAAATATTTCTATGTTGTGAGTTTGACGTTACTGAACATTTTTACGTAATGTTTTTTTTCTTGGCTCATAACTGATTCTTCTTCTTTTTTTTTTGTTTTTGATAATGGAACTAGTATGTCAATTTTCCTGTCTCTGTGACAAATGTCGACTCGAATGGCCCGAGTTTGCGTAAACATTAAACAGGTTTCTATGAATTATGTCAGACAAAACAATTTTATTTTTCTGTTTTTCTTATTCTTATCTACAAGTTCCAAGGTGTGTGTACGCGTAACGATCATCCTACATATCTTGCAGATTATTTTATGATAATGACTGTGCTCCGCACTTCGTCCAGTTATTTTCGATTGTTTACCTTTTAGCCGCTTTCTCTCTGCTTGCGCTAGTTCTTGAGTTTTCGATATGAAAAATTCTTAAAAAGAGAATTGTATTAAAAAAATTGTTTCTATAATGTTATATCAGTGCCGCCGAGACGGCTGTATAATATTTTTTTTGCAATTATCAATTTCTGGTTTTAACCTTTGGACTTAATATTAAAAATTCCTCGTCTCGCATACTTCATCGTGGTCAAATGCCTTTAAACCGAAGCAACCTTTCGCGGCCTCTTGACTTTTTTTAAAAGTCTATTTTTAAACGACCGCGAGCTTCTAATATCCTCTCTTGCCTAGATTAAATTTAAGCGTCGAATTTCACAGGTGATAAGGAATCGTGTAAACACTAAGATAACGTTTGACAATGTACCCATCGTCTTCCTCAAACAATTGCTTAAAAAATTGGCGCTCAATTAATAACTTCGACTCTCTATTTGTTTTAGTTTCGAGGTCTTTATCCTTTTGAGGAAGGAAAACAAATTTTTGGGCAAGAAAACATCAATTAATCGCATGGTCTCTAACGCACATGACCCAAGCGTTCTCTTTTTCGGCCCTAAAATTTTTCTCGATACCGGAAACGCAGCCACTTAAAAAAGGTCGTTAATTGAGGAGGAGACGTAACGTCATTTTATCGCATCGTGATATAATCAAGGACGTTAAAGTATTAAAACGTCTGGCATATTGCTGACGACAAATATTTTTTATTCGGCCGGCCACTTGCGAGAGAACATGGACTTCCGCGTGAGATTCGTTTTCTATTATTTTCTTTTTTCGCACCCTAGATAGCCGTATGACGTCAATCGCCAGGTTTAATAATGTAAAAAGATTGTTATTCAGTTCGTAAAATGTTAGGTACAAAGCAAATCTTCCTAGGTCAAGATTATAATCCGAACATGCATGAGATTTCAAGGTTAGAGTTAAGTACGATTATGGTCGAGTGGACACTATCAAGTCGTTTTTTTTTTTTTTGCTCGTCACTAACTTTGTTTTTCTTCTCTTAAATATATTGTGAATCGAGTCACACTATCGTATACTTAATTATGCAATAAAGGATGTTGAACGCTGTAATAAGACGGTTATGTACTATCTTAAATTATGATATTTAATTAGTCAGGGATAGATAAGACTTTCGTTATGACTTGGATATTGTCGATGTGTTTGCAGTGGCGTCTGGAGAAAAAAAATTAGTATACTTGCTTGGGAAAATTAAAAGCAAAATGAACTCTGGTAGAAAGAGCGCGTATTGGCTCAAGCTTTTGCATTGTCTTTAAATATTTATCATTGCTAGCCTTGTTAAGATATTTAAATAAGACGTTTTGAGGCAATCGAATCTAAAGTTTATCTTCGTATTTCTTCAGATACCTCTTTTCTAGAACTGCAAAAACAAAAGACCCACCTTCTGATGAAAAATTTTGGATTAGGACATTCGTTTACGGCTTGCTTTTATGTCATCTACTTGAGATCGCCTGAAAGCTTCCACTTCTCTACCAATCAGCTGCCACTTATGTCCAAAACAGTCAACGATTTTTTGTGCACACAAAATCGCCTCAATGTTTTCTTATCTAACCTAGTAAAAGCAACGAAATAAGGGGGAAAAATTAACCGAAATCTTAACCTCAATTTTCCTGCAGATGTTTTTTGTATACGCACATAAGACATAATTGACACAATTGATTGTTATTACTTTACCCATGTAAATAATATTGTAAACGATTTATCATTTCCAAGAGCGGTTTCTTTTTCCCTTTTTAATTTTTTGTTTATTATCTTTTCGCCGAACTCAACACTTCCCGTATTATTATACATTTTACTGATTGTAAATCTAGTTGTTACATTGTCTATTCTCCTTTTTGCAATTTAAATTTTTTTTATTTCTAAAAAAAAATCCAAGAATTGTTGTATAAATTAGACGAAGACAAATTTTCGTTTGTGGCCATCTTTTGTGAAAGAAATTACCCCGAGAAACAACGCGATCATTGTACTTATCATCAAAGATGACAACATTACTAAATGAATATTCATGCTAAGTTTAGCTACAAGGAAAAAGTTTAGGGCTAAACTAAAGGACTAACATTATTTCTTAACCGGAAGCTCAGTAGCGCAAACTTTTGGTTATTAACATATATTTGTTGAAAGTTGTAAATCATTCTGGTGGAGATTAAATTACATTATTACACTTATTTAACTGCTTTGCTTAATGTTTCACACTTGTGAAATATTCGGTTAGGGGCCTGGTAAATGTTTTTAACATTTTTTTTTTGTGCGTGTATCCTTCACGCAAAGAAAACCGTATCTGTTCGATAACGCCTTGGAGTCTGATAAATAAGACTCATATTTGTGACATAAATAATGTTTATTTTACGGCAAATTAAACATTACGTTTCGCAATATTTGCGATATCGTATGTTAAACGTAAGCGATGCGTTTCATGAAGGAAGTCTCGATCCATATACTGAAAAACAGACTCTCACTTTCGTTTCCAACTCGAGTCACAGCGACAATCATGGCCATTTACAAGTGCAGGAGATTGGGAAACGAACCGAGAAAATGCTAATTTAGATTCACCAATAGGATATAAAGAGTCGGGGCCGGTTTTTTCTCTACATCTATTTTCGATTTTCGGGAGGGTTTTTTGTGTGGAGCCATTAAATCAAAAAACCATTTGAAGGAAATGTCACGGTTTAAGTATAAGAAACACCCGAATACGATTTAAGTTAAAAATAACAGTAATTCTTTATTGTCATTGTCACGAACTCGGTCTCATCGGTTTTGGGATAACATTATGACTCTGTCCATTTTCGTGTTTAAATAATGCACGGTTGTTTTTGTAGGACTGTCCCAACAATCAAAAAAGTCGATTTTCTAAGGTTTAAAAAAATAATTGGTTTTGTTAGTAGTGATAAATTGATCGTTCGATAAATGATAAAAGAAAGCTGGCTAGGTCGGAAGGTCTCAGGTAGTCTATTTAGAAAAAATTAATTGAAGGATTAAAGGGCTGCAGTCTTGAGAATCTAAAGTCCTAGGGTAGGTTTAGTTGTTGGACAAAGACAGACGTCTTATGTAGTGAGCCGATTATATTTAAATCCCTAGTTTAAAATATTAGGAGATAGAGGGATGTCGCCATGATTCGAGTTAATCAAACACTTTGGCAGTTGTGATTTTGACCAATCTTGTGTTAATAGTATCACTGCAAGTTTCCTGATACATCTTTTCAGACAAAAAGGTGCCTTTAAGGTCTAGCCTTAAAAGTATTTCTGACCTCTTCAGCCTTTAGGCCAAGAGCCATAATGGGCGGGAATTTATTCTGAATTTTCGTTTTATTTAATAATAACATTGAATATTTCGACCATATTAGAGGGCTCACTTCCGAAAATATTCTCCCAAAATGGAATCTTCATTTGCATTTTTTGAATGGGTAGTAATTAAACATGATCACAGGAAATGATCGGATACACCAGAATGATTTCCTAAGCTTGACGGCAGAAAGGGAACCACGTAAACACAATCTGTTGTCTCTTAGAACAATGTACGTTATAAATTAATCGTACGATTGAATGACTTATAAAAACAGTGGCAAATACTTGCTCTCCGTTGTTTTTACGTAAATTCTGTGTCTGGCATGGCTCTGCAGACTGATACAGAGTAGTTGCTTATTTATTACTTGAATGGTAAAGCTCAAAGGCCATTTATTCCGTAAGAGGAAAGTCCTCTGTAGCGTTTCAGTTTCGTAATCACGTTTTGCTGAAAGAACAAAATGCATCATCATTTGCTGTACTGTGGTTCAAAAGTTTCCCTGCCTTATCTCTTTACAGTGATTTTTTTTTTTACATTTCAGACTTTTTTAAGCTCATCAGTTTTTTAATTTTATGTTTTTTTTGCCCAACGGTGAAGGTTATTTCGAATACCCAGTAGTAAGCATTATTGATGTATACAAGGAAATGTTAAATCCTAATTTACTTTAAATATTTATCGTAATCAGCAATTTCAAGGATCACTGATTTCAAGTACAAATAAGCTCTAAAATATAAACCTTTCGGAGTAGGAATCGTAATGGGAAATGTTTATCATAGGCCAAATTACATGCAGCCATGCTTTCAGTTTTAGGTTTCTCTCATTGAGTGCCCGACCTACCCGGTACCTCATTTTACCGACCCCGGTAACTTAAAAGTTCATTTCAAACTCATTTTACGTAACTATTCATCTGAAATCATTTTGAAGCAGTTGAGCAGCTAGACTACATTTATGATCCCAACATGATCCTTATGAGGATTCCAAGGACATTTCCTCTCTGAATCCACCTCGGATTGCCATAATTTATAAAACATTTTAAAAACCATAAATTTTGAACATTTTCAGCGATGTAACAAAAATAAACATTTTAATAAAACATTAAATTTTAACATGATATGTTATATGATAGCCAGAGTAGTTCAAGGACAAGGTTGGAAAATTCTTATATTTTATTTTAATCAGTTATCATATCCAATCCATTTACATTTTACTTCTTTCGACTGACCAAGAAATCTGACATGCGGTTTCAACCACCATCTTTGTAACGTCCTTCCTCGGCGATAAATCCGTCTACTTCCACATCGGGCTCAGGCATACCATTGCGTGCAATTAGGCAGATAATTAACCAATGTTCCAAAAATATAATAAATCAATGAATAATCGAAGTGTGGAAATTTTGGTAGAATAAATATGCCTGTAATAAGTCACGTTTGTTTACAAAATAGCGTTTAATTATGTAAACGTTTTGACCAATTGTGACTTGTATTCTTCACCGAGCCCATTAATTAGTCCAATGAATGAAAAGCCAGATAGTGGCGTGTTGTTTTTTCCTTTCCGAAACAATGAGATTTCATTACCATGGTTCATTATTCCTTATGCCTTCGGTTGTGAGTATAGTCACGTTCGGCTGTCGATGTGAAAAAAAATCCTCTTTTCTATATTTTAAAAAAAATTAATTTCTTTTTCATTCACAAAAGATGACATAACGTAATTAAAAGTTGATCGATTTTCGGATGACTCTTCAAGGACGGACTCATTAGGACCCTGTCATATACGTGTCTGGATGACACTTCTACCGGTAGTTCAATGACCGATTTTACACAATTGACTGATTCATCTCGTATGATTAATTAACTCACGTTATACACCTAAATGAGCTTTTTTTATATATAGATTTTCCTTTGATACTTATTAAAAACAGTCTTTGTGCTTCAGTAGTGGATGGGTTAAAGGCTGCTCATTACGGCTCGACTTGATAAGTTATTTGTCATCCAACTTCGCCTAGTACAGCGCGCAACGAAGAGGTCCATTTTGTTAATAAACTCAGATCAGAAACAAAACCATCCGAGAATAGATGCGAGTTGCACTGCTAAACTGAAGTGGCAACGGGTAGGTCATGTGGCCAAGCAAGATCAGGGGCGGAGGGCAGTGGCTTTAACACAGTAACAGCAAAAAGCAAAAGAAGACCCTTAAAGCAAAAAAGGTGGCACGACGAAATAATTGAAGTAGCTGGAAAAAGCTGGTTTCGAAGAGCAGGGGACCAAACTGCATGGATAAGATTGAGAGAGGCTTATGCCCAGGAGTGAATACAAAAAATCTGAAGGAAAAGAAGAAGAAGAATCTTTTAATTTCAAAGCCATGGGACTCGTAGCTTGCAGCACATTCGGGCTAATGAACAGTCCTAGGCAAAATATAGATGGTGAATGTCAATATTAAACGGACAGACATAATACTGCTTAACTTTATGGTTGACACCACTAATCAAGAGATCTTCTTGTTAACTGGCTCAACAGGATTTAGGCCAAACCCCTGCCAGCTTTAATGGTTTCACTAGATTTTTAACAGCCGCCACGGACGAAACCCACATGCAGGGTAGATTTGCTTTTAATTTTATCGCTGACGATATCATCTATGTCATATATTTTGGAATGCGATTATAGTTTATCAAAACCGGGTGAAAGGTTAATGTTGCTATTTTTTGCCCTCTATACCAGCTATAACCGATTCGGGTCACATTTTCCTTTCGCGCCAAAAAAGTCACATTTATTCTCATTCGGGAGTGGTTGTGAATTCTGTGGCCAATCGATGTGAAGATGGTGTTACATCACACTTATTCGTTTTATTTGCATATTTTAACTCGAACTACTCGTTAAACATCACGTTTTGGATGTTTTTTTCTTTAATCATGACTGGATAACGAATTCGCTTTGGTGTTTATTTTAAACTCTTTCGCGCTTGCGCAAAGACTGAAATAGTATTATTCGTAGTAGCCTTTTTCTTTTTTTTGTTAAGTGTCCATGCATACGCACCAGACTTATGGCATCGGCAATTTACTAATGATATATAGGTCGAAGTGAAACAATACAAGTCACGTATGCATTTCAGAAAGGTGTACGTGATGTCCTTACTGCTTATCGAACGTGAACCGTTTCCGGACGGAATCATTACAATTTTATTCCCATCTAATTTGACTTTAAACTAACTTTCTTCTACGGTTTGTGGTCTACGTGTCGAAATATGAGTTCAATATCTCGAAGTTCGACCGGTTCGATGTTTCTTACCGTCCTTTACCGGTTCGAAACTAAATTTTTAAACGAATTTTCGAGATTCTATATAAAGAAATGAGTATCTTGTTGTAGTCCAAGGGCAATAAGTAATGTCTGTGTAGGAAGTATGAGTCGAGAGATTTGTCTTCGTTTTTTTATCTAGACGAATATTGGCATCGGTGACCGGCTGTAGATGTATTAATGAGTAATCGATGACGAGTTTTTTCAGTTGGACTTTGTGGAGGTGCTTACTCGTTGATAACACAGGGGGAGGTCGTTTCCTACCGTTAAGCTAATATCGCGAATGTGAGGAATTTTTCGTTAAGGCTTCTTTTTCTTATGAAATAGGGCACGCGCTTAATGGATGGTTGTCATTTTTTTCGCGCATAGCGACTATTCGATTTAAATAATGAATGATTCATTTGAAAATGGGAAAAATACTCGCACAAGGGGATCTCGATTGCATTTTATTGAAATTTTTTTTCATGATTTGTATTTTAGAATGATTCTTGCTGTATCGCTAAAAAAATTAAAATCCTCGTGATAAAATCTCAATTAAGGCCTCTGTGACAGGTTTTTAAATCAAAGTCGAGAATTACTGAAACCGGGAGCAAGGTACTGTCATTTGATGATTGCACACTTGTTGCAATATTTAATACTTATTTTTCTTCTATTATTATTATTAATCGAATCACGAATTTGTCAATTCTAAAGCGTTTAAAATAACATTAAAGATTCATGAAAAAACCTTGAGAGAAACTTTGCATCATTCATTCATTTCTGCTAACTCGAAAATAGATGAATTAGTTAAATTCTCGTTTTACATCTCTAAACAGGAATAAAGATGAAAAAACCGAATATGAATACGAATGTGTTGGCGTGTAGGAAAATCCCTCTTTTGTACTCCGAGAGGCACAAAACTTGTTTACCCATTAAAATCTCCGGAGCGGGAAACATATCTCAGAATTAATCCCGAAAAAGAGAGAACGCACAAGGACTCTCTTTCTCCTTCCCGTTCTTGTTTATTTTTTAATTCTATATATATATGCTTCCTTTGGAAAATAACTCTGGGATTAAAAAAAAAATCTGGAGTAGTTGGGAGTTTATGTATATGTGAGCAAGGCCCCCTACCCCACACCTCCCCCGCGGGTCACCGTCTCATTTTTTTTATTGTGTAAGTTGTGGACAACATCTCAAGGGCAGATCACTTTTTTTAAAAAAACTTCTTTCTTCCTATACGTATAAAAAGCGTAATCCACTCGAGAGGGAAATGTAAACTAAATTTTTTGTTTGCGTTTACGAAACTGGGTCGAATTCAACATTTTCAAGATGTAAAGGAAATAATTTATAAATAAACGAAACAATCGTCCTTGAGTCAGCGATAAAAAGAACCATTTTTTAACCTGAGATATATACAAGAAATGTATAAAAGTGAATTTGTTTAAAGTTGAAAGCTTTGGTTAAAAAATTTAGCTATTAACCTAAATCTCGACTCGTTGTTGTAGATTTGTTCTTATCGACAAATAAAAATTTTGGCCTATATTATCATACAAAAGGATGAAATTATTTTCCCAACTCACCTTTTTAGGGTGTGAGTCGGGCAAAACTTGCTGAAGTCACTGTCGAGGTTGCCCAATTTTTCGGGCTCGTATTACCAGACCTCGAAACTGCGCCCAATTAGTAATATAAAGGTCAGGCAACTAAAAGAAATGAGTTTGCCCTTACTCATGTGAAATCCGATCTATGCACCAGTACACTAATACACCAACGCAAGCAAAATTATGCCAATGGAGATATCGGCAATTCTGATGAGGCGCCGTACAGGTTTATTTTGGATGTGGCCAGTATCATAAAAAAATTTCACGGCTTTAACCATTAATTTATCCAACATCAATTGAAATGAACTTGAAATGCTTTACAAAAAAATTCATTTCTAATGTTTTTTTTTTTATCTTAATTCCCTACTGGGTTTACGTGTAGATTTTTTTATTTAATTTCTTCTTTGTTGGAGTAGTGAAAAACCACATTTCCCTTTGATAAATCAACGTAAGAATCTTTTTCTAAACCTAAGGTCATAAATTAGGTATGATGGAAACTTAAAATGATTTAGATTTGCGTCATTAAACAATATTGACTTATGTTTTTTAAGGATAAAGGATCCCTCATCTCTTCGCCAAGAGAGCCTGTGTACCTTTGTTTTTCAAATGCAGGTCAACCTAAAGGAGACATACTAATTTTCTTTACACACAAAAGCCAATATATGTTAATTTTAACCTTACATCATTTTTCTTTTTCATTTACAATTTTGTTTTTTTAATGAAAACGATTATAAGTCCCACACCCTGTAAACCAAAAGGCAAAAAAAACCGAGGGAGATAATTTTAGGAGTTATAATTAAGCATTTTCGAAAAAAACAAAGAAGTCCGTTTATCACCCCTTGTTGGGTTAGCTAAAGAAGCCAAAAGAGGAGTTTCTTGTTGACTATTCAATAAAGTATAAATCAAGATTCATTAAAATTATCTTTACGGTTATTATAATTATAAGTTATAAAAGACCTAAAGGTGACCTTTTCGATATCTATTATGACCGTAAAGTCATTGTTCTTCCATTCTTATGTTCTTTTCGTGAAAACCAGAGGTTTCAATTATGAGCAATGATGCATAACCAGAATTGTTATTTGCCACATAGATTTTTTTTAACGAAGGCAACTCGTTCTCCCTTTCATTTTTTTTTGTTTTAGGAGATTAATGAGAAAAGGTAGAATCGTAAACCAATCTATGAATGTTTTAGATATTTTATAATGATACGATCTCGGTATGGATTACTGGATCCTTTTTTTCGGAATCTCGAAAACTCTCTTTTGTGTTTAATATTCAAGGTTTGGAAGACACGAAAAAATTCGAAATTATTTCGAAGAAAAAAATTAAACGTGCGGGTTTAATGTACTTTTTTCCTGTTGTGTCGTTCTCAGCAGGGTGCGCTGTCAGCAGATATATCTGATTCATTAATTCTCTTAGCTCATCGTGTTCTTTCGTGTGGATTCATTAATTATCGTATGATCGTTTGTTCAACGCGATTCATTTGGATCGATCATAGTTGATTTTTTTGTATTGATCGACCCTATTTTGAGAGGATTAATCATTTTATATCAATGGTCGGTCATTAGGAAATTGAGCAATAGGCGAGGCATTTTTTTAATCTTACTTTTGAATTCGGTTTTGTTTTGGAAGATGTGGAACTTGATGAAGATCAAGATCGAGCAAGCAAAAAGATGTGATTGGTCTTCTTAAAAAAAATAGCTTTTGAAAATGTATTCCTGAATCCTAATAAGAATGATTTCTTAATTCTCATTAGCAAAGCTCCTGTCATAGACTGTACCAATCAGCACTAATGGAATTAACTTTTTTCTTTTCTTTTTCTTTTCTTTTATCAAAATTTATTGTATACGACAGCGTTTTTCGTGTACCCCACAAATGGCAAGCTGTTGCGAATCAGAAAAATCTGTTCTTGCCTTCCATATACGCAGAGCAAAAATTTAAAACTCGTTGTTTCACTTGATTTTAGTTGATAAAAAGTTTGCAGCTATAAAAATTACACAGAGAACGTAATTAAAATCTAAGAAAGTAACCAAAACAAAAGGGCCCAATTTCACAGCAAAGTTTAGTCCCTAATAAAATATTAATTAAAACGAGCTGCAAACTTTTTCTTTTAAAAAGTGAGAAAGAATAAGAGGAAATACTACATATTACAAAAGTTTTTACTTTTTTAAAATTTTCCCTTCAAATATTTTATAAGATGGTTTATTTAGCAAATTCGTAAGCATCCTACATCTGTAATAAATTGGACATGTATAGGTTACACAAAAAATACGCATTCTACTGACCTTTATATCTTTTAATCTAGAAAAAATAAATTCGTGTTTATATGGGAGGTTCTAGCTGCGAAAAAAAATGCTAATCTCCGAATCACCTTTTTCTCAAACGAAGCAGATTGCTAAATAGCGGTTACACGTAACTTCCGAGTGCCGGGTCACGATTTTCATTTTTTTCAAAATCGAAACAAAAAAGTAAGAGCTTTAGCGACCCGGTTTCATCCCGTTCTACGTTATAATTTAGCAAAATGGCACTCCCAAAACCATTGTAGATCGCCTTGAAAGTTTCCATATCGCAAATCATAAAGTGATAGTTTAAGTCCCTGAAAACAGTAAAGTTAACAGCTGATTCGAAGGTGACACGCACTCTCGACTCCCCCTCTCGGTCCCCCGGAGCAGTAAACCCGGCCATAAAAAAAAGGAGAAGAAATATAATAGAAAAAAAAAATTTTAATAACATCTTGATGTATCTTTGTTAAAAAATAGAAATTAATATCCTAGTTGTCCTTGAACGTTGTTGTTGTTTTTCAGTCCCTTTATTTTTTTTATTAGCATCTTACATTTTGGCTTTTTTATGCTCGCTCTTATGAGTCGTAAATAACGCTTTTTTTAAGCTTTTACACAAGGCTAAAATCGGTGTTGCCAATAACTAGTTTTACAGCACCAAAGGTATAAATGGTTTGTTTATAAATTTTCATTGGCGGAACCACAGGGGGCGCTGAGAATGCTACAGTATCCGAAAATAAAATATTGAAGGTCTGTTTCACAAAATATTGAATAGGACGACAAATAATTGAGGATTAACCTTTTGGAGATCGCAGTTACGTTTTAGACGGTTGTGCCACCTATATCTATAAAATTTGCAATAGGTTGCAACTCAGGATTTCAATTTAAGCTAAGATGAAGTTAGGACCGGAAGGCCGATTTTAAAAGTTAAATTTCTAGCGTCAAGTGGTAGTGGTGGCTCGAACCTCTGTCAAGCGCCTGAAAAAATGGGCTGCTTGTAGGAGAAAAAGTTTACTTAAAAATCGATATCGACAATAACTGAGGGAAATTTGCTTTGACATTTTTTTAATTTTTAAGGGCTCGGCGTTATAAATTACACTTCTGATGATCTTTAAGGGTTCGGCCTGCTGGGCGTACAACTGTGGCTCTAAAATTTTGACTATATTCGCTAAAACCAGTTCGGACACCCTCAAATGACAAAGTCTGAGAATTTTCAAATAGAACACTCCGTCGATTTTTCGAAATATCCCCCATGTTTATTTAACTAAAGCTTCGTTTTCACTTGGTTTATTATTTGTAAAAATAATTCCCACTTTTTCGTTCACATCGATGGGTTGACATTTTAGATTAATATCATTGTGTGAGTAGTTGTTGATGGACAAAGACGGATCACGGGATGAAATAATAAAAAAAAGGGTCCTATTCGAAGGAGGCAGCATCTCAATGGAACATTATGATTTATTAAGATGATGGAACAACAAAAAGTACTGGTTTCCCAATTCTTATTTTTTTTTTTACTGCTGGCTTTTTTTACAGCATCTCGTTTTATATCCTACATAATTGTGCAACTACAACCGGATTGTATTGGAATCTTTTCAATCCTCTCGTATTTGTATAACAAGAGAAGACGTTTTACCGGATCGTGTTCTTTCTTCTTGAAAAAAGAAAAAATAAGAAAAAAGAAAGTTGAATGAGAGTGAAAGAAAATGAGGACGTGAGATTTTCTAACCAGAAAAGCTAAGGGAACGTATTATGTAAATGAAACTGCCCCTTTTTTTTTTGTGAAACTTAAGTATGCGGGTAAGCCCTAAAGCGATGATTTTTTTTACGAATTTTGATTTATTATAGGGATTTAAACTTTTAATATGTCGTGTAGCGTGACGGATGTAATTACTCAAAATTTGAGCTAATCATAGTTTAACTTAAAGTTGCAATCGATCACTATCTTTTATAATAGTTGTTTCATTATTATTTTTATTGGTTCCATTATTTTCATGTTTATTAATTTCCCCGTTAAAATTAAATTATCTCGAAACATTTTTCAATAAAAAATGTGATTCATGTTTATTTACGGGGAAGTTAATTTCGGAGGTTGTTATTAATGGAATTTATTTATTCCATGCGAAAGTTTTTTGAATAGTTATGGCCATTCCAGATCGGAAACAATAAAATTTGAATTCTAATTGGCTAATATTTTGGATCTTGAGTTAGATACTGATATTCTTCTGCTCAAAGTATTGATTGTCATTTATTTACCGGTGTCTAAGAATATGATATTAAAAGTGTGCTGTTTCAACACGATTTTGAGTTTTGTTTTTTTTCGAATGCTCTAGTCGTAAGTATGTGGACATTTTTTTGATTGTCCACCCAAAGGTTTGGGTGCTGCGTCCGTTGAATTTGAGTTGAGAGGTAAAAAAGGACGACTGCAAATCAGGTTTTGTAAACTATTTAAAATAAATTGTTTTGGTAAATTTTAATTTAGCCGGTTATATTCGCATTTAATATTTTAACTTATTCAATAAATTATAAATTTATAAACACGATTCTTCAAAACAAGCTTTTGCTCCCAAACCCTGAACAAATTATTTTTATTTCGTAAAATGTCGCTGAACGAATTCATTCCGACTTATTTTGATATTCATAACTTTAGGGAAAAAAATAAAAAAATAACATGGAAGGGCGGGAGTTTTCGAAATGAATAATTGAAAACCGTTTTCCGCGAAAAATACCGGTAATGAAGTATTCATGCATGAACTATGATAGATATTCTTCTTTCTGCGAACAAGATTAGACTTTTAAAAATGATGAACTGTGAAGAATAAATCTGTATATAACGCGCTCTTATTTTGACAAATAAATATCCGCTCGCAAATGTAAAAAAGCCATGAACGTAATATCAACCGGCCCTCCGATTTCATGTTTATAATTACCCGAAATTTTGCATAGTAACTATTTTTGTTGATGAGAATAAAAAAAAATATTTATAGATGAATTACACACACGACAACTGACTCGATAAAATTAAGAAGAAAATTACATAATCAGTAGTTTTTTGGATACATCAGCAGTGGAAAAAAAGTAATCAGCGCTTTGTATGGATTACCTGACGCCAAATAAGTTAATTTATTTTAAAAAGGCTGATTTCATCGTAAGAAATACAGTGGCGGGCTTGAAGGTGCAAACAAACTAAGCTCATTTGGAGCTGCAACTTTAGGGCGAGGCCCGTCGTTAATCCGCCACTGGATAAGCTAATAAAAGTCATCTTCGGTTTATTTGTGGAAAAGTCAAGGGGGAACTGTGAAAAACAAATTCGAGCAAAAGATGCTCATCATATTTTCCGGTTGATAATGATGTTGTTTACTAAGAAAATGAGTAACTTCCTCCTTTATGCTAGCGATATACACTTCTTTATAACTTGTTTACGAAAGTAGTTTACCCAAACTGCGGTAGCCTTCTTCGGAAAAACAGCTCGGAATGTAAAAACTTTCCAAAGGCACAACAAAATATTATTATAGCAATAGAGTTCCATTCTTTTTTAGATAAGGAAAAAAAAAGTAGAGTTAGGAGATACGGCACAGTCACAATAGTTACAGTTAATAAATTTCGCATCTAAAATTGTGACATATTGTTGGACATTTGACCTGGAAACTCTTTCCGGATTGTGAATCATATGAAATGGTTACTAATAATGACAAAATATTTGTTTTAATAAAAACAAACGTGATTAAAAGGGTCAACAATGAAACGTTATTACGTCAGTAAATTTTGCAGTTTGCACGACAAACCGTATTCCCTTTTGTCCTCTTTCACCTTCGTATAAAATCGGATGAAACGTTTGCCGAAACTTTTCAATCGTTTCAAAGTTTGGCTTAATCCCCCGAGGTTATCAATGCGTGAATTTTCGATATTTTTTTTTGTTTCCAAGTAATTATACTCCTCTCCCTAAATCTGCATTATAGCTTTCAAGCGTGATTCGATGAGATCTGCCTACTCGAATATCAGGAGAGCGAAGATGAACCATTATTCAACAACCTAGGTTACCTTGATCTCTCCGGTTGACTTTGAATCTCATTAAACAACCAACCTAAAAATCTTCGGTTGGAGGCACACGTGCTTAGTTAAGGAGTTATCGCGATCCTCATCACTTTGTTCAAAGATAACAATGAAATAATATGGGGATGTGAAAATTCATAAGAATTTACGGTGTGGATATTAATTTAAATCACAATTCATGGTTTATATGAAACATATGATAATAAACATGCACCGGATTAAGTTTTTTTAATTGAAGAATTCAAAAATGGATTTAGGAAAATTATGGTCCGAACCTTTTTTTGGAGCACATAAATGGAAAAGGTTTTTAGGCGGGATGATGGGTAAAAGTCCTCGATGTTACACGCTGCTAACTTTTAGCTGTAGCAGACTGTAAATTCTAATAGACACGATTTTAAAAAGCAAAGCCAGCTGAAAGGCATTAAAAGGGGTCAGGTGTAATAGAATTTAATTAAGTTTCAGGCCAGTACAGTTCCATTTCACAGGTGACTTACACTGTCACTAAAACTTTTCGAATTTAAATGCCAAATTTTTCAGGATCTCGTCAGTCATGTGCTGAAAACATATTGATGAATGCGTTTTGGTTTAGGAGTGCATCTTTTGAAACAAGCCGAAGTGATATGATTTTTCTTCAATGAAGAAAGCCAGGGTTAAAGCAGGTAATCAGGCTGCTGGCTGTAACGATGCTTCAATAAATCCGATTTTGTCTCGGTAATCTCCGTTTGCATTTTCCAGTTCGCATATTCTCCAAAACCTCAAGGTTGTCGTTGAACAGCATTGCCTATTTATTGATCTTGTTCTTTTGACTGATCGCAGTGGATATCCATCGAGTGATGGGGTCGCCACTTGTCGACGTCAAAGCCATCCTTTTTCCGAAAAAAATTAATTATGTCCGGGGAGAGCTCACACAATCTTGAAAATGTCAGCTTTTTCAGTTTACCGAATCCGAAATAACGAATTGCCGTAACAACCTAATCCGTTAACGCAAACCCGACGTCAAAAATATATCAGATATATATTCAGCAGAAAAACATTTCAAAAAATCAAAGATAAATGTCAGCTGTTGCGGATCTAAAATTGTGATCTCGGTTCATACACCTCTTTTTCACCAATTGGTACATTCTGTTTAAGTTATAAATAATCAAGTTTTACGTAAAGAAAAAAAAAAAGAAAATGATTAAACGCGTGTGTTGCTCCAAGCAGTCTACGTAATTCGGGTCTTTCTGTAGCTTTTGGCAAACGTTCGTGACATTTTTTTTTTCCCCCGAATACAACGAGACCAAAATGATTTTTTGTTAATTAATCTCTCTCATAAAGCCCTCATTCACTATGTGTTAAAACGAAAACCTTTGATGAAAAGCAGTAACGAATATAAATAGTAATTACATCACGTACGTAGGCCATACAAAGGCAAAGTCAATTTCAGGACACAAGCAACACTTGTTTAATATACACAGTAAGCAGCTTTCTCGATTATTAAAACGAAACAAGGTCCCTTGATTTTCTTGAAACTTAAGGGAAAATTGGAAAGTTGCATTATTAAGCGGGCATAGGCTCTACGTGCACTAAATTATGTAGTTCACATATGCAGGCAAGCATTGTTTTGACAATACGGGTGTGTTATTTGGGAGATTTCAATACGTTACAATAACTAAACTGAAACCTGTAATTACTCGACAATATGGATTGTTCGATTTCCATTTACTTTTGTTTCTTCTTTCTTTTGTCATTTTCTACTTTCGAGGGGGTAAGGGTATGTTATTCGATTATCGGGGATAGAAGAAAAGAATACGAATCTAACAAGAAGACATGTTTCTACGGTTCCCTTTTTATTACGGTCGTGAAATAGCAATTCGAAAGGCTCGAATTTTATATTTCGTGACTCAACTACAAAGTCAGGACTTTTTTCTTACTTTGATTTTAGTGTATTTCGTCCAATAAGTATGAATTTTGAGTCGTTTCTGCAACGTCAAAATCAATCCGGAGGATTTGTTTAAAAAATAAATTGTCAGGCTAGCCGATTTTTCAATCGTAGATGGGCTCGCTTTGATACTCGAGGCGACGATGTTCATAATGGAAAAAAAACCATAAGTAACCCCCTGAAAAAACTGGATGCCCTACAGTTGTACAAATTAATATGGTTTGATATAGAAAACAATCGACCGTGAACATGATTTGTATGAACTTGACTTCGCCAAGGCAATGTAGATAAATCTTGAAACAATATCAATTGCCCTGCAACTTAAAAAATAAAAAAATCGTAATACGGCTTTTGTTCATTTTTCTTGGCGAACTCCCTAATGATTTTTGAACCAAGTCCTAAAATGTTAAATTCCTTACAAGTTACAAAGACTTGCTTTTTACAATACAAAATAGCTACGGCCAATTAAGTTGGAAGATACATAATCGTGGATCTGATCGACTATTAGAGCAAAAGGTTGAGAAAACATGTCGAAAAGCGTGTAAATAAATTCTTAGAATTTAAAATAAGAGATGATGAGGTTTCAAAAGGATTGCCGCAAGCTGTTACGTGAGCTTATGCGAAGGGTTATGTCTTGATAAAGTACTGCGATGGAAGAATCAAATGCTAATTTCTACGAAATACGAATGTGAGGACGAAACCATATAATTACTTAAATATCTAGAGTTTCGAAAACAAAGGATGCCGGAGTGCCTTGATATGTCTCTAAGCTGCGGATTTGCTAGGATAATTTTCTTTTTGTGATTATTTTCTAATTTGCAAAAAAGGGAATATCCCTTTTTATAATCTCTCCTGGTTGCGGAATATCCGGAATTGGACCGGCGGGTTAACTGTAGAGGAGCTATTCCGCATGGCTGCCGATCGTAAAAGATTTAAGGAGCTCGTCGGATTGATCGCGTAAGCTCGTGTGCTAGCAGGGCACCCAAAAAAGAAAAATTTTGAAATAAAAATTGGTTAAAAAACGGTTTTGTGAATTAAAACTCAGTAAATCGAATTGTTGAATTCTGATCGTAGGGCTGAAGCTATCAATAGTCGAGATTGAGCTATCTAATAATCCTTTCGAAACACTTAAAGATCTCTAATTGAAATGGTTGGACCTGTTTAGCTTATCAAAGCAGACATGCAATCAGCCGTTCAAAAATGTTTTAAAGGCCGAAGGACATTGGACCTGCTGAAGATACTGGCTGAGCCTGCTTGGCTCGTTCGGAGATATTTACTCGGACTGTAGTAGCTCAACTTTTGGTTTGTGGCATTTTTTGTTTGCTGGCTACTGTTTTAGGTTCCTTAATTTGGTTTTACGTGCAACAATAGCAGATGGCGTACTTTCAAAAAAAAAGTACAAGGAGACAAAGATATTTCCCATACTTTCAGCTTCCTGATTAGTATATCGCTAGAATGACTGTCGAATATTGGCAACTTATTACGGAATGTTTTTTCTTCCCTCTTGATCCCTCCCACTTAATCAAACAATGTTTTCCCATATGTCATTCTTTATTTTCACTTCTATTGTTCTCGTTAGTTCTTAGTCTCGATAAAAGCGATCGTCCTGGTTTCTCCCTTATATCCTTATAGATGTATTTACTTCTAGATGTTTTTATAACATTGTCTTCGGGCCAGCGACTCCGCGGGTACAACAATCCTTTTTCTGCTTCACCCGAAAAAGATATCAACTTGACCGTAACAAAGTATTAATAATTATAGTCATGTTTCAGGTTTTTATTTCATACTAGTCGGTATTGCAAAATATAGGTGCGCTTCGACAATAGTTCATATTCGTTCCTAAGATTAACTCCTCAAAAAAATAACTCTATTATTATAAAATTGTTTATTCCGATGGTGTATTCCTCATTGTTTGAAGAAACTAATTGTTGACGTCCTTCATCAAAATAACAGTTTAGTTCAATCTGGGTGTCTAATTAAAATTACCATTACAAGCAGTGTGAAAACCATTAACCAACCATTTTTACCAAAGTCAAGTCTCGGTTGAGAAACGAACATCGGGAGGAGGCGGAGTACCATTGTCAGATATATTTTCAAACATCACACTCTGTTTAGCTTACGTATCGTGGGAAGAAAAAACCGCTCGTGATTTGCATGATATAAAACATCAAAAAAGTTTCAAACCTTACGTAAAATATAATTATGAAAGGTTCCTTGTTTTGATTGATTTCTTGGTCCGTCGAGGAACCTGCGGATGAAAGCCATCACGTCCTTAGTTTTATTTTGTTTTTTTTAAAATTGGGGAGTAGGCTAGGATATAAATCAATATTATTCATCATTAGACTAATTCTTTTGTGTTTATGCGGGTTTCAGTTAGGCGAGAAATTAATTTGCATTCGAATATCATTGTTGTTGTTGCTGCGCATGCGCTCACGTTACTCCACGCTTCAACGAGTAACCGGAACGGAAAGCGTAAATAAGCAAAGTGACTAATGCGTTCCAAAACCTACTCATAAACTACTATCTATATTATCAAATTTAACGACGTTATTAACACGTTTCCAGTAGCTGATCTCCTGAGTTTTTTTTTTTAAAAAGAATAATCGTGAAGGTTTCCCGGCGGGAGGTACGTCTACTCGAGCATGATGGATTTAAAAGGACAAGGCAACTCGGAAAACAAAAGTAATAGAAAAAAAAAATGGGAAAGCAAACAAAAGCTTATCCCAATCCTTATTTTTATTTGTATTGTCAACGTTGACTCACATGGATCGTGCATGTTTTAATTAGCTTGCAAGGATGTCTATGTAACTCCTATTAGGAAATGAGAGTCGAATCAAATATTTGATCATCTGTGTTTTTTGTTATTATTTGCAAGATGGCCACGTAACGTGCTATAGAGAATTATTGTTATTATTTTTTTTTTTAAGTTTTCGAATTTCGCAACGGATGCATTTGCCAGATCTTATGTACGGACACTTGTGTATATCCAGTGCATCGTGCTATTTGCTCTATGATATAAAAATGCACGATTCGAGGTTTGCGCAATATGGGCGCAAGTGTAATTCCTCCATTTCAAAAGAAATAATGTCGAATAACTATTATCTGGCAAGGTGTATTGTTTGTATCGGCGTATCCTTTTTTACGGCACCACACGATCGAAATCACGTTGAAAAAAGCACCATACATCTTATTACTTCGATATTATTATTGTATGAATTATTTATTGTTGTTTGTCGTAATTTGTTACATGACTGCTTTTTTTCGGAAACAAATTTTTTAAAAGCTATAAATAAAATATTCAAAATTCATCCTTTGAAAAAATTTTCCTGGGCTCATTATGAGGTTATAATTCCGAACTTTTTTAATAAGACCGAGGTTGGAGATGGATAAGTTGCGCATGAACGTATACATATATTCATTGGTCTTATGCTAATTTCGAAGGGCGGACTGACTACCTGCTTACCATATCGGATTTAAAAATGGAAAAGAAACTGCAAAGCTAGGGCCAGCCGTCCCGCACCTCGGATCTAATTGAGCAGCCCGACTCACTAATTCCTGTAACTAAAAAAAAAGCCCAACCAGTTTAGTTCTCGTTAAGAATTTTATTTAGGGATCGCAAAAAAGGGAGAATCATTTTCAGGGAACACAACTGAGCTTGCCAAAGTTGAAACTCTATGATTAAAATGAAAGTAAGCTTTGTTCGACCCGGCTTATGCAGACCTCCAGGTGAAATTATTATAAGGGTACTATTTTTACATAATGAAGTGACCTTTCCTTAATAGTCTTTTACGTAAAGGAAAATTTTTATGCTGATTTTCATCGAACCATCATCCGGAAACGGACCATTGCATTTCCTGTAATGAAATTCCCGGTTGAGTGGCAAAGAGGCTAGATTGGAAATTACATGTGAAAGAGGTATTTAAATAGGCGTGATGCTAATCTTCGTATAAAGCCGGAAAGGGAAATTGAAAAATCTAATGGCGGTTATTTCAGTTTCGTTTGCTAGCTTCCGCCTGATTGTATTTTTTTTTAAATTTGGTCAAAGCGATATGTCAACAAATTTTCCTGGTACGAAGACTGGACGGATGACCTGGACCGTAATTCGAGTTTGAAAGGTTACGTTTTTCGTCTCAAAAAGCAACCCATCGCTCTCAGACTGGGTGAAAGCGTAAGTCACGAAATTCCACTCAAGTACCAAAACCTTTAATATTTTCATCGAGTTTTTTCCGAGGGGTCATTCTGGCACTAATAGTTGAGTCGGATACTTTGGGCATACTAATTCAATGAGAGGCAATTACATTCAATCGAACATCTGCTGCTTATGTACAAAAGAGTCGACAAAGAGGCTCGCCATTTTGCGGAAAGTCATAAATATTTCGACCGGAGTGTTGAACAATGAAGAAAGTGTGAAACCCAGACGGAAAGGATTAATTTTTATTGGTACTGGCGACGCCGGAGAAATCATGGAACGTATAGAATAAGAATGAATTGTAATAATGAATTAGCTTGACCCTGAAGCCGCCGAAAACTTTATTGCTTTATCTGCAGCTGGCCATTTGCAAAACGATCTTTTTGGTGCATGGATAGGACATTCGACAGGTCAATCCTTTAACAATTTTTCGCATATGAGCGCGATGCTTTTCGAGATTCTTTCTTGTGAAAATTTATGCAGACGAATCTTTCTGAGATTAAAATATCTACGAAAGCCTATTAAATGATCAAAGGGACCCATCTTCTCAAAAGAGTGTGGAGCTACTGCAACGTAAGGCAACCAACTCAGAACCCGAAATAATGATTTTTTTCAGAATATCAAAATTGAAACACTCGTCCGAATTTACAGTTATTTAGTAACAAGCACAGTTGAATAAAAAAAAACCCTCGACTAACAAATTTCCCTTTTTATTTGTGAATCCGCCGAAAACCTGATGTTCTCTACACTTGTCAAATAAGTGACCTAATAATTTTATTTCTAGAAAGAAAATAAAACTTTTGAATGGCTCAAACCTTTTTAGATCTTTGAATGTTTATGTGCCGTGCCTTCGATGCTAATAAAAAACATTTTGAAAAAAAAAAAACATTCGAATAAAATATAATGCGAGAAAAGGTTTTACGATTTTTTTTTTTTTACTGATGCAAAAATGGTTTTATTGAGCACAATAAATATCATCCTGACGTTTTGTGACGTCAATTGTCTTTTTTGAATGTTTACGTAAAACTCAGAATAAAGTCAACATTTTTCTCTTTCTAAAGACGCTTTATTTCTTAACTTATAAATGATAACTTTAATAGAGCGATTAAAAAACGTAAATAACCCAAAGCGAAATAGATTAATTTTGATTAAGTTGATAAGCTGCTTTTTTGTTAGAGCTTTTCACTCCCGAATAATTTTTCTTGGATAACAACAAAAAGGACGAAAGGGTAAAAATTGGTTGAGTGATGTTTAATTTACACCTCTCAATGATTTGGTAAATTAATCATCGAAAAAAAGGCAACCCTCATCAACAGATCTTTGTTCCTCGGTATATAAATGTTGTATAATTGATATTCTCCACCGGGTTTAGGTATAACACAACAAAAAAAATATGTTTTAAAAAATTACATTGTGGCCTGTGGCTAGGAATAACAGGTTAGAAAAAGCTGAAAGCATAGATTTTACGAAGGTAAAAAAAATACATAATGAAGGTACAGGTAACTAACTGGTAAGCTTATGAATCACACAGCTCTGCACGTCATGCCTGGAAGGTGGACAGATCTTACATTTCCTGATTCCCATAGCAACAGGCTATTGTGTTAAACCCACGGCTCGAAAGGGCCGAAATTAAACATCAGGAGAGTGGTAAATATTTCCGGATGAATTCGAAATGTAGTTTGCCGCAATTTGAATCGTGTTGATAGTCCATGCAAGCAAAGTTTTCTAAAAATAATGGAATCGAGTGTCAGAGAAAATACCCGACCTAGGCAATTGAGTTAAACGCGCATGAAAGACATGGTGGAGTCTTTATAAGGCCTTGAGGATATTAAACAATGGTTGGAAATTTTTTATACCTCGAAGAGATAGCTTCTGGAATCAGCTGATCCGGAGCGGATTTATGATTTAATGGCATACGGTTTCTTCCAGTTAAAATCTGCGATTTCTATCTCGACTGTTTTATTGTGCCCTTTTGATTTCGTAACATTATTAACTACATGTAAAGTCATTAAAATGCATTTCTCGAGCACCGTGATACAACGTACGAGCGAGGCAAATAAAACAAAAAAAAACAGTTATTTAATGAATCCAGATGATTAGTTCCTGCGAAAACCTACTTAAATACGCACCTCTCTTATCATTAAAAAAGAAAAAGATTATAGTAATATAAGTCCCTTAGAAGCCTAGGTTCCTTGAAATCAGAAAAAAATCCTTGATCTGGCTCGTTGAACTAAACCGTGATAGGTATTCATAATAAATCTCGGAGTCTGCATCGAGACTCTCACTAAACGAACCTATCATTACAGACCAGTCAGCCTGTCTCTTTCTATCTCTCCTTTTTTTTATACCTAAAAACACTTGATTTTTTCTAACAGGTTCAGTATTTCGAAAACTTAAGAGAAATCCAGAGAAACCTTTAAATGTCATGTTTACTCCTGCAGGCGGCATCGTTGGAAAAGACGAAAACGGAAAAAGTACCAAAATTTCGATTCTATCCTAAACTTTTCATCTACTAATTCTTATAAAAATGTATTCATGCACAAAGCGAGTTTTCTCTACGATCGAATGCAGTGTCAGATTCATCTCGAAATGTGTTTTGTGTTGTAAAGATAAAGATGAGATATTCGATTCGATGGCCACATTTCCATTTGCGCCCAGGCTAATTTTTTTCTTAGTTCTCGGGTCACGAGGAACAAACCTAGCCCTAGGGTGTTTAGGTCTGTAAAGGCGTTGTTCCAATCAAGATCTAGCATTTAGTGTAAGAACGACTTATATAAATGTTAAATAAATATAGTTGGGCCCTTTTGATATTAGCCTCACACCTACTCCTAAAGAATAAAAAATAATAAATTAAAAAATGATGTTTTCTCTTTGGATGGAGCCTCCAATGGTCTGTAATGGTGATTTTACAATAATATATTTTTGGTAAGATTCAAAACCGTTTTTCTTAATGATCCAAGAAAGGAACCTGGTCAAGGATTTGAAACAAAAAATTAAAAGATTATAATGCATTTTGGAAATTAATACTCGATTGATGATTCGGCGAAAATGGGGTGTTGATAGTGAGAGGATCATTTAGAATCAGAAAATCACGTATGTGATTGGCAATATGTTACGAATGGAAACGTCTGTAGAAATCGTTATTTCAAATGTTGAAGAGCAAAAATCCGAAATCGAATCCGTTTGCTTACTGGACGTAAGTTGTAGTTTATACCACTTGGAAGCGAACGAGTTTCACGAGACTTCAGGTGTGAAGGTACAGTAGTCAATCTTCAGCACTGTTATAAAGTCTCTACATATTCTTTAGCCTTGAGTAGACGATGGATATCCAGTTTAAAGTATATTCGTAATTATATTCAACCACTTCAATGTTCATATCATTTAACTTTGATGTGCGGTGAAAGAGAAATCTGGTAAGAATGGTTCGCGGTCCAGCGTAACGGTAGCTCGTCTTCAAGGCAAAACCGGAAGGCTGCGTTCTAGTGCTCAAAAATTCAACAACCTTTGCTGATTCTCTGAGAGCATGTTCATTGTGCGTCCGATTAATGCAACGTGCCTGTGCCAACTTCTGAGTCGGATGCGAACAGGTTCAATGTGTATAAACGAGAAATAGATTTAAAAACATCAGCTTTATTTTCTTTCGCTTAATTATTCATGCTCATGCAACTACACTAATTTCAGTAATAGTCGAAAGTCTTGTGGACCCTAGTTGGGAAAAATTGAGACGTCGACTTATCAGCGAGTGATGTCGGCTCGAGTAATTGAGCATGTTGGCTTCTAGACCGAGAAGGCAACTTGAAGGAAAAAATCACGAAATGACTAGCCAACATTCAAGTGATCGATGAGGTCTAGAACTTCCGTCTGCTCTGTTTGTCAAAGATTTACCCTGTTGCCACTGGCTGATTAGAAGTTTTTTATTGCTATTGTTTGAGGAAGTTTCTTAGTCATTTTCTTTGCAAGTCTATCCTAAAAGTCAGATCTGGACCCATTAACATTGCTTTCACTATAAGACAGATAGATCTGCAAAAAAAAAATGATCAAATAAATTTTTTTTTTTTTAAATAAATTTATCTTCTGTTCTGATTTACTCAATAGGTTGCTGAAAAAAATTCCAATATTGTTTTGTTCTTTTGTGCTAATCTCTAAGCAAGTTACCATCTTTTGCAAAGATTTTTAGTAATTCCGAGAAAATTATTCAACCGTTTTTTCAATGCCATCAGCCATTTACCATTTTTTCCTCGTTACGAAAATATATTTTTCATGTTTTGATAAATGTACATCTTGAAAATTTATCAAAACTTCCATTAAAAAACACCACGATTTTTTATATAACTTACCTTTTAATCATATTCATGTTTAGTAACCTTAAAATTTTTCTCGTTTTTTGTCAAGCTTTGATAAACTCTAAAAACAAAGAGACTTCAAATTTTATCAAACGCCAGAATAAGTTTTCAGTTTCAGTTATCATATTAAAAGTTCGAAGCCTCTTGTTTTAGAATTTCCATTATTGTCAGTGATAAAGGTTTTTCATTGATTGCATAATGCCGGAGATTATCCCCCATCTTTTTCTTTCAAATTTATACGGATTATTTTCCTATCTTCTGCTTATATGTGTCTAAATTTAGCAGAATGTACTCTCCACATGACCAGGGCCATAGAGTCTGACGTCAAGGAACGAATTAAATAAAATGATTTTAATCAGATTCTAGATCCATTCAATATCTTGTTGACAGTTGCCTGGTGTCGCGTAGTGACCTTACATAATAAATATTTTATATGCTGATGTGTTTACGGCGAAAATGTTGCATTTAAATCCCAGATTTGGTCTACATCCCTTCAGCCTTCAACTGTTTTACACTCGTCGCACGTCTCCGGTTTTTTTCCCTGGACCATACCGTATAATCGATATCGAACAATGACAGATAAAAAACAATGCGAGTGGCAAAATAACCTTATCCCACATGCTGAGATGTTCAATTGTTGCTGATTACATTCAATTAGGGTTGCCCAAAAGTTTGTTTACCAATAAAAGGAACAATATTCGATTTATCTTTCCCGGGGGGGGTTTCATACAAGAAATCGATAACATTTTGACACAATGATGATACCTTTCATTATGTAGGACTATGGCAAGCACGGAACACGAGAAAAACCTAAAAAGCAATAGCATGTCGTTAAGTATTAATCGACGGTTGCGTGTAAAATCATTGACTTTGTTATAGTTTTTTAACATAGAATGAAGCCGGTGTCAATTGCACGATTTTTCTGTCATTCACAAGATTTCTTTCCTAGTCCATAGGTCATTTTTAATTACGTTACGAAACATCGGAGCTATCAACGCGATCATAATAAAAATCTATATGTACATAAGGTGAATACTCACAATGAGATAGATAATCATCGCTCTGGGTATTTATCTTATTACTTATACAGGTTAAAGAAATGTTGTCTTGCTCCTTCACTTTAGATCAAAGAATACTTGGAACTTGATTATTATTTTTATAATGAATTTTATTTATTCTTTTTCGTTACAGGATTGATGTAAAGTTTGCTGTCTTGGCTGCCAGTACAAAAGAATTGAAGAAAGGGAATAAGAAGTAGAGAATATAAAGGAAATTATATTGCGAGAGATGATGGAGAGCTTACGTGTTATAAATTGTTCAGCTACATTTACTTTGATGTAAGTACATTTTTTTCAGTTTTTCGCTTAGATCCCATACACTGTATTTATTACACAAATAGTAATCGAACTTTGAACTGTTTGTTGTGACTACATGATCTGTATAACTACAAGCGGATTATCACAGCTGCTGCTGAGAATGGTCAATATCCTGGGGTTGTATTTTTTCGGTTCAAATAGATCATGCTGCCGTACTTGGGTAGGCAAGAAAAAGTAGTATTAGGTTATCTTAGATGAATATGAGAGCATTTTCCAACCAATAATCACTGCTTGATTATTTGAATTTTTTCCAGTGGCGTAACTAAAATTGTTGGGCCACCCCGCGAACCTCTTTGATGGGCCCCCCTTATTTGATGTTCGGGGGACAAAATTTTTTTTACCATTTTTTCCCTTGCAACTGTATTTACTAATTTTTGCCCTCGAGTGGGCCCCCTGCGCCGTGGTGGCTGCATGGGCGTTAGTTACGCCACTGATTTTTGCTGTAAGGATTCTATTGCTGACAACTTTTGGAAAGTTTTGAAACTATAGTTTAGGTTTCCTTGATAAAACCTTTGCAGCAGTTTCCAGTTATATATTACATTTACTGCTGGCTTTCTAATAATGCTACCAACATTGAATTAAGAATTTTGAAATTTTAATTTAATGTTGCATAATTCAATTACCGAAATTTTGAATTGACGTCACAACTTTTAAAGGATGAGAAGTATTTATAAATTCTTTAAAACAGGTAATATTCCCTTGCAGATTTTTAAGTAAAAACAGGAATATTTTCACATATTATTAGAAGGTCCTTGACGGAAGACCTACAGGTCCAAGACCTTAGGACAGGCCGCGGCTTCTATGGGAGGATAATTTGTCAAAGTATGCGGACCGGCTTGAAGTTTCTGACTAAAGGGAATCATGCCAGGACAGGATCGCTAGGCGTACTACTCGCGATGAGGCAGCAGGGCTGCAAGCCCTGAAAAAGGCCACAGTTAGTTAGTATTAGAAGGTCAGAAAATCTTATTACATTTAAAAGAATTTTCGATCTTTAAACCCTTTAAGACCAAGGCTAGACATATTTAAATTTTTTTTGAGAATATGTCTCTTAACCAAAATTATTAAAATTAAATAGATCTATTTAATTCTGTCGCTCTGCTCCAATGGCTCTCGAAGACCTAAAGCCCTCCTGTTGGCTGCAATGCAATCTCTCCTGGCCTTTGCCCACTAGGCTTGAGAGCCTGAGCCGTAGTATCAGCTGGTAGCTCTTTCAGCCATATAAAGCCACAGATAGATAGATGGATGATGCATCTAGGAATTTCATCCTAAAATTTCTGGTGCAAGATTTTTCGCAACTTTTCAAGTTACTATTTTCGACCATTTTATCCATGAACATATAAGTCGTCATTACTTTGCTACGCTGAATATTCATATTAAAACGTATATTCTTGTAGTAACAACTACCGACCGACCAATTTGAGGTTTAATACAAAAAAGGAAATAAAAAAAAAGGTGGATAATTGGAAAAAAGTAATCAAACTTTTGTAATCTAACTACCTGTAATCAAGTTAAAATTGAAAAAGTAGATATTCGATCTAGGGGGGAAAAATGACCAAGTAATAGCATTCATTACAGCTGATGCGAGTCCCTTTTTTAAGCCGAATAGTGTTGTCGACTTTTTCTTGTTTTTTATCCCAAAAAAATAAGCCAATTCCAGGAAAAGGAGTAAAAATCACAAACAATCTTTGGTTAAGCTAAATATATGAAATAAAATTTTTATGATTAATTACAAAATATCATCGATTATGTATGTTTAACGTAACGATCAGAATAATCCATACGTAATTCAGCATAATAAAAAAAAGTTAAACGTAATGTTTAGAAACGAATAAACCAGATTAAAAGATAAGTTAAATATAAAGAGTGGGAATGGAGTCATCGAGTTTGATTGATGCCGATTCAATATCGATTTTGATTTGTTTTGATTGAAAAACGTCTGCGCTTTTCTTAAATGTTTAACATTATGATCTAATGAGTTTGAAAAATCGGAAAGTTGAAACCGAGGGAAATACCACGGTTTTAAGTTATGGTGAGGTGACGCTATTAAGGCCATCATGTCAGACTCTTTTTAGATTATAAGCATACATAAAGGGTGGAGGTTTGTAAGGGCTACTTTCTTCCAGTTAAAATAATTGTTTTAAATTAGTGCTTATTTTTTTTTATTGTTTGGGAGTGATCACAGCAGAGCAAAAGTGAAGTGAAGTTCATAATCATTATTTGGATACACATTTTCATAAATAGGTCCTCAGGCCGAAATATTTTCTTACTAGTCCTCGATCCCCTTATTGTTTTAGTCAACAATGTGTAGAATTTAGTTTGGATTAGCAGAACGGACCAGTGAGCAGTCCATTCTGCGAAGCTCCCGGACATCCTATCAATCGATCTATCTATCTAAAGCGGCATACTAAAAAGTGTGCTAATTTAAATCCGATTGATTCTTGGCGGAAACCGATCCGCCAAGTCGAATCGTTAATGAGATAAATACAGGAGAAATAACAAAAAAAGAATAATTGTAGCTTAGGGAATTAAAATGCATATATCCGGTATAGTGGTCATAGGGGGTGTTCCGAATCACACGCTAACATTTAAATAAGATACAGAAAATGTCGGGGGCCGTTTTTAAAAATCCGCATGGAATCACCGGCCTGTAGTTTTTAGTTCCGGTACATATAGTAAAATCAGCCAAACGATACGAATTTATTATAGCCCTGTATTTCCGTGCTCAACAGTCGTAAATCACTAATTACAATTCAAAACGATCAATCATTATATTACAACAACAAACAAAAGATTTCGATTTTTTAAACATAAAATCAAACTTTTTACGGAAGAGACATTAAACAACGAAAAAAAAAGGAAATTAGAGGCCCTACGATTATAAGTTGAAAGATAATTATATGGACGGGATTGTAATAGCGGGATTGAAGCTAAACTAGGATAATACATTAAATTCAATAATTATTAAAATTAAATTATCAAATAAATTGTACTAAAAGTATAAGTGCATGTACCTGGTCACGTATCCCTTTTTGTAATGGAGGTTTTCTTCTCATAGCACCTTAAGGGAAGGACGAAGCTAAGAAATTCAAATTATAATGTATGATTTTATACATGTGTCAAACAAATTTTTAATTATGGATTTGTTCGCAGCTTCCGCTTTTAGTTAATTATTAAAAAATTTTAAAAAATGTCACATGCAAACCATATGGTTGTATTTTTTTTTGTTGTTGCAAAAAAACTTGCGATGGGATCTCCCTCTGAGCAATCTCTTGGAAAATTTATAATGAGTAGGATTGCTGAATTATTGTTTTTTTTTTTTTTTTAAAGTGATGTAACTTTTGAAGAGAGCCAGCCTCGTGGCTCAGTGGATAGCGTGCCCGACTCACACTCGGGAGTTTATGGGTTCGATTCCTGTCTATGGTTCGGATTTTTTCCGACCGTATTTCACCTCTGACCACTTACATCTGCGTCATGTGAACCTAATTCGAGGATTTGGGGATTTTGAAAAATCGATTAATGTGTTTTGTCGCTCGGTCTCACCCCCCGTGCAAGGCAATGGCAAACCAGCAGGTGGTAATTTGCTTAGAACAGCCTCTCTACTTAGTCGTTCGGAACCGGCATTAAAATGTAGGTCCCATATAGCTGTGTTAACTCGAAACAAATAAACCAGCTATATTCAGAGAGGTCGCGTACGCTCGAAAACGAGTATGGCACCCAAAGAAAAAGAACTTTCAAAGCAACTCGAGAAAAAATTTTACTTGAACTGTTGATGTTGTCTAGCTTGCGCAGGAATACAGGCAAGTGAGCTGCCCCTTTGGAGCTCGCTCCACTCGATCTGTGGGGTTAAACGCCCCTAGTCGAATTACTGTATCCCTTTGTCAAAATTGCTCGTGACCGAAATAGTGACCCTAATGTTTTAAACTATGCAGTGGTGTCTGGAAATCCTGTTTTTTGTCCTGGGTAAGCCCTTCATCATTGTGAGGATGGCAGAGACTGAAAGAAAAGAGGCTCAAGTGCCATCATTTTGGGGAGTGCTTTTGAAGCGTGACGAACAAGATTAAGGACTTGGTCCATTGAAACTTTTTGGTCATCGTAGCGCCCTAGAGGAGTTTGAAGATTCTCGGCTAGCCCTGGCTAAGCTCTTTGGAACTGCAGGAAGCAATTACTGTGTTGCCTAATTGCTGTCAAATCTAACATCACTCAAAAAGTAATCGGAAATTGCTTGAAGCTTTTGAAAAATCAGTTGCATTGTACTTTGGAATCGACCGGTACTCAGAAAGGCGAAGCCTCGTCACGCTCTCAGCGGTAGAATCGGAATATGTGTCTGCAGCAGATGGAGTGCTTAGAGCAATTATAGGAGAGAACTCAGTGAGAAGACTATAAGTGTGACAAAGCCTTTGAAACTACTTGTAGATAACGAGAGTGCCATTCGAACTGTTTGTGTTGCTTTGAATCTTCGCATTTTATAAACCCGAAAAATGAAGATCAATGAACAAGTACATTTTATATCAAATGTTTTGAAAACTTTATTATTCAGCATTTTAATCTAAGGATATTGTTTAATTTAATAAATAAAACTCCATGTAATACTTTTTGCCATGCTAAAAGTTGCATAATTTATTTTTAATTATTCAAGCCGAAATATCAAGTTGCAAAAATAAGGAAGATGATAAGGCCAAAAATAGCAATCTGCCGTAAAACTAGCATTTTAACGTCAATAAATGTGTGGTCGTATTGTCTTTTACCTCACGTCAGCATCCTATTGAATATGACTCCACCACACAATGGGTGGCATAGTGCTAAAACGTGTAAAACAGTTTAAAGGTCTTATAGCGTAACTTACGATGCCAAGTTAAAATTTGAAATGCACATAAATAAATAATATATTGTCTGGAGGTTATAAATTTACAGGAATCCCATTTTGCCCGTACAGTAATTTAGATAATCTCTTAATATACTGGATTTTAAATTTCATTATTCAAACGGTTGCTTATGTGTTGAAAAAAATTTCCAAGCCTGTTGATGTCCAGCTTAGATTCAAATATGAAAAATTAAGGACGAAAAATTAGCCAAGTGCATCGTTTAATGGTTTTTTCTTCGGCATATAATTATTAAAACGAAAAATGATTACCATCCATGTAAATGTTGATTTTTAAAAAAAAATTCCATATTGTTAACAACAATGATTTCGAATCTTTTATGAAATTGACGATAAAACATTATAATTTCTCCTTAAATATGATTTCATTGAAATCGTCCTGATTATTTTTTAATTCGAACCTTATTCCCACGATATACCTGACGAAAGGGAGGGAGGTCTGGTATAGGCTAATCGCATAACATTTTTTTTAAAAAATTTGATTCGATTCGAAAATAATCGGAATAATCAACATATTTCCGTAGTAATTTTTTAATTCATAATTACACGATTTTTGTTGGAATATATAAATAACAAATATGTTAATGAGTCATTAATATAATACGATTCTACGCCTTTTGCTTTTCTTTTTTCGGGTGTTATGGGGCCTACATGATGATTCTTGATGCTTGAAAGATATGAACACAAAAAAATAAAAACACCCGGTCCCGTATTTTTATACGTATACACATATTTTTGTAGCATGGGGTGACGAAATTTATGACGCAGTGTGTGCTGGATTCCATTCAAATGGCCCTGCAAATTGCACAATAAAAGGGGTTTAAAATGAAGCAACCCTTTTACATTTTAGTGACTCATGTTGCCAAATTTACGAGTTTTTACCCCTCCTCCGAAAACCTTTCTTTCTCTTCACGGTCTATGTATAAACTTTACATGTTCATGAATTTTACCTTAATCTCTTTTCGTGTGTTAACTTCCTACGGTTAAAGATAATCATTCAAATTCCCCCGGTTTCGTAAAATATTTTCGTTTCTTTTATTTTAACGTAAATATAGGAATTATAATTTTATTCGTTTTATCGAAATCAATGATGAGTATAGCCGTTTAACGCATTTTTTTGAATTATAATTACGTAATAATATAACCAGAGCCTATAAATTTAATTTAATAAAGTTTATTAATAAAATCCTGATATTTTATTTAAAAAATTTAAAAATTAAATGTATTCACCTTTTATTACTTTTAAATGAATTACATTTTAAAAAATTAGATTTGTAATCGCCATTTAGATTAATTTAATAATTCACAGTGATTTGTATTAACAAGAAAATTAAATTAATAGACCATTTTGCTGTATTTTAAAAATATTATTTACATATTATAGACGTATTCAAAACTCAAAAATTTTCATTTTTAGCGGGAACAGTTAAGTCATATGCAGATGAATCAAGCAAAGAAAAACTATGAGGAGCAGGGGAGAAGGTTTGATTCATTTTAAGTTTAGCGTGGTGTCTCATCTTGCCATAAGTTGACTTAGGCCTATGATTGACTGAAGCACCATGGCACCATGGGGCTTTCTTGTTGAGTTTTCCCATTAATGAATATCAGTAAGCATAACTTGTTTTCCTGCTCGCCAGTGCTGATACGCCTGAGATGGCAATAGCCCAGGCTTTGGACATTTTTTGCCTTCTGCTAAACAGCTTGTTATCATCTTCCGGGACCACTTTGTTGGACTAAAATTAAAGAAAGAGATAATAAAAGCCGTGAGAGACACAATTTTACCTGGAAAATTGTTGGAATTCGGAAATGACTGAAATCACAGATTGGGATTTATTTCTATGAACATGAACAGGCACCCTCGGCCCTCTCTGCTGATGGAGGTATCGTGCTCGATCTCTCTTTGTGGAATATTCAAATCATCGAATTAAGTTCACATGACGTTGGTGACACCGGCAAAGATAAAATATGAACGGCAAAAATCTGAGGCAAAGTGAGGAATCGATAACTGAATTCCTGAGTGTGAGTCGGGCTTTTTAATCATTACGAGGCTTTACAAAGACTTAATGCCCCTATGGTTTTAGGATTCAGAAAATAGGAAGAAGAAGAAACCTTAACCAAGATTAGCACCCATTGGAAACGCCTTTAATGAAACAATAGTAATATTTAAAGTTAAGCAAAAAATCAGTACGGAGTCAGAGAAAGTTAATCCTCCAAATTTGAGTATGCTAAAATTTTTTGCACCTTCTGAACCTAGACAATGGCTAGATTTACTATATCGAATGACTATGACAACAAATCAGGCGTTGTCTATTGCCATTTACAAAATGCATCCGCCTTTTCATTCTCTTTAACCTAAAGCATATATTCAGGCGGGTGAAAAAGAAACGTTTGATTGATTGTCGCGAATAATTGCGTGCGGCTGACGCCTTTATATTTAAGATTAAAAAGACCGGGGGAAAACTTTTTATCTTATTTTGAAAAAGATTAAGAGGCTTTATTTTTATATGAAAAGAAAGCTAGCGTGACTTAATATTAACATGACATCACATAAAAATGATCGAGTTTTTATCCCTTTCTCACCCCCGCACGAATATCCGAATCGCGAAAATTTTAATCCTCGGTGTTTTCTCTGGTTATATCCACATATAAATATAAACAAAAGGAAAAACGGATATCCGTTGATAATGTCACGATCCTTCTTTATGCTCCATGATTAATTGAACTCTGCATGTGCAATTAAATTAGATTTATAAGCCATAATTCTTTTATCTCTGATCAGGTTGAATTTATAGGATTTTTAGGTTTTCATATTTAGATATGGACCCGTGCTCCTATGGACTTTTCCTAATAATTCATGGTTCATAAATAAAAATACAGAGGAACGGAATTAATCGTTTCAAAGAAATCGTATCTGTTATTATTTGATCCTTTAGGAATTGATCATCGAATCGTGTTTAATTAGTTGGGAAATTGATTTTAAAGCAACGGAAAATTTTTCTTGAATTTTTTTATATGCGAAAACCAAAGTAGTTTCGATAAGTTCAAGTTATGGATATACCCACGAGTGAATAGAGATGGCTCCAGTTGGGCTGAACGCAAGCTGGAGCTGGTCTAAAATTGTTGAAACTTGTTAGATTTAGATGCAAGATTTAGAAATAACCCGAAGTTAAACTTTTTTGACTCAACCAAAAAATACATTGCACACTATTAAGGTGTAAAAGCGCACACAAAAAAATAATTCGAGTCCACACCTGAAAAGATTAGTTTTTTTCAATCAAATTAGATTAGTTTCATTGATGACTCGTCTTTTGTTTTTTGTCATTTGTTTGTTTATTAATGAAAAATCAATCTTTTCGGCTTAGAAGTTAATTTCGCTAGTGTGGACTTTTTAAAATTTTTTTGTGTGCGCGAAATCAGGGCAACACGTTTTTACATAATAAATCAAACTTAATCTTTTTCATTTTAAATTGGCCTCATCATTGGATATTTATAAAATCGTATTAATTTATTTATCCATTTTAATGAAACTATTGCCGAAGTTTCAAGGCAAACAATAATCAATATCCCATGCAATTTCTCGTTTCTCTGCCAAAAAACGAACGTCTTTTTCTACAAAACTTGCGCGGTTTTTTTTTCTGACGCAAGCTTTCTTCACGTCAAACTAATAACTAATTCAGTTCGAAAAGCAAACAGAAAATAAAACTAATCGAAAAATTTTAACGTATTGTTTACTGTTGACGAAATTTCACATTTTTTTTGATTTCTGGGGCACGTCCTTGAAGTAAGCCGAATTTTTTTCTTATTTCTGAAAACAAGTTGAACGGCTGTTTTGTTCTCTCTTTTTAAACCCTTTATTTTCTTAAACAACAGCATCAGAATGGAATAAGAAAATTAAACTTTGAATTAACAAAAGAAAGGAAATCCGCCTTTTGCAACTTTATGGTTTTAATCCTTTTCGTAAAGCGCATAAGTATTCAGTTGATAATTTCTGGAAATTTCTTGCTTGTTTCATTATGCGCTTTAGGCGTTTTCCGGGGATCGTTAATAAAGGTTTTATATTGAGATGAACGGCTTGCTTAACCTTGAACAGATAAAAAATTAGTACGTGCCCGAAAAAACTATTTTATGCGACCGTAGTCACGTAAACAATACATCCGAAAAAAAAAGAAAATATTAAGAAGAAAAAATCATTAGGATCTTATATTTGTTATTCACGGGTCAATTCATAGTGGCATTCAAGGTCTTGTAATGTTTCATCGCAAGTGTGAAACACTTTAAAATGTCTTGCGTTGACGCGGTTTTATTTTATTTTTTATTTATTTTTTTTTCGTCATTAATTATTTTTAATATTTTTCTTGAAATAAAGTTTAAATTTTGGAAAAATTCTTGTAAAATGAGATTATGCCTTCAAGTAGAAATGTATCATTTTGGTTTTTTCTAGAAACATTTGAAGGCAAATAGAAAGGCGAAATAATGGGAGATGATTGAAGAAATTTTTCGTTCTATAAAAGAAAAGTGATAAATCATAAGCGGAGATCGAAAGAATTTACCTCTTAATCTCAAATTCGGAGCGATTTTGGAAAGATAGAAGAATATTGTGAAGTTAGAGCAGATGATTGAGCAAAGCTCGATGCAATTTGCAAAAGAAAGTCTTTTCCTTGGCGACAGGTCGGATTAAAAAGGCGGCTTTTAGTAGCTGTAGCAAAAGTGAAACTGGGAAGTTGACGGTAAAAGCTTTTTCAGGATAAAAATAAGCTGTTGATCACGACTTCAAAACTTCGGAAATCAGTTATAAAATTTGTGTGCATTCATAACTAGAATAAAAATCGGCAGCCTTTTTGATATCCTACCACAACAGGATCACATTCACTAAATATTCTCTTATCGGAAGGTTGGATGGCCGTCTACAATTCGACATGCTGTTGACTCTTAGTTTTGTGAGACACCTGGAAAATAAGCATTGGAAAAATGAGATTTTGTATTTTCAAACCGAATATAGTAATAGTTTTCTAGGATTAAGATTAAGCAGCAAGAGAGGCAGGGTAACAAGGGAATGACTGAGGTCTCTTGCAGAGTTGCTGAAATGTGAAAGGAAAGCCGCCGCATTATTGACTTCAGTTTGGGTTCATCTATATATTTTCTCGTCAGCACAACCCCCAGTCAATCATCATCACCATCACCATCATCATCCCAAAAACAACTCGACAAAAGACACTCATTCGCGGATTCATTTGATGTCGGAGTAGCCTCAGTGCAGAATATGGTTTTGTTGCTTATTACTTCATTCCTAGTAAAATTACCATTCAACATGGCAAGAAACAAAAAGGAAGACCCACATGGAGACAACTGACATTTATGAGTGATTGTTTTTCTCGAACCGCCAGGAACTTTGAACAACGATTGGCCAGACTGCCAATTGACTGCTCCAAAAGTTTTGGCCAGATTTTCCAATTAACCGCTCTCTCTGAACGAAGCGAATCCGACAACTTCACATGAGGACATGACAGGAATTACCACTTCTACTTACAATCATTAATGTTTCAATAAGAAACATCCCTCCAATTCAAATTTTCATATCAATTTTTTCCTGGTCATTCGGATTATTAATCTTGGCCTAAAACAACTAATCCATTAAACAATCACGAAAGTCGAACTAAAAAACATTGCGTGTCAATAATTCTGACATATTGCATTGAAACGCCATTCGATGAAACGTCGCGTAAAAGAGTTCAATGATCTTATGTTCCAGTAATGGGTCACTCACTTTTTTTTGCAATATCTCTTGTTATACACTCTCTCGAACACACTTACCTGCGAAACCTTCGTCTCATTCAGTATATCTAATTTATGAACGACCCTATCAGAGAGAAGGTGTACATATAATTTCGGTGTTAACTTTTAGCCTACCTTGATGTGCGCTATCTTGCTCGGACTTATTGAAAATTGAAAGTAAGTGAAATGTTCGCTCAACGACTACAAGGGCGCCCCAAAACAATGGGCAAGGTGTAATTTTTAAAAACAAATAAGGCATTTACGGGCTTTAACTTAGGACAAAATAGAATTGATCTAGAAGAAAATTTTTAATTAAAGTCTTCAAAAAATTAAAAATAGAGGCTCGGTTCTCTATTGCAAATTGAGCAAGCACAGATAAGAAAGAAATTTTTTCCAGATTAACGAATAATTGCGCTATTTTCTAAACTTTTCTTCCTTTTCCCTCCTCTTCATTTTATAAGACTCTTCGCCCCTGATTGCCAAACTTTAAAAACTTTATTTTTTAAAGTGGCAACCATTTATAATCATGATTTGACTATTTTATGTTGATAAAGAATCTTTTCATGTTCGTTTGATCTTTCTTTTTCAAAAAAAAAAAATCGGTTTTTCCTACCGGAAGTAAGATAATTTAAAATCGCGTGATTCGTTTGTTCTTCTTTTTTTATATAACTAATTGAATTCGTGTGATCGAATTCAATCTAATTATCCCATTTTGCACACACAATAAATAAAAATCTAGATAAGCTAAGTAAAACACATATCCAGGAGGTCTCAAACCGTTCGTATGTGGAATAAAGTTTTTTTTTCTCCAAATCCAATGTGGTCTTCTACATGAAAAATGGAGAATGCCTTTTTTTATAATAAAAAGTAGTTGTGTACTTGCCACACGATTTCTTAACTGACATTTTATTACATTAGGCGGTTGTTGGTAAGTGCCCTCGAGTTCTATACGCACCGCGGCCTCCTACTTGAAAAATGCTCTAAACAGATGATAGTCGGATAACAGATAACGAGTAAATGATCACGTTCGTTTTACACTAGATTTTCTAGCCCAGGGTCACTTTTAATGCATATGTTATAGTTCATATGAGTAGAAATTATCGAGGCTCGACGTTACATGTATTTTATATAAACGTATGAAATTAATGTAAATTCGAGGTTTCTGATGAGATTAATACGGATCATTTATATTATACGGGAATCCGTTTGTTATAAGGTAGGGGACGTAGGTGAGGACGTTCTATAAAGGAACTCGTACTGAAATTGGTATGATTATTCCTATTGAAGATTTCGCAGATAGAATACAATAATATTATTATTCAATCATTTTGGAAGGAATTCCGCTGAAAAGTTATTATAAAATAATTCATGGAACCAAAAATAAAATTCTTGTCGATTCCAATTCCTTCAATGAATGGATAAAGTTGTTTACAATATTTAGTTGTAAATGTAGATACAGGTCGATCGATAAAAACTGCAACATAAACAATGGAAAAGAACATGGAACGTCAACAAGAAACTATGCAAACAACTGATTTCATGTTGCAGTTTTATCAGTCGATATGTGTATTTTTATGGCGAGAAATGTCTGCCTTAGTAGACTGGGGGAAGAAAGTTGTCATTGCATATAGCAACAATATAGGTAGCCGGTGGTACCTGAGCTAAATCTTAAATTAAAGTTTTATTAAAGATTTATTTTTTGCTTTATGCTTCCAAGCGAATTAAAGACGATTGCTTCCTCCTCACCAGGAGGATAAAACCATAAAAATATTTTTTTTCCGTGAGCGGAATTAGGATGGATCTGAGAGGCTGACACCTTCGCTCAGTCTTTCTAGAACTTTTTCCGAGTTCTGCCCACGATTTTTCTGCTACGAAACATCTCAGTACAATCGACTGAGAAAGACTTGCGGGAAAAATATCCCAAAGGATATTTTGCGGTTAGTTTTAAGAAATTAAAACCAATAATAAGAAAAGAAGAATGAATGAAAAAGAAAAGGTGTTTTTGCAAACTTGAGCTGAAAAGTGAAATGACCCCTAATTCTGAAGAACCGAAAAAAAATATGAATAACAAAGCAAAAGGATAGAAAAATAAGATTTGCATTTGATAGTTCACCGATATTCTCTTTTTATAAAAATTCTTAGAATGTCACTTAAACCGAAGCCATAAAATTTAGAGGATTAAATACCCACAAATTATAAAATAATAATACAATACATAAAAAATTTGAACTTGAACTGAAAAGACATTTTTAAGATGTTTTAAACAAATTGTAAACAAAAGATTCAGGTATACTGTATTTCAATCCTTTCAGAAAAGCCAAAGAAAGACCTGCCACTAAAAAAGATCAAAATTAAGTTTCCCCATTTTTATCACAGGTAAAAATTAAGTGATCTCCTTCCGTTACAGGTTCTGTCTTGTCAACTTTTTGAAACCGCGACTGCGAGCCGTATACTGAGATCATCTCAGAATTTTTGAAATCTCTGTCGCTCTCCTCTCGCAAAAAAAATTATCTCGCAGTACCGCAACATTTGACTTTGATTGAGTTGTGGCGCAAAAGAGTTAATAAAGGGCCATTAGAAAATCTCGAGCTATCGGTTAGTGTTATTAGTGACTTTAGTTAGCTACTTGCTGATTAGAAACTCGTTACCAATTAACAATTTTAAAATAAAATCTTTTTTTATTTTTTCCGCCAATAAAAAATAGAAAAATTCCGGTAATTTTTGATTTTGAGAACCAAGGAAAATTGTCAAGCAAGAAAAAGTCAGTTTTCTGTCATTTGAAAAAATGACAAATAACTGATCGATCCGGAAACCATAGTTTACTTATGCTTTCAGCATGAGAATTCCCTGCTATTCAATTCGAATTATTTTCACTTAAGATCTTTGCCTAAACTTCAAAATTTGTCTTTTCTTTATACCAGTGCTAATTCAATCTGGAAAGTATACAGATCTTTTATTTGCCAAAGCGAAAGTTTCACGTCGTGTACAGTTAACAAGAAGCATATACCTTGCACGAGCAATATAATGCATATCAGATCCATTATGTAATTCAATACCTCATAATTTAATTAAAATCAATACACACATGATATGACACAGGTTGTTCACCTTTTTTTTTTAAAAAACCGTTTTACATATATATACCTACAAACACACGTAAATATTTAAATATATCGTGTTCTTCGTGTTATAAGTCCCGTGTCATACATGAGGTTTATTAGGAGTCTTTTTTTTTAATCATCACAATCCTGGAACAAGAAAAAGAAATTATCAATTTCACCTTAGTCGATGATGTAAACAAGATAAGAAAACGACGATATCAATAATTATTTTTGATTCTTTAAATTTTCCACACGGCCACCCGTGAAATCAAGTGGCACCAGAATGGATCTGCCAGTGGATTTTCTCGTGCTTCTGGATCGGATAATATCGATCACGAAATTGTCTTCGATTGTTTGACAACCAAATTGTTGTTATCTACTTAAGTCACGATATTAAAAATGTCAGGTCTGTCCCTTCCAGCTCGAGTCATCCTCCCGTTTCTGCTTCGGCTGTCAAATCATTTTCTGTTTCAATCATGGCCAGAGGTGAAAGAAATCAATATTCAATCGTGACCTTTGTTTTTCTCAAAAGGGTGAGACGGTTTTTTTAGAACTCGTTGCATCAAATCTTTCACATATCGTCAGGAAAAAAAATTAAACCTTGAAACTTATCGCGACTATTTGTCGCTTTTTATCTTTTCTACCCACAACTCGTTGACATAAATTTATTTAAGAAAAAACTGGTCTCGCGCAAAGTGGAAAAAAGCGCAGACATCACAATAAAAAAAAAATACCCGTCACATTTATTTACTTCCGCGATATCAAACCCTAACCTTAAAATTTTGCTTAAAATACTTAAATTTAACCTTAAGGACGTGGCCAAGAAATTTCGAAACGAGCTTTTTCTAGGAATTTTAATTCGAAGAATTTCATCGTACTTCGGGATGATTTAGTTTTTCTTTTTATTTAGAAATTAAAATCGACTTGTAAAAAAGTGATTTTTTTTTGGCAATGGATTACTCGAGATTTTTATAAATCCACGTGTAATTGGTCATGGGTTTCGTTCGGCACCATTTGTCGTGGGAGTAGATCGATGGTAACGCATCATCTCCCCTCTGTGTCTCTGTGGTTTTTTACACCGCTTACCTTTCTTTTCCTCGAAATAATTGTTTACGAGTTGTAACTTGCTTGCGAAATTTTTCAAAAGCAAATTTATTTTTGATATAAAAATTAATATTTTTTTAAAATCACATTAAAGTCGTTCAACTTTGAAATCGTAATTTAAATTTAAAGATAAACTTTATTAAAAAAGTAATTTGATAAGCAAAACTTGAAAATGTTTTATTTAGAATGTTATTTTATTTTCGATCTAAAGTATTTTTAATTTATTAGTTTGAATTAGAAATATTTAAAGTTCAATCAATATTTCGAAAAAGATTCACTCTCAATTTATTATTGCTCGATCATGTGAAAAAATTGAATTTATTAAGTTTGTTTTATAATTAAATGAAAAAAATGTATTAAAAAATTTGCTAATTTCTTTTTAGTGAAGTAATTGGCCACTAAGTCAATGACCAATCAAACATGTATTATGTATTATTTAATAATGCACGATTAATTATGATTTATTTATACTAAACGATCATACTTAAAGGTTCGTTCGCACTACTACGGTCCCACAACGCTTTTGTTGAATATGTTAAATACCTGGAAGTGACATGATCTGACACCTCTGAATTCGTAATCGTATTTTCTTTAATGGGAATTCCTCTCATATTAAATAGAATGCGTCGAAAGGCGTTTTGCATTTTTATAAAAACGGAAAAACGTTTTCCGATTAAACGGGATTTTGTTTTTTCATTCATACGTCGATTTTTCCCAATTCAGTATCTTAGGTTGGAAAATTAAATAATTTGATTAAAAAAAATTGAAAATGTACAAAATTATGTTGAAATAATTTTCAGTTTTTCTGAATTTTTTTGTAGTTGTCAGGGTTGATCACCTGATAAAACATTCAGTAGCGAAGGCTGTAGTTCATCTATCAAATGATGATTGAACGATGTTGTTTAGCATCGAATTTTTTCATATGACTGCTTTTTTAGTGCTTATTTAGTATAATTTTTCTTGCGGTTATTGAACGCTGAGATTGAAAATTTATTTACGGATTATCTGAAAATAACAGGAAAATGCGTAAGAATAATATTTGGGAAATTAAATTTGCTATAAAAATAAAAGAATTTAAAATAGTTATCTTATAATCAGACTAAGTAATGGCTTATTTTTAAAAACTTATGAGTTATTATGACTGAGATTTTTAAAAACATTTTGTACTTTACGACAAAGCGTTTTATTTTATCTAAAATCAGAAATATCATATGATATAGTTGTAAGTTGTGGTATTGTTTCACAACTTCTGAGAAAAACTTGTATTGTTACCATATAGACACTAGTTAAACTCTGAATATAATGATCGTTTATGCAAACGAACTGCATTTACTTTTGTTTGAAAATTCGAAATTTCGCCAAAATGATTTACATTCTCAAGCAGAACGACCGATAGCGACTATTGCAATATGCAAGGTAATGGGGTAGTTAGTAAATTTAAAGATTAAGTAGCCAATTTTTTTAAAAAAATTTTAAAGAAAATCTTAAAGATTAACATTACTTAGTTAATCTCTCTATTGAATCTTTCGGCTAATGTCTACTAGACCTAAATCTTTGAACTAGAGGGTCCATTTTTTTCTTAGCTTTTCCTTAGCTTTTCATGAATGGTTAATAGAAGAAGACTGCTAGACAAAGTTTTTTCTCTTTTCAAATTTGTTGCTCTTCTAAGCTGCAGGGCTGAGCTACAGGAACCTTAGGAGGAGAGAGTGGCCAACTAAATTCTTGCTTTTTGGTTGGCTGTAACCTAAATAAGTTATGTTGGCAGCAGAAGACAATTATAAAGAATTCGAATTTCGAAATTTAGTCAGCCATTCAAAAACCATTTTCGAGATTTGAGTTGACGGCTCTTTTTCTTAAGGCTTTTCGAGCTCTTCACTTTGCAACAGGCCTAAAAACCCAAAACGTATCCTGTTTCAAACATGTAGCTTATCGTTCCTAAATACGATCCTGATATTCGAAATGACGCTTCAGGTTTGAATTACAGAGCCACTTTTTAAAATGTAAGAGGATAAAAAATGAGAAAGAAAAGATCCGTTTGAGGTTATTATCCATCATCCCTTTATTACAACAACCTGGTTCGCCAAAAGAGATAACACGATCAGAGGTTTACCAAGAGTGATTGTTACATCGCATGATGACTACTCATAATACTTGTAAGTCAATTCAAACAAATAAAATTACTGAGTCATTTGAGGAAAAACTCGGTACCAAAACCTCGCTCCATTTTTTACACGGCACGGGTACTTTACATTATATTCTTTCCTATCCAAAGTTTATTTTTGGCGAAAGAACATCGTTAATTAACGAAATTCATTTCTTTAATTTTTCAGGTGGTCTCATTCCAGATTACATTTATGCTTTCGTTCCGATTTGGAAATAATAAACAAAAAGACACGGCGATTTATGGACGGATTATGCGAAAAAGGCAGCACAAAAGGTAAATATCCTATTTAATTTCAATGCGTTCTCAAACGACCTTATTGACGATTAATTACTGTTACATAAGTGCTCGATTTAATGGGTCAAACAAGTCATTGATATCGAAGGAAAACGCGAACTTCTTTTTTCGTATAACTGAAAACACGGAATCGGAAAGAATGAACAGAAATTGCGTGAGTGTGTATGAAGCATAAAAATGTCGAGAGAAATCTCGACATTTTTTTTTTCAGAAAGAAAAAATAATGACATCGTGTAGAAAAAAACATAAACAGAAACCCGTAAAGAAACCCGGTTTCCGCGTACACGATATTGGCCTCGTAAAAAAAAATTATACCCGACATTAACGGGATATGTTAAAAGGGGGGAATTTGATAATCGTCCAAATATTCGTCGGTTTTCAAAATGTTAATACGCCGGTTTTAAAATTCTACAGAGCATTTCAATGAGCTACTAAAAATATACTTTTATTTTGTTATTTTGCTACATTTTATTACATGAATTATCGAACGGTTTTATTCTTGAGATTTTTTTGTCGCCCGATGATTTTTAATCGCGTTGGTCGAGCTTGAGCTTGTTTCCGGATTTTTAAGAGATTAGTCTTGGACAGAAATATTATTGGCATGCCCACGATGTTTTTACTTAGTTTAATATTTTGATCTTTGTAAGGAACATCATTTGAAATTAACGACGCCGTTTGGTCGAATATAATCTCGAAAAAAAATAGGTCAGCTAACGCCTTCGTTTATGTAAAAAAAAATTTTACGAGTTTAATATCAGTTTATCGGTTTAATTTTGATCCGTTTAAATTAAGGAAATGAAAATCATTTTAAATCTTTTGAAAAGCGAAAGTCTGTCGAAAATTAGAACAGAAGTTAAAAGACAAAAGAGATACGGCGAAATAAAATCTGACTGAGATCGAGTGATTTTCGAGTGAATATTTTGCTGGGTGATAACTTTAAAAAAAATATTTTTGGCGAAATTTGGTCGCATAAAAAAAATATTCGAAAATTACTGCATACAGAAAACTTGTTAGTGAGAAGTTAAAAGTAGGCATATACTCCAGCTGAATGGGCTGCAACAAAAATGAAGATTTAATGTTCTGATAATCTATATTCCATTACACATCCCCAAGAGATGTGAACGCGGTCCATCATTAAAATTTTTTCAGATAAACTTTTCCTCCTTTGACGAAATGTTTGGACCTAATTTAGCCAAAAGTTTTAACTTAATTTTGAAATTCTTTGTTTATATGGTCCAGAGGTTGTCTTATAGACATATCTTACCTCTTTGCATGGATTAACCTATAAAATAAACACCATGTCGGGCATTTCCTCAAAAATTGTATTTTTACTACTGTGTCTACCTCCAGAAATGTGACAAAAACTCGATAGAAAAATTTTTCAGCCCTCATTTTTGAAAAAATATTTTTAGAAAGAATCTTATCTCGGTGAAAACTCTTCAAAGAAAATTATTTAAAGCTTGCAGAAATGAAACTGTCAAAGTTTAAGTAATATTTTAATAGTCCTTCCGGTAATTAATGAGACTCGCGGCACAATCCGCGCTTTAAGTCAGTTCCATATTTTTCGCCGTCTAACGATTATTTAACCGTTTTAGCATAATCATCATTTGCAAAGCCTCCTTCCATTATAATATATTAAGCGGCCGTTAACCTTTTTTTCTAATTTCATTCAGCAATATGCTTTTCAAATTTTTCCAATATGTTTCTATTTCGGCTTTCTATTTTTTTTTTTGTCGCCGGAGGAGAAATTTAAAAAAAAGAAGAAGAAACATGAGACATGCAAGCACACGACCGCGTTAATAAGCCTATTAATTAAACGATGTTGTTTGCTAATGGCCTTGCTAATTAATTAATGAAGAATGAAACCGTTTTTTTATAGGAAATGAACATTGCAGATTGATTTATTTAAACATGCGAATAAAAAAGAAATAAATAAATTGGCACTTTTTGTTTTTCTTACTTTTGCCAAAGGCCAGAAATATAAAAAGGAGTCCAACTGTGGAAGAAGCGATAATATATCTGATAAACAAAAAAAATCGATTAATTTTTATTTTTAAAAAAAATTTCTCTCTTTGTTATGTTCCTGTTCGTAACATGCTTACATATAAGGTCATTCGAGGTCGATCAAAGTCATCTTTTTTACTCTTTCAAGAATAATCTCAGCTCAGTGGACGTTAAAAATTCGCTTTTTATTTTATTTTTTGTATTTAATTAAATCGTTCACTGAGCTGAGGCTTTTCGGTTATTTCCATACATCGTTGTCCTTTTTCCGATATGTGAAATGCTTATCCTGGATGGAACTGGTATTGCTATCGGTTTAATGGATCATGCGATCAGTTTTTAGATCCGTAGATTATCTTGAAAAAGCAAACGCATATAGTGATCAATCATTAACAATAATTTTCCCTAATATCTTGAAATGAAATTTTCCATTTAATTTTCTATTGCACCAGCCAAAAAGTTATCGCACTAAACATTTAGATTTTCTTTTAATTTACAGTAATGGTGCCGGTCAAAATCAGCGCAAGACTGCTTCAATTGCGGCAATAGTTTGAAGTAGGTGACCTTTCTACATTGTACAAATGGATCCTACGGCTTAACGCTGATTTCGAAGGACTAAATAACACCTTTTACTGGGTGAGTTTTATTTTCGAACCTTTGATATAAGATTGTCTTGAGCGCTACGAAGTTCAAATGATTGGAAATACAGAATGAGTCCATGATGTTTATGGTTAGAAGTAGCCAAGGACTAAGAAAGATGGTGTAAGTTGAGGGAGGCCTAAGTCGGGCACCTCTGAGCTCTGAGGCAGGCAGTAACAGACTGCTTACCTCGTACAGGTCTGTTTTTGTCTTCAGGTTAAAGCCTTTATTCCCTTAGGATTCATATGCCCAGTCCGCTGTTAAACCAAGTTATTTTTATTAAGAAATTTTTAATATTTTGTCGAAGATGTTAATGAACCATGACAAAAGAATTGCTTCTGGTTTTTAATATTTGTGTGTCGTTGTTATGTTTTCTCATTAACGTGACGCTGCGCTCTGCAATATCATTTTACAACTTTCATGCAATGAATTGGCTCTTTCACGTTTCTGGTTTTAAAGTGAGAATGATTTCTTTTTTGAAACCCAAAGCTGTAGTTTAATGATGCAAAAAAAGTTTTTAAAAAAAATATTATTCAGTCCTAGATGGTTTAAAAAATAAAATCTGGTCATCTCAGGCTCGGACTGGCTTTTCCAAAGACCTCAAGCTAAAATCTCGGAACGTCGTTACAGAAATTTAAGAAGACTAGACGAAAACTGATAAGTCTGTAAGCATCCCGTTTTCTTAGAATGCACATTGAAAAAATTTGAAAGTGTCGGGGTGCGCATTAGTTTGAGAAGCGCACCGGGATAGTTCTGACCGGATCTGGCCCAGATTATCCAGAAAGAAAAAGATACTATTACTAAAAGTAAAGATATAATTCAAATTGTAATCAAATAAAAAAGACACTTGAAATCATTTTTAATAAGAATGCTCTTTATAATAATTTAATTTTGATGTTCCAAGCTTTAATCAAAAGTATGAACTTACATCAAATTTAAAACTCATCAAAAGAGTATAAAAAATTAACATGATTTCTTCTTTTCTCATCCATAAAAACTACAAAAAAATAATACATATTTAATTGTTCAATTATGATAGCGGTAGATTAACTTCCCGTCTCGATTGATTTTAATCATAAAACTCTCCTTTTAATCGTGGACCAGTTTTCATGCAGTATTAAAAAAAACGAGTTGTTTACTCGAAAACGAGTTACCTGATACCCTTACCTGTTAATTACGCATGGCAAGAGAATAATATCATAAAAAATTTATTTTCGAAAACAAAGAAAATGAAAAAACTGAATCCTTTCTCTTTTTTTGTATTTTTGGACCGTCTATTCTTCAATTTTCCTCAATTCAAATTTTAGAAAGATAATAAATAAGTAACCTTGGTTGTATTGGAGAGTGGATCCATATTGCATTGTTATTGTTATTGTTTTTGCCTTGTCATTCATCATTGTATCACTCTGCCAAAGACATTAAGGAAAATCGAAAATGAAATCCTTCATTTTTTGTTTTTAAAAAACAAAAAATTGTTTCCGGTCCATGGGAAATAAGGAAAACGAAAGGTTTTTTTTTTCATTTTGATTTTCCCTTTGAAATAATATAAAAACTCCTGCATGAAATTTACACAAAGATTATATCAAATGAACTCGAAAGTTTTACATTAAAAACCGATAAGACTAGGCAGAGATTGCAACACATAATATTGCTATTCGATTCATTAAAATTATTTCTAGAAGTTTGTAGAATACGATCATGATTTTAACGTGTGGATGATGTCATTTCGAATATTAACGAAAGTGCAGGTCGATTATTCTCAATCATTCCGTTAGGTTTGTGGATGATAAAAAAAATGGATTTGGTTTTACGTCAAATGGAAATATTTTCCAGATGGAAGCGTAATTAAATAACGGTTATGAATTTTCAACTTCCTGATGTGTCGGCCTGAAAAACGATATGTATAAAAGTGATTGAAGATACGTAATGAGTTCAGACACGAAAAAATAAAATAAAGTGAAATTGAAAGGTAATATGGACTATGAAGCCAAGACTTGTTTATTCAAAGTAAATGAACTAAAAAGTAGAAAATTTCAGTTATAATTGGGCTGTAGACGTGGTACTTTGTAAGATCTTTAAGAGGTGAAGCTGGTGTAATTTTCGGCAAGGCATCAATTTATCGTCTGATGGATCAACCATGTGGGGGAAAAAAAAACTGGGCGCTATAAGAGAGAAAATGAAATGAGACTTGAAACTTATCAAGCTCAATTGAAAAGGATATTTTGGAAAAATCATCTATAAGACCTTTTTTCGAATGTATGTTCCTCTTTTTAGGCTTGCCAAGAGCCGTTGCTTCGAAATGCTGGAGATCATGCTTTAAGGGAAGACAGCAGCTAAGTGTTAAGAAAAAAATGATACTAAAGTTCATGAAGAATTACTACTATATAATAAAAATTTCAAGCAAGCACAACTAAATGCAGTAAAAAACCTTTGCGGCAACCTCTATTATATTCGCTTAAGCTCAGAGGTGTAAAACTAAATGCCGAATGGCCGATTACATTGTTCTTTGTATAGCTATATTTACTAGAGATGTGTTTACAGAAGCATGAAACTGGATAATAACATCAAAAAATAAAAACAGATAACATAAACAAAAGTTAAATTTGCAGACCCGAACCATTATGCATAGATAGAAGAAGCAAAGACAGATAAAAAAAGGAACGCGTTAGATTAGCTATATCAGGGAAATAAACTTTTCTTAACAACCGCTACAGTTCAAACAATAAAAACAAATCGAATACCATTGTTTGGACATGCTATCTGAATAAACCATAATAGAATTTTCAAACAAGTAAATGATGTACGACCAACAGGAAATAATAAAGCATATGATAATTCGTTACATTTCATCAGAAACAACTATATGTCGACAAAAAATAGTCGCAAACATGCAAATTTCGAATTTAAAGATACAAAGGTCATTGGGGTCGTATAGAGGCTGTTGTTGTTGATGTTGCAGCTGGTGCTGCTGCTTTTAAGATCAGAAAGAAGTGAATTTTGGGAATACCAGTCCATTTTTATCGTCATAGTGTACAACACCCTCAGAAAACTTGTGAAAGAGTTCTAAGAAATGTAAACTAGGACAGAAGAAAGCAGATGGAAGAAAATGAAAATTTTCGGCATCACCTGAGAAAACCCGAGAGGACTCCAATGGAAATCTTGTTTGGTGAAATGATGAAAGCTTTTTAAAAGGATTGAACTAAGTTCGTTAGAGCAAGGAAACCAGTCCCAGGATAGTTCTTGATTGTTTTAAGCAATATTAAAGCTGTTAGTTTAGTAGACGATCGGATTCATTTGAGATGGTTTTTTAAAGAGATCCATTGAGATGCAGTCCTCATTTCTGACAGTTCAACTTCAAAAGCTTATCGGATCGAAAGGGATACTTACTTCATCCCGATTTGTGGATAGCCTCGGGATGGTCACTTGTTAAGATACTGGCTCATCTATATGAAAAGTGAATGTTCGGAAGAAAAACTTTTAAATCTCATTTTTGGAACTTCTGACTACTTCGGCTGATTTATTTTGGTAGATTCGGCTGTGATTTTGCCCATAGTCTTAAACTTATCTCGAAATCATCAATGGAAAGATTCCTTTAGAGAATAATAGGGATCGCTCCTCAGTTCAGTATAGTCAACCATTAAAAAGAGCCCAAGTTGATTTTTATAAAAATCCTTTTTTGACCTGTGAAAGTTCAACATCTTAAAATAGTACTGTAATATTATAACAGCATGAAGAAAATTAACCTAAACGAGTTATTATTTTAAAAAATATAGATCTAAACCGATCGGATTCGTAACCTGGAGATAAAGTCATTACGAGCTGAAAACTCAGACATAGCTAATCGTTATCTTAACTAATCAAAAATAACATTTAATCCGATACACCCTGTACATAAATTTGAACTATTGCTCCAATCGTAGTCGTTTATTATGTAGCACTAGCAATATAAGCAAGTTACTGAATTGAAAGGTTGGTACGTGTGCCGGCCGGTTCTTTGCCTCAGGCCAAACACGATATCTTTTGAATTAATTAAATGCAGAATATGGCATCAGACCAAACTCGTTCCAAGCCCATTTCAGTACCGACTACCCAAAAAATTAATATCCTTTCCTTTATTATATTCTCGTATTGGAAATATTTATGCGGTTATTTGATAAGACGCTGGCCTTTATCATAGCATTACTTCGACATGCTAATTACTATATATCATTTTAAATTAATATTTTTTTCTCAAAAAAAAAAAAAAAAAAAAAAATTGTACAGTGTGAGTCAAAAAAATTTTCCTTTGAAATGCAATGTAATTATTAACAGCTCGAGCGAAGCGAGCGAGAGAGAGAGAGGAAGAAATGAAGAACAAAAATTTTTTTAAATAAATTCATTCCGCTTTAATAATTATTCTTTGGACGGAATAATGAAAACGTCTGTTTTTAATTACAGGATGCTTCAAAAGTTGAAATTTTTTCTTCTTTGTAACCACACGGAAATGTGAGAGATGATCTCTCTCTCTCGTAATAGGACAAAGATAAATAAGTTAAACATGTACATAAGAGCTTTACACCCATTTAAGCCCGTATAAATAAATCGGATGTGTAATGGACGTATAAAAATAAGTTAACGGTTTTTAAGAAATGAGGAAGCGGCGGATTTATATACATGGGAGGACATATGTTTTCCATCTTGTTGTCTTCTTTATAAACTGTATGACAAGAGTATCTCGATCAAAATATATTGGGATAATTCACAGAGAGTTGTATCTCACATTTCATGTTTAGAGTCACGTAGACTAGTTTATTTGTTTGGTGGTGAAAAATTCCGCTCGTTTTTAGTGGCAAGTTTTCAAGGGTGTTTTCGCATTATTGCACTATCTTAAATATACTTTGTAATCAAGTAAACTGTATATAATGGGCTTAAATCTTGAGGGATCACGGAAGGAAATTTACAGAGGAATCATTTTCTCAGATGAAAATTTATCGAGTGTTAATTATCTGTATAGCAAACCATGTTTTAGAAACGTTTCAGGTACTTTTTTTGGAATAAAACGACGGGTAGCGTATTTGAAAGAAGAAGCGAAAGTCTTCTTTCTTGTAGAACAATGGCCCGAAGAAAAAGGTTTTACTGGGAAAACCCGACATATAGAAATGTCGTCTGATTATAATGAAGCTATGAAGAAAGAGGTTTCACAAAAGATTTGAATAACTTCTTTATTAAAAAAAATATTTAAATCCCTTTAGTTGCTTCAGTAATTTTTTTCTATCGGGCCAATTCTGAAACTCTTGAGGCTATTATTAGAGAATGGTTTATTTCCAATTGGAAATGAAATAGTTAAGGGTCTAAAATGGTTTCTTCTCTGAGTAAGAAGCAAGCTGCAAATGAAATATGGAAAATAATATACAAATGAAGTATTGATGACCTTATGAAAAAACCGATTGATGATTATAAGTCCCTAAGCGTTCTGGAGTAAACCCGTTAGATCCATTTAGTCCGATCAGAAATTCGAGTTTAGCACTGTAGAGCCGGTAGGTCTTTTAAAATCTCATAATGACTATGTTGGTTCAATGGAGCTGCCAGGTCGAACAGAAACTTTACCTACAAGCCCAAGACCGTGTACTAGGTGAAACTTATTAGATCGACGTTTTAGGTCGGTCGAATTTTTTTGTCTATGACTTCAAAGGCTAAAAGCCCTTAAAGTACTCCTTCCAGGCAGACAGGTCACATCTTTATTTACTAAGGTTGTTGCGTACATTTGAGTTCAAACCTTTTCTTTTCGTTTGGGGCTCTATCCTAATGTCTTGAAAAGATTTTCTTTACCTTTTTGGTCTATTTTGAGCTTTGTCGAAAATTCAGCTGCAAGATTTGAAATATTAGCCAGCACGATGAGATTCTACTATGAAATCATCAGAAACGCTTAATTTGTAAGCAGGACACTCAAGCTAGTTTTGACTATTTTACCCGATGTTCTTATTGAACAGTCTGTAACACCGTAAATGATCTCCATCCACCCATTCGGCTGTGGACCATCAAGGAACTATCATTATTATTGCTCAAGTCCCTTCAATTTTTCACCCATCGAAATTTAAACTGGATATCTACCGGAGATTGATTCGCTATTTAAATTGCCTCTTTAAAAAGGTCCCTATAAGTGTCGGAAATGAATTATAAAGCCATGAAAGAAAAATCTCCGTTAAACCGACGATTTTTCCGAAGACCTAATCTCTTTGATAAGCATTAGGGCTTTGACCGTATAATCGACTAAATTGAAATTCTATCGCATTAATCTTTTCACCATATTGATCGATCAAAGTAACTTTATCAAGCGTAAAATTTTTTTTTCATATGACTTACCTAAAACGAGAAACTTAAGTAGAGCATTATTAAAAATTCTTAAAGACGCCATGTATAACATATCTAATCAGATAATCCGATTAAGACAATAGCAAATATAAATATATTTATTACAATGAATCCGTTTTTGGGGCGAGGCGGATGAAAACCAAACTCGACCACTTGAACCTGTATCGGAGGGTGAATTGTCTACGTGACAAAAAGAGACAGCCCGTTACAAGTGGAGCTGAGAATCTTTATTTATAGTCAGGTTTCAACCTGTCTCCTCCCTTTTTTTTTTCTTCTCTTGGATCCATCCCACAACAAAAGATATTAATACATTATTTGTAAAAAGGTTTGGGATTGAAAATAAGAACTTTCTTTTGTATTTTTGACCTGACTTAAAACGATTTTTATGTTTAAATTTTTTCGACATGTATAAATAAATTTCAATTTATCAAATATGGTGGATCGGAAGAGGGATAGAAGGCCAGAGATAACGCCTTTCCTACACTGTAATTGTAAATGATGCCTATTGAGAGAACGAGCTGACCTTGAATACAGCTGATTTATATGTCATTCCGTTTTTAGCCTGTGTAATCATTTCGTCAACGAATCTTTTTGATCGCTGAGCAAAGCCGGCCGGCTTAAATGCAGTAGACGCACTGTTGCCAATTCAATTTGACGTGTCCTGTGTTGCTCTTATGTTGGAAAGCTGCTACCGACTACAATTTATTCGCTTTGTAGATGCAAAAACAACTCAGTGCTTTGAAATTAAATGTCTAGTTGTTTTAATTTGATGCTAGTAGAAAAATTAAGCTTTTAAACGCTGTAAGCTGACTGTTATAGGAAAATAGGTTCGAATTAAAAAGGCAATTTTTAAATTTTTTCCATTAAATACTTTTATTTTTTTTAAATTTCATTTTTTTCATTTGTTATTTATATAATTAATCTGATATATCACGTTCAATAATATTCAATGTACAAAAAAGCTCTTTGAATATTTTGTTCTACTACTTCCTCACAATTAATTGAAAGACTTGTAAAAATTTAAATTACACTAATTATTAATAATAATCATCATAATAATAAAATATACTGGCCACCATGTGAATCGCTGAAATAAGTTTATATTATGAAAGGCATAACGAGCCTTTGTTTTTGGTAAAAAAAAGTGTCATAAGTAAAACTTATGCCAGATATCAATTGGTTAGCCTAATTTATTTTTTGTAACAAATTTTTTCTTTTAAATAAAACTTCTCCAAGGTTTCAAATTTATTAAATACTTTGTCGGATAAAATTTTTAATAAAAAATTTTTTAAATCGGGGACTTTATAAAAACCTTGAAGGTGTTTTATTTAGATAACCATATTACACAAAAAGAAAAAAAATAATATAACAATAAAAATTAAAAATCTATTGAGATCAATGCCTTGTTGCAGAGGAAAACTTAGTTTTTGGCATTATTATTTTTAAAAAAAAATTTGAAAAAATTTTTTGAGATATTTTGCAGATAGTTTGTACAAAAAAGTAAATTAAAAAAATCGAAAACTTCCACGATGTACCAACGAACAACACCAAAGTTACAATTTCTCTTTTCCAACAAACTACCAGTCTTTATCCTTAAGTGACAATTAATAAAAAAATTTAATATCCAACCTTTGAAACTGAAGATGAAACCGAGATTCTAAACCTAATTTTTTTTTCTTATTTTTTGAACATTTCCTTAAAACACCGGTTTCGATGTTCAAAAAATAAGAAAAAAAAACGACGAAGAAATTTTTTCATGTTCAGTTTCGCCTCATAACAACGTAGAATACCTAACACCAATATTACAATAAATTTCTATATCAATTTGATACTCTAATAAAAAAATTTTTTGAAATCTAAACTAATGACTATTATCGGCTTTCAATTTTTTTCTCAAACAAAAAAAAATTATACATTGAATTTGAAAAAAAAAAAAAACAAACTAGAGCACATGAAAGAACATATAGCAGTTACAATTATAAAACTAAATCATATTAGAACATGGCATTAAAGTACTGCTGATAATTGAAAATTTCCTTTTATACCTCTTCACTCGTGTAAAAAAATGATAATAAATAAAACACAGAAAATGATGTAAAACCGGCGGCTATGGAACACAAAACATATGAGTCTTTGACATCACAATGAAAATTATGATGATGATGATGATGATAATGATGAATTGTAGAAAAACAAGTTGAGTGCAAGTGCGCCAAGTCGCCCTGAGTGCCTCAGAAAATGAGGCGAGTCAGTCTTTAACTCTCATAGGTGAGATGGCATCTGTTATTGATCTTGGTAAGATCGGTATAACTTTTTCTTTTCTAACGTAAATCCCGGACTTATCATAATTGTTCCTCCTCTTGTCAAATTTCTGTAATAATAAGAAAATCAAAAAATTAATCATACTGAAAAATCTCGAACATTGAGAGATTTTCTTTTTAAATTAAATTCTAACTTACTTGAGAAATTGAGGAAGAAGAGAATGCCATGATGTTGCATCTTGTTTTAACGTTAAGTAAAGTTCAAAAGTTGACACAGTACTTGGATCACATTTAATTGTTCCTATTTTCCTAAGCATATCAGGCGCTTCAAAACTGATAAATAATGTACAACCCCTGTAACAAGAGAAAATAATTTCATTAGCTACATTTAATTATTTTGTAAAATTTAAAATTGCTTTTTTTTTTGTTTTCAGGATACATACCTTAACCCACAAGGCTCATTTTCAGCCATTCTTATCACATCACGAGCAATCCTAGGTAAGAGATCAGATGGAAGCAATACTTCTCCACAAGCAAGTTGAGCCGATTTAGCAGCTCTAAGTTCATCCTCAAGACGTCTTGCTAACGCTTGGGTTACACTATTATCGCATTCGTCTTCCGCATTGTGGTAACCACCTAAAACAAATAAAAGAAATGGAAAAATTAAATATTTGATATAAACCAAGGTAAATAACCAAAAAAAATTTGCTTTGTTTAAACAAGTTTGAAATCGTTGAAAATTTTCTTAAAAAATAAATTAAAAAATTTCGGTAACAAAAATTTTTTTCTTCGAGTTTTGTTTAGGATTTAAAAATGATTTTAAAAATCTGAATGGTTTTTTTTTTTAGTTAAAAATAGTAATATTCGATTTTTATTCGAAGTTGAGTATAGGCCGGTATAAATAGGAAACAAAAACCCGAACTGAATATTTCGAAACTCACCTCTAAAATTAGAAAAATCGACGCTAACCGGATACGGGAAAACTTCCATTTTAATAATTATTTGTATAAAAATTTAAAAAATCGAACTAATATCACAAATATTTATTGGTAATTGCCGGCAGTAAGAAGAAACTCTCTTAATAATCCAACACAAAGAAACATTTAACGATCACGACTAATACACTGTTCTCTCTTTGGCTTCTCACTGTCAACTGGCTTTCAGTTCAGTTTTATAAAACAACTTCTATAACTATACTGAGTTTAAAAAGTCCCTAGAACGGGATTTGTTCGAAGCTGAAACTTATGTTGAGCTTATGTACGATACTCGATCACCGTTGCTATTCCCCCACTACTATCAATTTTCTTTAAATGCTTGACTCTTTTCATAGGTTAAACATAGGATAACATAACCCGGTTAAGATTCGCCGGTATGTACATTTAAAACTCTGGCCTACGTGCCAAGCCGGTGTTTGAAAATATACGACCAGTTCGATGAATCTCTTCACATTTATGTTTAGCTTATGTAAAGGTGAAAGTATACGTGACCGGAGAATAGGCTGATGCAAAAACCCTCCTGGGTTTCTTTATGTGTAGTTTTTTTTTTTATTTGTTGTTTATAATAAAGATTTCCAGATTTTTCTCCCTTTTTTTCTGGAATGATGTAAATATGACAGGAGAAGAGTCTTTTTTTTATTTTAGGGTTGGTATATCAGCCGCAATAAGAACTCATTGTATATTTAAATTTCATCATGTTAATCCTTATCGCTGATTAAGCCAGGTAATGATTCATTTTATCGTTTTTCTTTTGCCAAACGTAAAGCCCAAGCGACATTGCATCAGTTTAGAAATCTGCGGATACATATCGTGACATATAATGATTCATTTTTATCGTTAATAACATAAAATATCGATTACAGGAAACCTATCAATCATTATTTACGTGTAGAAAAACGTCACCTTGAGTGAAACTTTTTTTAAAGCTTTTGAGGTTAACATGCCGGTAGCCGGCTTTTCTGTCATTACCATGATTTTTCTGTTATTTAATAAAAAAAATTTGATCGAGAAACCGTTGGGTTTTTCGCAAATTGCTTTTTTATCGCATAAACTTTTTCGTTAATTATGTTAAATATGCTCGTGGGATGTTTTCATCAAGTTTTCCCAAGTTTTTTTTTCATATCGATTCCAATTTTTTGAGGTTAGGACGATTTGCTTAATTTGCTTTTATTGTTTCATAATCTACTTCTAGGATATGCTGAATAATAGTTTTACACGATTTTTTTTTACAGGTTAATGACGGCAAAAAAGCATACTAAGACTAATTATCAAAGCAAGACAAGCGTAAGTAACATGGAAGAGATTAAAGAGCAGGGTGAGTGTATATCTTATTATTATTTTTCCTTAAGAAATTTCAGAATACTGGATTTAAAAAAGCTTGCTTTAAAGTATAGGATTATGAGTCTTTACGAGCCCGATATTTGTCCCAAAATTTTGGAAACTTCCTGATTATGATCTTTACGCCTTTATCTTGCTCTTGTACAGAAAGTTTAGTTTTTCATTCTTCTCACCAAAAGAATGACTTAAAAGTGTTAAGCAATTAGTCTTTTAAACTCTAAAAACATTTTTAGCCGATTTTTTTGGGACAAAGTACATAGCTTTCTTCATTCTCCCTTTTTTCGTGGGACTACTGATCAAATAATTATAAATCCATAGTTTATACTCTTCAGTTAGTGAATTTTAATAACTTATCTATTATTCATTTTGATTTCTTGATACTAACTAAATGGCAATCATGAGGCTAACCAAGTTGGAAGCAATCAAACCAATTTAAAAAAAAATAAATAAATGCTGCTAATGGAATTAAAAAAAAAATTGTTTATAGATTACGACCAAACTTTTACATCTTTGTGTCCATTATGTCAATTTATTGTCATAATATCACTTGTAAGGTAAACCATCTTCACAGTTTTAAATATTTTAAGCAGTACACAAAGTATCATGATTTTAACTTACTTTTCAGGAAAAGTTTTGTGAAAAAATTGAAAACTGAGTAAATTAATTAATTGCAACGGTTGTTCAATAAGCGATCAAGGATCTTACAGGCCCTTGAAGCACAAAATTCAAGATTTTAAAATTTTTTTAACCGATCTTTTCAGTGGTAAGAACATTAATTTTTTTTCTTGGCTAAAATTCTGTCACAAAAATTTATCTCTATAATTTTTTTCACCTGGATAGGAATCATAAGAAAAGAAAAATAATTGAAAAGGACCTTTCATTCTCATGTCATCTTGTCAATAAATGAATTTGTCAAATTTTTCAATCTTGACAATTATTTCCTTCAAATCAGACTTGTTTAAAGGAAAAAATAATATCAATTATCGTATAAAAATTCGTCTATTTTAAATTGTTTACCATCAGCAGCATTTGTAAGCAAGGCCGTTCGATTATGCGAGTTCAACACTTAATTAGGTGAATATTTAAGCATTATTAATGTGTCGGCTAGGTCTTTCTCATGGTCGGGGTTGACAAAAATGAAAATAAATTCAAGGATGAATAAATAATACCGGAAAAAGGGAGAAAATCTGCCAATTCGGCCGAATGAATAAAAGAAGCCGGGCATCCCCGTTAAAAGCATCTAGCAGGATTGGAGAGGTGTTCATAGCCACCCCTTATCGTTTTCCCTTTTTCTGCCTCCCTCGATCCCGTTTACATTTTCAATTTTTTTCTCGAAAAATAAATGCGAAAGAGTAGCACGCGCCTGACTTCCGAATTGTTTGCAAAACAAAATTCTATAATAACCTCAATCGGTTAACAATAAAAAAGAAAATTTTAACCCGTAAATTTATGCCGAACAAAGGAAATATTTCCGAGTCCCAGCTGGTTTCTCGTTTCAACAGCTGTTTGGGCAAATACCAACCTAGGCGCATGCTCGGCTCCTGTCTTTGTTCGTGATGTTGTCATCCCGAGGGAGGGTTTTCGTATCCTAGGGGTTGATGGTAGGGGTAGGTGACAAGGGGGAAAAAGAGATTTTGTTGAACGATCGCTTTTTCATCACTTCTTTGTTTCCAAACTCGTAAAAAAAAAGCCGGTTCGCATCGATCAATTTTTTTTCTGAAACTAACCTTCTGTAATTGGTATGTGATTCCTATCCGGAAGAACCGTTTCTATAACTTCTGATGATAATTTCCGTTTTATCGAAACGGAATTTTGTTGCTGCCAAATATTCGATATCTTATTAAACACTTCTTGAAGTTTTGAGTCCCGATACGACGAGTCTTCTAAAAAATGCTCTATGTGTTGATTTTTCATTTTTTAAAACTAAATTAATTAATAAAAACACAACTAAAATACTTTTATTGGTAAAAAAATCCCTAACGGAGATCTATGAAATACATTTATCGGGATCGAGTTTGATATGAGACCGTGGCACGTAACGCGCGCCTCCTCCGACCGGCAGTCAAATGCAAACTGTTTCATTTTACCAAAATGACAATTGAAACAGCTGATTATCAGCTGAAGAAAGGGAGAGTACCAGTCTCGATTATGTTTAGCTTATCGGGATTCATAGTCAAGCGGCTTCCTACGGAACCGGCATTTGTTTGAAATCAACGAATGAGAATGAAGCAGAAAAGTCACCAATGGGAGCTCGCATAGCAACAACAAGTTGACCTAGAAACTCTAGTGTTTATAGTGCATGCTTGAGCATCCTCCATGATACTCAAGTGTGAATTATTCATCATCTAATCCAATTCCTTTGTTTAAAAGCCGGATGAAAAAACGGGTTTATTTCTTTTTATCGGTTTTTTGAATATGATGGTAGATGGATTTGACTTTTTTCAAAATGTTCATTTGACTTTCATTCATCATTTTTTGAGTTTATTCTGAGTTCTTTTATTTTTGGTAGTTGAATGAATTATGGGCGAATTGAACTTGCGGAAGTAAGAAGATTTCCTGCTGGGAATTCTTGTTATATACCGTTTGATTTTAAATCCCCGTGGCATAGAAAAACTTGGGGTTTCAATAAATAAGTAAAACTGCTAGATTTTATCCCAAAAACATTGACGAGATACAAAGGTTGAAAAACATTTTGGGATGCAGTAGTGAGTACCGGCATTTTAGATTTTTCTTGGGACGGACAAATGGATTTGGGAAAGAGGAAAAATGACATCTGTTGTACACATCTTAAATAAACTTTGGGGGGTACAAATGTCCTGTTAGCCTTACCTCCCTTCAGTGAGACTGTGACAGTAACACCAAGAAAATGTTGAAATGCCAGGACTGCTTATTGGGCTAGGAATTGAAAAGAAATTTTAATTGTACTGCTCGAATGTAAAGTCAGGTCCTCTGTAATATTTAATCGGCAAAATTTTTTTCAAATTTCATGGAAATCCATGAAAAGTAGCATTTTACTAAACAAGTAAAAGGCATTATTTACAAGCAATTCTCTGGAGCCTTTACAAAATCTTTTATCTAATTCTGTTAACCAGCTATATTTCAATTTTGAATCTTATGTGCTGCATACACCCCAACCCCACCCTGATGTCGGTAAAGCATAAAATCTAATAAAATTGAAACAAGTGATGGAATTTATTTGATACAATGTGCTAATGTGCTTCAATTAGCTTCATTCAACATCTGGAAAGAAAAAGCTTTTTTGTTTCTGCTAATCATTTACTTTATAGCAATATTAACCTAAAATCCTAAAATTGCAAATCTGAAATCAATCAAATTGTAGACAGTAGCAAAAGTGTGACCAGCATCTTGCTTGAACAATTTTAAAAGATCTTAGTTAACAGGTGATGTCTTTGCACAGACTAAAGAAAATCTGATACAATTAAGAAAAATAGTCAAAACCAGTGATCTTTGAAGAAAAACAGTTTTATAGAAAGTGTTGCTCATAAAGTCAAAAGGAACTGAATAAAAAAAATTTCCCTTGCTAAGTAAACCATTTTAAAAATTCTTTAAGAATCGCAGTTAGTGCAACAATTATCTAACCCTTGCAGTTAGACATTTAAATATATTGCACAACACTAGTGATTCAGACAATACTGACAATATTGATGAATTGCACAAAGTGAATTTTTTTTGTGGAAATTTTTAATGGCTTGCATTTAAGTGAAAGGTATTTTATAAATTTTTTGTCCGGTATTTTTTTAATTTTTTGGCCGGTATTTTAATAATTTTTTGGCCGGTAGATTAAATAATTGGAATGTAAAATACCTGAGATTGAATAGTAAAATAATATCATTTGGTCGGTAATTGATAGCAATTCGGCAGGTAAAAATATTACTCGACAAGTATTTAAAATTAAAAATTGCGAATCTTACCTCCCTAATCGACGAGCAAAGCCCGGGACACATATTTGGGCCGTCCCCTCTTCCTCTTCTCGCCGATGGCAACATCTTTAGCCGCTGGTGGTGGCTTGACAAATTTTTGGCGGATGGCCAGACCTATTATATGTTTGCAGAGGTATGATTTGTAAAACTCCGGGCATGAACAGGTGCTTTCTATCCAGTTTTTACTATTGGTTGGTATGTCTATGATCCAAACATTGAATGCCCGGCGTTTAAAGCGTTCAAAAGTATTCCAGTTCAAATTTTGAACAGCTTTGATTTCTTCTTTAGTGACGGTATCGTTTTCTCCAGTTGGGCAGTAATAACGTTCTATATCTCCCAAAGAGTCTGATGTAAGAGTAAGATTTTTTTTTACCCACTGATATCCTGATGTCCACTGTTTGAGTGTAATTGATTTCGTTTGAGAGAAAGGACGAATCCCATTGTGAGTCTGAGTTGACCATTTTTCCACCGCTTCTACCGCTGTTGGCATGAATCTAGACAAAGGTAATTTCTCCCGAAAGGTCACTTCCTTTTTAATGACAGCATTAAACGCTTCTAAACAATTGTTCGTCGACGGTGTGTTACTGGCTACTCCTTCATACCAATTTTGATGCCTGTCAATCCATTCCGACTTTAAATATTCAAGAAAAGTTTTCTGTTTTTTAATGCTTTTTTTTTATTTTTAACCTTACTGACCAAATTATTGAATTTTTATTAATGAACAATAAATTACTTGCCATTAGTATAAAAATACTGACAGTTTAATTTTTTTACCGCTCATTTAATTAAAATACTGTTCATTTAAATAAAATACTGGCCAAGCTGTTACTGGCCACCAAAATACTGGTCATTTAAATTTTCTACCGGCCATTTAATTAAAATACTGTTTATTTACTTAAAATACCGAACAAAAATCATATTAAAATACCTTTCAAAAATATATAAGCGATTTTTAATGCTGAATGTATATTAATTTGAACTTAATGTAAATCCCTCCAATATTGAAGGTCGACTTCAATGTGAACACAAAATTGAATTATTAAAAGTGGTCTAGATTTAATATTAAGAAAACTGGTCTTAATAAACTTTTTTTACCACATAAAATGATTAATGCATGTGATTGTTGATCCTCTTTTAGATAAGATAAAAAACATTGAAATAACATCATTTCATTATGTATTGATAAAAGATAATTATATAAATAGAGGAAATAGAAAGGGGAAGTGGTTTTACTGATCAATAATAATTTTTATCAATAATAATCTAGAACATGAGGACAAAAAATTTTGAGGATATTGTAATCATTGGCTGATAACCAATTTTTTCAAGCTGAAAAACATTTTATGAAGTGCACATTACAAGCAATCTTTCTATTTTTGAAAAAAAACTAATGTACTGTATTTACCTCAATTAATTATTACTGGGATACATTTTTCAAATGAAAATCATTTTATTTCATTATTACTAGTACAATTTTTATAATAACATAACCTAAAACGGATGAATTGTTTACTTTTAAAAGTGCGACTTGCTTACTATATACTCTATGACTAATGTCGCCATTCGTGAAAATTACACTTTGCGGCAAACAAGGACTGTTCAAAAATGCTTTAGGTTTATATAAATTATTTCCAGTTTTTATGAATTATTGACATTAATAAGGCATCAAGACAATTGTATTTAAAGCAGTTTTTCATGAATATCCTGGAATAATTTCTAAAATAATAATTTTTTATCTGGAGAAAAAGAAAAACTGGAAGCATTTCAAAACAAGCGGGAAAAGCAAAGTGCCGTGTCATTAGATAAATCTTGAAGGCTTCGCTTCGCGTTTCCGTGTGACAACTCCGCTCGGTTGGCTAAAATGGAAATTTAGATAACGCCATGTTATGTGTTTGTAAGATTAGTAATCATAATTGGAAATGATTTAATTGTGGAACTCTCTTAGATTATTATCGTGTTCGAGTTATTTTAACAAATATGTATCGTTAAAATGGATTAAAATTCGATAAGGGTAAGGGATGAACTGTGTTAATAGAGCTACTGTCGTACTTCGTTTTTCACACGTAAAGGTTAACTTGTTATGCCCAACCCTCAGGAAAAAGAAATAACCTTAGTGGAATTTGTGAAAATTGACGTCTAATAGTGCCTTTTAACCGTCGGTAATTTGAAATTGTGAATGTTTCGCGCAAAATTCGTGCTTACTTGAGGATTCTATGTGGATTAAACCTCACATGTCTTCTGGAATAGTTGTTTTCACACCCACTATAATTTTTTTCTTGTATAACATGAATCCAGGATATAAATCATGAGAGTGAAAAATGATTGCTGTTGTTTGATGATAGGTTATAATTGATTTTGCATTTCTGATTGGGAATAATAAGATAAAACCCAGAGCAAGATGTTAAGGATTTACGTTTTGGTGCTCCTCTGATTAGTATTTAATGATTTTATCATTTTTATTGTGTGCAATTATTTGCTTAATGTAATAGCATATTTCATTGATTATTTTCATACATGAAGTTACTTATGATGTCATAAGTTCATGAGATTTCATTAAGTGGTTGTTTATCGTTAAAGAGTTAATTTCATGGATGGTGATTATTGAAATAGTTTTTCCCAATAATCACAATGCTTGAAGTTCCGATAATAATTTTGTTTGGTTCAGGGATGTTTAAGCATTGTGTTGTTGAACAGTTTTCTTTTCAACAATGACAATTAATTTCTCTCCCCATCTTCTCAAACATAAATAATCAATCGACAAATTTGTGCTAATTTGCGAGAGATCAAGATACATAAAAATTAGGTTAACTACAGCAAATGTTTTCATTTTTAGATTTGTCTTAATTGTAAAGTGATCTACATTATGCAAACAAGTAGTTGTTTGTTATCTCAGATAGAATCCTCATAAACACATGTTATAATTATAGTCTCCACATTCAAATGACTTTCCTGGCATCTGTTTAATTTCAAGTAAAGCTTTTTTTCATATCCTTCAAAAAAAATTTACTAAAAAAAGTCCCCTTTTATATAATTGATGAACCTACGTCAACGTACCATTTCGTGCAGTTTTTTATCGAGGAAGCCGGCAACGCCCCTCATCGTTCTTCGCAGGGCAAAGGGAAAATATTGAAAATTTTTTTATGAATCATCTAAATCCCTTTTTCATATAAAATTTAAACATCTTGTTTTATACAAAAAAACACGTGCTATCGCCTTGTTTGTAATAAAGTTAGTAAAATGTAAACAGATCGGGGTATGTGTGGGGCAACCGACTGAGATGCTTACCAGATAGCTTTGTGGAAGTTCAAAGTTCTTATTGATAATGTGTTGACCAAGTATAGAAAGCCTGAGGTTTTTAACGTTATTCGCGGTTTGGAATGGTTATAACCTTTTTTTGCTCACGACTATAAACCAAATTTTGCCTACATCATTTTATTTAATAAAAGAAATCCCATACCACTTTTTCTCTTTCTCTAACTTCAGTTTCATATTTTCTTGGCGCCGATGATCTGTTTCCGCAAGGTTGGGGAAATTCATTTCATTTTTTGTGGTTTTCCATCATACAATTATCATGACAATATTCGATGAAAAATTTCTAAGGACGAACAAAAGCTCAGATGAGAGCCAAACGGCAGCGAGTTAAATTAAGCTCTGCCAAGATCGCTTACTAATTCTCCCCTTCTTCCGCTAATTATTGTTTGATGATTTTAAATCGGGTTTTTAAATCACATGAACACTGCGGCTACAGTTCGCCTATTTAAAACGAACATGTACTAACTGCTTGAAGTGGATTTCGTTATGGTTTTCTTGTTTTAAACTTTTCATTTGATTTATGAGTATAGCTTTAATTTTAATGAAATCTTTAGTCGAAAAATAACTTGCTAAAAATTTATTTAACTATTTCAATCGAATTAAAAGAATGGAGATAAGAGAAAGGTTTCCACTAAGTCGAAGGCTAATGGTTAATTGAAGTAACTGTTTTGTTCCTGACAAATAATATTGCTTAGGAAGTAATTTTCTAAAAAATTCGGCAGAAGGATGTTAAATGCAATCAAGTTACCCCCAAAAAATTTTATTTTGACAATATAAATTTAATTACAAAAATCAATTACGAAGCAGTCAATGAAATCGAATTTCAAATCAAGCTTAGATATGAATCGTAAGACTATTTTAAAAACCTATTTAAAAGTTGACACTATTTAATGAAAGCACAAAAATTTAATCAGTCTGTTTAAAACGATTAATAAAGATTAAAAAAAAGATCAACGGCTTACTGATCAATATTCTAATCTTCGAAAACATAAAAATGATTCTTGCTTGTTTCCAAAAAGTTTGCCTGTGACCTAGCTTTTAATGGGAAACGACCTTTAAATGGAAGGAATATCGTCTGACATATAAGGAAATGGCAAGGGTGGTTTTCGACTAGTAAGGGGTGGTTAGCTTTATAGGGGAAAATGCAGTTATAGAAGGGGCGAAAAATCATCGCTAACTTTCTCTTTCGTGTCATCATTACATTTTCATTATGTCTTGTCATTGTTTAACTTTTTTTCCAGGCAATGATTCATTAAAATCGAAGAAGGTAAATCACGATGCCTCTACCAAAGCGAGTGGTAGAACCTGTTCACGTATCGAGGAACACGATACCAGATGGATATCCGCTTCCTTCTGAATTGGAAGCTGCGACAAATGGAACGCTCGCCAATACCGTTCGACAACTTTCGAGCTTAAGCAGGCATGCGGAAGATTTATTCGGGGAGTTAGCGAGGGAAGCTCATGGATTATCTGCTAGGGCTAATAATCTCCAAGCGAGGATCGACCGGTTAGCCATAAAAGTAACGCAATTGGATAGCACGGTCGAAGAAGGTACGTTAAATTTTTTTGAAAAACTATCGTCGCCTAATGTTTACATTCGAGTTTTACAATGTCCGGCTTTTCCTAATATATATTTTTTTATTGGTGATATTTTGTTGGCACTACAAAGAACAAGACACGAAGGGTAATGACATTGACAATTTGCCAATGTAAGAGCAACATATTTTGTATTATCTGAACTTTAGTCGTTTTTTTTAATTAATCGGTGTTATTGAACTTATCTCGAAATTTTTCTGTTTTTTATGGACGTAGATTTTATTATAAACGATATGTTTGTACTATCAGAGAGAATTGTTTTCAGTAGCGAAGTGTTCAAACTAAAATAACAACAGAAATAAAACATACTTACAAAATAAATAAAGGTTTTTTAACTAATCTTCAGGGCTCTACAGATTAACTAGTTTTTCTTTTTAATTTTACTGGCTTGAAAGCAAGTAAATTAGTCAGAGCTTGGATATGTCCCTTTAACAGCAAAGCTCGAACTTGGGGAAGTTACAGTGAGCGTAGCTCAAGTTTGAGTTTAGTTCTGGCTTCTCGCCAAACATATCGAACAGTTTAATCAACTATATGAAGGTTTTTTGAATCATTCGAGTTTAGTGCTGGCCCGACAATTTAAAGGGTATTGGCCTAAAATTTTAATCAAAGTAAAATTTCTGAGCAAAGAAATCTTTTTTCCACCACCAATATTTTTATGAATCCTTTAAAAAACAAGAACAAATGATACAAGATAAATTTAGCGCAAAATCTGTAAATTGATTCTGACGGTAAAGAAATATTTCTCTAAACAAAGATTCTTTAAGATTTTACTGACCTGTGACCAGTGTGTTGAAAAGCCCTTCATAAAAGCTTTCATTTTTTTATTCGACGAACGTCGTCAAAAAGATTTTGCAGCAACGGAAATAAAAGCCAACTTCAATTTTTCTGAGAACAGGATGCTGTTTAAATTAGTTTATCTCGCACCCGTGAAATCGTTTCGAGTTTATATTTCCACGAAAAAATTTTTCATCTCATTTTTTATACGTGGGTTTGAATCGTGTGATAGGAAATCAAAATTGAAAGGACTGAGATTGTTTTCTTTTTTTTGTTTTTAGTTTCTCTTCAAGATATTCATATGAGAAAAGCGTTCAAAAGCTCAGTCATTTTCGATCAACAAGTCGTATCAAGGGAGTCGATGCCGACTGCAATGCTGGAAACATATCAGCTCTGCGATAAACCTCCTCCTCTCGACAAGCTCAATCCTTACAGGTAAAACCCGTTGTTAAATTTTAATAATTTCATTTTCTTTATTGCATAATTAATCATGTTGTTGACTTTTTTCATTTACAGGGAAGATGGAAAAGACGGTTTGAAATTCTATACGGATCCAAACTATTTCTTTGATTTATGGAGACAGGAAATGCTTAAGGACACGGAACGCATGATGCACGATAGGGGGAAGAAAGTAAGCATTTACCTGTTTAGTTTTTTGTCCTGTTTAATATTAAGTACAGCCATTTTCTATTTTGAATGAAAATAGAAAGAATTAATTGAAATTTCTACGAAATTCGTTTTTAGATGTCACCGACCCCGTTTTATCAATATCAGCCATTTATTTATGAGGCAAGTCTTGAAAGAATTAAAGATGAAAAAACTAACGATAATATTGTGTTTTAACAGTTTATGTCGGTTTTTGTTTTTGTTTGCCAGTAACAAAATCTTTGAGAGCTTTAAAATGAATTGATATTTTTTTCACTTGCTCGTCGAATATTTATTTAATTTTTGAAAAAGTATAAGAACAAGTTAAATGAAAGCAATTTTAAGCGAAACCAAAAAAGCTTTAAAACCAGTTTTTAAAGTTCATTTTTCTGTGAGTAAAATATCAATTTGTAAGCTGGTAATTATGAGCCAAATTGTGATATCGTCTTTTAAGAAAAAAAGCCTTGATTGTGGCCTATTATTTCTCACTAACAGGATCAAAATAATTTTTTCACATTTTGAATTATCGAGTTTGAAATTGTAAATTTTTTTAAAAAATGATTATTTAACCGTCCAGTAATTAATATTTATTTATTTTACAGCCTCATCGTCCTAGGACTGAAGGGGGTGGTGGAAGACATAAGAAAAGGGTTAGGCAACCTCATAATACAAGAGAACGGCAAAGGGAAATTGCAGTCGGGCATGGCGAATACATCATGCCTCAAAATGTTCATTATAGGTAAGTTAAATCTCATTTTAAGAAATAAACACTCAACTTTTTTATATAATAATGTTTAAAATTTAACTTCTTAGGACACCTCAACCCGTGGCAAATCCTGACGAAGCTTTACTAGGCATGGACAAAATGGTTGTGATGGATCCACGACCTCCTAGACCGAACAGCATCGAACTTAGAAGAAGTTATCCTGAAGAAAATAGTGGAGGAATGTACAGTCCAAGGCATACCCAAAGTCCTAATGCTAATGACATGCACTATCGGTGAGTTTTAATTATTATAATAAATTTTAAAAATTAACGCTCTGATTGCTATCTAATTTTTTTTTATTTAGATCAAATTACCCGATGGGTTATGAAGAATCTATTTACCAACAACAGCAACAAATGCAACAACAACAGCAACAACATTATGCCCCCGGTGGGAAACAAGTCATCGGTGTCGATTATCCGGACTCTCAGTCTAATAATCACACTCCTAGTCGTAATGGAGGGTCACGGCTCGGATCTGCAAGACCTTCTCAGCCTCCTCCGGCGCCACCGAGCGCAAATAATTCCAATACTAGGTAATGAAATTTATTTTCTTCACGTTCTACCATTATTTTAAATTTATTTATCTTTAAAAATTTTTGATTTAGCACTCCTACCGTTTCTTCTGCTAATAACACGCCCACGAGAGGGAGAAGCATGAGCGCTGGAAGGGAGCAACTTCCACCTCCACCGCCACCGCCAAACGATACGGTCATGTCACCTGGAATGAACGGACCTATGGCTTCTCACATTCTTGCAAGGCAAGGTAGTAGCAGCAGGTCGGCTAGTCCGCAGCTTCATTCGACTCCGGTGGAGCAACTCCAAGAACTTCCTCCGCCGCCTCCGGTACCGTCTTCCCCGCCTGCAGCAAACATTCCTCCCCCGCCTCCGCCTCCTCCGCCGTTCCCGGCTAACGTTTCCAACGGTCCTACAGCGAAAGGATCGCCTTTAGTCAACGGTGACGTCGGGAAATCTCCGCTAAAGCAAATTATTTCCACGTCTCCGCCGAAATCCTCCCCACCGAAAGGTACAGACGGGAACGTGAGTAGGAAAGGGTCTCAACAGACGCCGATACTCGATCCGAGGAACGATTTACTCAAAGCTATTCGTGACGGTAAATATTTTCACTTAGTTTCATCATTAGAAAGGAGATAGACGCAAAACTCTACTTCCAATGTTGCAAGTTTCCTCAGTGGTCGCATTGTCTCTATCCAGTTCCTAGTGGACGTCGAGTGATGTTCTTGCTTTGAGCTTAATATTGATGTTAAGCTTTTGAAACTACTGTTTAGGTCCCTGTCTCGAAAAAAGTGCTTTAGCGACACCGGAAACTACATGAAAGTGTCTAGAGCTTATAAGTGCTCATAGACCTGAAAACACCACTGCTAGCGTTGACAATCTAACTTCTGTTTCATCGCAGTGACACTAGATCTAGAGTTTTGTATCTTATCTTCTAAATTTTTTAAATTTTAAAATTCAATTAATTAAATTTGATTTCAGGTATAAAATTGCGGAAGGTGGAAAAAATAGAACAAAAAGAAGTAGAAAGAGTAAACGCTTTGCACGATGTAGCATCGATTTTGGCGAGGAGAGTAGCCGTAGAATTTTCTGATTCCGATTCAGCATCGGAAAGCGAATACGACAGCGAGGGTTGGGGAGAACAGGAAACGAGTGCGTGACACGAGCCTCCCGCCACCAATAGGCGGCGGTCATCTTCATCTCATCATCATCCGGTTGCTTAAATGCAATTCAACTATAGGGTCGTTTCAAAAGAACAAATCAAAAACACAAAAAAACTTTAATATTATTAAAAACGGACGCCCTCGGATTTTTGGTTCGCCCCTCGTCTGTCGTTGTGCCAAAATGAGAAAGTCATAAAAATACTACGTACTATGGTACATCGGGAATTTAATTTTTAAGTATGGAAACAAAGCGCAAAAAAAATGCATAATAATATATATGAATGCAATGTATCATTGCTCAAATTTTAAGCTAAGATCGGATCCAGTAAGAATTTTAGTAATTTTTTTATCGTAATTTTAAATCGGATTTTAGTTCCGGTGTTTTTCTATTAAGAATAATTTGGATGAATGGCATGCTCAGGAAAATGAAGGACTAGGATGATTTTTAACTGAAGAAATATCTGTAAAGTGCTTAAGAAGAAATATCATCGTATGGGTCAAGAAATTTTGGAAATCGGATTTAAACAGTGACAGGTATCTATTTTTTTTTTTTTTTTTTTTTTTTTTGTTAAAATGAATAATTTAATACTTTTGACATCGCTGATGGATTAATGGTCAGAGAAATTATGGTCAGAATGCTAGAATTGTGAAGTGCAGTTTATCCTTGATAAGTGCAAAGCGAAACAGTTTTATGGCAGTTACAAAATATTTTATGAGATAAATTTTCACAGGTTGAAGTTCGAAATTTGTTTTTTGCAAGGCCATCAACATTCGAGGATCGACAGTAATATTGATTTACAATTATTTTAAAGAAGAACTTACTGGTTGTTGTTTCACTCGCTATAATTTAAAAACAAAATACAAGACCTCTAATAAGAATAGCCAAGTGCTTCCACTGCTTTAGCTTTGCATAGGTTAAGGGTCAACTGCACAATGTTGATTTCAAATAATACCAAGACTAGAGTCACTGTCTTTTGGGTTTAGTGAATCTTTTAACGAATTTTGCATCCAAGGCAATCGTATTTTGATCTGCGCGACTCTCGTTTTAGTAGAAACCGAATCGGTCTAGAGTTCTGCATAAATTTTAAAGGACTTAACCATGCTCGGATTTGTTTTAATAAATGGTTAGCAGATGAAATTTTTCCTGGGCTTTGAGCGGAATAGATACTCTCCATTTCTAGATAAAACCAGGCTTGTTAATGGCTCTGATAGATCGGACATAAACAAATCCATTTTAAATTATCAAGTATAGAATGATTCGGCAGTTCGTAAGCCCAAAATATAAACTATGGACTCTCAATTTCATCTTATGAAAATTACATTACAACTTCTTGCATTGAACTAGCAAGCTCAGATCAAGCTCAGCAGGACTCTTGCACTTCTTGCGGCTGCTATTTTAATTGCACAGGCTTAATCTTTTTAAATGGCTGAAATCAAGACGATCTCACTCTTTTGCGTCTGCTATCCCCGTTTAGAGGGGGAATGGTGACGTCAGTGGCTATTAGCAATAGATTTGAATATGGCCGATTTTAGCAGCCAAAGAAAAAGACACTTTTTCCGTATTTAATGTTTGAATAGAAGCCAAGAAAACATTCGAGTGCTTTCTTAGAGGGTGTAGTTGTCAAGAACAACTAAGCAATGATCATGCGGACTCAAAATTTAATCTTTTATGGCATCATCGTTTTTTTGGAATTAAAACATTCTTCTCCAGAAAAGTTTGGTCCCGGGCATATAAGTTGCTTTCATCTTTGACTTATCATCACCGAACGCGCTATTCTCATCTGTATTATACCTAAAGATTTTTTCCATGAAACAAAATTTGATACCAAACTTTAAGTCGTGGCCCCAAGGTTTATTTTCTTCTATAAATTGTTCAGTGGTAGGTTTTAGTCGGTGGTTTAATAGGATTTCTAGCCTTAACTTGGCCAGTGAAGTGAAATAAATTGAAATCATTTAACATCCACATTTAATGTCTTGGGCCACGAGTATATAATTTTTTATTCGTTAGGCATTTTCCCAATTGAAAATTTGACCCAATTATCGCCTCTCTAAATGGGAAATCCTTTTTACGAAAAACACTGGAAATAGTCAATCGAACAATATTTTTCAACCCATCTTTTATGTAATTGTCGGGAGTGTAGTAAAGTTTATTCGTATTTTGTACACAATTTAACGAAATATTTATTGAAGGTTTATAAAAATATTCATAAATAATATATTAATTAATTAAAGAGCGATGGTTTTCAAACAGTTGAAAAACGCTTAGACAATATGTAAAGCACAATAAAGGGATCGGGATTTTTTTTTTATTCCTTTAAAAAGTTCGCCCTTGAAATTCAATACAGCTTTTTTGATTGAAAAAATTGTGAATATAATTGCCCGTTTAACTGGATTAATTAATTTTTTAAAAAAACATTAAAAGAAAGAAACGAGATTATTAAACGGCTCTTTCTTTTTTTTTTTAGGAGAAAAAAATTGTAAATAAAATTGTAAGAGCGTTTTATTGCAATCGATAAAAGAACGAAAATCTGTATTGTTTTGTATAAAATTGAATAATTGGGAATGAATGAACACGTGTGTTTGTTAAAGAGTGTTCACGAGGGAAAAAATTAAATGTGCTGATTTTTTTCCCCCGAAGGGATTGTTTTTTCTCTCTTTCAAACTTACTTTTTTCTTAAGACAACGAATATTTTAATTAGGAAAAAAATTGCTAAAAGACATTCCATTTTATAAAACAAAAGGCAGAATTTATTTTTTATTAAAAAAGACGCCATGTTATTTTAGGTCGCATTTAATAAGCACGGGTGCCATTTTTTAAAAAGAAAAAGGAAAAAAAGAGATCGGCGTTTTTCTCTCTTAGCTTAAATCCCACAAAGCAAATTCAATCCTCTTTAAATTTTTTGCCTCTTTCAAAGCTGAATGAAAAAAAGGGAAAAAACGTTTCAAAATGACCTAGAAAATGATTGTGCACCGCTGAATTCAAACCTTTGAAGCCGTCCCTCGACATTACCTTTTTTTCCATATACGGTGCGAATTCCGTTGAGATTCCCCCCTCTTTCTTTTTTGATCTTAGCAAACTAAAAAAAAAATTTCCTCTCTTTGCGAAAAAAAATGGTTTTTCTCAAATTCAATACCTTTAGTAAGGATTTTTAAAACATTGCGAATCCTTTTATGTATCAAAATCCTCGCCGTTCATTCGTTTATTTTTCCGGTGATTTTTCTTTTTTATTTTTCCCCTTGTATAAAATGTTATTTGTTTGGTAAAAGCTTTTCACTCTCCTTGTTGTATTTGTTTTTGACTTCGTTGCAATCTGAAATGCTTCACGTCAAGCCGCGTATTACCTTTTATGAAATAAAGGTCGGCTGACGTGAAGCATTTTAAACAGACCTATTAAAACATTGCAAGGGTCCGGATTCTTTTCCTCCGTATTCTCGCTCTTCCCCCCCCTCCCCCCCTTTTTTTATATAAAAAAAGTTTTTTAAATTCGTGTAAAAATTTGTTTGGCTGTCTTTGTGTTTGTTAAGTAGTTTTTTGATCTGTGAACGAGAATTTCCCAGCCGTGATTATTTATTATAAAGAATTATAAATAGTATTTGATCGATATGTAACTTAGAATATTAACAGGTGGATAAATTCGAAAAAAATAAATTTAAATAAGCGATTTCACTTACTTTCTACCTTGTAAATTTAGCTTTCAATGCCAATGTATTAAAATACAGTATATTCAGTAAACAGAAATATTCAACTTTAAAATATTTTTCCTGGTTTTATCAATGTTTCCTTTTCTTTTTAGGTTAGAAGAATTAAATACAGGTTTTGGTGAGATTGAAATATTTGAACATTAGGATCGATTTTTCTCGCAAGGTTTTCATCGCATCGAGTTATTCTCTAGTCTGTTAGATAAAGAAAGGACGTCGTCATGAAAAGAAGTCTTCCATTTGGTAAGTAGATTACTTATTTTATTATTTAAAAGATATGATCAGTTGGGTAAAAATCGGTGCGTCTCGTTTGAGAAAACTTAAGAATCTTTTTACCTGTTTTTGTACTTTTGAAAAAATTTCTGAGAACAAACGGACGTTTAAGAGAGCAATTTTCTACCTCTTGTTAATCGTCAAATCGTAGCCGCAATGGCGTTACTAACCCTTTCCTCATTTCACCGATCTCTGGAGATTTTGAGGTGAAAATTATGATAGATTTTGAAGGGTCAACTTAAGAAATCCAATGTTATTTTTATACAAGGGATCCTATTTATTTAAGTATTGCCACTGAGCAATGTAAGTGTAAATGTAACATTCAAATATCTAATAAGAGGGGTTGCAGAAGTTGAAGATAGCGTCGGAAAAATTTTAACATCTTTCACCGATTTCTTGATGTCTGTTGATTAAAAATGGCAGACGTAAATCTTTGAAAGAGTTATTTACAAATACCCGTTACCACAGCAACACTGTTACGGTCGCTTTATGGGTAAATATCACCTTAGCAATAATTATTGCATGGTAACTTTGTTACCAAAGAAACTGTTGTTTTCCAGATTAACGTCATCTTTTTTGTTCATGCCTATTTATTCCTAAAGTCCGCACACAGTCGATAAAGGTTTTGTTCGATTTAACGGACTCATTTTTTCTTAAGATCTTCTCATATTCGAAAATGTTGAAAACGATCTCTCGCTCGTAACTTTTTAAATTGAAAAATCGAAAGGGTTATTTTCTCGATACTTTGTTCCCCTATAGGTCTTACCAATTTAAGTAGAGCAGTTTAAAACAATCCAACGTTTTGTTTACTGCATTCTGCAATTCAGCAGCAACGTTTAAACTAGACTAGAACTTAATTCCCCTCGAGAAAATTCCCTGGGTGCAATAAAATTTTGAAATGGTTATGTGCTGCGATACCGTTACACAGAATTCGACCATAACTCAAAAAATAATTTACATTTTATTTTAACATAAAGAAAATATTTCAAGCTGTTGTCTGAATACAACATCTTCATTCCGAGAAAAATTAGAATAAAATTATTTCTTAACATCATATTCAAATTAGATATACTGTATAAAGAAATTTAAACCAGAATTTCAGTTCCTCGCTTAAAATAAGAGTAAAAAAGAAATAATAAAAAAAAGGAACCCCCAAGGAAATTATTCATCCACCCTTTTTTCATGTCCATTTCGTAAATTTGATTTCGAAAATAAGCCGCATTTGCAAAGTAAAAAGAAAAAAAAAAAGAGGTAAATTTTCCTTCTCAAAGAGAAGAAAAACAAGAATTCGTAGGTGAAAGAAAAGATAACAAGAACTGCAGCGCTCCTAGTGCGATTCTGTGGAAATAACGAAATCGGTTCAAGCTTGACTCTACGATTGTCACTAACCAATCGGTTAACAACTCGCTCCGGGAACGGTTCGTCGCTTTTCAAACCTTTATTTTTCACGTTTTTTTAAAAGAAAAAAAAGTTTTTCCTCTGTTTATTTTTTTTACGGTGAAAAAGACTGATTTAGTTATTTTTTTAATCCTGCTTTGACGGGTATTAAACCGAAAAAAAAAATGTCTTTTTTCAAAGCAATTTGGAGAGGGAATTCCAAACATAAAAGTAAGTCGACTTATTTTTGTTTACATTTCATCTTGCGTCGGAAAGTGTATGTGTCGAATAAAAAAAGCTTGCCATAAAAATCCAAGAGGGAAAAAAATTCTTTTCGGGCCGGAGGGAAAAACAGTCACAAGGGTTGAGAATCGGACCGTGGCAGGTTATGGACGTTAATCTCATGAACCCCCCGTGTTTCCGGGCAATACGTGCTGCAGTTTAACATTTCCTCTTTTTTTGCCGAAACGTGCTGACAGTTGCTATTTATTTAAAAAAAAAAAAAAAAAAAAAGGATTTAAGAGAAAAATCGTGATACCCTTGAAATATTTTATTGTTCCTAATACTTGAACTTTAATTTATTCTTAATCAATTAAATCCTTCTGACCGATAAGGCTTTTTTTAAAATAAAAAATCATTAATACTTTATTATGCAATCGCCGTCGTTAACAAATTGACCCCACGAGGTTGTAGCATCAATGTTAACCGGTCGGCTGGGATTCGACTTAATAACCTTAAACTGCAGCGGCAACTTCCTTTTCTAGCCAAATACATATTGGAAAATTTCCAAAACTTACTTTTTTTTTTCTCTCGCTATCATTAACCCATTTGACAGTGAAAAAAACGGTTAATATTTAATGTTAACGATCTCTAATGTCAAAGTTGACATTTGCAGCTGATATAATTGCTTGGTAACTGATTCTCATAATTTAATCGTTCATAACGACCTTTTCAACCTTTTTTTTCTCCGGCGCTAACGATATTAAAAAAAACTCGGGGAGATGATTCCCTACTAAAAAAAGAAATGTTTTTTCCTCCGAGATAAAGACTCGGCCAAAACGCCGCCGATTTGGCAAAAGGTTAAATTTAAAATAGAGATTCGACGACAGGGATCAAAGCAGATGAAAGTCTGCGATTTTGACATTTGGTTTTGGATTTTGGGATGAATTTTCATTCCCCATCCGCGTGATTTCTCTTTATCCCGTTTGTCATTTTTCAAATTTATGCTTGGCAGGATTTTAACCGAAGAGATGTAAATTACTCGTCACTGAGGGGCATCCAGTTGGAAATGGCGGTTTTTTTTTGTTATTTGTTAACGCCCAGACACGCTGAGAAACAAAGGTTGTTGTCGTTTAATCCGAGAAAAAATCTAATTAATTTTTTTAGGAGTGAAGGAAAAACGTTGAAAATTTTATAAATATTAAATTGCTACTTACGCACTGATAGGATAATGACTGCTTTTTGTTTCCTGCCGGTTGTTGGTGAACGTCTGTGGAAATTGGCTTCGGGATAATGGTCTTTTATGTTTTCACATCAACGTCCTGGCTTTTCTGTTTTTTTAACTAAAATAATATTTAGATTTTATTTAATGAAACATTGAGGTTTTTAGAAAATTATACTGTAATTTTGTGAGAGGCAACCGTAGCGGAAATGCAAGAAATGATATTAAATTTACGGTTCATTAAACCTTTTCAAAATTAGGACAACCACTCCAGAATGACGGCAAATTACTCGAGTTCCAGGCTAAAGAGGGAAAATGAAGGTCCGATTGTCTTAGATTTTGACGATTCCGCTTCAGATAGCCGCATTAGGTAAATCATTTTCTATCTTGAGATTAAACATCCCGCTAATTAAATATTATTCTCGGCGGGATTATAACTCGGTGTTTGAATTCAACAAAACAATTTTGAGTTACAGTACTTCGCTAGGGAATAAAAAAATTTTTTAGAATGAGAGAAGCCCTAATTAGATCGTTTCATTTTTCAGGATTTTCAATCAATTTTTTTTATATTATCGGTTTTTGTCGAAGGAGGAAAGAAATAGAAATTTTTCTTGTATGGTTGAAAGTTAGAAAATTAAAGTAAAAATAACCGATATCGGAAATGAGAAAAAAAACATCTCAGCGAAGATGGAAATTTCTAATCATTGGTGTAGCTGAGATATAGCCCAAAGGCTTTTTTGCGGTCGGATTTAATTTTCTTTTTTTAATAAAGAGATTGTATTTGTGTGTGTTAAAAGAAAGGAAATATCAGGTATTACTTGCAGCTAACTGAAATAGTCGTTTTCTTGAGAGTAGCAATGTTTTGGATAGTTTTAAGAGATCTTATGAGTTAAAGATCTACGAAAGTGAGGATCTTATTAAAGAAAAATCCAAAACTAAACAAAGACGCCATTTGGGGGCCCAAAAATATACTTTTTAATAATACTGTGGGATACCGGGGAACGAGAGAAGACTGGGAAGACAGACAGACAGCTTTGGCGTGGGGCAGAGAACCTGGCCTTAGACACTCCAAGCAGTTCATTGGTGGGTAATCTAGGACCAGAGCCAAGCTACTTCTGTCGCTCTCCAAGAAAGAGCTGAAAAGTCTCACTGGCCTTTTTACAGGCCTCTGCGACCTTCGGGCCTATCTCTACAATATGAGGAAGGCCAAAAGTGAAATTTGCAGGCTGCGTGCAGGAGTTAAAGAAACGGCGGAGCATATCCTCTGTTTCTGAGAAGCTGCCTCCGCATGCCGGCTCAGAATCCTTGGGGAAGCATTCTCCTCACCCCAGGTGATCAGGGCTTCGGTTCCTACGAAAGTCTTGGAGTTCTTTAGTGAACTCCGACTTAAGTGGTATCAAATAGTAAGGGCATGACACAATAGATGGTCGCAGTGTTCAGGCGAGCATAATAGGTCCCCTATCCTCTTTTAACAAAAAAAAAGCTAAACTTTTTATAATTTTTACCTTTTCACCTTAAAGGAGTCAAAAACAAACTTGGATCGTGTTCTCCTTTACTTAACCTGTCATTCAATCTTAGCGCTAACAGATAATTCTTCTTTACTTAAGCATAACTGTATGAGTTTTGCTTAGTTTTGGTGCCTGTTCCTTTATTAGATAACGATTGCCGCCCTGAAGAAGAAAAATTTCCTAAACTTTAAAAGAAAAATTTTCCGATTAACTTTCCGCTATTTTTTCTGAATTCGAGTTTGCCTTCGAAAATTATTCTGTGGCTTAACTTTTGCGCTAATACTGTATCAAAGCACAAAGACTCTAAAGTAGTAAAATTTCTTAAACTTTTTCTAATCATAAAATCTTTGAAACCGGTAAAGTAAACTCTTTAAAATAAAAAAAGAAACTTTGTGAATAAATTAGTTTACACAAGAAGTAAAAAATATTAATTTATCAACGGGACAACGTAAAGAAAGGACAAACAGATAGGCAGTCTCAATTATTATTTCGGGCTTAGGAAAATTTTTAAATAGCGAAATAAAAATGATTTTTCCGACACGCGACCGCCGCTAATGATGTTGTTTTATTTTTCGTGAATAATTTCTTCTGCGTGCTAAAAATTTAAAATGAAATGTCATGAAAAGCTTGCGTTAGGTTTTGTAAGCATTTCTTTCCTGAAAGGAATTTGAAATTCGATATGAGCTTAAGAACCAACCAACGTTTGATTGACGCTCAAGTCGAAATTCATCTTTAGCCATAGGTTCGCGCTAATTCTAAAAAAGACATGTTATTTATACCGATGTCTCGAAGTATTAAAATTCAGAGAACGAGAGCTAAAGAAAAAGCTGAAACAGGAAATGTCATTTATTGATTTAAATTCCGAAATTTAATTCCGCTGTGAATTCAGAAACAAAGTTAATCAAAAATTTTGTGAAATTGTGTGAGTCAAATAATAAATTAGAACTTTACCTTTCTCACATCTTTATATATCGCTTAAACTATGTAGCTTTGATGGATAACGAATAGTATTGCTTTCAAAGTTTGAGTTTCGGTATTCTCTCTTAAAATTAAAAAAAAAAGAAACATTATTTAAATTAGATAATCAAGAATTTACCTGAACTTTAGAATCAATTTTAAAAAGCATTTTGTAAAAACTTTTCTTATGATCTCTGATGTAGATAATTCGATTGAAAACTTTTGATAAAATTATTCGATGATGAATGAGAAACCACCGAGCTTAATTTTAACATTTGCCTCGCTTATTTCACAATCCTGGAGTATATTTATAGCTGTTCTTAGTAAGCACAACCTCTCCGATAACGAGCCGCTAAAATTAATTCCATCCCTGTATAATTTTATTTATATTCATTACAAAAGCAATTAGAAACGTTTTGTGCAATTACATTAATATAAAAAAAAGGCCGGCAAAGATTACGGGAAGACCGAAACCATAGGAAAAATATGAAATTTAAATCCCTCGGAAACAAGGCACGATGATATAAAGCTCCCACCTCAATTATAAAGTCGTAAAATTTACGATTACAATTTCATCTGAAGCAAAAAGGTGACATGAAGGGCTCATAATAAAGCCCTGAATAAATTTCGCAAAGCGGGGAGTCGTCTGAATATTATTTTAAAACTGAATCCATTTAACTCGAACCTGAAAACTTCTCGACACGACCCGATAGTGAATTATGTAATATCCTTTGCACGAGTGCACTATATGATATCAGGTACCACGTGTGATTTTCCCTATTTTAAATGCATGAAGATACGTCCAAATTCTTTTTCGATAATCCGATTTTTCCTTCCTTTTTTTCCCAACTTTTGATATTTTCGTCTTATAAATTCATACGGGAAAATGGAGAAACAATATAAAGATATTACTCCCGGGTCGATGCATCCCTTCAAAAGTTTTCCCTGTGTACATTTAAAATGAATGTGTAGTAACCATCGACATGGAGAACAACGCTCGCGTAGCGGCGTAAAAGTGGCTTAAGTGGTTTTGGCAAACTCATATTTCATGTCAGTTTCAGTTCCCTCATAATATTACAACATTCGTTTTATATCATTTTTTTCCTTTCAAAACCGCGCTATATATTTTTATTATCATCTTTTCAGCCTGATTTCCCCAAGCTTATAAAAAACGAAATAACAACAAAAAAAAAAAAAAAAAAAAAAAATTGTATAATTTTCAGACGAGTTTTCCACCGAAATCGTTTTAAGTTTCCATGCTCGTTTCTTTTTTAGAGGTAAATTAAGAAACTTGTTTAATTGAGTTACCATCGTAATGAAAAAACATAAAAGCTTTTTAACTCAAAGTTTTTTAATTGGTTCCGAAAGAAAGACGCGACTAGAAGGATTTAATGAGTTTTCCGGCAGATAATGCGAGAATCCCCTAAAATATCCCGTAACAATAACCGATAAATCGATTGACCATTGAGATTCGTTATCGGGTATAGATAACAATTAATTAATCCGGTTCCCACGGCGGTTTCGCCGAACTCCTATATAACCGACCGCACAGGGAAAATTTTCATTCCGCATGTTCGGATTTCATTACATTTTTTTCCCGTCGAGCTAATTAGAAAGTAATAACATGTGAAAAGGAATTTGCCTTGAAGAAAAAACAAAAGGGGAAAAAATCAAACAAACATGGAAGACAAATTCCCGTGGGAACGGTGCCAGACGGGTCGGCTGCTTTAAGCCTTTCACGCATCCAACTCGGCTAACTAAAATTCTCACTCTTAAACAAAAAAATTTTTTTTTAAAACAAAGGGAAAGCTCTTAACTTAGCAAAAAGAGATAAAAATTAAATGAAAGATTAAAAGATCTCGTTTCCTTTTGTACAGTGTTTTCTTTTAAAGTAAATGGAGTCTTTTGACGAATATAAGTTGGGGAAAAAAAAGAGTTTCATATTAAGGGAAGAAGCCGAGAAAACATGCAAGTCATGTTTTCCCGAAAGAAAAGGGATCTCAGAGCTCAAGGTTAGACGTATTTTGTAATAAAATGCCGGTTTCTCCCCGTTTCGGATTTTATCCCTCGACAGTTTTTGTTGCCGGTCGGTGAAATCGGTCAATAAATTAGTTTGATGCTGAATCAGTTGGAATCAGGCCAGATATTCAGTTTTAATTACTTTCGGATTTAATCATGATTACGCTCTTTTCAATAAGTATGATAATTAAATTTGCGAAACGATATTCAAAGAAACCGTTTATTAATGTTTGTTGTCTTCTGTAGTCATTTATTTTGAGTGAATGAACAACAGCTGAAATTATAAAATTTTGATGATTTTTTCAAATTAAATAACGTGAAAGAAGCGGGTTTGTTGAGTTTTCGCAAAAACTTTTTCGTGTTTTTTCGAATAAAATTCGAGTCTGTTATGATTTTTTAAAATAACTACTATTGTTTTGATAATAAAACTCGTAACTTAATTTTTTTTCTGTTTTACATTTTACTCGAGATTGAAATTTTTTTTAGTCAAAGTTTAATTGCCATTTCGAAATTGAAATCAAAACATATTTGCAGAACGGTTTTTAAAGTTGGCAGCAATTCAGTGCAATAAGAGTTAACCGAGCCAATGCCATTCCGACTGAATTCGTAAAAAGGATGTTTGAACACGATGTAAACAACAAACATATAATCGGTCTGAAAAACAGGAGTTTTATATCGATGTATTCGTCTTGTATTCGTGTAGTTAAGTTTTTGCAAAATATGTCCCCAACAACAAACATCATAATTGCAACGTATATTATACGTATAAATTAAGACTTTTACCCCAAAATCTTAATTTCTACGTATAATATTCGTATAAGACGACGCAATTATGCTGATTGTTGTTCGGGGGTGAATTAGGCACATCAAAACTTCGAGTGGAATCACGAAAGCCCTAGCTTCAATTGATTTATTTTCTCGGCTCAAGTTAAGCTTCAAGACCAATACTTTTCCTCACCCGAATTTTTTAACTACTTATATAGAAGATTTTAATCTATAGTAGATCCCCTGGTCCTGTTTTCGTCAGTCAACTATTTGGCTGACCGTCAGGATCTTTGGGATCGAAGAAACAACCGAGTTTTTCCCTTTGATCTGCTCTGTTTTACCTTATAATGGGTAGCTATGATTTTAAAGAGCCTCATGATTTAATGCAAATCCTGATAGAGTAGCCTCTTTATCTGCCCATCCGCTCGGCTGATGTTAGTCGAGATTAGCGCCTCGAGCTCAGGCTCAAGGGTGCGTGTCGGATTCCCAAACCGAACAGGCATCATTTCACGAAACTTCGTGTATTTCCTCTGTTTACAGACAACAAAAATATATGTCGAGAGATCAAGTTCGAAAACGAAAATGGCACATGAATAAGTTTGATATGCATATTTTGAACTCAAAATAATGCATGAATGATTTTCCCGGAAAAATAGCAACATCGATTTTACTTTCGCGAATTCTTCTCCTTGTTTGCTTTATTAAAATAATTTTAAAGCTGATCTTTTTTAAATTTCTTAGGAAAACGTACTAGTAAGGAAACCATCAAAAAAAGGCAATCATCAAGGAATATGAGATATTCAAAAAAAGCTTTGGGATAAAATAAAATCCACGAATTTCATTCAATAGAAAATTCTCATAGTAATAAAAAAGCATTTTTCAATAACGATTTCCCGTGAATTTTCGAACAGGCATACTTTAAAAGGGTGTCAGTTTGCAGGAATTTTTTACATTTTTAACTTGTGTAGTTACTTTGAGCTTATTTATTTTTTCGTTTAGCCTGACTTCATTTTCAAAAGCTTACAGTGGAGTGGACGAAATTGTGAGGGCGGGTACTTCAAAGAGAAGTCTGTGTAGGTTGCAAATTCAAAATTCATTACCGAAAAGATCCTAACGGAAAAGTCAGAAGTAAAGGGTGACCCAGGGATAAAATAGCGCTATCCGAAATCTGATTTTTATTGTCCATGTAAAAAGAATGGCCAAGCTGAAACATCTGATTCCTAACGCTGAGCTTATCACAACTTTTGCAAATTTTTTAAATTATCTTTTACATTTTTAACTTTTAAAATCTTAAGAAATCAGACAAAGGCGAATTACAGTTCAAAATAATTGATTGATTTGAAATTGAATCGAACTCAGGTTTAGCTGAAACATTAAGAAGGGGTAAAGGGAATCGCATGCATTTGAACAGAAATGGAATCTGATATTTCAAATGAAATCAATATGAATGAATTGGTTTACATTTGAAACTTTGAAAACTTTTTTCACTAAATTGAGTGTATTATTTTGAAATGCGTTCCTTTCTTACATTTGGCCTTATGAAAACTTTTTTAAGGAAAATTTATTGAAATATAATTATTTTCGGGGATTTATCTAAAAAATGTAAACTGGGTTTCCCTGCACCAAAAATTTTGTGTTGGTTTATTGTTCAAAATTATTTTCTCAAACTAAGAAAAGCTTTGCTCAATTCTTATTCCATGCATGCGAAATTTCTGAAAGAACAATCTTTTTTTTTAGCTACAATATTTTCCTTCCTGTTGTAATACCTCTTTCGAAATTGTTTACAATTTATAAACACGCTTGAAAAATCTTATCATTTTGGGAAAATATGGACAATCGCTCAAAAGATAGTAAAAAAAAAACAAAATCATCAACGGTGGTCGCGTATCGTAAACATTACGTTTTACAACCGTAAACATTTTTTTTACTCTAGTCAGTTGCCACACTGATGGAATGTAAACAAAGAAATAACGTTCTCGGAAAGACAAACGATGATAAAAAAAATTGTCGATATGCATATAAATGATTCCCCGGCTGGTTTGACTTATACAAGGAAGTAAAAAGGCTGGAAAAAATCTAAAATGCGAAACAAAAGAAAGAACGCAGACGCCATTTTTGATTCGCATCGTTTTTTTTATCGGATTGAAAATGTATACGGAGCGATTTCCTGATAATAAAACTCAATTTATTGAAAACGTCGGAAACGGAAAGATGATTTTTTTTTATCATCTCTTCTCTCTCCCAGCTCCGGCTCAGCCAATCCGGAACATTATTAAATTTTTTTTTCGTAGATCCTCCACAGTTCATTAAGAACATATACGATAAAGCCTCTTACCTTTAGGAAAAAATACGCATTCGCTTTTCTTTTTTCTAAAAGCAGATACGAACAAAAAAAAATCTTGGCAGCGTTGACCCAAGAGATCGAATTCTGGTTATCTACTCAATGTCACGGTTTTATCGATAAAAAAAATATTTAATTTGGACTCTTAAAACGTTTTTGAAAAAAGAAGTGAATTTAATGTCACGTCCAGATGATTTCAAGGACTACGAGTGACGTCAAATAACGTCAAATAACATTAATACGGATTCTCCCAATATTCACGTGCGTGATTTTTCAGGCACAATGTAATCTTTGTTAAGGATCATGTCGTGCTCATCCATTTAAACATTCTCCGTGCAAAGGTTAATTTTTTATAATTGCACTTGGCAATGGACGGTAGTGAAGTGTTTGATCAGTATCGCCAATGTTTGATAAACGATGAGCCTCTCCCGCATTTTAAATAAGCGCCCTTGAAAATTTTTCGTCAAGTGTTGCTCGGTGACCTTTCAAGAAAATTTATTCCCTATAAAATATTGAGGTTTTAGGATTTTGAAAGGTTGAAGGCTGTGAAAAATAACAAGAAAACGAAAAAAAATGATTCCTTCGGTAAGTTGCGATTTTATTCACGTTTAGGAAATTGATCAAAGCTGTGTCAGCAAATAAATTTGATTTTAAGCCTTTCATTATGGTTCGCATGACGATACATACAATTTCTCTTTTCCGTATTTTTTATTTTAAAGTCTTGGGCCTAAAGATTTTTTTATAAGAGGTTGATAATTATGCTAGATTTATTATCGTACAAAGGGCGTGCGTGATTTTAACTTGCGCTTTCATATGACAAGTGCATATTAGATGTCCCTGAATGGGGTCATGAATCAGGTAGAATTTATTGTCAAGCAAGGGAAAATTATGAAGTTTATTGGCGGAAACAGGTTAGGTAGCCCGTGAAATTATTTTTTCAACAATTTTTTCTTTGCGTTCACTATTTCTTCGTTTCTTAAAATTGAATGAATTCATCCTGTTGTCACCATAAAGTTGTTCAGACTTTTCAATGAAAAACCGGCATTTAAGAGTTGCGTCCTGCGGTCACTTGGCCTATTTTCAAATGTATCGTGGGATTTAGTCTTAGTGCCATTCCATTGGAAAATGTTCGAATTTTTAATTAACCGACTTGTGGCATTTCCTTTTTCATAAGCTAAAAATTATTGAACCGATTTTACGGAAACATCTTCCAACCTTTTTTTTCTTGATTGTAGCATAGTATTTTACATCCATCATTCCAAGGGTCGACTTTCAATTTTTATTTCGATTCCGCGTGAATTTTGTTTAGTTTTCCGATCCCATGTCATGTTCTTGGTTACCTAAGCTGCAATCTCAAACCTTATTTCAATTTCAAATAGTTTGCGATTCGAATTTTCATTTTGATTTCATCTTGACGAATTTTTACCATCTCAGTCCTGATGTGCTGACTTCTGCGAACCAAATTTTCCCTCGATTCCTATTTCGATCCCTACCCCTAAAAAAGTTGTAATCAGATTCGGATCCGTGAATGTTTCTCTACATCCTTCTCTGACACGATGTAGCAAAGCACCTTGATTAAGAGAATCGAGAGTTAGATTTCGAAGCGCCGGACCACGGCAGCTTTACCCTTCGAATGAATAATTTAGAAGCAACTAGATTCAACATTTGCAAAATTCTACGTAACCGAATTAATTTTCAGTTTAATAAGGAAATTTCAAGGTTTAAAGTCGTAAATTTAATTACATCCATATATGGCTTGGATGAGTTACATTTAAAGAACCTGAAAATAATAAAAGGAGTCTGTCTCGGATAGAAAATGGTAGGAGTAGGCTCCAGGAAATGTAGGCGGTCATTATATCAGTCTCGTTTTTATTACCAGCCGTTAAAGTTTTGACATAAGAACGAATCGTTTCAATTTTTTTCCCCGTTAAATTGCTAATGTGACAAAAAAGGTTAAACGGTCACTTTCGAACCGATCTCGACCTATACCCTCGAATACCGTCACAAATAAAACGTCAGCACTTCTTTTATGATTTTCGGTTCTTCCCAAATAAAAAGAGAAAGTCACATCGGCAGAACGTAAAGCATTCATGCCGAATAAATAGGGTCGACGACTTTCACAAATTGAATGAAGTGAGAAATTAACTCGAAAGCTTTTCGTTCCTGATTTATTTCATTTCTGAAGGAAGAAGAAAACGGAAGCAGGCGAGAAAGAGAAAAAAAAATAAAGAAACTCATATACCGTGCACATCTTTTTCTATTAAAAAAATCCCGAACGTAAATGGCTTGATTATTACGTTTATCAAGATTGTAAACAGGAACCCGATACGTCAATATTGACCTTATTAACGCATAACACACGCATAAATTTGGGATAAAATGGTGTCCATCTCTCGGCATTAAACCGTTTTTGTCTTGACTTTTACCCTTTTGTGTTAGGTATTACCCTTAAACCCAAACTCGGATTTCGCGGTATCCTAGCTCTCCTTTCCTCCGCCGATCCCACTTTTTCCTTTTTCATCCTCCCGGTGCGGTTTTCCAACAGTCAACTTAATTAACTTCAAACTTTCCCCCCCTTTTCGCCTCCTTCTGACCCCCCACAGAATTCTGTTATAAAAGGAATTTGCCGCCATTTTATATTTGATTGCACTCGGGATTTAGCTTCCGGAAAACGGTGTTTTATGCCATAGAAATGTTATTCAAGTGAAATAATAATTTTAATAATAGCGTTAAATAACCGGCAAGCCTTGTCTACCTCTAGTTAGAAATTATAATGACTGCATATATGAATTTAGCACGTTGATTTTTTGTTTTGTGTTGTTTTTCAACCCGATTACTTGCTGCGAATCACGTAGCCATTGTCTCCGGGATGCGGGCCATTTCCATTTCGTCGGGATTATTGCCCGATAAGCAGTTTTTTCTGCTATTTGGAGAGAAAACTGTTGGAGGATTTCAAAGGTTTTAACGAAATTAAAAATAAACAGGAAGCATCGTTACAGTTTCGGATTCGTTATGATGTCACCGCGTTTCCATGATTCGGATCAATTTTATTTTGTTCAACCGAACAGGGGCGGCCCCTGGTCTAGTGATTAATTTCAGTCCACCACTTCAGACTTTTTAAAAGTTCCGCTGTGGCGCTGAAAAAATCCCGAAAGATTACCACAGCGACAATGACTAATCGAAATTCTATCCCTAATCCACTTCTGCATGACGGAATTATCGTTTAACTGTTATGTTTGGCTGAGGATAAGATATAACTCAAATATTATGACTAGTTTTTGTCAAGTTTTTCTGATTGTTAAAGCTTATCTGATGGTGAATCTTCATGCCTTCTGGATCACGGTTCAGATTTTGATGTTAAATGCAAACGGCACCTGTGAAAATTTTTTCAGATTACATTTTTTTTTTTTTAAAAAGGAATCTTGAAAATAATGATTATTTCGATGAAAATTAAAAACGCCGGTTAATAATCTGATCTCAGAACTATGAGATACGAAAGAATTAAAAGCATAAATGCGACCTTTAAGGAGGAAACAATTATGAAGCCTCAAATCGGGCTTTGTCAAAGCACATGCAATATCCTTGATACTGATGAAGATTGCTTTCTACAGTACATTAATTACACTGGGAAATTCAGCCGCTATAGCTGGAATGCACGGCTTTGTTCGGGAATTTTATTCATAAACCAGAAAGAATATCTGTCAAATTTAACATTTTTCGGTTGATTAAATGCTCAACGATCTGCAAACTCAAAATCGTACATCCGAACCGAGTTGATTAAATTGGTTTACGGACATAGAAGCGCTTCAGTTTGCTAAAAATTCATTAGCCATCAAAAACCTGCGGATGTGGAACATTAACAAAAATTTCCTCCGGATGCTGAAACAGCAGATGTTTCTGATACGAAAGCTTATCTTTGAATTTGACTTTGGATGCTCAGCAACGAAACATTTTAACTCTTTCGATTTTGTTTGGGAAACATTGATAACATTTCAGTTCTTACGGACCTGATGTACGCAGCTGCATTGCCGGAAAGTTATTTCGATTATACGAGTCTGGACTGTTCAAAAAATCTATTCTTTGGATAATAAGACAAACTATTTACGGCGGCACGTATAAACAATAGAAGAAATTTTTCAGAACGTTTGATTCCGAGTAACTTGCTGGAGGAATATCGCCGGCGTTGAAATTTTGAATTCTGTTATGCTGTATAATAAAGGAAGCACTCCTATAGGGAATAGGGTGTTAAATTCTGAGGAGTCTTTATTGGGATTGATTAGTTATCGTGCAGATTGTTGACAGCCGCCACTCCAATCCCGCACTTATCGAAAGCGGCGTTTGACAAGGCTACGCTCACTGTCATTAGAACAATTCAATTTATATTCCCAGATAAATTTCATTAAATCTTGAAAAAAAAATCGAAGAAGATTATCCGCACGTTTTGAAGTGAATCGGACTTTGCGATAAAAATGTAACTTTCCACATGCTCCGCATTCCTTCGATAAGTCCGACGATACATCGGCAGACCGCAAAAACTTAAATCGCGTTTGAATCTCGTGTGCAAGAAGAGATTATTTACTCGTTAAGAAAATCTTAATGCAGTAGTTGGGAGTCCTAACCCGTCCGCCACATGATATTTGTGCAATGCTAATAGAGATTCTAGAGCACTCGAGGCTTAAGGAAAGGAATATGAGACAGACAAATTAGCCATTAGGAAAATGTGGAAAGCCGCTTCACGGAACCGGAACTAGTTTGCGGTACTTTCAAGAATGCTACGAGAATTCGAAATTAGGTAAATAATAGGCACCCAGATGTGTGGAAGCTAACACGGGGACAAACCCGAGTGTAAACAGTTTCCGTAATCTCCGATACGGGAAGCAAGACCCGACGCCTTCTGTTAACTCGGAATAAGGATAAGGCTGATTACCAGGATCATCATAATAAATTTCGTGTTCGGCTAAAGCACGAAAAAAAATTCCTTTCACATTCTGTTTTAATAGGAATCCTTATAGCGAACACGAAGCGACCCATAAATTGGATCCCTTTCGTTTTATAAAAGAACCGAGGGAACCTTTTGGCGTCAAAGTTGCAATAAGAGAACTAAAGGGATGACGCGATAAGCCAACGCCGCAATGCCTTCCTCGACGTTAAGCACTCTACTAAAGGGGAAAAAATTGCTCTATAAAAATTATAAAGTATAACATTTGTAATCTTTTAGTTGTAAGGTCGGGAAATTTACTTGGGATTACTTTGTTCACTAAAGCGTCTTTAAGTATAAAGTGTCGTAAAAAAGAAATAAATTATAAAACAATGACGGAACACTTTTCATTTTACATGTTTATCGTGTGCCATTTTATATTAAAACCCCTCGGCTGTACTTTTTTTTTTTTTTTTTTTTTTGAAAAAATCTTTGAATCTCTTTATTTTGAGAGGGAGCACAAAGGGTATAGAGGTGTAACATTGTATTACACAACTCACACGGTTGAGCTAACTTCACATACTTCCTGTTTCAGGGAAATAAATTTCCTCGCACACCCTCTCATCAAAAAGCTTATACAACCGACGAGAAACAAATACGAAAAAGTTTTCCCTATATCCCCAGCAATTCTTTTTTATTACGCAAAAAAAAAAAAAAATAACAAAAGGCGCAGAGTGCAGGTTTTGCCCAAGCTTTTCGGAATCCTGGAGCTTTGCATTAAATTGTGTTTGGGTAGGAAAAGCTCCCTCTTCCCATTTTGATCCCGTCCTCTCTTCCTCCCTCTCGGAACTCCCCCTCCCGGGGAACCCCCGTGCACTGCATGGAGATATTCCCGACTAGCTCGTGCCTTTCTGGGCTATCGATTATACTTTTAAACTAACCCTATTTCCCCTTTTTTTTTGTGTTGTTTGTATTTCCGGTCCGCCTTTTCCCGTAGTCCCGAGAGTGTTTAAATTTAATAAATTCGTATCGGGGATTACCGAAAGGAAAGGATTTGTAAAATAAAAGGCTCGCGCGGAAGTTAAAATTCGCGCGTCAATATTGACATAACTCGAGGTCGAAGGTTATTACGAATGACCGTCGAAGTTTCGTTTAAAAAAAAATTTCGGCGCAGAAAGCGGCTTTTATTAAAGAATGTTATCGACTATTCGTCCTTGATTTTTTTTATTTTAGTCAATTGCTAACATTTTGTTTAAAATAATTATTTTAATTCATTCAAATTTTTTATATCTTTTGTAAAGTTAAACGACACGGTCTGATTATGCGCAGACGCTTGAGAATTGCGCACTAATTAAGTATACAAGATGATTGATAAATATGACAGCACCATTCCCGTTTCCTACAACGAGAGTCGAGGAATCATGTCTGGGAATTTTTTTCCCTTTTTTTTAAAAAATTAATTCCAAAGCTCGAATAATGTCAATATTTGTGTTTGAAAAAAAGATTTAAATGTTGCGATAAGAAAATCGCATCCAGATGAGAAGACTTCCGTATGTTTTCGAGTCCATGAGTCATTCACGTGATAGATAAATTGCCCCAGGTGATGCACGTTTCGGCTGCCAAAGCCATTTGCATGTGTGCCAAACTCGAATAAAACGATGTCTCTCTATGCGTCTATCTGATAAAAGAGCTTTAAGCGTTTTCAAGGTTTATCTGCTTAGTTTCTGTATAAATGATTATCCAAAGGAGTATTCACGGTAAACGGAGAGTTAATCTAATCGGATTTAATCTGTAATTTGGTTAATCATAGAAGCCACCTCAAAATTATGAATATAAAGCGGATAAAACTTTGTCGCTTCACTAAATTGATTCTAAAGGTTAAACACGAATGCGCATTTTTATACACTGTGTACATTTTTTTTTTTTTTGCTTTTATGAAAAAAGTTTACTAATTGACCGTTATAAATAAGCAAAGCGGGAACGAGATTTTTTTTCATAAAAAAAACTCGTAATGCAATTTTTATTCGTCTATTATCGAAAAAAGCTTCGATGAAAGCTTTATTCAACCGTCCTACTTGGCTAAATTGATGTAATGACGTCCCGCATTTTTATTTTATATAATAAAATTTTTTTTCCGATTTTATTTATTTATTTTTATTTGTTTGTCAAGTCGGATCCAAGTTAAAAGGGTTCACGGTCGATTTCGAAATCTCGGTGACGAAAATCGAGCGTAATTATTGCTTAGAACCTTAAGTAACCTTAAGGAACCTTAAGTAACCTTAGATCGGTTCTTGCAGGTACAGTCAAAGTCGGGATGCGAAAAGTCATAAAACCTTTTTGAGGGGTTGGAAAAATTTTTTGCGTGTTTAACAAATGCCAGGTCACCTTTCCCCCGCTCAAATGAATCTTGACATTTCACATTCTAACCCTTGTTCGACTGTGTTTGCTCAAAAGAGATTTTAGACCAAAAAGATATTTTTAGAAAATCGGCCGTTAAGCTAGCTTTATTGTATTAGAAATAAAAACTAGGGGAATAGCAGTCCGGGAAGGAATAAAAGTTTTTCCCTTGGCCCAGGAAGGTGGTTGCCAATTTTTGTAGCGCTGGCTCTTTCGGTTTCGAAAACACTGGCAAAAACGAAAGTGCACAAACAGACGAACGGACGGACGTCAGCCCAAAAACCAATTTTACCGTTATTTCTCGCCATTTCACGACAAAATACGCACTTTGGCGAAATTTCATTTTTGACACGACCGCAATACTTCCTCACTCTAGGGAGCTCGAAAGTAAAAAGTTGATATTTTTTCTGCAACTCAACCGAGCATTATTTTTAGTTTAGCCTCAAAAATTGTAATCATATCGACTTTGTTCGAAAGATGTTCTCCATTTTTTTATAGTTCAGGTAGGCAAACACTTTCTTTTAATGAGCTGGATCAATAAATTAAAATTTTAAAATGGCAGAGAATGATTTTTACAGCCATTATTAACGGCTTACGAAACCGCTTAGAGCTGGTCCTAATTCCCTTTTAGGGCTCCGAACTCGTCTCAAAATTTTATTTATCGAAAACTGAAAGAGACAGAAAATTTTGGATTGAACTCCCGGGAAAACTCAAACATTTTTTCCGTAAAAACTATTTACAACGTTTTCTTGCTTGCTAACAAGATCCTGTATCTTTCACCGTATAAAAAGATTTTCACTTGGGAAAAAAAAAGACGGACGACTCGGTAGAAATCTTTTAAGACAAATAGCAAGGGAATAACGAATAACCAATTGGGCCAAGGAAATGTTTCGGAGGCAGGGGTTTAAACCAGGTTGTTGAACTAAAGAGAAAACGTTTTGTAAAATTTTTTTCCCGTATAATTTTACTCTAGATTTTTCCTCGGGAAAAGGTTAAGAACGGGGTAAAAGTTCTCCGCAGGGAGCTTCGACCGGAGTATTATTCTTGCTCTTACCATTTTAAAAAATTATACCCACGGTGAAAATGCCCTGCAATTTACATTTTTCTATTTTTCGGTCAGTCGAGAGAGGGAAAATTTTTTCCGATTAAATGAATGTGAATTCATCGCAATTTCATTTCCAAGTTCTCAAAAAACATTCTCTTGATCAAATATTTTTTGTCGTTTTAAGAAAGCAGGTGCGAGGAGGAAAAATATAATCAAAGTGAGAGTCGAGTTTTTTCGATTTTCTAAAAACAGCTTTTACATCTGCCTCGAAAAAAATTTCAGAAACTTGACGTTATGTCGACGTCACGAAAATGAATCGCGGATTCCGCGCGATCTTTGGCTACGTAAAAAAACTTACGTCATTTTGTTTGTCACTTTCATTTATATTTTAGCAGAGCCAGACACTGCAGAATCAAAACTATGAAAGAAAGCCTTTTCCAACCCGTACAAAGGATGAAAATTACTATCCTTTCTTTAAGAGCTAAGCGGGATTTTCTATTTTCTTTAAATGTAAAACTTGGGTTACAATGCAGCTTCCGGAATATCTCTATAGGTAACTAATTTTGTAAACAAAACAAAAACAAGCACGTATGACAACATTTTGTACATGGCGCCAAAGCAAACGAGATCTATGCTAAAGGGAATTTGCGTTGCTCTTGTGACGTTAATATGTTGTATTTACCTTAAGGAATTTTTACTTGTAATCGTTCATATACTTGAATACTTTAGATTGGCATCAAAGCCGATGAGGTTGACACTAATGAAAACACGATTGACGCTCAAGCAAATGAAGCTAAACTTTATTTGGTTTCTTTAACTCACGGTGGAAAAAGCGAAATATCGAGATGGTTTCTTTTTTAGATAGGCCAGCAAGTTACGGCGGATGAACAGGCCTAAAAGTACCTGATGTTTATTCTATTTTCGGTCATTTTCTTCACTTAGCATTTAACCTTAGTCGCCAAAATTATCGAGCTTTACAGACTTCATTTATTTGCTCTTAAGCAGACGAAATGGGAAGCTAAATTAGAAGAAATGGGCGCTCAAGCGAACGAAATGGACGCTAATGCAAACAAAATTGACACCAAAGCAGATGTGGTTAATGCTAAACTAACATTTCTTTAAGAAAGTAGTTGTTATTAAAGCAAAAAAAAAAAAAAAAAGTGGTTACAAAGCATTATAATTAATAATCTGCCGACGAAAGTAATTATATTTTTTTAATTTTTAAAATGTGAAACATAATTTGCTACATATAAATAAAAAAGAACTTTGGCCTGAGTTTCGCTGAATTAGCAATAACACGTGTATCGAAATTACGTAGTATTAAAGACCTTGACTAAGATCAAAGGTCTTAGCTGACGAAACGTCTACAAACTCTTTCAAAAGGTTACGAACTTTGATTTTTTTTCTTTTTCGCAGAACTTTACGACGAAAAAGCTTTCGCCAACACCAACGAATGGGAACCGGTGACGGAGCCACCTCTAGAAGACGTCACTTTTCGGGTTAAGTATTTGGGTAGCACACTAGTCGAGAAACCGTCCAGCGAAGAAGCCACAGCCGAAGCAGTAAAAACCGTCATGACGATGGCCAAGGCAAGCGGGAAAAAATTGCAAAGGGTTATTCTATCAGTCAGTTTGAATGGGATCAAAATGATTGACATTCCCACGGAAGAAACACATTTAGAAGTTTCCATTTATAGGTAACTTTCCTCGGAACGTTATTTTTTTTATTTTTCTCTTTATCAGCTAAAAACATGAAAGTCCTTTTTATTGTTGTAGGATCTCTTATTGTTCTGCAGACGCAGCGCACGGTCAGGTATTTGCCTTCATCGCTACGAATGCGAATGAATTAATGGAATGCCACGCTTTTCTTTGTCCGAGGAGGAAAACGGTAAGTTTTGCCGAATCGATAAACAATGTAAACAAATGTAAAGGCGCGCGCAGTTAATAACAAAGGCTTGGCAAAGTTAACCGCTCCTTAAAATTCAAATGATAAGATTTCGAATCAAAGTCAAAGATCGTAAAATGTAAAGCCATTAACAAAATAGGAAAACGTAGAGACAAAGGGAAAAGTTTCTCACAAGTTTAATCAAAAGCGCAAGAGAGCCTTCTTCTATTTAAACTCTTTTAATTATTTTATAACGTCTGTGCTTTTAATATAGAAGTTAAATTTTGTTTGAATTTCAGGCACAAACCATGTCTCTCACCGTGGCTCAATCGTTTAGGACTGCTTACAATTTGTGGTCTCTTTCGCAAGAGAGGATTGCTTTAACAGATAATAATAAAAAAGATACGGATTTTCATAATAATTATATCCAAGACGAAATGCAGCATAATCCTAAGGAATTAGAAAGCAAAACGCTTTTAATAGATTTTAATACGGAGCCAAACCAGAATAGGTTAAGTGCTTGGGTAAGTATTTTATATCATTTCAAAGTTTGCAACTTGGGTTAAGTTTAAATCCCTTTTAAACGAGTTGCCATTTACGGGAAATTACGACCTTTCTCCAGTTTTCAAAGACAGTTTTTGAAGCTTTCCTCGGACCTCAACATCCAATTTTAGTTCACCGCCTTGCGATTATAGGAGTTTCTGAGAACCCCATTGAATTACTACCGTACTTAAATTTTATATCAAATAGTTTTGTGTAACGGTTTTTAAAGTTGAGGCTCATTTTAAAGATATCTGCATAACTATTTAGTAAATTCCAAATCGATACAAAAAACTTAAAATAACCATTTTCTTCTTCTTCTTTAAATGCCCGCTCCTCGTCGGAGATTGGCGATCATCATGCCCATAAAATAACAATAAACAAGTTTAAATTGAAATCCAAAGTATTATATTCCGAACGCGGCAAAACATTGAAATGCAACAAGTTTCACTGTATTCCTTATACTTTCCCGAGAAAAAAAAAGCCTACCTATTTTATACATAATTATGTGGCTAAATTGGCGGAATGGAATCATGTATTTTTATGCTTTTTTAGTAATTTTTTAAGTATTTATTTATAAAAAAAAAAAATTAACGACCCAAAATTTAATATTTTTTTATTAAATTATCAGCAAAAATAGATAAAACTCATTTAAAAATACATAATTCCATTCCGCCAATTTAGATACATAATTATGTATTTCCTTTTTTTCACGGGTTCCATCCAATAATTACGTCGAAATGTATTTTCACCCCTAAAAATGGTCAAATATACATTTTTACGTATAACCAATATTGGTTCAAACCCGATTCTGAAAAGCAATTCTTTTGGTTACAACTTTTTCAAATTAAAAGGTTTAGAATCAGGGCCTGTCCTCAACGATTCTTCAGTTCAACTTTTAGTAAACGATTTGTCAATACTTTGGTGCTGTTTATACAAGAAAATTCTAATTAGATATTTCGACATCGATTCTAAAACACTAAAAATTAATATGGCCATTTTTTTCGTTTGAGAACGCGGCCAAATTTTAAAATTCTGTAGATTTCTACGGATTCCTTGGATCAAAATACACCTGATAGCATGTAGTTTGAAGCTTTAGAGCGTAGGAAAAATAATTTTTCTGTAAAAATAGATTTTCGACAAAGTTGAGTTCTAAAAATCCGTTTTTTCTAAATATCTTTCTCAAAACGCAAAATTGAGTGTTGTACGTAGTCCCAATCGATTCCTCAGATTAAAATACATCGCCCAGTATATAATTCATTAATATTTTGGCCCGTTTTAAGCTGAAAAATTCATATATCGAAATTGAAATATCGATTTGAAAACATTGATAAAATGGCCATTTTTTCCGTTTCACGGAAAGCTAAATTTGCTGATATCTTGAAAACGCGGTCGAATTTTTAAATCCTGTAAATTCCAACGGATTCCTTGCATCGAAATACATCTGATAGCATGTAGTTTGCAGCTCTAGAGCGTAGGAAAAATAATTTTTCTGTAAAAATAGATTTTCGACAAAGTTGGGTTCTAAAAATCCGTTTTTTCTAAATATCTTTTTCAAAACGCAAAATTGAGTGTTGTACGTAGTCTCAATCGATTCCTGAGATTAAAATACATCTCCCAGTATATAATTCATTAATATTTTGGCCCGTTTTAAGCTGAAAAATTCATATATCGAAATTGAAATATCGATTTGAAAACATTGATTAAATGGCCATTTTTTCCGTTTCACGGAAAGCTAAATTTGCTGATATCTTGAAAACGCGGTCGAATTTTTAAATCCTGTAAATTCCAACGGATTCCTTGCATCAAAATACATCTGATAGCATGTAGTTTGCAGCTCTAGAGCGTAGGAAAAATAATTGTTCCGTAAAAATAGATTTTTGACAAAGTTGGATTCTAAAAATCCGTTTTTCCTAAATATCTTTCTGAAAACGAAAAACTGAGTGTTCTACCTAGTCCCAATCGATTCCTCAGATTAAAATACATCGCCCAGTATATAATTCATTAATATTTTGGCCCGTTTTAAGCTGAAAAATTCATATATCGAAATTGAAATATCGATTTGAAAACATTGATAAAATGGCCATTTTTTCCGTTTCACGGAAAGCTAAATTTGCTGATATCTTGAAAACGCGGTCGAATTTTTAAATTTTGTAAATTCCTACGGATTCCTTGTATCAGACACATCTTAAAAGACTTTGGTTGACCCTTGAACAGTGGGATAAATTATTTTTTTGAATAATATCGGTTTTAGATTCTTATCAGTCTTGAAACACATTTGTTATTTCTCGTAACTTTTGAAATCGAGAAATTAAGTCATGATAATGTCATTTGCTTTAAGTCATGTTAATAACTTTGTAAGTAAACAGTACATTCGGGTATTGTTTTTTTGCACGTTTAAAAAGAAATTTCAATAAATAGCTACTTCAATATTTATTTAAATTTTAATTACTTCGGAGAAGCGGTCGTTAAAACGAAATCTAAATTAAGCCGAAACTCGAGATTTTGCCAAAATTATGAGAACGCGGCCGAATTTAAGTTTCCGTAGAGATGATGTAGACATCGTAGACATATTATATAAATATTTAAATAAAATTTAGAATTATTTACTAATAAAATAATATTTACCTGCTTATAAAAGCATTTCCTCCTTTAGAGCTTATTTAGTGTGGAAGAATGATAAAGAATCGGCAAAACGACTTTCCACTCCAGATTACATCTAACTTTCTAATGGATATCAACTTGACTAATAGTTTTTAAAAAGCACCTTATTTCTCAGGACTGACATTTTAATTTAGATCTTTAATCTGAAACTTTCGCACGCGTTACGCTGACATTTTACCGATATCATGCCAATTACAAACTTAATGAAAACGTATGAAGTTCGCTGAATTTTTTTTTTTAAATTAAATCAGCTGGCAACGGTTTTGCTCTTTATTGTATAAGTGAACGATGATACCAACTTTGAATGCTAAAAGTTTTAAAACAATAGTGGCTGTGTCCAAAAATATAAACGGCAAAGCTTTCGTGATATACTCATTTTACCTTCTAGTTTCAAGTTTTAGAAGTTTTGAAAAGGATTATTTCATTTGCTTTGATAAAGTTCGTTCTTTCTTTCTTGTTAAAGATTAAAAAGTAGTCTTTAGGTGATTATGTTATAAGAGCGTATGCCTTCTCTTTTCCTGAAATTCTGTTTTCTTAAAATGAGATTTAATCCTAAAAATGCAAGATGTAAAAGTACAGAAGAGGATTATCGGATTTATTTAAGTTTCTTTAAAAAATAATAAGTGAGCAAATTCATTTTAAGAGATTTTCTCAGAAAAAAATTACAAGTACTTTTTAACATTATTAGTAATACTGGTTAAATTTTTGGGAGTTATAAAAAGGGCCGAAAGAAATTTTCGACCCTTTTTCCGTTGGAAATTGAAAAGGGCCGAATGAAATTTTCGACCCTTTTCCCGTCGGAAACTAAAAAGGGTCGAACATTTCTTTCGGCCCTTTTCATATGACCCAAATTTTAAAGATGTGAATTCTTTTTTAAAGCTTATTTTGCAATACAAACTGTATTAGTCGTACACTATAAATCATAACATGCTACTGCGAAACTTGACAGATTTTGAAAAACTTAATAACGACTGTCGTTTCCCTTGAAAATTTTTATTGGAGAAGCATAAGCTCTTCTTCATAACGAAGAAACTTTAACATCCTTTAGTCTCTAAAAGGTGTCAAAAATTTTGAATGAAAAGCGAATTAATAATACAAATTTTTCATAAGTAATTAAAAATCACGAAATCGTTGTATCGTTCTAAAAATAAATGTCACAATGATCCGTGTTAATCTTCAAAAGAACTTTACGACTTCTATCATCCGCTTTTACAAGGAAAAAAGCTGGCAACTTAAGTGAGAAACTTTTTTGACATGAATTTCCCGGCCTATTTAAAACACCATGGTTGTCGCAAAGTTTAAACCTTTTTAGAAAAAAAAATCCTCGTAAAAAGTTCAAATTTTTTTTCGATGAAAATTTTAGCAATTTAACTTTCTTCTTTTTATTTTTCAGGAACGGTTCGAAGAAGATATAACCGATAACTTAAACTACACAAGGTAAAAATTTGAAAAACTCAAGATCAAACTAAATTGTTTTCGCATGGTTAATTTTTATTTTTTTTTATAGGTTATGTGATAATGACCAAAAATTACCGGTAATGAGATCAGCAACAAATCATATCCAAAATTTTTTCGGAGGGAACAATATCAATGCAAACCGTTGGGAAGATTCGAGAGCCAATCTTTTATGTTCGTAACAATCGCTGAAATACTGTGAATCATCAATATGATCTGCTAAATTGTGATTTTAAAAAAAAAAATACTCCGTAAAAATTTTGTACCATTGTGAATGTTTTAAGTGAGTATGCAATTTTATCCAAAGATGCTTAAATGTGATAGAATGAAAGATATATTAGAATAAGTTATAGTGATATAATATTAATAATATACTGTATAATATTTACAAACATGAATAAATGTTCTTATTGAACGGGTTTTTTTTACTAAACTGTACTTTTAATATTAAAATGATAACGATCTGAGATTGTTGAATCTCCAGTCAGCTCATCGAGGGATATCATTTTCCAGGTGAGCAATGATTTCCGCTTTATAGTAATAAGTTGAGACTTTATCCTTGATTTGCCAAAATACTAAAGGCGTTTTCATGTCTACATCCATCACCTGTTCAACCCATATTTGCTTGTCTGTTTCGTCATCGTATTTCGCAATTTTCAAATCAAATGTCGACGAGCAATTGTTCCATCTAATAATTACTTTTTCAAAATGTCGGTACGTCGAGTTGACATAAATAAACGGTTCTGATTTGCAGTCTTCAATGGCTAAAAAATCAGTGACAATTGTTAGATTTGCAATAAAATTGAATATATTTAATTTGAGTTTAGCTTATTCCTACAAATTTTTTAAAAATTCCAGGTCTGTGTTGCCGTTACGAACTTTTTGCCTTTCTGTAATAAAAGTTAGCTGTAGTAAAAACCGATATCCGGAAAAATTGGCGATGCTCGACGACAAGCACAGCCTTCTAAATTGTTGTGTTAAATAGTAGAATAATCAACGATCTAAGCTGTTAAAACTTGAATTACTTATTAAATTTAAGTTTGTTGACACTTACCATTAATCCAATCGGGCATTTTAAAATAAAATTGAGAATAGTTATCAGACCTTTTACTATCCACTTTCTTGGATTTCACTTTAACCATTACTGTCGGATTTTTTTCATTTTCAAACAGGGTGGAAATTGAAAAGCACGCCAATTGCAAATTTGTTGGATCTTTGAAAAATGTAAGTATTCTAGCAGCATTTTTTGGATACAAAAAATAATCGAATAGATACCTGGGTTGCAATTTTCCATCAGTTTTTGATGATAATTGAAACTGGATCTTTTCTGTAAATAAATTTGGCATTAATTCTGATAGAAAATACTTGTAAAAAACGGTGAAAAATAAACTTACCCGAAGAAAATAAATCTAAAGCAGAGAAATAAACGCATAATTTTTTGCCAACCGAAGTTGTATGATTCACAGGGAAAACAATTAATTCTATGAAATCAAAGCTGTCATAATCTAAATGGTAAAAACTTTTTTAAACTTGTGAAACATAAACTCAATTCAAATAGCACGTATTAATACAACTCACTTTCATCTACTGTAAGCTCTAGAGTGTTTTCTGTGTTGGCGCCCTCTAGTTTCATTTGAAGTTCGGTGTCCAACCAGTCCTAAAAATAATACAATAAAATTATTTTATTATAATGGATTAATTAAATTTCACGAAAAAATCAGATAGATACTTAACTGTTAATTCTTTTTTGGGACAAATAGCCTCTTTTATAGGAGCCGCAGTCAGTTCAAGGCAGACATTCGCTGCGAGAAATTCTGCTTGCCATAATAATAACAATATAGAAATAAGAAAAAGCACGTGAAACATTTTTTCTTCATTTATCTTTAAAACTTTAAAACAAATAAAAAGATACGAATCTGAAATGTAGGGAAATAAGATCCCCTCCCGTGGGTAATCGAAGTATCTGATTTATGTAATCGAATATTTCGTCATTTTGTTTACTGATGTAAGAGTATCTTCGAGCTTTTCACGCGAAAGGAGGGATATCTTGTTTTTATGGTCTTTCAACGTGATATGCAGTTTATACGCGTCAAGCCAAAATTAGAAGAGTATGCTTACATTGAAGAGTTGTTATTTCTATATTTTTTTTGTTTACAGATTCTTGCAGCAGTGGCGGCTACCCGAAATTATGTCTATTTAAGTAACGTCTCTTTAAAACTAACTTTTAATAACTTATAATATAAGCAATAAAGTGAAAATTTAATCAAAACAAAGAAATCCCAGATCTTAAATTTTTTATTTATAATTTATTGTGAACAAAGTATGAATCTAAATTATTTGTATCGATTTTATGTTATTGCAATTTACTTCATTTAATCACTTGAAATGTAAATATACATATCAATAAAAAATTTATTTTATACTCATTATTTTTGATTTTCAATCATAGCGTATCCACAGCCCTTTGAAACAGGGAAGGGGATTTTGAAAAAAAAAAAATTTGCGAGCCGAGCCTTCCCAGTGAGAAAACCTTGCGAGCCGGACCGGATTCTAAATTTTCTCGTTAAAGAAGACCGATTGGTAAAAAAAAAGAAAAGGAGATTAAATCTCCGTTTGGTTGAAAATCGCCGAAAACAGTGCCTAGCTATTTCCACGTTAACAATTGCGCGACAGATGTTGCCAAGTCGTTTTTCTACGGAAGCCCTGAAGGGTCACAATTTTTTTAAATTGGTTATTGTCAGTTGTGTAACTGATACTGTCTGTTGCACTTACTGACAATGTCTGCTGCCCTACTAACAATGTCTGTTGTACTACTGACAGTATTGCAACTGCTTAATGCTAGTAGTCCAACTGACATTGGTCAACAGTGCAACTAACAAATAAAGGAAAAATACGGAAGCCCTGAAGGGTCAATAATAACCAAATAAAAGTCTATGTTTCTTTTCAATTATAAGCTTTGTATGTGGAGCTTTTGGGAACTAATCTAACTAAGATCCCTAACCTCCGAACAACTAACATAATTTAAAGCTTATCCAAGACCGAAAGCTTCCTAAATTTTCCTCAAAAATTTTTAAAAAAAATTTTGATTTCTTAAAAAAAGGAAATGGGACGATTACAATCCTCATTTTGTCCCCTTTTTACAAAATAATTTTCTCCTACTCTCAGAATTTTCCTTTACAATCGATTTTAGAGATGTATGGAGAAACAAAAAGATGGGTTAGAGGAAATTAAAATAAAGCATGTAAAATTTGATATTAACACTACTTTATTTATTTTACAAAATGAAGAAGTAATAAAGTTCTAAAAAACAGATGAAACTACATTCGCGACTTCTAATTATTTTGATTCTTTTGTTTAGACTGACTCTGTACAGTCCTAGTTACGGTAGACATTCCATCCACGAATTTCGTTCTGAATAAGACATTCGCATTATTAAACATACCGTCTTTAAGCGATACAATTATAAATTGAGAAGTTTTAAAATGCGACTTCAACATGTTTCCAATATTCTGAGTATGGGATAAATCCAACGCAGCATCTACTTCATCGAGGATATAAATCGGAGCCGGTTTAAACAATAACATTGCTAATATAAGAGATAAAGCGACTAAAGATCTCTGACCACCGCTTAATTCTCCTAAACTTTCCTTCCACTTCCCACCGAACCCGACGCGAAATTCCAAACCATCTAAAACTGTTTGTCCTTCCGGTGGTTCCAACTTAGCAACAGCTCCTGGTAACAAAGTACTAAATATCGAACTAAAATCTCTATTAACTTGAACCCATGCTTGCCTCAAGGCTTCTTTCTTCTTTTCTCCCAGTTCTTTAATCACTTCTTGAATTTTTCTCTTATCGTCTTCGACTTGTTGCCTTTTCTTCATTAACTCGTTATATTGCTCTTCCGTCTTCGTTAAAAGATTCATCGCTTTCGTATTTATATTTCTACCTAACTTATCTTTAGTATCTTGCAATTTCCCGATCCGTTTTCCTGCTTCGTGTGGATCTGTTTCTTTAAAATCATAAATTCCGTTTTTCTGACCAAAAAACTGTTCTTCTTGCTGAATCCAATCGTAACTTTTCAATAAATCGTTAATCCTCTTTTTACATTCTTTCGATTCCTCTTTTAATTTTTCGAGGTCTTGTTCCTTTTGCTTTATTTCTAACTCGAATTCTCTAGACTCTTTAATTATTTTATCCTTTCTTTGATTCGCTTGCGATATTTCCTTGTTCTTCTTATTAATGGTCTCTTTAATCGATTTCAATTCGCTTTGCTTACTCTTAACGGTTTCCCCCATTCCTTCCACTTCCGTTTCTAATGCTTTACCGTTTTCTTCTAAATTCTTGATCGATTCCTGATGTTTTTCGATTTGGTCTTTATTATTCTGTATCGATTTCTTCAATTCCTCTAATTCCAGCTTAAGGGAATCGTATTCGTCTGCACGTTTTTCTCTTTCCTTTCTACTTTGCTCCGATTTTTTCTTTAATCGCTTAACTTCGTTCTCGGCTTCCCTTAATTCCCTATCTCGATTTAGCTTGGCATTCTTCATGTTATTTTGAATCTCCTTCACGTTTTTGCTTTCTCGCGTTATCGTAGCTTTACATTCCTCTTGCTTATCGTTCAATTCGGTTATTTTTCTTCTTAACTCGTTTACCTCCTCCTGGTATTGATAATGAGTAGTTTGTTGAAGACGTTCCCTTACTAATTTTAATTCGTGATTTCTGAGATCAAATTTCTGTTTGAGCGAATTATACTGATCCGATTTCCCTAATGATCGGTGTAATTCCGATTCGATTTCTTGCATCCTCGCTTCCTTTATTTCCAGCTCCTTAGAGAAGCCTTTGATCTCTTGAAGTTTTAATAGGACAGATTGGGTCTGTTGACGAGCTCCTCCTGACAACGTCCCGGATGGATCGCACGTGTCTCCGTCTAGTGTCACGCATTTCTTCATTATTTCCTTGTTGTAACAAACCTGAAAAAAGAAATTTAAATAAAACCATATTATTTATTTTCATCAGGTAAAAGAGGAAGAAAAATGAATCTCATCTGCGTTTGGAGAGATAAAAGTTAAAAAAAATAAGAAAATGAGTTTAAGGTTAATTAAAAAAAAGAAATCCGCATGAAGTCGAGTGCTCATTGTTACACGCAGAAATTATTTTTAGAATTATAATAATAGAAAATAATAATGGTAACGTAATAAAATGAAAAAAATATCTCTCATCAGGAAATATTATACGCGAGGGTGTACCATTTCCCTTACGTTCAGTGGCGGACTAGGCAAGCGAGATAAAATTTGAAAGAAAAACCTAATAAAGAGGAAAAAACCCCGAAAAGGGCTTTGCAAGAATTAGGTTTATTAGCAAGGCATTTCAACGAGCCTAGCTGAGGAGTTTACCTGCCTTTCAAAACATCTTAACTAACCTAGCCTGGGTTCAACTGAATTTATCAGCCTAATGTTTTTAATGAGCTGATCTCAAGCTAAACCCTAGTTTTAATTTCACCTGGCCGATAGGAGCTTCCTTTTCCAGTACGCCGCTGCCTAAACTTATTAGCTAAGGCAACAAAGGTAACGGACTAATTTTTTTCTTTTTTAAAAAAAAATTCAAGATAAAACTAAATGATCTCACAATTGAGGTACTTAGGATTTCGTCAAGGGTTTCGAAAAGGGCTTCATTAAAAAATTACTTAAACGAAAAAAAAATCCCCAGACTGTATTCCATTCCTTTTTGCATTTTTTTATCCCATAAGACACATTTTGTCAGATGATGACATATGCAATCATACAAAAGAAATATTGCAGGTCAAGTGCCTCATTCAAGACCCAAATTATGGAGAAAATATCATAAAAGTACAAGTTTACCCTATTTAGAGAGGAAAAATTAAATATATAGCAATATCCTTTCAAGGACTTGCTTTTAAGCATTTTTAAAATTTAAAAAGCAAGCGGTGACATTCATGATCATAATTTAACGTTCATTTTGTTAAAAAGCATTCTCAGTTTCCATTAATCCGAGCTTTTTTTACGATTACTACTGGACCAGTATAAAACCTAAAAAATTTATGAAATATAAATGAGCTCCCTAGCTTTATGAACGAAGCTACAACATAATTTAACTTTCATTTTTTAAAAAAGCATCTTCCAACTTAAGGTTGTATTTTCTTCAAGCAGGGGAATAGTAAATAAATTGTAAAGGGAAACTAGCAAATAAGAAGCTTTAGCGGAACTTCTAATGTAATTAAATTATTTATTGGACTTCCGGTATTTAATTCCTTTCTATTTAGTCTATCTTCAAACTTAAATGAAAATTTGCAGAAATACTGCCGCAGTTAAATTTTCACATTTTCATTTCATTATTCAAAAGGGTTTATAAAAGGGGAAAAAAAAAGAGAGAAAACAATTTTAAATTACGAGATTAAATAAAGTACATCGATAAAATGAATACTTTGTTATTAAAAATGATCGTTATTGATTCTCGGCGAATTTTCAAGTGCGTACGATTTTTATTGCTTAAAAAGTTTAAAGAGAGCATTACTTTGAATAAAAAGGAAAATTTTACTTTCGGAGTTTAAAATTGCGAAAATTTCAACTCGCATCTCAATTTTTCCTTCTGCTTGTTATTACAAATGGAATAATAATGCGAAAAATATCGCAGAACATTATACAGCTTTCCTCAACTCTTTAAAGTTTGAATTTGATGATGAAAGTTGGGAATTGAATAAAAGCAAAAAAGAGAAACAGGTATACAGAGAGAATTTGTGGTTTCTTTCAAGTTTTAAAGAAAACTGAATCGTTTTATTTAACTTCAAAATTAGAAAAAAAATTTACATTTAAAAAAAATCTCAAAACAGTCTCTCAGAAAAAAGATTTGTTTTTTTTTTCTGAAAGAAATCTCTTGCCCTCTTGAGAAAAATTATTCGAAAATTTTTTTGATAAGGGCTATAAGTCAGTCCCAAGTCAATTTTTTAAAGGCTAGGTTTGATTTTAAACTACAACCTGATCGGGCTGGGCATGCCTATTGCATTTTAATCGAACTAAAAGTGTCCCTAAAAAATCAGACTCACGCAGGTGCCTACGAGAGCACTGCGAAATTTTCCTCAACAGAAATATTTAGGGCTACAGATCCGAGCACTGATAATACAGTTGCAATCAACCGAAAAGAAGATGAACTTTATAATTTAGAAACAAAAATAGCTAGTTATATAAAACAATTGCTAAAAATAAAGTCCAAAGATTATATTCAATAATTTTAAGTTATTGATATAATTCGATGTCATTCATCCCCACCTAAACATTAATAGCAAATTGATTGATAAAGTCAACATTTAAAGGGAATTGCCGTTGATTACTTCGAATTTAAAATTAAAATCCATCCATTATGGAAAACTGTTTTAAAAAAAGAGCCTAAGTTCAACAGTATTTATAAAAGAACTACTGAAAAACCCTTAAGCCTTTCCTTTCCCTTATCAAATTTTTTTTGCCTAAAGGGGATTTAAAATCTCAGCTCAGCCTCAGCCGGTAGAACATTTGGTTTTAAGAGCTTTTATTTAATTTTTTTTTTGGAACAACAGATTGAAAATAGTATCAACAAATTCAATTTTTTCAAGAGATGGGACCAACATTTTGCCACTGATCTTTCAAGTGGCTAAGGTTCAATTTCATTCCCACTTAATGCCTTTTTTTTGCTTGCATAAAACTAAAAGAAATCGTAAAGTAAGCTTGCACATGCAATAAATCACTCACCTTTTTAGCTATGTTCAAATCCCTGCAAACAAAAGTTGACCCAAATATATACTGCATAGCAGGCTCCAAGATTGGATCATAATTAATCAAAGACAAAGCAGGCCAAACATTATCTTTCCCAACTAAATTTTGAGCCACATGAACTGTTCTCTGCTCGATCTTCCTTCCTGTGATCTTATTCAATGGAATTATTGTTGTTCTCCTTTCTAACCGCCCCTTGTCCAAAAGCTTTTTACTTGTAACATCGGTATCAACTACTACATTATATAATCTCCCACCAGCAGTTTTTTCAACAGCAACTGCAAATTGCGGTTCAACAACATCAATGAGTTTGCAAACTAATCCATGCACTGATTTTCTGTTAAAATTAGGCTCTGGATCTTGATATCTAAACTGAAGTCTACTATCTCTTGATTCAACCTGATCAGTCTTATCTCTTAAAGATCTTATGTCTTGTTTTAATTGCCTTTGTTCAGCTTGAAGAGCTTCCATCGTTTCAGGATTGTAGGTTATGCTCGAGAGTTGCTTTTCTAAATTTTTTACCTCAGTTTCGAGTGTTTCTAACTTTTGTCCATCTTTTCTATAATCTGATTCTGTTTTTTGCATTTCTGAGGTTTTCTTTTTCAAATCTGCTTCACAGTGCTGTTTTTGAAGTCTGCATTGCTCTATTTCAGTTTGAGCTTGAGCAATAGCTCTTTCAGCATCCATCAATTGATCTTGTAATGTTGCCTCTTTCCCTCCATCATCTGCCACTAAGCCAGAACTTAAAGCTTGAAATCTATTCTGGGCTTTTTCTAAATCGATTTTATCTTTTTCTTCCTCTTCAGCATATCCTTGGAAGACATTATCAATTTTGGACAATGCATTAGTTTTATTCTTCAAAACTCCTTCATCATCTTTAATGTTTTTTTCTAGCTGTTTAATTTTCTTTTTCTCATCCTGAATATTTTCAGCATTTTGCTTTCTGGCTCCTTGGGCTTTAGTTAATGCTTTTTCTTTTTCTCTTAACTCATTTTCTACATCATGTAATCTCCCACCGCTTTCAGCATCTTTTAATCTTTGTAGTTCGGTTATCTGCTCATCAATCTCGACCAACTCCTTCTGCCCACTAATAATTGCATCTTTTTTACTTTGAATTGCCTTCATTAATACCTCTGCTTTCTCTCCTGCTTTTTCTGCTGTTTGTTTACTTGACATATAGTTCCAGGCAATGAAAATCTTCTGTAAATGTTCTAATTCTCTTTCAATTTTTTTAAATTCCAAATACTGACCTCTTTCAACTTTTAACTTTGCTAGTTTTGGACTGATATCATCATTTACTATTTCATCAATTTGCATCAGTTTTGCATCCTTCTTTTCTAGTGTCTTCTCTGCTTGCTGCTTTTTCGATTCAAACATTCTAGTTCCTGCTGCTTCTTCAATCATTGATAAAATCTCCATGGGCTTCATGTTTAATACTTTTGTGATTCTACCTTGCATAACAAGAAAATGGGGATTATTCACGTTTAATTGTACTGAACAAAACAAGTCTTTTACACGGTTATTCGGTGCGTTTATACCGTTTATTAAATACTTATTTTTTCCACCCATCACTACTTGTCTAGTAACCATAATCTCGTTATAGCTCTCATAACCTACTGGGCTTTGATCTTTATTACTGTTGTCAAACGTAATCGTAACACTGGCTTTTGTAACTCCCGTCTGCCCTTGCTTGTACACTAAATCTTGAAGCAGAGTAGCTCGTACTTGGCCCAAATTTTGAAGCCCTAACACGAAGCAAATGGCATCGAGGATATTTGACTTCCCACTACCGTTTAATCCTGTAATAGCGTTGAATTCCCTGTCGAAACCACTGATTTCTGTTCTTCTCCCGTAGGATTTGAATCCGTCGATCACAATCGATTTTACATACATTTTGATAGATAAACATTAAATTGGCGGCAGGTAAATATTTTGGCTCGGACAATGAACGCTTGTAAACCGTTAAACCAGATGTTGCCGCTTCCTCGCAAAAAAAAAAAAAATGTCACAGCTTAACTCCACGTCATCTAAGTCTAAAGACACGATTTTGTTTACAATTTGATTTTTATTGAATTATGTTTTTTAAAGATTTAATCAATTCTTGGATTAGGGAGACTGTTATAAAATGAGCTACCTACGGCCAAATATTTACTTTATGTTAAAACAGAATCTTTTTATTGTTGGAATTTTATTTTCAATTTTTTTAGCTGAAATTGCACCATGGATTGGTGCCCAAGGAGGTAGTGCACTGCAGTCTGCAGTTAGCTTCAAAATTATCATTTTCGAATCAATATTGATTTTTATTTCTTTTGCTTTACAGGTCCTTTGGTCCCAGAAATAACAGTGAAATACCTAGCTGTTTCACTAATTTTTTACATAAGTGGACTTACTCTTAAAACAAATGACTTGGCTCAAGCTACAAAGCTTTTGAAACTGCATGTTTTTATTCAAATTTTTAGCTTTGTAATTACACCAATTTTTATTCAAGTATTTCTTTTTGTTTTTGTAATGCCTTTTGGCTTGAATGAATGGATCATGAAAGGGTTAGTTTTTTTAAGAAAAAAATGTTTCATGATGATTATTTAACAGCATTCAACTTGCTAAAAACATTTTGTAGGTTAATTACAGTTGGTTGTATGCCACCACCTGTGTCATCAGCTGTGATCTTAACAAAGTCAGTAGGTGGAAATGAAGCTGCAGCAATTTTCAATTCAGCTATTGGCAGTTTTTTAGGAATCATTGTAACACCTGTTCTGTTGCTAATTCATGTAAGATCAAAATCAGCTGAAAAACTTCTGCTGGAAGAAAAAAATTAAAATCATTATTTTTGTAGGTTGGTCTCACCTCTACTTTACCTGTGATGAGTAGCATTGTACGCTTGACACAAACTGTGATTTTTCCATTATTAATAGGACAGCTATCACAAATTACTATTAGTCGAAAGTACTTATCAAAACTACCACTGTCATTTTTAGGACAGTTCTCCCTTCTGTATATTATTTATACATCATTTTGTGATATGTTTTTAGAAGAAGACTATATTGTAGATGCTCATCACGTCTTAATTACATTACTTTTAGGCAAGTATTTTACTGACCTACCTAATCTAGGTGGTGCTTTCTATTTATTTTGAAAAAAAAATGTTAAAATTCTAAATATTTTTTCTTTAACAGATTATTTTTACTTGAAGAATTTATCTTTTTAGTTATCATCATACAAATTGTTTTGCTGTATTCAAGTTTTAAGATATCATACATATTGAGTCAAACAAAAAGATGTTACAGCGCACAAGATATCGTGGCAATTACATTCTGCTCTACCCACAAATCTCTGACTCTTGGAATGCCTTTATTAAGAACTCTTTACAGTGGATATTCTCATTTATCGCAGATTAGTTTACCATTATTAATTTATCATCCTGTACAATTAATATTAGGCGGACTACTCGTTTCGTATGGCCAGCAATGGCTAAAAAAACACTCAAAGTACACAAGGTAAGGTTTTAGAACTATTTCAATACTATAAAAATATTTAGAAATAACAATTATTTTTAATTTTTTTACAGGTCACACTTGCGTCCTTAAATTAATTAAAATTGCATAAATACGCATAAATAGGACTTTGCTGCACATTGGTTTGCACCGGGCTTTCTTCCATAGACACCACACTTTCTACATTTTCTTGCCAATCCTCAGACTGTTTTGCCTTCCTGTTCGATGGCTTTTTTACACTCACCTTTTTCGATTTTGTTTTTACTTTAACAGAATTATAAATCCCAACAATACTATCGAGTTTCGTGTTAATTAATTCATATTGTTTCGGAGTTAAGAATTCTGATTTAGGTAAACAGTGAAAAATTTGTTCCACTTTACCTTGCAGTTTTAAAGCTAAATCTGAAGATTTCCGTTTATTTTTACTTTCTTCAAAATACTTTTCTTTACTTGAGTTTTTTTGGTCTCTTAAAGTTTTCTTAGGATCGCAAGTTACAATTTCTGTCGGAAAGACGTTGGATTCTGATAGAGGCGTCAAATTTTCGGTCGGCTGAACTAATATGACTTCAGTGACAGAACGATAGTTTAAATTCGGAGATACAATCACTACTTGAGATGTCGTTTCTTCTTTTGATGTACTGCATATTTGTCTCTGAAAATAAAAAAAAAATTAAGTAATCGTTCTTTTTTCTTTATATAAATAAAATTTTATGAAAACTAAAACATGCTGTTCAACGAATTATGAATAGCGCAAAAAGTGGCTCTGTAATAGTGGCTGGGCCTGGTTTTTGGCTATAACTTTTTAAAAACGAAAAATTGAGTGTTCTACCTAGTCTCAATCGATTCCTTAGATGAAAATACAACTCCCAGTATATATTTCAACAATATTTTGGCCCTGTTTTAGTCGGAAAATTCATATTTCGATAATTAAACATCGATTTTGAAACATCGAAAAAATGGCCATTTTTTTCGTTTCACAAAAACTTAAAATTGCTGATATCTTGAGAACCCGGCCGAATTTTTTAATTCTGTAAATTCCAACGGATTCTTCGGATCAAAATACATCTGTGGAGATGTAGTTTAGGCCTTAACATTGTAGGGAAAAATTATTTTCAATGAAAATAGATTTTCGACCTAGACGGTTTCGAAAATCAGTTTTTTGGCTATAACTTTTTTCCGATTAAAATACATTTCAGAATACTTAGTTTGGGACTTGAAAACGTAGGAAAAATGATATGAATGTCACATATGCGGTTGGTTACTTACATGGTACTGATTAACTGATGGATTAAAGTCCGGAACTAGAGATGATGAACTTATTTGCATAAAATTCCTGTCATAATTGGAATAAGTACAAGTTCGAAGTAAAGTATTTGCTTCATTAAATTTCTCTTGCCTGCAGTCAACTGTTTCTATTTCTTTCCCACATGACTCTGAAGCTTCCTCAAGTAAAATTCCTTCTTGTGCTTTTTTAAGAATGTTATTTTTCTTCCCAGGTTTTTTTTTTCCTTTTGTCTTTTTACTATTAAAGCTTTGTATAATATTATATAAATCCTTCCGAGATAATAAATGTATTCTTTTGGGTTTTTGATCTAATGGATCAATGCTGTCTTTAATATCTTCTAGAATTGCATCTAAACTAAAACCCTGTTCAATCCTTTCTAAAAGCTTTGCCCTCTCCTCTCTTGATAGTTGTAAATGAACAACTTCTTGGGAATGACCAAGATGTGTTTTATAATAAATAACACTTAGCTGGCCATCTTGAAATTCAGTAACTTCCATTGCTGCTGGACAAGTCCCACCAATCTTGCAAGATCCATGCGACTTTAATCTGAAATTTATTTTCACAAATATTTAAATTTTATTTTATGTATCAAGTGTATTAATATTTACTAGTTACTTGTTGACAGTTAATATTTAATACATACTTGTGTTTTCCAGCTCCTTTCGGATTGTATTGGCCTGTTCGATGGCAAGATAAAGTCTGTTTCTTGTTTCCATTGCTTAAAACACTTTTTCTTCTAAATGCAACAAACCAGGAAACTGAATTGGTTTCTTCTTCTTTTTTCCACTTCTGAAATTCTTAATACACATTGATTATTATTAATCAGGGCTTTTCGTAATGATATGCAAGAATAAATTATTTACCTGCTTCACTAGAAAACTGTAAGGTATCTTTTAAAATTTTAATTTCATGGCATTTTTCTATGTGGCTTCTAAGATCTTTAACTTTTCGACAAGTAAATAAACAGTTTTTTTCTGGACACCTTGTCTTTTTCACCTGTAACAATAATCATGAGCACTATCTTCAAAATAACTTCAATACATAGGAAAAGTTTGTATTTACCTGTAATTTTTCAGCTTCATTCAAGTCCTTGTGAATTATTCTCAGATGTTTCAGTAAGTTTTTTTTAGCAGTAAATTTTTTATCACATATGTTGCAGGAGTAGGGTCTAGTTTTTTCTGCGGTCAGCTTACCACCTAAAAGAAAATAACGAGTGAATTAACAATAATCGGAGAACTACTTTCAGCATTAGTTTTTGAGACACTTACAACTAGAATCATTAGTACTATGCACCTCTTGATGAAGTATCATACTACCTTTCCTTGAAAACCCTTTTTGACAAATATCACAGACAAATAGTTTTTGATAAACTGGAGAACTTTCCTTTAAATTTTCAAAACACTCGTTCTCTCCTAAATTAATACAATTTCCTTGCTCCACTTTCATCATTTTCAGTTAAAAGTAGATAGTAGGTATAATAGGCAAAATGACAGTTCTCTGTCTCCATCCATTTCATTTTTTCTGCCACGAGGTCGTGGAAGAAGAAAAAAAAATCCCGCACAACACAAAACCTCGAACTCAAGATTCCACTCTTACAAAGCTAAAATTCGACCACTAGATAGTTACACAGACTACGATTGGACTTCACTACTAACAAGACTTGAAAATAGCAACAATATATCTTGTACATGACCAAAGGCGTAGTTCAAAAAGCCAAATAAATAGAAAAACGGGCAGTGGTTATGGGGGCATAACCGTTGGGATTTCTACGGAGAATTCCGTCTTTTTTTTAATATTTTGAACGTAAATTTTGAATTTACGTTGTTAAAAAAACGATTGCTTAAGGTTTTGTTTTTTTTTTTGATTTGCGGGGCAAAACTCATAAAATTGGAAAAACGAGTTTTTTAAGCAGTTCCCGGAAGAATTTCGGGATTTTGACTGCAGCATTAGACAGGAAAATTTAATCACTATTAGATAAAACCTACAGAGTCCCGGAGTTCCTGCGGGAACTGCTTAAAATGCTAATTTTTTAAGCTATTTTTTTAAAAAATTGAATGCGATCATTTTTTTTTTGCCACAAAATTTCGAATTTCCATTCTAAAGTTTAACAGATTGGAAAGTCGATTTTCAACTGGGCTATTTCTCGGCTTTTCAATTTTTTCAAAAAAAAAAATTAGCTTTGTCAACCTTTTTAGACAAAACTTTCAGACACGTGTGTCTACAAAAAAAAAAAAAAAATCTGGGCGATCCCCCCCTGTAACCGAAAAGAAAGACGGAGTTCTCCGTCAAAAAAGAAAGAATAAAAGCTAAAATTTTCTAGCGATTCTTTTTGCTACTAAGGAATGCTCCAGAAAGTTTTCAAGTACAATTACAACTGTATTGATCTTACTCAACGATTAAGGTGGCTAATGGCAACATTGCCGTGACCTATGTAACCTGAAAAAAATCTTCCTCAACAATACTGCTACAGACATACTACAAGAGTCTGATCCTAGTTATAAGTTATTCCAAAACCAATCGAAGGAGATAATAAAAAACGTATTTTTAGAGTAATCTTTACAAGAAATTACAGTAAAATAATTAAAACCGAGAGAAATTCTAAATTGATTTTATTTTTTTCGTCTAATATTTAAACAAAAAGACATGTATCATGATAATATTTAATTTCTTACCAAGGCACGTGTAAAATAAATAAATAGCATCATGCTAAACCTCTGTACAAAACAGCAATTTTTCTCAATTCATAACATCACCGAATTCTAGACTAATTTACTTTACACTCAAATATGAAAAAAAAATAATTGGGTGACGAAATAAGGGTTTTTGATTTTCTTAAAAAATTTGATTAACCCGAATTATTCGGCCATCTAAACCGATTTTTTTTCAAGGCAACATTCCTGGCATTTTTTAAAAGCTGATTGTATAGCACGGGGAATTTTATCAATTTTTATTGTACAATCAGCAGGAGGAAAAAATAATACCGACTGCTTATATAAGCACGAGATCACACAGCTAAACTGGAAATTTAAAGCTATGTTTTAAAGAGATTCTCTGTCTTTAAAAATAGTACAGGGAGGTTGTAAAAAAAACATTTTTTAGTAGGTACTCAAACATTTGAATCTAAAAATGAGCACATTATTCTTAAACTTTTCTGGTTTTACAAAAAAATAATTAAAAACGTAAAAACTACCGCAATGTGAAATAAATAAACCTCCCTTTAGTAAGTATTTTGTACATGGCATGCTTTCAATTCATGCTTCACTTTTTTCCAAATTAACCCTGAGCATTCTTTCGCAATTTAAACTGTACAAAATTCGTTTGTTCATTTCTTTCTGAATTAAAAATTCAGAATAACAAACAGTATTCTATTTTTTTTATTTCATTTACCACAACCAGTTTTATTATTACTACTATTTTAAAACATCGTAATTGTTATAATGTTATTACTATGCCTCAATGTTTTTTTGTGATTTTTACTTATTTTTTTTACATATAATAAACAGAAGTTTTAATTAAGGATTTAAAACTGCTGACTTGTTATTAAAAAAATAGTAATACTGCGCAAAATATTAAAAATAATTTAGTTTTATATGTAATTGATTTTATACAAGTCTTTACAAGGGGAAAATTTGATGAATCCTGCGCTAACTTAAAAAAACTAACCTTTTAGGTATGTCATAAGATGTTTTAAATAAGATTGCGCCGGAGCTGATTATATACTCAACTAAAAAAATACTCATAAATTTTACAAACCAATGCCATGTGATTCAGAGTATCGTCAATTTAAAAGAAAATAAATAAATAAATAAATAAAACGAGTACCTTTTATTTCAAGCAATATTTAAAAATTTTTAAATATTATTATTACCAATTCATCATTTTCCGAATTATTTATACAGTGTGTCAAATTTTTTTTAGGCAATTCTAGTATTAAATAATAATATCAGGCTCAAATTATCAGCCTCAAATTATTTAGACAATACCAGCTTTGTCTACCTTGCTTTCACATCTTCTGAAAAAAAATTCCAGCGCATTTTAATTAAAAACTCCTTCACGGGATTATGTTCATAAGCAATCACCGTTAATTTTATTTAAAAAGGAAAATAAAAAATTAAAGCTAAGCAAATGACTAAAAACTAAAAGTGTACAAGAAATTCAAATCTTAAAATAAAGAAAAAGTGCGATCAGATTTCAAGAAGCACAAACAAAATAAAGCGTAAAATTTTTACACGAGAACTAACGGCGATTGCATAAAAATGTCAAAATAATCGCGGATTTTGGAACACGCTGCAGATTTTAAAGATCACATGATCCTTAGGCGGAATGTTAATAATACTGAAATAATTCGCCAACTAAATAATACTGCAGAGCGTTCTAAAACCGTCATTCCACCCGCTTTATTTTCGCGGGTTTAATCAAGGTGACTACCTCCTCATTGTACTATTTAAAGGTTGCATTAAACTACTATTAATATAACTGTACGCTGAGTACATAGGACCTTGTTGAGCTCGTTGAAGTGCTTGATCTTGATACTGACTTTGCATGTTCATCATTTGTACGGGCATTTGTGGCGGTTGATTCATAAATCCGGGAGAATTCGTTATATATTGAGTTACAGGTGAACCTTGTTGAGCAGCGACTCTGTAACCGTTTAGACTGCCATACTGAGCAACTAGATTTGGATTTAAACCAGTAACGTTTGGGCTAACGCCTGCGCTGGCTGCTTGCATTTGGTGAACTGAAGCAGGGGTTCCTCGCGTCGATCGAGAAACAGCCGACGATGGTATCCCCTGAGAAAATAAAATAAATATTAATTATTATGAACAGGAAAAAAAAGTTAATTTAATAGAATTTACAGCTACCTGATAGTATTTATGGTAATTGGCCATATTAACTTGGCTTGGAACCGGAGGAGTTGCCAAATTTCTAGAGCTTTGTTGCTGAATCTCCAAATGTCTCGATGTAGGAGGTGGAGTCATAGTTCCGTGAACGTGATGAGCTTGTACAGGCGGTGGAGTTACGGTGCTACACGAAGGCGGCGGTGTTACATTGCTACAAGACGGAGGAATCATTTCCAAACCGTTGGTGAGTTGTTGCAACTTTGCTAAACTGCACGAAGGTGTCTGAACAGGAGATGAAGTCGGATTATGAGTTTGAATGTAGAAATTAGTAGGAGTCGATACCGAACATCGCTGATGCCCTAATGCTGCCGATTGCTGAGCCATATGATGTTGAATGACTGTCGTCATCGGCACGCTTACGTAGTTGTTTGGCTGGAAAAAAGAAAAGAAAATATTTTACACAATAATAAATAAAGTGCAGCCAGAAGACACCTGGTCAAGTTCTACCTTGCTCTCTGACTTCTCCACTTTTTTAGTTAGGTACAACAATTAATACTTTATCGTTAGCGAATAAGATCAAAAAAATTTCATAATTATGCTTTTGTGATCGTGTTTTCAGAGTCTAAGTTAATTTTTACAGAAATATAGTTTAGACCATAATACAACTTCAAAATATTTTCCCATGATTTCTTGATTTTAAGACCTTCATGCTTTCAAAAATAATTTTTTGCTCTAACTTTTTTAAATTAAAATATCAAGACTACGGACTCGATTCAATCGATTTCTTGGCTAATAATATTTTTGCTGTACGAATTTAAAACTTTACCTTAATTAATATAATAACAAATTTAGGAAATCGAAATTTAAGTATTGTGGTAACATGTTTGAAGTTTTTACCTGAGGCATTCCCATATAATTAGCTTGCGAAATGATATTATGCGGAGAATGATGATGCTGCATTTGTGCATGATGGTGCGAATATCCAGCTTGCTGAAGCATTTGATTATGCAACAACTGTTGTTCATTTGTGATTTGCTGTTGCTGGTGAACGGACGTAGCAGGAGAAGATGTACGACCTTGCTGATGAGGAGGCTAAAAAATTTAAAAACTGTTAATATTAATTTTTTTTTTGCATTAATAACATTTACGTACACGAACCTGTAGCAAAGGAGATGGAGGCCTTCGCTGATGGGGAGAAGGAGCCCCTCTTTGCTGCGGAGAAGGCTGTTGCTTTTGCTGCGACTGATGGGTAGATCTATTACGATGTTTAGGAGGTTTGGACGACGCATGCAAATGAGCTTGCATGTACTGAGCCATTTGCACGGCGTGTTGATGTTGAGGCGACGACGTAGGCACCGATAAATGTTGATGCTGTAGCATTTGTTGTTGTGAGCATTCGAATGTTTGATGATGAGGAGTCGCGTGAGCGGCTACAGAAGGCGGTCGAACCGATTCCGGTCCTAAATCGTTCGACGAAATCGAAGTCGGGCTTTCCAAACCCAACTGACTTACATCTAAATCGCATTGACCGTATCCGTGTAAAGAATGAACTGAATTTGTAGTCGAATCAGGCGTATACACCCCCATGCTGGGAATGTCTGGTTGCGAAGGAGTCGGTGGAGTTCTTTTAACGCAAGGTGGAGTAGTAGGGACTTCCACGATTTCGCAACTTCTAGGTTTTTCATCTTCTATTCTATTTTGATTAGAACACTGACTCCATTGGGAACTGTCGTTGCTATTTTCAGTCCTCGAAGTTTTCTCACGCTCTTGATCTTCGACCACAACGATCGCAGGCGGAGATGTCTTTTCACTAGATTTTTTCTCTAAATCGAATTCTGCGTTTTTTGAAGATTCATCAATCACATGTTCTTTGTTTTCGGACTCGTTAGATTGATTTAAATTTGAAGCCTCCCCGCTTTGGTCAGGTTCTTTAACGGATTCGTTGTTTTGTGTCGAATTTGAATTATTATTTGTCGGATCCGTTCGATTTGTTTCTTGATGACCCCGATTAGATTCCGAATCGCTTTCGTCCTTATTGTGTGATTTATCAAACTGATCGGGTGTTTGACAATTTCGAGTATTTGTTTTTTCCGCGGGTTCTTCCGAAGCTATCGTATTAGGTTCATTCGTAATAGTTTCGTTAATATCTCGGCAAAGTCCTTCAAAATCGTTAATTTTTTCAGATTTGTCTTCTTCCTGTGGTTGAGAAGCAGGTCGACTCTGAGGTTGAACTTCAGGTTTTGGACTATTATTCTCATCTACTTTCTCTTCAGTCTTGCTCTCCTCACTGTCTTGAGTAGTGTCAGACTCTTCTGCTTCGGGTTTACTTTCCTCATTATCCGTTCGAACTGATTTGATAACGGTTGCTTCTTCTTGCTCTGTCTCGAGCGGTCTTTCTTCCTCCTTCGTTTCTTCCAAGGTTTCATTTTTTGATTCTTCTACCTTATCCTCGACGTTATCAACCTCCATAGGCTCTTCCTTTTCTTCTGATTTTTCAGGCTCTTCTTTTTCATTATTTTCCTGCACAGGAGAGTCTATTTTCTCTTCGATTTTATCACAGTCAACATTCGGTGCCGGCTTTTCAACTTCGACAACCTTATTTGTTTGTTTAATATCCTGCTTTAAAGAAACGGCCAAAGGTATGTCACTTTCGTCTGAATCTTCACTTGCAGGTGAGAAATTTTTAGAAGGAGGCGAAATAGGTCCTGTTTTTCTTTTACCTCGGACGGATTTACTAGGACTGGGAAGAACGGTTTTACGCGTTCGACCACTCGTGCGAACCTCCTCTCGTTTCTCTATTACTTCTGCTTTCTCGTGCTGCGGAGATAATGGCGGAGCTAATTGAACACTATCTCGCCTTTTCAGCGTCGAATGCGTTTCCGGAGTTAGTTCCGGCATTTTATATTCTTTTCTTCGTACTCTTGACCATCTATTTTTCGATTTTCGTGATTTGCCTCTCCTGCGCTTCGTCGATTCTTTTTCAGGCGATTTCACGCTAACGGATTTCCTTTCCGGTTGCTTTCGAGGCGTCCTCTCTTCCGCTTTAATTTCTTCTCTAGAATCAGATCTTAGGCGTTTAGGCGAAGAAAGAATTTCTTCCTCGACTTTTTCTTCGGCAGGAACAACAATCTGGCGAGGTTTTCTAAGCTTACTCGACTTTTTAACGCTTTTTAATATCATTTCTTGATTTTCTATTACCCTGCTCTGAACCTCGTCTTCTTTCTCTTTAAGAATTTCTTCCTCCTGTTCTTTAATTCTAGAATATACACTGGAAACTCTTCTTTTACTAGAAGGTGTTTGTTTCTCTTGCTTCGTAGGAGATTCCAGTTGAGGAGTTTCTGATGCTTTCCGTTTACGTTTTCTCGGTAGAACTTCATCTAAGACCGGAGTTTCGATCGACTGAATTTCTTTTTTCTTTTCTACTGCAGCCGTTTCTACTGTTAGAGCGACGCTTTTCTTTCCTCGTTTGGGGGTCTTTGTGAGTGCGGGTTCTTCGATGGCCGGAGTTTCGGGTTCTTTTACCTCGTTCGCTTCTTTAACGTCTTTTTGAGGGGTATCGTTTTCATCTTTAACTTCCTGAGAACCACTATCGTCTAATTCTTGATAAGGATTAGGAATGTGTGGTACTAAAGGTTTCCATCTAAGGCAATCCGGATCGATTCTTATCCTTGTTTTGCTTTTCGCTACTCTTTCAGCGTGTTCTTTAACAAGATTCCAATCGATTTTGAGCGCGAGTTTTGTGGTTTCTCTGTTAGGGGACCAAGGATTGGAATGCCCACTAGGTTCCTGTAAAAGAGAATAAAAATTATAAAAATAATTCATGATATACTAGTTGAGAAAAAGTTTTTTTCCGCTTCTAGTGTGAAAAGAATCATTTTTGAATATCATCAGAGAAAAATGTTGAGAATTATGTAAGAGCGGGGATTCGGTATCAAAATCTGAAAAACAGTTCCTAACAAGCCAAGACGAGTCCCACCAGTGCAGGATTTCGTTATAATCCAGGTCTTTTACTAGGTACACCTATCTTTCGGAGGGTTGAGCAAAATATTAGGATTCTCCAATATTCACTTAGCAATTGGGAAAATACAGCTTGATAATTTTTTGCAAAAACTTAATATTTATTTTTTTATTTTTTAAAAAATCATTTCTTCATTCGATTAGTTTTTCTTACCTGAACTTTAATAATACAGATCATATCCATCATTTGCAGTGTAGCTGCAATATCATGACCGTACATTCCTGTTTCTTTACTTATTGAATCTATTGTTATTTGTAGATTGTCTTTTTCGGCATCTTTATGAGTAGCTAAATATTCAAGGATCACAGATTTCCAATAAGCGTGATATGAAACTCGGCCCAAGTCTGAAAGAGGTTTTTCAGGAGTGCCAGGTTGCCCTTCTTCCTTAGACAGCAAATAACCTAGAAAAAAATAGTAATAATAATTTAAATAATTATAGACTAAGTAAAATGTTGCGTATCTATCTGATGCCAATATGACCGGGGCACAAGACGCTATGACATAACGAAGGAATCTTTCTTCAAAGCGTAGACAAACTGAGATCCACCAGTCAACAGCATCCTTGAATTGTTTTTTTAAATAACAAAAACTGATAACCGCAAATCTCTAAAGGTTTAATTTTCTTAATAAATTTTTTGAAAGAGCTTACTCTAAAAATTCTAAATCTAATAAAAAAACTTACTGAAATGTATGAGAAACCTCCCAAAGCCTTGCCTTTGATATTGAGGCATCGTCATAATACAAGACACATTATACTTCTGAGCACAGTGTTTTTCTTTTGAAAAATATCCCACTAGATGACAACCCTGAAAGTATACATAGAGAAATAAATTAAATGAATAAATGTGCTTTAGCCACGCCCTTAAATGCAAAAAATTTTTGTATAAGTGTACCTTGTCATCATTCTTTGTCAAAACATAAAATAAGAAAGGCTCAACGTCATAATATAATGTTTTATGATCCAGAAACAATTTGGCGAGGAGACAGAGATTCTGACAGTAAATCTTATTAACGTTTCCATCCACTTCGAAAACTGATAAATCGTCACACCGATATATTTCAGTGGCTGGCGGATGCCTCCAGGTACATTTATCTTGATGCCGTTCCAATACGCCTTTACTTTTTGTGTATTTTAAGCAAAATTCGCAAAGGAATAATTTTGGCAACCTAAAAATAAACAAAAGTATTAAACCTTAGAAATAAATTCGATTAATTAATTTTAGAAAATGATTACCTTGCATATTCTTGAGGAAACGGTGAAGAATACCACGTTTCGATCACATATTTTCCAAATTCGATAGCAGCCGGGCATCTTTCACTCGGCGTAGGCATGTTATTGCTATTGGTAGGCGCCGTAAGGATCGTTTCAGCCTGAGGAATAACAGCCGGTGTCGTCTGGAAAGTAATAACAAGATAATTTTAATAAAAACAGAGATGCTTAACTTATTGGATAATTTTTTACAAAACAAAACTTACAGAATTAGAACGTTCTCTAGTTTGCCTAAAAAGTTCCACATCCCTGGGAGTGACTCCAGGTGGTAAACTAGATCTCTGAACTGGTGCATCTACAGTGTCTTTATGCCCTAAACCCAAAAAAATCTCAATTTAAAAATAAAAAATATTTTGCGACCTTAAGTCTAATAATCATACGACTAGATTTTCCCTTTTTGAAAATAGAATCGTTAATCACTCTGATATTAGTCAGAAATGATACAATAAAGCAAAAATGTAAAAAATTAAAAAAAAAAAAAAAACATGCATATAAACACAAGAAGCTAATAAACACTATTCGTTTTTTAGGTGCGCTATAAATTATTTGTATGGTAGGCAAGCGTCCTATAGCTATTAAAAAAAATCATGCATTCTTGAATCCTTTCAGCCAGCATGACCCTGGTAGGCTCGAGAAAATCGCTCCTTTATTATCCTTTAAAGTTTTCCTTTTTTTAAATTAATAAAGCAATGATGAGTATGATTTTGATATCGCATGAAAATGAATTTTTTATTGCAATCATTCTGCATTTTATTACCATGAAAATGTAATAATGATTTTAAAGAGGAAAAAAAATGATTTCATGGTGTTGATATTTTTTTATCCGAATCCAATTTTTCTGCCAAACAATGTGATCCTTTATTTTTTTACCCAAGTTTGATTCCGTGTTGAATCCTTCGATCCTTTAATTTTTTTTTTAATCGTTCGAATCCGTCACTGCTCATGCGTTCAATTCACCTAACAAACCAATCAACTTTTTCGCCATGCATCTTCTGAACATGCCAATTTATAGAATCCGTTACCTAAAAGGCTATCAAAAAATTCAAATTTATAAAAATTTCAAGAATTTTTAAACGCACTTTCTTTTGTTTGGATTTTCTTCGATGCCTTTGCAATTCAATTATTAACCGGCTTTAGTAAGCTTAACTTTGATGCTTAAACTGAAAGCATTTGTGAAGCACATTTTCGGCCATTTTAACAGCAAGGGCAATTAGTAGGATAGCCTAGCTTTTTTAACTTACATAAAATTTATTGGTCTCCAAAACCCGCAACTTTAGCATTTTTTGGCTTTCCTACTAAAACCTTTCATTAGAAAATTAAAGCAAAATAATTATTATCGTAATAGATGATTTTTTTTAAGCGGTGTTAGTTCCGCTGTTAATTTTTAAGTGAAATATAGGTAGTCGTGCTAAAATGTGGTTCTTATAGTTTTTTAAATTAATTTTTTTTTCACCGCGGAAATCGGTAATGTGAATAATAAATGATCAGCCTTGTGTTAGTCAAAGTCAACACCATGAATAAAAATTAAAGAAAATTAAAAAAATGACATAAAGCAAAAAAAACGTGAATTGTGAGGCTGAGCTTTGGTGAGACTAAAAAAAGTGCTTTGGCCAGCCAGCCACCCAGACACACAACCGCACCCAGGGCCAAGCAAGTAATCTCTTACCCGAGTTTGTTCCGCGGTGACGCTGGGTGGCCGTAGCTTCTGCGATAATAAGTCTCTTTTTCAACTTTATCTCCTCCATCCTCGCTCCGCCACTGAATATATCCCCGGATAATAGCCGTCTTCTTTCTTGCTCGTGCTGTTTACTGCTGACTGCAGTCTTAAACAAACTCGACGGGGTCATGGCACAAGCATTTTTTTTCAATTGGGTTTCTTTAGTTTCTGTTTTTTGCGTTTCCACATTTTTAACTTTACGTTTAGTCAAACTATAATTCGGAAACGAACCGGGACGCATTCGTGTGTGACTCGGAGCAGTGAATAAATGACTTAGACCATCGAAAAGGCCTTTTAATTGACCGAAACCTGATTTATATTTATCGTAACCGTCCGACGATGAGTACGACGATGTACACGGTTGTGAATTACTACTGCTTCCGTTATCCCGCACCGTCATGCTAAATGGGCCGGTTGCGATTCCGCCGGCGGCAGCAGCCGCAAATCCCCAAGCCTGTTCTTTTATCTTTGGTTTACTATCCTCACTACTTGTATCACTTGGATATTTATCCTTTGAACCTCTGTTGAAAGCGCTATGCCTGAAAAACTTTTGCTTTTCCTTGGATATCCTATCACTTTTTTCCTCTAATAGCCTACCAGGGTCATACCAGGAAAGATCTTCATCTTTACCCTCTCCAAATGACGTTTCTCCATCAGATGCTCGATGTAATTTCCTTTTGAACCTCGGATGCTTTCCTAACCTCGATCGTATTGAACTGGACTTCCCTAATACCGCCATTTTTGACACTCGATATGACTTAGCACTCCCAATAAACCTAGGCAAATAAAGCACTATTATTAATACAACAGAGAAAAATAATTTTAATAATTTTTTACTTATTTTTATAAAAGAGAATAACCAAGAATTATCACTATACAACAGCTTTGCATAAGAAACACAAACACACTGTCCGAATAATAATATTTCACGAATAGGCGTAAAGACGGCGCGTCTCAACTTGAAAATGTAAACTGTGGTTTCTAATTACAATTTTTTTCGCGCGATCTTTTAGTTCATCGACCTTGTACCTTACTTGGACAAAGGTTCTTTAAAAAAAAAATAAACAGTAAAAAATAATTTTTTTCAGTTTGACTTGGAATGACTTTTCATCCAATGGTGTATACTGTATGTCCATTCGAAACGTCTGTTACTTACAATATCTCTGCACAGACAAAACGTAGAAAAAAATAGAAACAGAAAAAGATTCTACGGATCAAGACGGGGACCTTTGATAAGTGTTACCCTGCTCCGCAAAACCCCCAATTAATGAAAATACGAAAAAAAAGTGCAAGATGACAGACTCGCAAAAAATGGAACTGTAAGATGACGAACGGTAGTATTTATTATAACTGCGATAAAGGTTCTTTCACCGTTTTACTACTGGTTTGTTTACAATCTCTCTATTCAACGGTTTTTTTTGAAAATTATTTCCCAATTTATATTTCTGCGAATATAGATTAAAATAAAGCAAAATGGAATCTGAGAATAAATTAATTTTCTTGTAAGCAAAACTAAGTGTGTGAAAATGAAAAATTCACTGATCCAAATAAATTAATTGAGAATTACAATTTGTGTTGGCACAGGTTTTAAGTCTGAAGCAGCTCTCATTCAACTTAAACATGTGCAGCTTATGATATTCGTACAATATCTATGAATTCAGATTATTTGAAACGAAAATCAAGATGCCTGCTCAAGATAAGAGAGTTTTAATTGCAAAATCCAAAAGTAATTTTTGGGGGAAATCTCACAAGAGAATAAGGAAGAAGCTGCACAATCAAATTTATGAAAATATTAGACTGTGCTTACAGATGAAAAGCAACTTTTTAAAATCTATAATAAAAATCCGTTTAAAAATTTACGTACCTTTGGTTTCTGTTATCTCCTCTAACTTTTGAATACTTCTTTTTTACAATTTCAGCTGCTTTAACTTTCTTAGGTTTCCTTTCTGCTCTTAAATGATTTTGAATACATTGCCGGCATCTCCACGGTTTCTTAGGTCTCCTATCCGGAGGAGGATCCAAACAAGCCCAATGGTATGCTGCATTGCAAACAGTACAACAGAGAAGACAAGTTTCATCGTTCTGCCTGCCACAACGCTTACAAGAACAGCATTCCTCACATAACCAACTGCCTCCTTTTTTAAGTAATGCTGAGAGTTCTCCTCCGTGACCACCAGGTGCACATGAAAAGTGAATAGATGATCCACACTCGGAACAAGAACTTAATGCTTCTTCTTTTCCTAAACGATTTTTTGCAGATGTTCCTAAGCATTCACTACATATTGGCAATGCTGAGGATGTCTGTAAAAAAGTTTATGTTTTAAAATGTTGTAAAAAGATAGAAGGTTTTTTCCCATAATTCAAACTCACCTTTGTTGTGTCAGATTTTTGGTCTTTCTTTGGTGATTCAGTCCTTCTTTTAGATGAACTAGATGGTGCTTCTTCAACTGGCTTAAAATTATTTCCTTTTTTAATCAATTGACCACGAGCAATTGCTCTTTTGGTAGATAACCTCAAAACAGTACTAAAATCTATGTTTGGAGGTATATCCAGTTCATATGTGAGCTGTATATGTCTCTCAATTGACTTGAGTGATGATCCATCTCTTTCACCTAATTCCCTAGCTGCCTTAACGATTACTTTTGACAAATCTGTACATTTCGCTAAATTTAATTGTCTTACAGGTACACCACCAGGATCTTTGTAAGTACTTTGTCCCTTATTAAAAACTTTCAATACCGTACCAGCTTTAACAGACTGATCTAGTGCTTCAGCTATCACATCCTCGTGGAAATTATGATGTTGTCTTATAGCATGAATTATGCGTTCTGCTGATGGTCTCTGCTTTTGAGAGCGTATTTTTTTGATAGCTTCCAACATCCATTTCCCCCAAGTTTGAAGATCTACTCCTTCAAGTTCATTATCACCCATTTTTTTTGTTTAAAACTTTAAGACTATGCTTTTGTCAAGAATTTATATTTTTTTCCCGGCATCGTCTCAAATCACTTGCTAAATCACTGTTTGAGAATGCATAAACGCAAATAACCCGGGTCTGCTCGCGACGCAGAGCCGGGATAAAAACACATCTGTCGGATACCTAAATGATACCTTTCGTTTTATCCTATTTTACGAAGAAAATCATTGTTAAAAATGATCTACTTCTTTTAAATAACTTTAACGACACTTATATACTGTGTACTATCAAGAATTACTTTTAACACTTCAAGTAAATCGTTAAAAAAAAAAGACACAGTTCCCGTCGGCAGGCAGCCATATTGGGCGGATGTAACATTGTTCCTTTTTATGCTTTTTTGTGTATTTTAACAAAAGAAATCGGAGTATTTACACTCTTGAAACTCACTAATGATAATTTTTAATGTTGCAGGATGAATCTGCATTCCATATATCCCGTCCTATTTGAACTTCAAGCAATACAAAAGGCATTTCTTCAACGGCAACAACATCCTCTTTCCTCCGTCGCGTCACAGAATAATATTATTGTAAATATAAACTAGAATACCATATTAATTTGATTATAAGTTAAAACCAATTCACGTATCCACTTAAATGTACAAAAATCACGATGTTATTTGAAAATAATGATCCGTTTCAAGTAAAATAATACAACAAATATAGTTTAATATAAAATCCCAATCACAAACGAGTAAGACAAGATGGCTTCTTTCAAAGCTTCCGTGACTGGTAAAGGCGCAAGCGCCAATCGATAAAAATACACAATGCCATGATTCATGATTTCGTATTATTGCTTCACTTACTAATTTATTGTCGCTTTTTGTTCAGTTTACATAACATGATTGCAAAAAGAACGATTCTGATACGATTAACCACCACTAAAGCGACAATTACTCAAAATTTACGATTAAAATGATTAATGCGATTTATTTTACTTTGTCGTGGTATTAGACTCATTTGCCGGCGACATAAGTTGGCAACATTAGACTATACAGCGCCAATATTTAAACAAGGTGCATCGGAATTCGTTTGGCGCCTATTAGAAAATAGTACGTTCATTCACTCATTCTTTTATTATAGTAATTACTTACTACTAAGTGCAGGAATTTATTGATACTTCACTTAGATCCTTATATTGGGCTCCTGTTATCAAAAGTAAGTATCTCGTTTACACAATAAAACAAAAATCCAATCTCAGAAGTTTTTTAGTTCGTTCATGAATTCCTTGGAGGCTAAATTGCTGTCCTCTGTCAATGTCGATTTTCTCAGTCGATTTCTTCAAAAATGTTTTCCCATCGAGTAAGGATCCTGGCCTTCTTAAAACATTGTAATTTCGAAAAATTTCATAAAAAAATGTCAGAATGTTTTTGGTCTGAGAAATGCTTTTAAGTTATAAAAGCCTGAAAACGTCCTTAAGACCCAATATTGATAGTTTGTGGAAGTTTTTAAAGCAAAATCTAAAAGGTTCATGGGCAGTCTTGTGTCTTTTAGATATTGTATCTTTTCTTGTGGAAAAAAGCATTAATACAAAATACCGCCAGTGATCCCTGAAGATTTAAAAATCATACAGGGAATGCCACTTAGGAAGTATACTTTTAAAAATGGTTTTCAATTTCCAATTAAAAATAAATCTGGATGTTTTTGGAAAAGCGATCGATTTTCAATTTATATCTTCTATTTGAGCTTTAGTATGTCTCGTAAGGTTGAAAAAGAACTCAAAATAATGGAAATATAACCATTCATGAAAAGATTTTTCTTATACCTAAGCTGCTTAGAGAATTATGAATAAAAGTTTCCAGCCATTAGAGAATTATTTATCGACATATTTAATCCTCTTGTGACCGTTCATATTTTTAGGATTTATAAAAAAACAGATTGGTATATTTCAACTAATTCCAAAATTTTCTATTTTGACATAAGTCTGTAAATAAACATTCATTTTAAAAAAAATCAACACACTTGAGTGCTATCCTTTATTAATAAATAAATTCTTTATAACTGCACAGCAGTCAATAATTTATGAATCCCAGGCACGTAAAAAATTCTTTACAAAATTAAATTTAAACAAAATTTTTAGTAAAAAAAACTAAAGATAAGCTTATCAAATAATTTTTTTTCATTGTACCTGTTGCTTCGTTTATTGAAGTGCATTCGCTGGAATATCACTCGAGCGTGTTGCAACATAACACATTTATACCACAAAAATGAATAAATTTGTACATTTCTTTTAATAAGATAATTAAATTATATAACAAAGTATTTAAAAATTTTTCAATATTTAATATAAAAAATATTTCTCTCTTATCCTTTTCACTCTAAATTAATCAATATCTTCAAACTACTTCATTTCAAACCGTTAACATTTAGATTTGAGAATAAATAAGACGAAATGCTGGACCAATGAAAACGTTATTTAATTTTAACTTCATGATTAAATATTGAACCCTTCCTTTATCATGGCAGGAATACAACTTTTTCTGCAGTAGCGACAGTAGCGGCGCCGAATCGAGGCTGGAAAAACCGTTGGCTTGTAGGCTGAAAGAACAGAACACTGATTGCGGACACCTCATCAATCATTGACATAGTAGGTACAGGAGATAAAAATTTTGACCAAAAAGGCGACTTACTCCGAGTAGCGTAGACAAAGTAGCATTCTGCATAAATTTTTAGCACATGTGTAAAGACTGTAATATTCCTCTACCAAATTGTCTTTTAGAAAAAACATCTCTGGTATTAAATGTCTCTTCTACAAGTTGTCTCGGTAAAGGGACATGGGCGATCTTTACACATTTGCAGAAGTCTTGCACATGACGACTTTCCTCGTGCGCTACTTGGGATAATGCACAACTTAAAAGTTTTCCAATTACATTGCCGATAATCTCTTCAACATTAAAAAAAGTAAAAAAGTAAAATTACAGTTTATGCACAGAAAATACAATAAAACACTGTGATTGTGAAGGCTTTACGAAAATGAAATTTCATACACCATGAGAAGATAACAATTGCATGAAAAAGAAAACCGATATAGAAAAATACCATACATGTAATGTTTTACACTTTTGACATTCAAAATAACGTATTTTACTTTAATGTCAAAACCACCTACCAATTATTTAAATAAAAATGAAATTCAAAACTTTCATCTAGAACCTACGCGAAACTGATAATGCTGATGTAATACGTAAAACAGTTTTAGAAAAATATATAATTTTATGGCCTAGCTAAAAGCGAATATTGTAATTTTCATCGATAAACTCTAAACCTATAAAAAAAATTTTAAACTGGAGTAAGTACATTCGTTGTCAAAGAAAATTAAAAAAATTAAAAACAAGAGCCTGCTTTTATTAAACTAGTTTATGACTGAAACTAAATATGCACAATACAGTGAATCTTCTCTTAAATAATTAAATACCTAATGGTTTTCGGTATCCACTTAACAAAAAGAAAATAAACTGGTTTACAACCTTGCTGTTTAAAATTCAAAAAAATTTATTCTGACAATTTTGTCGGACTGTTTAAAGTGAACTTTAGGTTTTATCGGTTTGTTCGGCTACACATGCCTGCAGCGCAATTTAGAACTAATTCATGAACTTGTACTAAGAAGCCTTAGTCAATCATAGTGTAAAATTATAATTTTCTAACAGCAGGTTCGACTTATATGGGTGAAGCATGCAGCGCCCTTAATCATAATATTAAACAAACAAAAAACTTTTGCTGTAAAAAAATTCTTTACCGGATTTTATTATAAGTAAAAAAAATCATCGCAAAAACTATTATATACCATAATGCCGAAAAACAAAAGAAAGTAAAGCTTATTTTCATTTTATAATTTTCGGAACACCTTAATACTCTCAAAGGCCCAATTAAGAGAAGATTCACTGTTATTTAGCTTTTATTCATCAGCAAGTCATTTATTACCCCCTTTTGTGAAGTTAATGAAATAGACTTTTCTGAAGTAGATTTACATTATAAAATATAAAAACCCCTAATGGGATATTTTATTTTAAAAAAATGCTAAATGATTCTCTATCCGGTTTAAACTGAGAAGAGAAAAAGTGATCCTATTCATTTTTCATTTTCGAATCCCTCGCTTTTCAAAAGCTCTGTCATGTGCAATGTCAGTTCATCTCGTAAAGCCACTCGATCGTAATCTTTCAAACTGCTATTACTGACATTGTTACTAAAAGCAGTCCCGACGCTATGATTGCTAAAACTCCTTCTCATACGATCCATGTTAAAATCTTCCGAAATTTTTGGTGGTCCATCTAAGCCCGCGCTGTGACGCCTTTGGTATTCCGTTTTCATTTCGTAAGGACTAGACGGTTCTAAATAATATCGCGGTTTCGCCTTTTGTTTGTCGGCGTTTGGATCGGATTTTATGCATTTAAATACGCTCCAAAAAGTAAGATTCGAATCTGGTGATTTTGTTTTCCTCCAAAATATTTTAGCCCCGTTCGATTTCTTGCCCGCATCCGCTTTGTTAAGACGTAAGACGACGGTAAATTGTTTAGGACGAACGTTGTAGCTCTGGTAACAAGGTTTTTGGGAGATTTCGGTTAATTCGGTCTTTGCGGAATCATCGGTAGCCTCCGAAACGGAAATGGTCTTCCTTCTAGACTTATACCTGAAAATGTAAATTTTTGCGATTATTACTGTAGAAATATTTGAGATTGAGTGTTACGTGTTCCTTTTGCAAATCTGAAAGACATAAGAGCTTGAACCTATTGCCAAATAGACGACATCAAGCACAAATTAAGAAGCATTTAATCAAACGGATGACCATCCTCACGTCTGGTACTCTCGGAAAATCTAATTTATTGCGGCTGTTTCACTTCTCAAACTGACACGAAACAGATGTTGCCAGAGGTGGAATAATGCAACGGAAATTCTATGCAGTGACCTAATTTAGATGTATATCGGCGACTTCCATTTTCCTTATTTACAAGAAAGTAAAGGATCCTTTGTTCAATCTTAACACAACAAGCTTCAAGCGAACTGAATGCTTAAATATTTAGAAAATTATGAATTTTTGGAGCTTGCAAAAAATCTGCCTTCGGCTTCTTGCTTTCACTTTCAATTTATAACCCCCGTCCCCCATAAGAAATTTTATTTGAATACCGTCCCTCAGCATTCAAAGATTATTTACCTAACAGTTACATGACAAGTTTTAGTTCATTTTTCAACGCTATCGAAGCTTAGTGAAACGTGAACAATTTTACTTCCCGTATTGGAAGGGAAACAAACTTTTTTCCCTAAGAGAAAAAAAATAAGCTTCGTTGTCAATATCAAAAAATAAAAAATAGATTCGAAAAAAGGAAGTTAAAAAGTTTTTCAGCTGTCTAACAATACTAAGAGAGATTATCCCATTCCGAGTCCTTTCACGAAAATAATTTTTCATCGTTGTTTCTTACCTCAAAGGATATGAAGGTAAAATTTCACTAGTAGAATTTAAACAAGTTGAGGGTATGGAGTCGTCCCGAACGGAATTGTTAGAGTTATCGGTGCTGTGCGAATATGGGCCGATTCCGAACACTGCACCCTGCTGTTGAGACCTGGTAAGGATGGAGTAAGATCGCCTCCCTCGACGATTTTTGAGTGAAGGGAGGCCGCAACATCGGGCGATGGTGTCCTGAAAAAGAACGCCTGTTCCATTTAGATGAGCATTTGTCTTTTACCGCTAGACCGGGGGAACAATCAATTATTTTAATCACGAATGAGAATTGGAGGAAAAAAGATTATGAGATTACTTGAAGCATTCTCTCTTTTCGACTCGAGGCCATTATTACAATAGTCGATTTTGAATTGCTGAATAGAGGATGTAAAAATTTGGGATCGTTCCAAAAAAAAAAACTTTTCCAATCATTTTATTTTTTGATCGGAATTAAAATCGATGTATATTTAATCATGGTTTTGCTGAATTAGCCTATTTCAGAAACAGCGACAATGTCAAGGGTAAAAATTTAGTAAATTGCAAAATGGATTTCAATTCAATTTCTTCGTGAAACCAAAATGATTTTACAATGATTTGTGAATTGATTTTAAAACGAGTTTCTTTCAGATTTTTTTCAGAGCTCTTTCAAAAATTAGGCGGTGACAGCTGAAATTTTTCAACACGGTGGTTGCGCCAACTCAATTTTTGAACAATTCAGCCTCACTGGCTAGGCGCAAGGCTCTGAGCATAATCTACGAAACAGTACAATTAACCATACAATGTTAAACCTTTTTCATATTATCAAATTTAATTCATATTTAAATATTTCCCAGTAAAATGTTTCAAAGCCAAAATTTTATTCGAATGAATCCATTTCATGGATTATCGCTCTTGAAAACCATTTCAAACAATCTCATTTTAAATATTTAAAATAAGAATCAGCCTCGACGATTTTCACTTGAAAACTTAGTTAGGCTACGACCTTTGTTCCGACGAAGAAACTTATGAAATGAAATCGCTCGGAAAGAGAGGTTGTTTCCGGCCAAGAGATTAAAAACGTTTTCTCGTTTCCGAAAACTATTTCTTCAGCAAACTTCTTTGTCATCGGAATTAGATTCGGCTACAGCCTTTTTGCTTTATAGCTTCATAATAACAAATTAAATGTATTTTGTTTGTTCGATAAACAATAAAATGTCCTGCTCTTAAAAGTTTTTAAGCGAATACTTCAATCAGAGAACTTAAGCAAGACAATTCGATATACCTGACATGCCTTTAAAAAATAAAATCATTTTTTAAAAGCAAGAAGAATGCACTTTCAGCAACTTTAGTAAAATTTCATCTTTAAAGCAAGAAAACACTAAAATTCGATTTGTTTAGCTCTCTTACAAGGGGATTTAATAAATCTTCAATCAACTATTTCTTTTATGTTCGTTAAAAAATCTTTTTTTAAAGATTGTTTTAGCTTAAATTATAATGGGCAGAAATTTAATGACGATCTTCAAGGAGCGACTTTCATTTAATAGCAAATATAAAAAATGAAAACTATAGTGCTTTATAACTTATGACATAAAATCAGGATCCCATTATTTTTAACAGAAAAATGTATTTCAAAAAGATTGATGCCATTAATTTTCTCTTCCAGCAACTTACGATTTTTCAAAGTTATTTTTATAAGTTTAACTGAAAAATGTAATAAATTTTGTTAAAATATTATCCGATAGTTAAAAAAGTAAAAAGTGTAAACGCGAAAACTTTCCAGGCAAAGCCTTTTTAAAAGATATTTGTCTTACTTTGCACGCAGCTAAAAGCCGCTGCGTATTTTATCACCCACTAAAATAACTTTGGAGTACACGAAATAACCTTCGTAAGGTGATTTTGAATTCTTCGAAACATTTTACGCATATAAATTAATAAATGTTTGAAAAATGGTACAATAAACATTGAGAAAAAACATTTTTCCGCTCGTCTGAACTCGTTTCAAAAGTCGCTGATATCCCAATAAGAATTTATAAATGGTTCCTTTTTTTAAAAAAAGAGTTTATATCCGTACAAATGTAGAGCAAGCGTTGAAAGGAAAAGTAATGAAAACGAATAAGAAGGAAAATTCACACAGTGTCGGAAATTAAAACGTCTTCATTTTTAAAGGACAAACGGTAAAAAAAAAGTCGAAGAACACCCATTACCTTGAATGCTTCCCTGAACTTGAGTGACATTATGTGATAGAGAATTGGATTTATGGTCGTTGATACGTAGTACAGTATTCCGGAAATATATGTGATCACTTCGTATATATGTTTCATTATAGGACTTTTTGATGTATTGTCTTCGCCCGCACCGTATATGTATACCAGTCTTTGTGCGTGGAAAGGGGCCCAGCAGATGAAAAAAGCAACCACAACAGCAACTGAAAACAAACAAAATTGTATTATTGAAAAAATCTGGCAATTTGCGGTTTCAAATAAAATGAAAAATTGTTTTTAAATAAACCACTAAGCCGCAAAATTCTTCGAATGCATTCGTTGTCACTATTTTGCATTATTAGCTTTTCCTTTTTTTTACAATAAGCAAAAGTACATCAGAGAATGAAATGCCATAAAATGTACCTTCAGTGCTTTCGGTATTATCAGTTCATTCGCAATAAAGAGTAAGAGCAAAAAAATCGAACAGGTAAACCTGTTCAAGGCTTTATCAACTTTTCTCTTATATATATATATTTTAATTTGAATTTTTATGGCACATTGCAGCAAAAATAAAAAGCCCTGTGGCATTCATTGCTATGGAAATCAACACGGAAAATTTCATTTGATCTTTAATAACTACAGTAATTAGTTGCCATGGTAACAGTTCCTTAGCAACCGTTGCTATGTCGAAAAAACCAAATGTGAAATTTGTACCGAACACCATGCTTTACCTCCTTTCAGTCGATAAAGCAAAAAGGGGCTGATTGATTGCTTTTCAAATCTACATCTATGCTCTTGTATGTTAACCATATAGTATAAACAAAGCAACTTCAAAAGCAATTACTTCCTTCTTTGCACGTACCCCTCAAGTATAAATTAAACTTTAAAAGGTTAACAGATTTGAAAGCCACCTCTTACTTGCAATTCCTGCAGAAAGAATCAATATTTGGGGGGCACATTTTCTTTCTTCAAAAACCTTTGAAGTCTATTGTTCCTCCTAAACCTCTCTCCAACATGAAGGGTTCTTCCTGGAGGATAAAACATAGGAGTCCTTCATGGAAGGAACATTAGTAAGCAAAGAGAAAAACCTGTACAACACAGAAAGTGGGCACCCCCCCTTAAATCAGAGGAAAAACGAAATTACGAAGAAAATGGCACGAGAAGTTACCAGAGGAGAGGGAGATATACCTAACCTATCAAGGAAGATGATGCACAAACAAACGAGAAACAATAATAACATGAATGCCATATGGTTATTAAAGCAAAAAATATCTAGACCCTCTCAAGAGGAATAAACTGGTTGAAAGAATTAACCTCAACTCAAAGAAAAATTAAACACAAGCAAGCCCTGAAGTATATTGGGCAATCAAAAAGGAAAACCGAACCCCCTCCCCCCTTCGCTCCATAGCTTCTTTTCTTTTCTCTTTTCTATGAAGCTAATGGAATTTATATGAAAAACCTCGTAACATCTAATCCGTTTTTATATTCTCTATTCTCTATCGCTAACGCTTTAAATTCTGAAAATCCGTTTTCCGATGTACATTTTTCAACTTTTATTTATTCAACCCACCCTTCCAAGAATTTCTGTAAATAACTCATATTCAGCCCTGAAAAAATAAATGACAAACTTCATAAAGCGATTAAACAACACATCGCCTAGTGACAGATTTCGTTTTTGACCCTTACCACTGAAAATGTTCCGTGATCCGCAAAGAGGATGGGTCGTTTTATCTCAGGATTTGCTAATGCGGCCGGATTCCAACGCTATCCGAAAAATTAATTTAAATCCCATTTAAAGCCTAACTTGTTCATTGGTAAAACAACCGCAATCCTATCTTTCCAGGCAAAAAAAAAAAAGAATAATTACAAAAAAGTTTGATTTTGATTTGCCCGCCTCGGTAAATCAATCAAACAAACAAATTTTTCAATTTCCCGTGTGGATTTCAATTAAAATAAAAAATACTTTCTCCTTTCAAAAAAGAGGGAAAGAAGTTCTCCCACACGATTCGATGAATAAAATGTTTGTGAAAATTTTTTGGAAAAAAAATCTGATATTTCTTTTTAAGTCTTCTAAAGAAATATAGCTTGAGGGATTTTTGTGTTACTGAGCTTCAGTTAACCTAACTATCATTGCGATTTTTCATTAAATAAGCTCCCTTTCGAAAGGTATTCCTAGAAATTGCTTAGACGCTACGTACTATAATCTATATATAAACCAAAAATATGAAAAATAAATTTGTATAGCTAAATATGGCGATAATCGAAATAAAACCAGAAATTAAATTACCTGCGAGGTAAACTATGCTATGTACGTCACAGATATTCGATTAAAAAGACGATCGACTCCATATAAACAATAACATTCGAACTGCCTTATTAGTGTTCCAGTCGTGACGTACATAGCATAGTTTACCTCGAAGGTACCGAATTGTTAAAAAAATGTCCGCGGCACTACTGCTTTTATTTTTTTTTATCGACAACTTAAATCTCGCTTAATGCGCATTCAGAAAATCGCACACACCAAAGCCCATTGCAGTCTGCAATTAATATGATTCTGATAAACGATACCTCTGTACTGTAAAAACATCCTTTCAGAAGTTTCCTCATATTCCAGCAGGATTTTTTTAATCAAAGGTAATCAAGATATTTGAAAAAAAAATCAAGTCTTTTTCACGTTTTCAATCGAAAACACAGCTTGCATAAGGAGATAAGTTCCGCAAAGAATTTACACCTCCTCCTTCCTTGAGATTTAACAGCCTTATAAATTTACAAAGTGAAATCAGGTGTGAAAGACTTAAATGATTTCAAAAATAATCAGTTAAATGTAGCGCCAGAAAACGTGATTTCAGAACCGCAAGTGAGCCTTAAACAATGTAACAAGAACCTTTGCATAATAATCAACCATTTTAGTTTCGCCATTTAAACTTTCCTCTAAACTTTATTGTCGCCTTTTGAAATAACTAGGAAACTCAAAATATGATTAACTGCTGTTATAATTTTATGACATGTTCGTCACTCCAGGACTTTTAAGGACAGAAATGAAGAGGAAGAGGAAGAGAAAGAGAAAGGGAGAGGAAGATAATGCTATCACAAAAACCATCTCTCCAAACCGACTTCATTTTGGCAAGGCGTGACAATATGAATATTTGGAATTTAAACCCAAATTAATACATGCAATGAAGCAATGGAAAGTCAACGGATGTATGAATCGTTTCAGTTTTTTAAAGAAATCATATCAAATAAACTTTAATGCAAAAAATTTAAAAAAAAAAAAAAAAGATTCTTCATTATAATCAAAATATAAGAAATACGAATCTTTTTTTAAAGAAATCAAAGAAAAAAATACGCTTTTCTTCTCTGCCTGAAAACAAAAGAGGATCCTAATTCATAAGTAATTAAAAAAAATTACATTAAAATAAAGGTCTTTTATATTGCGTAAGATCCTTAATTTATTATGTTGTTCTCTTAACAAACCAATTTTTGTTAACAAGAAGCAAAGGTTCTGCAAAAAGATTGCAATCAATTTTGCAGTTATCTATAAAGGTTTCAGCAAAAGAACTGTTAATTGCTTATAACTTTTGCCTCTTTTTCTGCTAGTATTTTCTCCGCAGCGTAAACCTTGCTTTTAAAATGTCAAGTATAAAACCATTTGTATGACTGCAACCCTTTAGATGTGGTGAACGTAATAAAAAAACCCAGCAGGTTTCGAGCGGGCGGTACTGCGGTCGTGCCGCAATGTCAGCCCTTTGCCTTTTGGGAACCCTTTTGATTTTGTCTCTCATTTTGTTTGCTCCGTGAAACAAATTAGCTATAAAAACCGAGAGCATTACCCTCGACTTGTACAAGAGAAATAATTAAAAGTTTTTTAAAACATTAAATGGTGAATTTAATCATTGGATTATTGTCACAACCTTACGAAATTGAATTTTAATGCAACAAAAATTTTTCCATTTATAAATTCATAATAAAATCGGATAATTTCGACTTTTAGTGACAATTTATAACATGCGTCGAGTTAAAAAACTATTGAGACGTAAGTTTTGAAGCAGTGTAAAATGTTGCATTAAGAATAACAATTGCAACGAATTAAAGAATAAAAAAGATATTTTAAAAAAAGGACACCTGCTCCAAAGCTTGTGATAAAAATGTCCGTAAGGAAAACAGCTAAATTCTAAATATTTCCACGTGCCTATGACATATACTGTCTGGCATTATCGAATAGCTTTAGACCAAGGGATGTACCGTATTTGTTTTCTCAAACGAGAAGGATAAACATGAAAACGTGAAAATATGAATAAAAAACGAAAAGAAAAAAAGGTTTTGCAACGGGAAAAAGAAACCCTAAACCTTTCAGCTCAGTTTATTAAAAAAAAAAAAAAAAAAAAAAAAAAAATAGATTCGACATTTTAAGGATTCATACATTTAAAAAAACTTAGTTTTAAAACTCTAGAATTTTCTAAAAATTTATTCGATATCGAATTCATTTATACATCGTTCCGTTTTACTTATTTTCACACTACAATAAAGGTCTAAAACAGTCGCTCAGCAACCATCTCCCCAAAATCCTCACGCTTAAAGAGAGTCATGACTTAAGACAGTTCTTCTTGCCACCCCCAAAAAAAATATGCAAAATTCAAAACTCATAAAGTTGAGACCAAACTAATTAACAGAATATACATTTTACCGGAATTGATATTTATAAATTTTTTAAATATGGCAACTATAGAATAACATTTCAATCTTACTAAAGTCTTACCCAGACATCGTTAAGGCTCTAAATTTTTTTTTTTATGGCAAATCACACTAGATCTCTGTTCAGAAACCTTCCTTCACAAGAGTACTTCAGCATTAAAGCGTGGAAAAGACGTTTTCCATCACAAAATGGTTTTCCTAATGGTTGACCTTAACGGTTTTCGAAAATCAGTTTTCTTGGCTATAACTTTTTAAAAACGAAAAATTGAGAGTTCTACCGAGTCTCAATCGATTCCTCAGATCAAAATACATCTCCCAGTATATATTTCAACAATATTCTGGCCCGTTTGAAGTCGAAAAATTCATATCTCGAATATTGAACATCGATTTTGTAACATTGAAGAAATGGTCATTTTTTTCGTTTCACGGAAACTGAAAATTGCTAATATCTTGAGAACGCGGCCGAATTTTTTAATTCTGTAAATTCCAACGGATTCCTCGGATCAAAATACATCTGTGGAGGTGTAGTTCAGGCCTGAACATTGTAGGGAAAAACTATTTTCAGTAAAAATAGATTTTCGACCTCGACGGTTTTGAAAATCAGTTTTTTGGCTATAACTTTTTAAAAACGAAAAATTGAGAGTTCTACCTAGTCTCAATCGATTCCTCAGATCAAAATACATCTCCCAGTATATATTTCAACAATATTCTGGCCCGTTTGAAGTCGAAAAATTCATATCTCGAATATGGAACATCGATTTTATAACATTGAAGAAGCGAAATTGAAGATGCGAAATATTTTTTACAAAAAAAAGGTAGTCGCTCAAATAGTTCTCCAAAAATAAGTCGCTTTGCTGCTAAAAAACATATACAGAGTACGACTGCAACGAGCTTTTCCCCACTTTAAAGTTATCAACATTTCGACGAACTTACTGAGTTTTGTCAAACTTTAATTTCTTCAATACAATGGAAGATACTTCCAGCATGTTATATTTTCCCTAAAGAGAACAAGAATCCGATAATAAGAAAGGACGCCCCTAAGGACCATCTACCTCATTATCCTTTACACTTTTGAATACATTAAATCGAAAACCCGAAATCCAATTATTTCAGCTGACATTTTACTGTCAGCTGAATGCAAGGAAAACCTTTGTAATTTGAAGGAATGCAAACAATACGAAATTCGTAAGATTATATCTTTAAGTATGAAATATTTTTCTCTGAACAAGACATCCAACTTGAATTCTGGAAATTCTGTTTGACTTTGCACAATGGGTAAGTTTTCCATTCGATAACAATAATTTACTTAAAGATTTAAAAAAAAAAAAAAAAAAAAAAAAAAAAAAAAAACGGGTAATAAGCACAACAAGTTGTGAATTAAGGTGGGTGCGCCAAAATAGTGCCGGCACCTTAATAGTACCACCCCATCTTTCTCCTCATGTAATAATTTTCAAAAATTTTTAATGGTACGTAGTAAGACCTTATACTAAAGTAGTATCATGGCACTAGTGCCGTTTGAGCAGCAGACGATATTTGCGGAGAGCGAAGTGTGTGCGTTTTTCGATCATGAAAAAATCGTGAAAACATGAGTTAATTTTCAAAAAAATTGTCATCATATAGCTCATGAATTATAAAGTGATTTATATCATCAGAAAGCGCATTTCTTCCTCTTTCGATGCACTATTACGGTTTTTATTTTTTTTGCGTCTAGCTCGATGTACGACCTAAAAAAGTTGAAGTAGGGGGATGCGCCTAAATGGAACCACTGATCTGTAATGGAGCGTGGCAATGTTAAAATAATTTTTTTTTCCGAACCGAAATATTTGATAGAGAATAAGACTCGGAAAGGTTTTTACTGTGGAAAAAGGCCGTTTAAAGAAATTTTTAAGCTTCTAATCTCAAAAACTTGTGTTTTTTTAAAATTTTTTTAGCACAACATTATTTTTGCCATTTTAAAACTTAAAAAAATTTTTTTTCCTTCTGATTTTTAGTTTAGTACAAATTTTATGACATTAAGAAGCAGTCTGCTTAAATTTTTACCTATTTTTTTGAAAAAAAGTTCGATATTCTACGATAAAGTTTCGTGGTACTAATAAGGATCACCGGCTCCTAACTAGTGCCATTGGAAGGTTTTGGGAAACGCGCTCTATTATCTCAAGGGTGAGTGATAACGAAACAAACTATACTCTGGTTGATAGTCGACTAAAGTGACTATCAAATCACGTAATTTTTGTTTTCCTAAATCTAATACAGAAAATATAATCAGCAATCAAATTTAGGTGGCACTATTTTGGCGCACCCACCTTATAACAAACTCAATGTAATTGAACCCCGACCGAGTTTCACTACCACTTACAATATTCTAAGAATTACTTTTGATTAAAAAATGTATTGAAGTTCCCTGACTGCTATACTCGGATGTAATTCGGATGTCTGAGAACAAATGAATAGCTTTATTTGCACATTCTGCTAAAAAGCGGAAATGTTATGTCTTTCATTTCTTTCACGAACTTGTTACCGGTGTTATCTTTTCAAAAATTATGCACACGTGAATCGTACAACTTAAATAACTATATTGTAATTGTTATTATATCTTACATTAAAACCAGACATACGCGGAGATTATAGGCGTAGCGCACACGTTTTTTCTTCCTATGCCCTTTTCGACCAAACTGAAATTATTTACAATGAAAACTAATTATGGCTTTTACAGAGCTTGAAGTCCTACTGCCACATGGCCTGATGCCCTAGAATAAGGAATTAAAATTATATTGAAATTTCATGGACTGTTAAGGAATATTATTCATTCAGATTTTAAGGAATTAAAACCCAAGCCTTAGCCGTTTTCTTTAACACGTTTTCCTACCACCGGCGCAGCGACCTAAGCCTTAAGATCTGAGATCTGGGACTTGTTAGTCTTCCGCCTAGGACCTGATGAATACACCTCATCGGCGGCGCACGAATAGCATGCTCCACCCACTGGCCACCGGAGCCAGAACGATTTGATCACTCCAATGATCGAAGTTGACCAGTGGGTCTTCGCACTTCCTCATTAAATCAAATTCCCAAACTCCTAGCAGAGTCCATGACCGAATGCCGAATGACCCAATCTCGACCAATAACCCTTTTAGATAATCCTCAACTGAGAATTTAAGCAATCAAAATTTGACTAAGTATCTTCTCACATTTGCTTAACGCATTTTAAAAATGAGATAATAATTTGTACATTGCCTACCATCCGCATCATTCCAGAAAAATTGAAATCCGGCAAACATTCAAAATGATAACCATTATTTCCGAAAACAACATCCATTAAACTTTATTTTCCCGCAGTCGAGTCATTAGGAGAAAAGCACCAAGATGAAAAGGTTTCGATAAAGGCGTAGGAATCATTAGCCTCGAAGGATTTTATTCCGTTATTGATGATTTTTAACACGTCTTGAGTTGAAAACCTCCGCGTGTCTGATGCCTACCCACCTACGAGCAAGCTGTAGCATGTACGTATAACGATTAAGAAATACCAAGAAAAGGGGTAATTAATGGAGCGAAGAAGAGAAGAAATACATCAATTTTCGGAAAACCTTTTCTTTGTTTAAGTTTACTCGTGTGAAAACATCATGGATGGAACTTAATAGAAAGGCTCATTACCTTACACATTTTGTTTGACTTTCAAAGAAGTCTTTTACACACTGCCTTTCACGCATTCTTTTTAATTGGAAAAAAGCCTGAATGCTCTATTTCAAAAGATTTCTCGAAACTGTATTCGATTAAAAAAAGGAAACAAAGTTGAGGTGACCGCAATATAGGAAAATGATCTAAATTAAAAAGTAATCTCCTTAATTAGTAATCTACATTTAGCAGGATAATCAATTTACCTCGAATGAAGTTATAATCGCGCTATTTCACGACGTAAAAAATTAGTATCTTGATTTATTTAAAGTGTGAAAATATTTTCACCCTATTTTCAAGTAGAAATAAAAAATGAAATTGAAGTACAAGAACTGAATTCTAATGACTATGGATCTGAAAAATTAGAGCAAGAATTTATTAGGGCGCGGAAGTTCGAGGATAATTTCAACGTTTTTTAACGATTATTCCATTTCACCGTGCTCAGTTTACAGGAGCTGAGCTCTAGCTCCCATTTCGCCTAAATCTTTCACCTTGAGTGATGTAAATACTCCCATTTTAATATTTTCTTCTGAAATTGGATATAAATGCTCTCTTCCGGAAAAATCTTAGTAAAACACTAACGCTCTCCAATCGTAAAACTCGTCTTTTACTTTATCCTGGAAATGTAATATAGAGAATTAAGGGCGAATAAGCAAGAAAATAAGTCAGGAGAGCAGTTCTGACACCAATTTAACTTTTCAAAGTATGATCTAACTAAACTCAGTCGTCTTATTCATAGCTTTCCACATCCATTTTGTTGATTCATCTGATATCCTGTATAAATTTCAACGTCGTTCCCTAAAATTTTCTTCAAAGCTTACCCATGCTTGCCTAAGCAAATAATAGTGGTTTCCACTTTCCATTTCCAAAACAGGAACTGCATAGATGTAAAAAGGTAAGACGAACTTTTTCAGTGGAATTGAAAATCGCTATGACATTTCTGCATCCATCCTGGATCCCGCTTACAACAGAACAAAGTAAGCAAACGATATTCGAAGCTATATGCACTCACGCCGATACTTTTGATAAAACCAGATAATCGCTAAAAGACGGAGACAAAATTTCATGTGGTTTCATCTTCTAAATAAAAGCTCTCTAAAACTGCAGAACACACTTTTCTTCCAGGAAATAGCTTTTTTTGTCGATATTTGTTTACCGTATGCCACCATGACAACGCGACTGCAATTTCGTGAGTGAAGCATGAATAAAGGTTCGTCGCATGAATAAATCGGAAATGCTCTTGAACTGCAATTACCTTGCAGTATACCTAAACTCAATTATACTTGATAACTAGGCCTACTGCCATACATTCAGGAAGATAATAAAGAGATATAGAAAACCCGATAGGATAGGTCTTAAATTAATTTAAATCTTCCAAAAGCTTCCGCTTCTTTTTTCTTTTTTTGCCGTTGACAGAAATAACTTCAAGTAAACTACTTAGTCCTTATATCGGATAAGTTTTCAACAACGCAGATTCGATAAAACGGTAATCGGATTGCATTTCTGAAATTCAAGACATAAAAGACAGATCGGATCGGCTTTTCCAGAAAATTTCTAAGTCTCTCGAATCTAATTAGTTTTACAAAATTTAAATTCTGTGGCATGCAGATGCATTCTGCGAACCTATTCTAATTCCTTGACGTTCCTCATTCATTTAAAAAAATGAAAAAACGTGACGTAAATGTAAAAACGCAGAGTTCTTGCATTAGTTTAAAAAAGAAAATACGTAAACTTAATTTTCTATTTTTGTAGCAAGAAAAAAGGCGACGCAATTAAAGGTTCTTTGTCAGCTGTTTGACATTTTCTTATTGAACAAGAGCTTTGAATTTCTTATAAAAAGACTTTCTGAAAACAATTCAGGAATCAAGAGATTTTTATTCCGAGAGAAAAATAATACGAAAGCGATTGCCAATTTTTCAAATTCCAGTCTTCATCAGGTGTTCTAAAAAAAGATAATATTAATCTTTGAGAAAAAGTCCTAAAGCTCATTCTCGTACATAAGAAAGAAAGACAAGAAAACACGTTCTATTATCTATCTTTCTTCTGGCTTTGTGCATAAATGTTTTAACAGCTAGTATAGCGACCAGAGTTGTTAATAACTCGAATGATTCATAGCTCGAATACTGTATTCGAATCATTTTTCGATGGCTTGTATTCGTGATTCGATTCATTTTTTTGCTCAATTATCTTAGCTCGTATTCGAGCTATGTTTTAGAAGTATTCGTATTCGAAAAAGAGCTTGAAGGCTTCGAATAGTTTGAAAGTATTCGTAAACTGCTCCACGAATACTTTTGTCGATTCGAATCCTTTTTTTTGATTCGAATAATTTACGAAATCGGAAGCTTTTAATGGCCTCGAATATATGAAAATGATTCGAATCTTTCTTTTTATCATTCGAATAACTGACAAATCGAATGCTCTTAACCGCCTCAAATGTTTTAATTGATTCAAATCTTTTTTTTTTATTCGAATAACTGACGAATCGAATAGTTGACATCTTATGCTTTCAATGGACTCGAATATTTTTAAATGACCAGAATACTATGATACTATGAAAAGCTTTATTAATGAACGCAATTAATTATTAAAATATTTGGTCATAATCTTGTTTTGATTTTTGAAAGCAAAAGTAAAGGTTTTTGCAAATTGATTAGTTTTACCGGTTTTCGGTTGATAAAGCAAAAAAGATTTTATACATGAAAAATTCAATCTTAAATAGTTGAATTTTAATTTTTTTTTTTTTTAAATGTTGACAGAAAGAATGCGAATATTAATAAGATGTATTTTAAATTCGTTCATGAAGAAAAATTTATTGAAAAGATTTTTTCTTACAATTTACCGTTAGACTTATTTATCCTATTGTATTTATAGGTCAATACTCTTACTTTTTTTGTTAAACTGTTGCTTGAGGGTGGCAGTCAGGTCAGTTTTCAAACTAAATGCGAATCCTTTTTTATGAGCTGGCCATTTTCAACGATAGAATTAAAATAGAGAATCTTGCAGCATTTTTTCGTTCATGAAAAATTATTTTAATCACCAAGAGAGCCATTTTAGTGTAAGTTTAAAGATTTTAAGAATCCACAACTTTTTTTTTTGGGGGGGGGGGGGGGGGAGCTAAAAATTATAGCTCAAAACAGAGACCCGAGACAAGACTGCTAATTCAATGAATTAAAATGACTTTTTATTAAAATCGTTCGGCAAGATATTAATTAAAACTATTTGAGTTTAGGTAAACGATTTATGAGCATAAAAAATATTCGATTTTTTATTTTTCGATTCGAGCTAATTTTCTAGTAGATCCGAATAGTTTGCTTGTGAATTGAAGAATTTTTTAAATCGTAAGACAATGTATTGTACTTTTGATTTGCAAAAAAAGTATTCGAATTAATTCTGCTTACGACTCGAGCTAATTTTTTTAAGAGTTCGAATCGTTAGCTCGTGATTCGAAGAATTTTCGAATCACAAGCTAATGATCTGTATTCGTGATTCGAATAAATTTTTGATTAAAGTATCTTAGCTTGTATTCGAATCATTTTTTTCCCGAAAGTATCTTAGCTTGTATTCGAATACTTTTTTTACATGATTCGTAACAACTCTGATAGCGACTAGTAACGAGAAGTTTCTTTTTTAATTTCCTGAATCTTAAATCCAAGCATTCGTAAATAGGGAATAGTTCCGGAGCCTTTTAAACGGGGTAAACTAACGATTCTACAGTACAATTTTTACCCATAAAACTCATTCAGATAATTATAGGAATGGTTATTTTAAATTGGGTCCGGTTTTTCGAATTTCGTAAAATGGGAAATCCGTGTTTTTTTTTTCAAGTTAAATAGCTTTTTTCGCTTCTATTAACTTTTTATGTTGATCTAAGTTTCCCCTTTAAAAGTTTTTTTTATTATTGTTTTTAACGGTTTTCCTCTTTTTTTTTTTTTTTGCTGCTCTTCTTTTTGCAAGGCAATTTATTATTAAAAAGGTTCCGGAAAATAATCAGCACGTGTGAGCGAACGTGATTCCTGTTTTAAAAAGGTGTTAGGCCCTTTTTTTACACATAAAATAGAAAAGAGGTTGTATTGTAAAGTCGGAAAAAATAAAACCGAACGTATTGCCATTTAAAATTTCTATCAATCGATCAGGAATTCTTCGGTCTCGAATAAAGCAAAAAAGGTTAAAAATCTCTCTTTTTTTGTCTCATTAGTCTTTTTTTTAAATCATTTTATCAGTATTACTTTTTTATTAGCCTTTTCATTGCCTCTGAATCTACAATTACAAGATAAATCTCTTTTTTATGAGGAAAAAATCAAATGTACAGCTTTCATAATGTTAAGGAACGGAAAAATTTAATTATGGAACCGTTTCAAAAGAAGGTCACATTTAATTTCGGAAGCCTTACAGGATCTAAAAGATCATAAAAAATTTACTTTTTTTTTTGAGTTTAAAATTATACTTAAGGAAATAAATTGGATTTGACAAAAAAGAGTCCTGTGAATCAGTGAATATGAAAAAGTAAAATGTAATGTTGAGCTGTTTTTAATTTAAAGACATCCCGAATTTGATTTTGGTTCTATCCAGAAAATACTCTTTTTACGATTTTTTGAAGTTCTGAACGGGTCCTGCAGAGAAAGGGTAGAGATTGCTCACAACTAGCAAGCGATCTTGTCAAATAAAAAACGTCTGTTTGCATCGCGTGCAATGTCCCAGATGTCTGGGGCTTGTTGGTCTTCCATCTGGAATCATTATAAATATCAACATCCTTTTTTCTTTTTCTTTAGAAAAAATAACTCGCTTCATTCATGTGGAAGTAGTCTTCAAAACATCATAAATGCGAAAGTCATACTTTCCTCTTTAAGAAAAAGAGACAAAAATATTGCAAGCTTGCCCGACTTTCATTTTTTAAAAGAAACCAATGGAAACGACGCTTAGAAAATTAATGGCTAAAAAATACCGAACATATTAGAAGCTTTTGGTCAACGAGCGTTTCCGGAATAGCAATGACTTTGTTTTCAAAAAGGAGGCAATTTTAAATTAGGAAAACCGACATCAAATTTATTTAAGAGGGAAAACATGAAAGGAACGATTAGGAAACCGGAAATATTTGTCCCAGTTTCATTATCGTCCCTTTTATGTTTCAGTACCATTATGGGGGAGAGCACATTCGTCTTTGAGTATTAAACCTGCAGGAAATAAAAGGTAAAGCAAAAAAAAATTCAGCTTCCAACGTGATTTAATCCCATCAAACTAATCCGACTTTTCATTTAAACTTTCTCATTTCAAAAGACTCCTTGATAAATTAATATTTACGGAGGGAAAAACGTGGCAGATTAATCCCGTTTGAGACAACATCATGTGATTCGATTATTTACTTTTCCTCGATGATTCTGATTTATCACCTCTAGTTTTTTTTCCAGAGAAATGATAAACGGCACCTTTGGAAAGTGATTTTTCGTAAGATAAACACGACAGTGACAGATTCCTTTGCTACTTGGTTTTTGCAAACTTGTACAAAGTTCATGAGATTCATTGTAAATTGTCCTCCAACACTGAGTAAATCCTCTCCAACTATCCTCAATGACATGGGAGTTGATGAAGATTAATTTTGTCATTACCACTGAGAGGATTCGCCGATCAAGTCGACGAGTCATTAATGATCGTTCAGCAACAGCCTTGTCATTAAATTTTCAAATCTAATCGATATTTCATTTAAGCATCTCTTACAGAAATGATCGAAACATTGAAGGATTATGCGCAGGATATAAGAGAGGAAAATAAAGCCCAGAGGACCAACTTCCATTTAGAGAGAAAAAGTTGTGTTGGAAAGAAAACAGGCTCAAAAGCCTTTTTGTTCTATTTCAAGTTTTCAATCGTCTTCTTTTCTTTAGCGTTAACAGAAAGAAAGGGAGCCCTACTGTCGCAACGCAAAAGCCACACCAGGAAACTTGCCCATAGTCGTAGAGCACTTATTTTTAAACAAAGCTTCGGTCTTGCCAGAAATGTAGCAAGCACATAAAAGGCTTCCTGCTAGCAACGTGTTCCGTCAAAAAAATTTGTTTTGCCTTAATTAAACTGGTGTCAAAAGATTATATTGCGATCGGATCTCTTTATAAACACACACTTAAAATGCCCAGTCAAAGGATCTTTCTTTGTTATGTACAAGACCCTATTTTCAAAGATTAATAATGTCTGCTGCGTGCAAAAGATAAAATTTCACATTCTACAGCAAGTCGTTTCTTAATAAAATTAAAATATTTGAAAACGATTCTTCATGGTTTGTGAATACTAATTACGGGCATTTCGGAAAGATCAGGGAAAAAGTTTTTCCATTTTTGAATCTGCCGACTTAAATTACTTAAAATTAGACACAACTTTACATTGATCGAATCCGAAAGCTTACTAAAAAACAGTCTAGCCTCAAGGCTACAACCAGAATTTTAACAGACAGTGTAATGATGGCTCATCACTTTTCAAGACTCATTGCTCTCATTCCCAATCTGCTTAATTAATCCGACTACTTTCCTTCGAGCAACTCAGCTTACATAGCAATATCGGTCGTCTGGGTTGTTATCAACTTGATCGGTGCTGGTAAGAATCCTTCAAATTTGCCAGGGCTCAAGGGCGTGAAATCGAATAAGGAAGAAACTGTGGTATACGGTATCCGTTAACTTAATATTCCAAGCACGACCACCCTTCTCAAATCAACCGCCATTCGATGTATGATCGTGCATGCAATCGGATTTGATTGAATGTTTGGTTTGCGGCACAAGTATCGGTAGATTTAAAATGCTTCAAATTTACGCTTCCTAGAAAGTGCCTCCGATATCAAGATTTGGAAACACAGAATATCAATCGTTTCTAACGTCAAAATTCAAATTCAATTCTTTTTTTGTAATACATCAAGGCGGAAATTTATGTATGGAAAAAGAATGTAGAATCAGCCATGGTTTGCGTTACAAAAGCCAGGACCATTCGTGCGTAGATTTTTAAAAAAAAGGTGAAAGGCACGGTGACAGTAATGTTTTTAAAGAAATCATTGAAAAAAGAGCTAAAATCAAACTTCCACCGCTGGATATAATTGAAGAAAAAATTCTAAGAATTTAAATTCGGTAAACTTTATTTTTTTTTTTTTCAAGATCCTACCCGGTAAAATTATTAATTGGTTCAGTGTGTTATGCAAATGTTTTACTTTCAATTTTTTGTATAATATCTTATTCCTTTCCCTATACAAAATATAAATCTTTCAAAAATTTTTAATAAATTCTGAAATGTGAAGTTCTATTTTCTTTTTCCAGGAAAAAAGAAACGAAAACGTTATCAAAACATGCTTCCCACGATTTAATAATTTCCTATCCAAAATATGAGAAGGGTAATGGAAAGGTCGAGATAATAAGGAAAATTGACCGTTAAGAATAAAGATATTGTGGGAGTTGAAAAATTCGTTGCCTCCGAACGATCAAACTACACATATAAAAAATCTGAAAATGCGTCACAATCTTTCTAAAAAAAAATTCTTTTTTTGGGGTGGGGGTAAAATTTCCCTACTAAAAGTTGCCGCCATAGAAAAATCTTGAAAAATTTTTACTGCATCAAAAACAAAGATTTCTTGAAAAGTTAGAAGATTGCAGAAAGATCTCAAATAATTTTTAAAAACTTGTTGAAATCGTCGTTTTCGAAAAATTAAAAAAAGACAACTTTCTTGTTATCTAGAGTTCTTTAATTGCCGACAGAAAATGGAAGCTCTTGCTAAGAATATCAAGACCATAACTACATTCTCTCACTTTTAAGAAGGTTAAAAAGCCGGTTTTGCATATTCTATTCCTAATCGCCTCTTCAAAACATGCTTTCTTTAAAAATTTGAAATGGCTTTATGTCGACAGCAGAAAAAGCAGAGAAAAATCTCAGCTGATGTTGTCAACTTTAATTGGTCATTTCTCATTTGCGAAAAGACATCTGAGCTTTGTTCGACACAACAAAATAAAAAACTCCGCAAGCTTTGCTGGGAAAATTTACATGAAAAAACAAAATATTTTCTGTGCTTCCAGCTAATCGCTTTCCATCAATTTAATTTGTCCCACTTTGATATCTTCATTCTGAGAAAAAAAAGCATCAGGCAACCTTCGATGCCGGGACAATTTCGCTCTCCTTATCTCTGGAAAATCCCCGACCACACTTTTACTGGTTTTTTTAAATTTGATTTATAAATAAAAGCGTAGGATTAGACGACCCCCCCCCCCCCCCAAAAAAAAATAAACGAACCCATTAATAATGAAATAAAGCCCTCTCAATATAAGTAAAATAAAGCTCTATATCATTCAATAGACGGAAAATATAATTCCCTCTGTTCACAGAAAATCCGTTTCACCGATGGTAGCATTACGCAAACATTTGCTTTGCCATGAAAAATGTATGCGTTGATCCATCTTTTTGATACAAAAGGAAATCACTCAAAATAAATGGCATTAAAATCCTTCTCTATTTAAAACACATTCCGTGATATGTTTTCTTTTTTTTTCGAAAGTGTTATATTTTTCAAAATCGACACATTAAATTCGTCAATAACAATCTAAATAGGAATCGTATCGCTTATAGAAATTGAAGAAACCGTCATTGGAAAATCTGCTTTTAACATTTACCAAACTTTTCACGCTATTGCATTGTATACAAAAATAAAATTGGTTGTGCATTATTGGGGGCTCTTTATTACCAAAGAGTTTCAATTTCCCTTTAGTTTGATTAACTCTTTTTCAAAACCACTTTTCCATTTGATCAATCATAAAGGATTTTTTGAATAGATTTTAGTTTGTTGGAAATTTTAGAACATTTCTTTTATCGGGGCTAAAATACGAATTGGTATTTCTCATGATCGGGAGTGATGTCAGTTCTTTGTCAGATTTGTGCCTCGAAAAAAACTGACGATATACATTATAAAATAATTTTTCCTCAAGTTGTATAGATGAAAACTGACTTTTATTTATATTATTGCTTTGAACTACGTTTAGACGTTAGGAGAAAATTTAGTCTGATGCTTAAATTTTCAGGTCTAAAAAACCGACTTTATTTTACCTTATAGTTTTCAGATTAAAGCATATTAGATGCAATAATGTTTCCCCATCCCTTCGGCAAATAAAAATAAGAATTCTTGGAAAAAATGGGCCTGAGTGAAACTGGTACACCTCTACAGGAAATTATATTTCAAACGGCAGATATTGCAAAATTCAATACAAAACTTTTCGCCTTGAAAACTTTTAAGAAAAAAATGCTAAATGCAGGTAAAATTAAAGAACTTTTCGTGTGCATTTATACATCCTATCTCGTATTCAACCTTTCTGCGAGAAGTTTAAAAGTTGCAAAACATGTATATTAAAAAAACCAAGGGTTGGCTAATAAAAATTTTCGAGGCGGTTAACTGCAAACAAAAAATCCTCTTTTCCGTTCCTACTTTTTGTGTGATCGCAAAGCTTTTTTAAAAGGTGTAATGATTACACGAAACTTTTTTAAAAAAATAATACAATTAACAATAGCTTACTGTATTGGTTTTAACGAAACTTTTTTTGAAATAAGCAGGCCAGTGTATAGCCAAAAAATAATCATTTGCGAAATAACTACTTTTTCAAAGGAAATAAAGCAACTTCATTTTTAAAAAAAAGGAGAACAACAGCCTCTCTCGTTAATGCTTGGTGCAAAAGAGAGGAAAGCTTTTTGACTTCAAAAAATATGATTTTATACAGTATAATAAATCAGCAACAAAAATGAACAAAACCACAAACATTATGGACTTAGCGCAAATTTACGCACAACAGCAAATTACTTATAAATATCAGTATCCGTCCTGGGCCGAGATGGGTGAGCTCCTACCAAAAAATAAAAATAAAATTTGCAAGAGCAGATAGTTGATCAAGTTGGCAAAAGAACGCTTGATGAATAATGAGCAGGGAATTGAGGCAATATTAATACAACAAAAGGACAATCGATTCGCTCGATAGACAAACTTAACAGAAAAACCTTTCGCTTAATCTGAAAAATTGATCTCTTTTTTTTAAAAAATAAAAAATGTGTTGATATCATAGACAATAAGATGAAACGTTTTACGCGAAGCAACTAACTGCATAGAAAGATGGATCTTCCTTTTACTTGCTAGCGAAAATAATAATAATCCCCATTAAGGCAAGACTTTTCCTTAAACGCCAGAGGTACATCACGTTTCGTCAACGCAGCACTCGTTTACGAGCTCACGTGTACTAGCTTTCAAGTTTCCCTAATAAACTAAACAATTTTATTATAATTTGTGTAAGTTAGGTCGGTTTTATATTTCTTTAGGTTTTAAACAATTGGGACAGTTTTACATATTAAAAAGCGCAGGCCCTAGTCTCCCTAGGCAATATTTTACTTTGTTAATTGTACGGGAGTTTTCAGGAAATTTCCAGGACATTATACCGAAGTCATAATAGCCAGATTTTGGGATTTACATACTCTGCTATATACAAATTTCATAAATTTAAATGGAATCCCTTTTAATTTACATCCTGATTATCCTTTTTCAAAATTAACTCGAACGTAAATTTATGAAATAAAATGTGGTAAAAGAGCACAAAGAGTGTTAATGGCGATTTTCATCCTTCTCATCATTTTCTGTAACTAGAAAAATATTTACAAACCATTCCCTTTACCCTCGAATATTTAAATTTTACTTCCAACTTTTACATTTACAACAAAATCATCTCGAATCTTTGGAATCAATCTTCCTCAGTGTTTATTGATTTGGGACTTACAGCTTAACAAATATATTTACATAAATTTTCCATATTCTTCAAAGTATTACAGTGAAATGAGTACTTTCGATAAGAAATATTTTTTACGCTTATTTAAAACGCTGTCAAGGAAATAAATTGGTACATCACAATAAGGAAATTCTTCAGAGCTCCACCCAGAGGGTTAAACATTTAATTAGATGACGTGCCAGAGATTCTTGTTGCTAGGCAAGGCAACCTACTCCACTCTTACGAAATTCTAATAACAGAAAAAAGACAAATCGTGATAACTGAAACTATTTTAGGCTTTTCAAAACACTGGATATTAATTTTGGGAGGATTTTTGTTTTACACGAAAGTATTGTCATTTTTCATAAGGATCCTTCAAACATTGCACAACCTCACTTTTGCAATAAACATTTTTCTATCATTCCACCCATAACAAATTTTACCTTAGGATTAATTTAAGCTTGATTGCTAAGTGCACTCAAAAAAAGATATAATTAACTGACAAACACACAATTTTTCGTCAACTTGGATTACAAATTACGGTCATCAAGTTTAAAGGAAACAATTAGCCACGGTTCCCAAGCAGAACGAACATCATCACTCATTAAATCTAAAAATTATTAAAATTAAAAAAAAAAAAAAAAGACTTACCCAACATCTTAAGAACCCGCCTCGAAGATTGATTTGGAAGTTGATGCCTTCTGCTCTGACTATTTCTTCTATTTTCGTAGTTTTTATAAAACGATCCACAATCCCTTTTAATCATATTCGATTTTCTCAACTTCACTCCGATCAACGCGTAAAGAACCGTGATTAAAGTCATAGGAGTAACGAAAAACAAAAAACTGGAAAGTTCAAACGAATGATCTATGATAATTTGTTTCACAGTGCAAAAAGTTGCGCCCGGCTCTCCTACGACTCCGAACTGTATGGCTTGAGGAATGGCAAACGATAAAGCGACCAACCAAATAACAACTATTAATTTAACGGCACGGGATAATTTTGACATGGTCTGAGCTAGGAAAGGATGACAGATGGCGACGTAACGTTCGACTGTAAAAGCGGTTATCGTCAACACGGTCGCGTTTGTTGACGTTTCGGCTGCTAATCCCCGCAACACGCAGAAAACTTCCCCGAATAAATAAGGATATCTACACCACATTTGCACTATTTCCTGCGGTAATCCGGATACTAACAATAACAAATCCGATATTGCGAGGCTAAACAAATAGTAATTAGTTGCCGTGTGCATGTATTTGTTCCTAGCTATCACTATGCATGTCACTACGTTACCCACTACTCCCGTTATAAAAATTAAGCAATAAATTATGCTAATAGGAATAACTATGTAGAGAGCATCTCTTTTTACCATGCCATAGGAAGTTTGATTAAAATCCGTAGAATTGAGGAAATCGCTGTCGGGCAAAGAAACTCCGTTTGCCGCTCTGTTTAATCCACTTTCCATGTCCTCGTTTATTACATTTTTAGAGATTTTCGAGATACCCTGTTGTAAATGGTCGGAATCTTCCCATCTGAAAAAAAAAAAGAAAGAAAAATATTGATAGCGGAAGTTCAAAGTCAATTTAATTAATTTAAAAGGCCGGCAAATGTTTTATTTAAATACGCTGAGGGCTTGTCTCTGGGTTTCATCATGATTAACCGATGAGTAATTGCTTTTCATTTTTAAACAACTTCCCGAAGGAGGAAGCAATTTTATCCGAATTAATCGGCGAACACATTTTTTAAAGAGACGGAACGGAATAATTGCCGATATTTTCATCACAATGATCGAGATTAATATCGCAAGAAATAGAGGATCTCTTTGACGGAAAGGCTGTTTAGTTGAAAGCGTTACGCAAAGCTAATTACACTTATATTAAAAGTTTCAAGCTAAGAAAATGTATATTAATATTGGGATCGGGACGAACTTTTAAGTTTTCATTTATTTATCTAGTTTCTTACTTCAGATTAAGATCATAAAGATTAAAAATTTGAACGTCTTATAATTAAAAAGAAAGAATTAAAAAATTTCATCTGGTTCAAATTCAAGAATAATGGCAACCTCTTGCGTTATTATAACATCTTTACAAAAACAAAAGTAGCACACCGCATCAAAATAGAATCATTATTTCTTGCTCATTTTTTTCTTCAAAATTGTCCTCGATTTCTTCTAATTTCAGCATGTTTAATCGCCCAGAGGCTGGAATAGTAAATGCTGGTATTAGTTACGTTCCCTCGATACCAATCTCGTACAGAAATAATGTTACGAGAAGACCAATGACCAAAATAAAGCTCAGGATCGTTTCTTCTACATTCAGCTGTAGTATCAACCGTATAAATGCAAGAAAGCCATTTTGAAGTCAAATCGGTCTTGAAAATCCTATATTGTTGGGGCAGCTAAGGCAAAATATTTTTTGGCTTAAAACCATGGCCAGTAAATTTTTCAAAAAAAAAAAAAAAAACGTTTTCGTGATTCTTTTTGAACAGGCACGCCTGTTTGTTTAGGGATCTGCCTGAAGAAAAGATCAGATCAAATTTTTGAAGATGGCTATGGGGAGTCACCCCATATTTTATTTTATTCTTTACAATAATTAAATCGACTACAAACAAGCCGAAGATTGAAGATAAAACAACAGAACACAGTATACTTTAAAAGCAGCTTGAAATGAAATTTATAACCTAATTAAGAAAAACTCGAGCCCGTGGAACTCTTGCATAGGGACAAGAAATTCTTTTATTTAAATGACAATGGGATAAATGGGACAAACTATTAGGATTTAAATACAGACATTTAAAAAGCCGCTTTAAAATATGATGAAATTAAATAATTCTTTTAATTTTCATTATAGCGGTTGATTTTTTCCCTGAAAAACTTAAACTGAAACAAAGCTGGGTGCAACTGAATCATGATCTTTTACAGAGGAGAAAAAAAAATTCTTAAAAGTGTCATGGATGGTAGTAATGTGATAACACCGAGGTACCACTGATCATAAGGAGAGAAAAACATTGAGCATTATAATAAATTTTTGGAGTGAGATGCTTTTATCCAGCTATCTTTTTCTAGTAAACTTAATTCTTTCCCTTCAAGCAAGATTCGTACATATTTACTTATTTTACTGCAACAGTAAACAAATCTGCAGCTTAATGTAAGAAGCAAATTTTGCTTCAAACAAGATTATTTGTCTTGGGTTTGTTTAAATTACAAAGCCTGCTTAGTAGATTATATTAAAATCGAATATTTGAAGCAAAAAAAAACGTTTGGTTTATTAGATCTAATAAACAATGCAGAAGACTGAATCAAGAAAAATAATTAATAAAAAAAGATGAAATTTCAAGGCGATTCTGGTGTAAGTATTCGATTACAAAAGGATAAGAGGTATTTGTAAAAAGTTACTTAACTGAATTATAATCTAGAATAAGGGTCAAGAATGTTTTTGAAAAGTAAAGATTTAACTTACACACAAAAAAAAAACTTAAAGAGCTTTCAGATATAGCTAGCTCACATAAAAAAAAAACCTTTCTCCTTTTCTTTTTTTTTCTAAAAAAATTTCCGAGAAGAGAATCTTTAGGTAAGAAAGTTGAATTCTACAAAGATCCTTTCCAGGTTTTACGGGGATTTTAATGGCAGTATTTATAATTCTTATTGTAGAAATTCAGCCTTAGTCGGGATTGAAAAAATTTCTTAAAAGTATCAAATAAAAATTACAAAATAAATCTAGTATTTACACGAGAACAGCAGTTTTATCATAATAAGGTAGAAAGCAAAGCCGGATTGAAAAGAGTGATCGGATTTTTTGAGGTACCTAGCTGATTAAAAATAAATGATAGAAGTGTTAGTTTCAAATTTTACCTATTAAGAAACTTTCCCTATTAAGCTTATTGCTGAAAGGTTTGTATTTATACAAAGGAAATAGAAAAGGGAATTCAAAGAAAACAAAACTAATCGTTTTCAAGTGGAACAGAAACATATACTTGAAAAGGGAAGTCGTGATGAACTATTTCGATAGATCCATTAGTCGAATAGGAAAGAGTCGTAATTCAGAAAGTTAACTGGAAGTGAGTTTACTTTCGACATGTTCATGCTGATAAATCAGTAACGTACGTTAGTAAACATATTCAGAGTAGCTGTGAATTCCGAGAAGTTTACTTCAAATAATTGGAAGCCTAGAGAACGAGGAAATTTTTGCGAGAAAACATAAGAAATAAAAAAATGTGATGAAAGGAGCCAAAAAACTAATAACCCCTCTGGGGAAAATTTTAATTGACTACAAACAAAAAAGATATCTCAGTAACTGAACCGAGGTAAAAAAGAAAAGAAAATCATGCGAATCAAAATTTGGAAAATGGATCTAAAGTTCTTTGCACGAATGTAGTTTTCAAACAGATTGGCCGATTCGGCTTGAATTTCTCACAACTATGGATAATAATTTACATCACATGACTCGATCGTATGGCTAGCAGGAAACCAGAAAAAAGTCCCAGACATATCGTCGTCGGACAAATAAAAATATCATCAAAAAAGTCAATGATTCTGATTAAGTGCTTTTTAGCATGACCTGGTTCAAAATAAAATTAAAATAAACAATACTAAATCGGTAGATAAATTGGTAGAGAGCTTGACGGAAAAGAAGTCGATCAGAACTTTTTTAAAAAGCTACAGCAATTGAAAATCTGCAGAACCGCTCCGCATTAGCAGCAATTTATCAAGACGACTTTGACAGTAAAGTTGACTATTTAAAAAAAAGTGCAGAGTCGATAAAACAGAGTCAGTCCATACCAAATCGACCAACTCGTGCGCTGACCATCTCCGATTTTTTTTCTACTCTAGTATTTTTTAGTACTACTAGTGGATAGAAAAAAACCGTATGAAAAAATTTCCTATCTCAACCCGTTCAGAGGTAGAAGCAGCTAAAAGCCAAAAAAGTGGAGAAAAATCGGTATTTTTTAGCTATTCTTTGAAGTCTAATAACTTTATTCCTTCGAAATATTCAGGAGTCTAATTGTGTCTGCTAATACCTCATAGGTAGAGCTTCTTAAAGCCGCAATTGGACAAAAAAAATTTTTCGTGGTGGTTCGGGAAAAAAATCTTAAAGTTAGCCAGAAAAATCAAAAAATTCCTTAATTTTAGCCTCTGCTGCACCGGAACACGTTCGACGCAGAAAAAATGAAACTGGTCTAACTTACAGCTATTTATATGTACTTTCTTCCCACCATTGGGTTTTTCCCAAAATTAAGCTTTTGGTACTTTTCCAGCCCCCCAAAATTTGAAAAAATCGAAAAAAACGTGTTTTTTCCGTTTTTTAACGCCTCATATCTCAAAAACATATGCTCAAAATTTTTTAAAAATTTTTTTAGGATAAGACCTTTATATGTGCAGCTGATATCCGGAATAAAACTTGTTGACATCAGCTTGTGGTAAGAACGACAGGTACTTGAACTTGGCCATAGCCATATGTTCAGAGAGCTATGAAGCGTACTTCTATTTGAACAACTCATCGTAAAAATGTGATTAGTTTACTTCTTTTTGTTATTTAAAATCAAAAAAGTCGTTTACTATTGCCCTTTTACTGATTTAGGGGCTTAATTTGGGGAAAAACCGTTATTTTAGGCCATTAATACATTCGTTCATAAGAACGAACGACTTACTTTTTTATTCTCGACGAACTGTTACTGAAATGCATTTTCCTAGTGTTTTCGAGGTCGCTGAATTCATTTTTACAAAAATTTTTAATGGGGGACCAGCCTAAAGCCCTTTTTTGGGGAGGTTCAAAAAATTTTTTTTAAATATATTGACATTATACTTGATTTATACGTTTCTAAAGTCGCCGAATTTAAATACCCAACACATTTTAACTGGGGGATAGGCCTAACGTCGTTAGCTAAATTCCTACCCGTTCGGGGGGGGAGGGGGGTGGGGGGTAATTATTGAAATTTCGAATTTATCAATATTATACTCGATTTCTAGGTTTTCGAGGTCGGAGAACTCGCCATCGTAGCCGGATATCCACCATTGAACGATCGGCCCTAATTCCTGAGCAGGTACTCCATTTTTAATTGATGGATCATCGTCGTAAATAGGCTTGATATAACCGCTGAAGTAAATTAATTGATCGCTCTCGATTAAACCGCTATCAAAAGGGCATAAATGTCCTCGAAAACCTAGAAATCGAGTATAATATTGATAAATTCGAAATTTCAATAATTACCCCCCACCCCCCTCCCCCCCCGAACGGGTAGGAATTTAGCTAACGACGTTAGGCCTATCCCCCAGTTAAAATGTGTTGGGTATTTAAATTCGGCGACTTTAGAAACGTATAAATCAAGTATAATGTCAATATATTTAAAAAAAATTTTTTGAACCTCCCCAAAAAAGGGCTTTAGGCTGGTCCCCCATTAAAAATTTTTGTAAAAATGAATTCAGCGACCTCGAAAACACTAGGAAAATGCATTTCAGTAACAGTTCGTCGAGAATAAAAAAGTAAGTCGTTCGTTCTTATGAACGAATGTATTAATGGCCTAAAATAACGGTTTTTCCCCAAATTAAGCCCCTAAATCAGTAAAAGGGCAATAGTAAACGACTTTTTTGATTTTAAATAACAAAAAGAAGTAAACTAATCACATTTTTACGATGAGTTGTTCAAATAGAAGTACGCTTCATAGCTCTCTGAACATATGGCTATGGCCAAGTTCAAGTACCTGTCGTTCTTACCACAAGCTGATGTCAACAAGTTTTATTCCGGATATCAGCTGCACATATAAAGGTCTTATCCTAAAAAAATTTTTAAAAAATTTTGAGCATATGTTTTTGAGATATGAGGCGTTAAAAAACGGAAAAAACACGTTTTTTTCGATTTTTTCAAATTTTGGGGGGCTGGAAAAGTACCAAAAGCTTAATTTTGGGAAAAACCCAATGGTGGGAAGAAAGTACATATAAATAGCTGTAAGTTAGACCAGTTTCATTTTTTCTGCGTCGAACGTGTTCCGGTGCAGCAGAGGCTAAAATTAAGGAATTTTTTGATTTTTCTGGCTAACTTTAAGATTTTTTTCCCGAACCACCACGAAAAATTTTTTTTGTCCAATTGCGGCTTTAAGAAGCTCTACCTATGAGGTATTAGCAGACACAATTAGACTCCTGAATATTTCGAAGGAATAAAGTTATTAGACTTCAAAGAATAGCTAAAAAATACCGATTTTTCTCCACTTTTTTGGCTTTTAGCTGCTTCTACCTCTGAACGGGTTGAGATAGGAAATTTTTTCATACGGTTTTTTTCGATCCACTAGTAGTACTAAAAAATACTAGAGTAGAAAAAAAATCGGAGATGGTCAGCGCACGAGTTGGTCGATTTGGTATGGACTGACTCAACAATATACGAAAGCTACAAGAATGAAAATAAAATACAAACGACAAAATAAAGGAATGGGATTTAAAGACGAGATTACCGATAAAAAAGTGAAATACTGAGACTTGAGCTCAAGAAGGGAGTGAAAGATGGAAATCAAGAATAAAGGAGAAGAGAAAAGAAATCAAATGAAAATATCCGATTGGAAGTAGGGATGTAAACGAAATCTATCTCATGAAACACATAAAGGAGTTTTCTAAAATAAGAAGAGTTTTTAATAGACTGCGAAAATGAGATCAAGAACTGACAATAACAACTTGGGGATAAAAATAAATGTGTTTGGCAGATAAAAATTATCTGTATTTTAATCACGAAAAATGGGTTCAGTGCACACAACAAAAGTACTGTCGACATTTACGGTATTGAAAATAGAATCAAATTCATTTTTAAATTCTTAACGACCTCGGTTGCTAAAGTAACAAAGCAGCTATGCAATACATTATCACAGTAACCGTTACTATGACCATCGGTATCTACAGAAAAACCAACGAAGTTGAATTCACGAGCCATAAATTAATTCCTAATTCAACCTAACCTATTTTCTTAAAATTGTAATCACAGTCAATTTAAAGTCCCTGCCACCCTACGAAATTTTGCTTGGATCCAGCAAGTATTTCCAATATTTCTTGTTTGGGTTTTTTAGCCGATATAAATTTTTTCACTCACAGCTTCTTGATTAATTTTGCTATAAATTATCAATACTTTTCTATACTTCCGTAAAGTTTCGTTTCAACTCAATACGTCTGTAAAAAGACCAGTATGAATGTAAAGATGTCATCCACACCTTCAAATGATCAATGAGCCAAACATACATTTATACTCAAACCGTCGTAATTTTGCTTTTTTCGAACTTGGCGACTCTACAACGTGTAAATTTGTCAAGAAAGTCAAATATGTGCTCGACATCATGTTTTACACTTCTTTTAGTCGATAAAGCAAAAAAAAAGAGAAAAAGAAAAAAAGAAAAAGCACTTTCGTGAAACATTTTAGCTAAAATCCCATAAAAGCTAAACTTAGAGGAAATATTAAAACTCTTCATACTTTAAAAACTTCGACGAATGGAGACCTCAGAATATCTTATTACTTTTTCTATATATACTTTTTAGTTGGATAAAGTAATCTCGTACTTCTTTAATGATAAAACAAATAATACTAAAATAAAGATGGGGTAAAAAAATTGCAGAGCCAGAAAATGCAATCAGAGATTAAATTAATCTCCACCTGGTTAGACTGCAGAACTAATAAAGAATCAGAATTTATTAGTAATTGCAACTTGCAAACTTTTCTAAGGGCTTTAAGCTAGGCGACCACAATTATTTTAATACACTGAGAGAAATGAGTTTTATGACAACGCTCTAAGTTTTATCACAAGAATATTTAGTTTTAAATATGGCTAAAAACTACTGAGTTTTACCATAACGCTCTGAGTTTTATCGTAAAACAATTCTAGTTTCGGGTGATTTAAAAAAAATCATTTTTCTCAGCGTAATATTCGTTTTCAAGAAGTTTTCTTACCCTCCGCTTACTGCGAGCAGATAAAAAATTCGAGTTATGCTAACGATTTTTTTGATCTTGGACAATATCTTATTATATTTTTCTATTCAGCCATTCTTCTACATTTTTTCATTTTCTTTATCGCTTTATTTTTTCATTAAAGTAATTTATTTTAAAAGTTTTTCGCTTTAATTATTGTTGAGGTTTTTATATAATAAATATATTATTTTTTTAGCATATTTTAGTTAAATTATTTTCTCGAAATAAATTTTTTAGGTTATTTCTCCTGACCATCACTTTCTGAGCAAGTTTTGTCGCCATGAAAAATGCATTTTTTTTTTCTTTTTGAATGATTGCGATTTTTAAATAGCTTAATCGATCGAGCACAAAATTAACTTCGCTCTGGACTTCGAGCTGAAAAACTTTTCCTACAGACTTTAGTTCCATTGCGATAAGCCGTTTGGGAGATAAAAAGAAACAAAAACCGATCACGCACACACTTTCATTCATCAGACACTATCTGTTATTCCACCCCCCTCACTCGCATAAGATGCTAACGTAAAAAAAACTCTGGGATGAAAGTTGAAGTACTTTAGTCTTCTGATTCAGTGGAAAATTATACATCAGTGATCATTACACTACTTAAAATTTACGGATTAAATAAAATGAGAAGTTTTTCAAAAAAATATGATCAGACATTTTAATTGGCAATAAAAACTTTTATCAGGGAATCATATAAAAGAAAAAGATAATGTATTTGAACCAAGAAAAAAATTACGTCCTCTGTTTTCTACAAAACATTTCCTCTTTTGCAAAGTTCTTTTCGGAAAAGTTATTAAATTACTTTGATTGAAAATCAACTAATCGATCACCCTAGTAGAAAAATCTTAACAAAAAGATCTACTTAAAGGCGAAAAATCGATTCGAAAAGAAAAACCTTCATCATATAACAAAGGAACCCTTAATTCTTTGAAGATGTTTGTACAATATCTCTCAAAAACTGTCCGAAAAATTCCTTTTTCATCGAACCCTTCCAGCATTCGTAAGCCTATATGTCTGATGAACCCGATTCAAAACATCCACTTGTTATATTTCAAAAGCTATCTATCTAACCTTTTAAACATTCAAATGTTAAACCAATATTCAATGAGGCTTATCACGAACCCTTCGATACAACCCCTGGACAAGATCGTATTATAAAACATATGTTTATGGCAAAAATTACGGAACCACTAACCAAACAAATGCATTTGTGGCTGCGAAACCTCTGTCCTATAAATGTAAATCCTTTCGGTATTTCGAGATCGCATAAAATTTAATGAAAACCTATTTATACCTGATAAAAGTTTCTTTTACTGGGGCATGAAAGCTATAAAATGCATTTCTTTAACGTCATGCTTTTTATACGTAAAGCAAATGAATTATAGCTCCCCTGATTTTATCGACAGTTAAAAATTAGATCATATATTGATTAAAAGGAAAAGTCATTTCAGTTTTTATTACTTTCTAGGGTTTTTTCTCCCTTTTTTCTTGTCACAAGACAAACATCAAAAGTTTTTACTCCCGTGATCTGGGCTATTGTGATCACCGTAAATCATTTTATGCGGAAGAATACCTATATCTTTGAAATATCACCTGCCAGGATTCATTCTCTTATTTATGTTTCCGAATGCCATGAAATAACATTTTTTTATTCGAAAGAAAGCGAAATCGTTGAAAGTTAGAGAAAAGCAAATGGTTACATCTTTGATTTTGAAAAAACAAATATATACATAAGCGGAATGTTCAATGTGGGAATAAGTTTCGGAGCAACTTTATATGAAATGTTAAAGTAGGCTTTCTGCACGATGATAAAATACGTTGTGCGGTTAGTTTATTAGAAAACCTTACTTTGAAAGAGATAAAGTTGGAAAGCACGTTTATTTGATGTTTTCAGAATGAAAAGGGCCTCTCAAACTACAACTTCTTTAACAAATCCAAAGTTTGTCTCTTGCTATTAAGCGAATCAGCAACAGTTAAAAGGGCTGTAAACCGAAATGATACGACTGGATATTTTCCAAACTATGCCAGACTTTGCCAAATTTCAAAGAGGGAAAGTAATGAACGACTGAATCCTTGTCTGAGTTGCAAACCACTAAAGTAGAAAGCTAGTTTCAACTTTCAATGATATTTAGGCAAAAGCTTGTGTATCCCAGACAATATAAGATCAATACAAAAGACAAAATATTAAAGCAAACATTTTATCATATATATTTCACTTAATATTTAATGTCACATAGTGAATCATTTTTAACATGGATAGATTATAATTTATTTACAGGATTCTCGTGTGTCCTCATTTATATAGTCAGAAAAGCCTTTACAACTTTAGGACAGATTTAAAGTGACAGTTTTTCGTCGAATTGGGGGAGGCGGTGGCGTGGTGCCTAGAGTCGTTGACTCACATTCCGTAGGTCCCTGGTTCGAGTCCCGCTCGTGTCAAACAGAGGGTTTCCTTAAAATGGATAACATCTGTTTTTCTGAGTGGTTTCGAGTCGGAAATTTAGAGTATATTGAGTAAACATATGACAAAAATTGAGTATATATTAAAAAAAAAAAAAAAAAAAAAAAAAAAAATAGTTATTTCAAATTATTTTTTGGGATAAAATATTTTTTCACGTTTGTTCTGTACTTTTTTCCAATATATCTTTTTTTTACCATAAATTATTACGTGATCTTTATTCTCGCCTCGTCGTTCCAGAACTTAACATTATTTTTCCTTATTCTTTTTTTTTTGTTGTATTTTTTCCTTTTTCCTTACTCGGTTTTTCCCGCCGCATTACTTTTTCCTCTTTTTCTTTTACCCGTTTAAATCCCTTTCTCATTTTCAATTTTCCATTTTTTGGTTTTTTATTTTAAAATTATTACTTTTTTTGAAAAATAACCATTTCAAGGCAATATATTATTTCAAGAAGATTTTATTTTTTTTACTTTAAAACAAGGTTTTTTTTCCTCAGAAAGTCTTTACGACCAGAGGTATTTTAGGTATCCTAAAATTTCGAAATATTTTGAGGATAACTGGCCGGCGCGAAAAATAAGGTTCTCAAAGGGGGAAAAATGCTAATTTTTAACTGTAACAATTACAACTGAAGCTTGATTATCATAACACACATTGACAGTTATCAAATAGGATAAATTAAAACCATCTTCTGGTCAACGTCATACAAAGTCAATCTATAACATACATTATTATTTAAGGGGATTTTATGGTGTTCGTTTACCACAATCGTTATTTAATCCTATTAATTATAGTTTAATTTTTCATATGATCTGATTGCAATTTCCTTCACAGGACCTTTAGGAAACAAATAAAGCTAATTTTTCATGCTCTATTGAGTACCAAGCCCTTAAAAAAGGGATGAAAATAAAAAGTGACCTATGTCTGCTTATTTTAAAACGTTAGCAGCCGAATTGCTTCTTTTCCTGAAATATAAAATTTAAATTCTCCGATCTAAAACTTAATTTATAAAACTCACGCTTTTCCAATTTTTCTTCTTCCCGGGCTCCGTTAAACCGTAACAGAATCAACGTGGTGAAGAAGAAAGAAAATAAAAATTTAATGCGGTTAACAAAGTAAAGCAAGTTATTTAACGCTTATTTTATCGCTCTGACATATAAAAACCGCTTTAAAAAAAGTTTGTACATCCGAAAGGAAGTGACAAGGCCTGCTTTAAACTTCCGTGTATAGGATTTTCTCAGAAATCCAATTATTCCCAATTTTCCTTCCCTTTTCTTCAATATGTTAGAGTTTACGTAAAGAATAAACTTAAAAGGCAACTTTAAGAGATCCTCTGTTGCGATCGATATAAAAACCGAAAGCTTCTCCCATCTCATAAAAATACCTACAATCTCGTATGTCCAACACTTCATTTTTAAGACAGATCCTTTTCCTAACAAGATTTTTTTAGAGGATAAAAAATGTTACAAAAAATAAAAAGGCTGGATGTAAATTTTCCCGGATAAAAGAAAAAGGTTAACACAAATCTGCTATTTACAGAAGACACTCTGGAGAAAAAAAAAAGAAATGTGAGAGGGGAAAAAACGATCCTCAAAGCCATCAGCTTTTGTTTTTCAATAAATATTTTTTGAATGATTAATGATTAATCCTTCCTTCAATTTTCTGGGCTTTAAAGATAATTTGAGATGGATATATATTTTTTGATACTACAGTAATTTTTAGGAAAAGAGAATTTTACGAGTGAAGAATTAGTAACTTTCAGCTACAGAGAAATAGCATTAATTTAAGGGGGAAGAATTTAGTGGATTATTTTATGAGAGCCAAATACTACTTGAATGATACTTGATAAGAAATAACTTTTTTAAATTTAATCATGGAAGAGAAGAAAAAGAGATGGTACAGAAAAGAACCTTGCGGCTCAGGATTGACTTAGATTCCGAGTCCAGTGGCGTTACTATATCTGGATGAGCCGTACCATCCTTCGTTGACAGATATGCTTAAAATTTTATAGCTTGAAAAAATGTGCTACTTACTCAACTTTATATGGTTGACCCTTTCCGGAGTTCGCCGTTCGCCCTTTCCCTTTTCCTACGCCCCATGAACAATGTACAAGAGACTTTTAAAAATTTCACAAAGCACGCTTCTATAAAAAAAAATCGACTAACAAATAATACAAACATCCTATGCGGCTGCCCCAACGATACTAGAGTTATTCTAAAAAAAGAGTACACAACACTTGAAAAAAAAGGGGGGGAACCGGGAAAAGTCCTTTCCGATCGACTCAGGTATAAAAATTTTGAATAAAATATAAAAAGGTTTTGTTCCACAAGAAAGGTCGTCGGACGAAAAAAACGCTCGAAAGCTAAAAATATTCAAACAATAGTTAGCCCAATCCGATTGAGGCTTTACAATATTGTGAGCACGTTAACCTTTCTTAATAATTGCAACTAAAAAAGCAAACGGAACCCCGAATAAATTCATCAAAAGGTTAACCTTTCTGAGACGGTGGGCAACACGTATTGCCCGAAACTTTTGTGCACGTGGGACGGAGGGCAATACGTATTGCCCAAATGAAGAATACTGTAACATCAAAGTTCTACAAAAAATTTTAAACTATCTTGGCCTGTTTTTCAGGTCAAAAGCTTAAGAAAAATGACGAAAAAAAATTTCGTCTGGTGGGAAAATTTTCGGGGAGTTTATTCCGTTTCCTAAAAGGGAAAACGTTTTATAATTTCGATTTTTTAGAAAAACGGGAGTAAGCATAAATTTATGGCTTCTTGTCGAGAATGAATAAATGTTAGAAAAAAGTTAATAAAAATGAAAAAAAAAGCGAATTGCATTCTAGAAGTGTAAGACCGTGTTAGCTCATTAAGACAAGTCATAAGTTTTTTATAAGTTAAAAAAATCGAGAGACAATCAAAGGCTGGAGCTGGTTGGTTTAAAACTACTTAAGCAAAATGCAAACTAAACCTGTACCTCAATGCAGCGGCTCTGCAGAGGTAATACAAAAAGGCATTTCTGAGTATAAGCAAACAAAAGAAGTTCGGGGATAACGGCTGTTTAGCTCACATGTCAATAAGTTGCAATGCGATCGCCAAACAAGGAAAATTTCCTTAATTCCGCGCCTTCATGATGCCGATTCAAAGATAATATAATCAGCCGCAAGCACACATACAAATCGAAATCGGATTTTAGCTTCCTTACTATTCGTCAGCTTGACACATTTTACAAGCTGGATAACTAAATTACGAAAGAGCAAGAATCCGGAGACGTCGAATACCCCTTCGGCTCGTGAACACATCGATTAGCTCAATCTAATCAGCAATGCCGTCGTAATAATCTATCCTTTAATTTGAAGGATAACCGACTTACAGGATTTTATAACAACTACGAAGATTACACCACGACCCATCATAATCTAGATTTAATTATAAAGCACACCCTGATCCTATGATACCCACAATATTCATGGTGTAAACCTGTTTGTGATGGATTCTTACGTTATCGCAGCCGGAATATTGCGACGACGTCGTTTCATCAATCTTTTTTTCATTTAAAAAATTGATCATTTGTCAAAGTAGCAGCGTTCGCATAATTTCAGGAAGAGATTTTTGTACACGTCTACATCGGAGTTAGTTAATCTATCCCCGAGAGACTGATTATCCCTCGACTAATGCACCCCTCCTTTTACCATCTCAAAAAGATTATTCTTTGATGCTCTCTGACAAGGTTTTATTATGGTTGTCAATCTTTCTTTTCAGGAATATACTCTCACGGTTGATTCTCGAAGCACGGAATTAAAAAGAAAAGCCATTTGCGTAATGAATTAGAGAAAAAACGCTCCATCGGTAAATCAACGGAATAATATTAAGTGAATCCGAAAGCTAACAAACTTAAAAACCTCTCAGCTCGACCAGAAATACTTTTTCATTTATTTTAAAAAAAGATTTTTCTTAATTTTAATATTAACTCTATGGAAAAGTTGTAATGAATCCCTGCATAATGTTCAATGTAAATTTTAACCTTTTTCGTTATATACTGTATAGAACCCAGGGCGAATATATTTTTTCCACTTTGCAGCCGGAGGACAGAAATTCCACCTCTAGTGAATGAAGGGTCGTAATTTTTGGTCTTTATAGCGAGAAAAAGTACAAAATAAATATTATTGTTCCTACAAAATTTTATTTACATAGCAAAAACATAAAATGTTCAATATAGCCACCGACCATCGGTTTTAATTTAATCAATTACCCGCTAGGGAAAAAAATAAAAGAATATCCACCTCCCTGCAGGGCTCTAATTATTACCTGAAAGACTAATTTTCTTAAGAACAACAGTTTTCACCTCTTTTTCTTCCAGTTTCCGTTTATTTTGGTTTAATTTAAAGTCAACTAAAAAAACCGCAGTAAACCCCAAGAAGAAAACCGAAGAATCGTACGATTGACCGGAACGGTTTTTCTAAGAGTGGGAGTCTTAAAGAATAATATTTATTTGTAATTAATGAGAATGAGTAAAATGAATTATTTTCTAAAAATTTTAAATTTTGCGTTTTAACAAGGAACAACTCGGCTTAAAAACGCGACTTAGCTCCGTTAAATTTTTAAAACGAGCTCAACTCTTTAATTACAGATAATACTAATAAACATAAGTCGGGGAAGCGTAGAAAAAATTTATTATCTATTTCTTTCTAAAAACTTCAGGGATTGTGCGACAGGCTTTTAACATCAACATGAAAACCGCCAAAAAAGTTTGAGAGTACAGCAATAAAAAATTTTAACATCGCTATTTATTTTAATACAGCTTCCACAGTTTTTCCTGACCATACAGAAAGGAGATATTTATCACCTCGCAATAATGGTGGTTTTTAATTTTTCATATTACTTAACAATATAAAAGTTCTGCAATAATTTCCGTAACGAAGTGAAATAAGGAAATCTGTACCTCAGAGCTAGAACGTCGAATTTGAAATTTTCAAAATGGATTCCACATCCAAATTTAAATGTGATCGGTCGGGACGATAAATTAATTCAAATAGGCAGTGACTAGGAATGTTTACAAAAATGGCGAAAAGATTTTGGATTCCGAATTGTTTTGATTAGGTAAAACATGTTTTTGATATTGTTCAGTTATTATAGGCATTCTTATTGCTAGTATAATGCTGCTTCACTTTTTTAAGAATTATTATTTCGCCCTGGAAAATGAATTGCTGTTGAGAATTCCTTGTATTGACCGTTGGATAGTAATGAGGTATTTATTTCTATATTCGCTTTAAATTTTGTATTAATAATTTATTAGGAACTTGATTGTCGAAAGCTTGGTAGACTCCGGTTAAGTTAGACTTTAGAAAAACAGTTTTTGTAAAATTTTTATCAAAATTATCCTTTGCCTCGCTAAACTTAGTTTTTTTAAAAGTATTCGAAACTCAAAACAAACGAATCCGCGGGTAGATTTTTTATCTGAACTTTAAGTTTGGACGTCGAGCCGCCATATTGCGAAGATCAAATTCGACGTTCTAGCTCTGAGGTACAGAAATGCATTTCCTTTATCGGAGATGAAATTCTATCTGGTTCATTTATTTACATATTGTACCCAGTATCGTGAAAGTTAAATTTTTATATTGCTGCATAATTCTTTAAGATCCTTTTAAAGCCCGAATTAATATTTTTTCTGCACTAGAAAAGTAGACCAGCTAGATAATTCCTTTCCAGCAACGGTAACTTTGGAATTTAAATCATCAAAATACAAATTCCTACATTTCACCAAAACCAGATTTATGCGACAGGTCTAATATTTCCTTCCATTTTCTATTAAAAGGTTCATTCTAATCAGATTGCGGCTGCATTATACATAAGGGCTTGCTGGATCCTCTAAAAGGGTAAAACCTCCGAGCACTCGTTATAACTTAAATAATATCAGCACTATCATCCCTTTTATTTCCACAGTATTTATTTTACAACTTCTACATTAAATCCTATATGTCGGGGGTAAAAATAATGTACGTACGTCATGCTACTCACAAATTTAGGTTTTGGTAACAACTCGCACTCAAAAATTTACCTAATAAAAGAAATGTGTTCAAAACTGGTGTCTAAAAAAGTTTTGCTAAACGGTGCTTTGTATTGCTACCATGAGCATTGTAATTGTTCAAAAAACGCTCATATTCGTCTTCAATGAAGAATTAAATAGAGAAGCATAGGTGATATGTTCGGATAAGATTTTCAATCCCAAATAATCATTCCGAAGTCCTAATCAAGGCTAGAAGTTAATTAAGAAACAAATTTGATACTATCTGTGGATGTCACGTGACATTTTTTATGCTGCCTGCTACAGCTCGAGACCAGACCTCATTAGTGGGTCAGTGCATAAGATGTCACATGATTTTGAACACGGTGTCGCTCAGTTTTCGAAGAAGAAGGAATTTGGCAGTAACTTTCTAAAATAGGAGGTCGCGATGGATTTACTCTTACTCTAAAGGCTATTACCTAGCTGGTAGCTTCGAATAGCTTATTAAAAAGCAAGAAGATAAATTATTTTCCTTGTGAGACTAGTTAAGATTAGTCAATTACTGATGAATGTCTCCGAAAATTAAAACAACCAAGAAAATAAAAAAAGTGCTCTACAGCCAGAGGGAAAATCATCATTAAGACAGTTATGCGTAATTATATTTGAAAATACTGTAATAAATATTGATTGAACGTAATGTCATCCTAATATCGATCATAAAAAATTTAAACAAAAAAAACTGGTTTTAAAAAATATCCTCAACTGTTTCATCAGGGAAAACCTCTGAGGCATTATTCGTAACTGTCACATACGGGGAATATCAAAGACATGATTCCCACAAGAACTAATTCACGTAATTTAAAATTAAGAAAAATAGCTTTTACCTCGGGACGAGTTTTCCCATAGCAAATATGCAGAATTATAATGATACGAGGAAGTATAGCGAATACAAGGTCCCTACTTAAACCGAACCTTGATGCGTATATACAGTATCTACATGTTATACGTGCAAGCACGTGAGAAGTAAAACTACAACCCGAAGAGAACCCTGAGGGCAGATGTATCAATTTATTACATTCACGTGGGGCAGTCCCAGCTTGGAAAAAAAAAAGAAATCAACTTCTGATTCATCGTTGAGGATTTCCGAAATTAAAAAAATTTCAACTTTTTAGATTGAATTTGGTATTAAATTCCAAACTCAATAACCATTCAATTGTTTTCGAAAATTTTTCCTGGTGCTTTTTGAAATGAAAATAAGATTAATATTAAAGCCCGTCAAATTCATCATGAATAAATAAGAAAAAGTCACAAGTATCACTTAAATAACCGAGTTATTCTTCAATTTCGACTTCTGTAATCATTTTCAAGTGAAAAAAAATCAACGGTTGAAAGAGCATTTTGGAAGAACTTGTTTGGCCTCCGTTTTTTTTTCTTCCTTCGGTTTTCAAGGTTATTTTATTTTTAGCTTTACATTCCAAATATTAAAAATGAAAAATAAAAGAGGTATTATTACAAAAAGAAAATTTTTAGCATTTCTGATTTTCCTCCTGCAGCATGAGAACGATTTCCAAACAAAAAAATCACGGAGGCAAAAAAGCATTATAGAACACGAAGGTAAATTATATAAAGGTCACACCAGTTCATTTTTTTATATGCCATTTTTTTAGCATCTTCTAACAGGAATGACTAGTTATTCGGTTTTACCAGTTGATTCAGGGAATTAATCGCTACATTATACGAGCAGCAAATACTACTTCAGCCTATCGAGACTTAACATTTAAAACAATTCGATTTGAGAGAATTAATGTCGTAAACTGCAGACATCACTTCATCATCCGTTAATACAATAGCAATCTATTGAACCCAATAAATTATTAAAATAATCTATAACCGACTTCGCTCAAATTAAATTCAGCTCATAGCTACAGCAGGATAAGCAGATTCAATACGAAAAGGCTTAGTTAGGGTTGATAATACCGATAAATCAGCAAAGTCACTCGATAAATTACTGCGACCATATTCTCATGTTCCTCCCTTCGTATAAATTCAAAATATGTATCTCTAAAACAATATAAAACGAATCTCATCCATTTTAATATAAAATTTTCCCCGGGAGTTTAATTTGAAGTCAAAGTGTAATTAGTTTATTTCGTGACCTCCTCCTTAGACCCTCATTAAACAAAGTAAATGATGTTTTATGCAAAAATTACATTATCCATTACCTAAAACCAAAAATGTGAATTTTATGTGACACATATGTACGCTGCCTTCGTTAGACGATTAACAAAGAAAAATTTGTAATCGCGAAAGTGTCGACGACAGAACCTCAACTAAAGAGAAAATGATTGTCTAATTTTGTGGGATAAATACCGATGAGTGACTAAATTGAAAAGCGTTTTAACATCAAGTTAGTTAAACACATTTTGCATCTAATTTCACACACTTAAAACTTGTCGGAGCATTGTAATTACAGAGATGAAGCGGTTGTGGGTTTATTCCTGATACCTCGCATTTATTTATTGAATATTTCCTTATAATAATAAGAAAAGTTTTACAAAACAGAGGAAAGTGTGGAACTTACTGCCCTCACTATGGAGAGCCACTACAGGAAAAGGGAGCTTAAAGTGAAAATTAAAATTTTACATGAGAGCGAAAAAGTGATGTAAGATCACGTAAAGAGATAAATCACGTAAAATAGATCACGTATTTAGTAAATCTAGTTTGATATTGTAAAAAAGATTTTTTTTTTGAATAAAACCATCGTGCCCAGCATAAAAGTTTGTGCCAGATTTCTATTTTGAACATTTTAAAGTAATTACGCCGAATACATTAATAAAATTTAATTATTGCATATTAAAATTGTACTTTGCTTTTATCTTATTAAGGTCTAACTTCCTTTTTCCCCATGAAATTATTTAAAATGAACAGCAATATAATACAAAGAGGAGTAAGATTAAAAATTGTGTTCAGTAGGACTTCAGCATTCATTTTTATATTTCAGTAAACTATGTCATGCCTCCCATAAATAAAAAAATTTAATCTCAAAGGAAACATCTTCAATCTGAATAAAGGTTAAATAGGAGTACATTGAAATAGAATGTATTTTCACTCCTGTTAACTTTGGCAGCTTCGGATTCCCTATTCAATCGCATAATATAAATCCTATTGGCACTAATTAATAAGGATCGGGCAGCCAAACTGTCTTTATGTTATTCGACAAATGAATTTATTGTTTCAAAATCGATTAATTATTCCGAAAAGGTAAAAGGTTTTCTTTGGAAAACTTTCAAGCTTTCAATTACAATTTTAATTTAAATTTTAATTAATGAGATTGAGATCTTACAAGACGATGGTTAGAACGAAGGCTGTTCACGCTACTGATTAATTGCTAATTATTTAAGCTGCGAGCCAGCTTTTCAAAAGAGAGATCGGGCGTCACATTAGGGACTGATCATTCTGGAAGCTTTTCGTATATACAGTGGTTTTCTATTATGTCATGTGAAAAATATTTTTGCAATATGTCACCCAGCTACCAGAAAAAAGTAAGTACTTTGCTCAGAAACATCAAAGTATTTACATTTGGAAATCATGCTTAAAAAGAAGAAGCATCGTTGAATAAAAACTTACTATAAACGAAAATCAAAAGTGTATTTTTAAAAAAAGAAAAGATTTCATAATTATTCCTGTGGTTTTAACCAATTTCACTTCTGAAATTTTAAAATTCCTTTAACGTAAATAGAATCTCCTAATTAGAGAGAAGATTTAAAATACATAAAAAGGCAAGGTCCGTGAAATCCGTAAATAATTATAAGGTAAAATATTCTGGAACGAAAACGTGGGGTCAGTTCTCATCTAAGAGCTTAGTGCTCATAAAACAAAGTCAAGTCACTTCCATTAAACCGATTAGCACTTTTCGAAAAACCTTTTCCAAAGATAATACCTTGTCCGCCCTTCTGTTAAATTACATTTTAATACTTAACTCTTCAAAAGCAAAAGCATGCAATAGAGGAATTACCAAAAAACCGCTTTCTAACCACCTTACGAATTTCCATACCTTTTTTACCGACAACCAAAACCCAAATTAGGTAATGATAACAAATTCAATGTCAAGACGTTTTTTGACGACTAAATCGGAATCAGACTTTTGGAAGATACAGTATTTAGCATTTAGCTGGCCCATGCTATCGCGGTTGGAGGATCAAGGCCGATTGAAGACCCGCCTAAACCTATCTATTAAATTTCAAAGATCGTACACGTTGGCATTAGATTGGAATATCGAGACTGACCACAGCTGACTGCAGGCCTTAGCTTTTGGTCGAATGCACTGTTTTAACATGCAGTTTTTTCAAGCTAAAATATCAAATTCATTTCTCTCAATATTATTGCCATAATGCTGACTATATTGGTTTTTCAAATCTTATCATACCGACGGCATTTAAAAAAAAAAAAAATTAATATTATTTTCGATCATCAAATTCTTGTTGAAAGGCTATTGGAGCTGTATATGTTAATGATTTATTTGGTTATTAATGAAACTGGCGAGCAAAACAGTTCGCAGGCAATTCAATATCAGTATAAAGAGTCATTATCTCTATTTTCCGCATTCATCATATTCCCTAATGTTTACACTGGCATTTTAAATACTAAAAAAAATCAATTTCCTTTTGCTAAAAAATTAAAACATCATGCAATACGTTCTGTGTTTGATCATGATCCCTATATCCAACTTTTCCCTTTCTCCGTACAACTAATTAACTCGTACATCGAGAGCGGAAAGTATCGCCGTATGTAAAATTACATTGTTCACGACCTTCATTATGAGAAATAAATGGTTTACCATCATTATAAAACAATAGAAACATGAAAGAGGGTCAACAGGGACTTCGGATTTTCCCGTTTTTCTTTTTGATGATAACATACATAGTATCATCATTACTAAAATCATAATCCAACTTTTTATAGATTCCTTCTGTCCAATTTTTTTAATAGCAGTCTTCAGGGTATTCGCTTTCAGAATTAAAGGTATTCAGTTAATTAATATACGTCTTGAACGCTTATGACGGCGCTAGAAAAAACTTTTGAAATGGTTTAATAATTATTTATTACTTTGCATGAAAATAACATTGCGCTTAGTAACAGGCCTTTTTTCCCGCTTGGGAAAAACGTTGTCTTTACTATTTGAATTATATTCGCATTCATTCATGTTTGATATCTTAGTTGTCAGTCTTATTTCGAAATCTGACCTGAGCTAATAATAATGTAATTGATTTTCCCTTCGGGAAATATAAAATTCGATACATCTCTGTAGGTGATTGAATCCACTAGAGTAGCCACTTGAATTTCAGAGCCAACAAGGAAAAATATCTTGAGTACGTCAATGCAAGATCAATAATATCTTGTCGACACGCTTTCTGCTACTAGAAAACAATTGCTTGAAATTTAGTTTATCTTAAATGAAACTTTCAGAAAATTCAAGTCTTTTTTTAAAGAAATGTCTGAAAGAATTCAGGAATATCAAGGAAGTGAAAATGAAAAAAAAGTAGTGGAAATGATCATAACGCTTTAGCACGATTTTATGCAATATGTGACATCTGAAACAATGACTAACTACAAAAAAAATTTCCACATTACAGTACAGAGTCGGCGAAGTTATTTAAATTTTGTTTTAAAAAACGTCAACACTAATATGAATGTTGATGCATTTATGTATGAATGTTCTACTTAGTCTTAATTGATTCCTGAGATCAAAATACATCTCCCAGTATATATTTCAACAATATTTTGGCCCGTAATTAGTCGAAAAATTCATAAATCGAAAATTAAACGTCGATTTTAAAACATCCAAAAATTGTCAATTTTTTTCGTTTCACAGAAACTTAAAATTGCTGATATCTTGAGAACGCGGCCGAATTTTTTAATTCTGTAAATTCCAATGGATTACTCGGTTCAAGATACATCTGTGGAGATATAGTTTAGGCCTTAAAGTTGTGAAGAAAAAAAATGATTAGTGAAAATAGATTTTTGACCTCGACGGTTTTCAAAAAACAGTTTTTGGGCTATAACTTTTTGAAGGTGAAAAATTGAGTGTTCTACTTAGTCTCAATCGATTCCTGAGATCAAAATACATCTCTCAGTATATATTTCAACAATATTTTGGTTTGTAATTAGTCGAAAAATTCATAAATCGAAAATTAAACATCGATTTTAAAACATCCGAAAAATGTCAATTTTTTTGGTTTCAAAGAAACTTAAAATTGCTGATATCTTGAGAACGCGGCCGAATTTTTTAATTCTGTAAATTCCAACGGATTCCTCGGATCAAAATACATCTGTGGAGATATAGTTTAGGCCTTAAAGTTGTGAGGAAAAAATATTTTCAGTGAAAATAGATTTTTGACCTCGACGGTTTTCAAAAACCGTTTTTGGGCTATAACTTTTTGAAGGCGAAAAATTGAGTGTTCTTCCTAGTCTCAATCGATTCCTGAGATCAAAATACATCTCCCAGTATATATTTCAACAATATTTTTGCCCGTAATTAGTCGGAAAATTTATAAATCGAAAATTAAACATCGATTTTAAGATATCCGAAAAATGTCAATTTTATCGCATTTATGTATATTAGAAATCCAAATAACTTATATTCTGTAGACATTTTCGACATTTTTGCTACGTACCTATAATAAAAAGGCAAAGTATTCCTTAAACATTTATTTTGGTCAGAATAAAATAACCAAATTCGGCGAAGTTCCACCAAGAAAGCCTGATATGAAGTGGATTGGACTGACGAACCGCCAAACATAAAATTGATGTTATTTTCAGACATAAAGTTTGCAACTTTACTAAAAGCTAGGGCAAGTCAAAAACAATATTCTGAAAAATGTACTCTTGCACATCCCTTCATGCGAACTTGCAGACAAACAGACGGAGATTAGATATAAACTACAGATTAGTCTCGAAGCGTCAACATTTTTTTACACAACTAGTTCTGTCCTTAAAATATTTCTCTGTAATGCCATTTAAGAAAAAGCAAAAAAAAACAAGAATTAACGAGATTTTTACTTCTCAGAAACATAAAACCATGAGGTAAAAATACGTACAGTACAATATAAGCAAAATGTTAAAAATTTTTACCCCATGAAGATAGTATATGTTTTACTTGGGATATTATTTACAAGACGTAAAACTTTTTTATTTGTTATTGTTTAATTTTTGAAAGGGTTTCTTTAACATCGTAGGAAGCAATAAAGTTTCATTTTGTTGTGTATAAAAGCTCGCAAAAAATCTTTTAAGCAAAAAAGAAAAGGTCATCAGAATATTCTGGGAAACTACTGGTGTATGGTAACGAGTAAGCCCACTCACTTTTTATAAACTAATATTCGAAAAATGTAACAGACTTAAACAAACTTATAAACAAGGAAAAATGTCACTGAAAGCATTCCATTCCTTACAGGTTGTTGGAACGTACGAAAGGTGCCTGACCTATATGCATAAAAAATGTAAGTAAGTGGGAATAACTTTAGTACCCACACATGAATTCATCATAATACCAAATTTTAATCAAGAGAAATGAATTACGACACGCATGCAAAACTCACATCAAAACGTTTGAAAAAGATTGAAGCTGAATAATAAGCTTCACTTGAGATGTATACCAGAAAACGGGAATAAATACAAAAAATCGTTCCGAAAACAGTTTAGTTTGTAACTTCCCTTAAATTTATGTTTATTTTTTTTCCCCCCATGGACTTTTAACATTTACTTAACGAATTACTGCCGTATAGTCAACATGCGAGTAGAGATTCAACATTGAGATTAGCAGAAAGTAAAATAACTCTCAGAAAATTTTCTGAGAGTAAAGTCGTCGTAAAAGCCTAGATAATTTGAAGCGTAAATAATGTTACTTGAACCATACAATTTGTACAGGTTTTTCCCTAATGGAAAACGCCTACAGCGAAGTCATGTATAGTGGGGGCGATATAAGTATTTACAAAAAATAGATTCCTATATTAGTCGCCGGTATTTTTACACGGCAAAATAAATCAAGCCTCCCGAATTTTAAACAAAATACTTTCTTTCTTATTCGAAATGCACGATGAGGCTTTGGAAGTTTGAGACTGTTCAAAGCTCAAAAAATCTTGTCAAAATCAAATAAAAGAGCATTCCAGAAAAATTCTCCGAGTATGCCGAGCTCAACAATAATATTCACGTTGAAAATGCAACCGTAATATTCTCCATTTCTTCCTAACCCGGCTCTAATGCGGAAATAGTGTTAATTAAGAAGGACAGTTCAGTGACGAGTCATTGAAACCGGTGATAAGTGAGACATTTTCCCAGCCGCAGTTATAAATCAATTGAGGGACAAGACTTCTCTTACAACTTGTTAAAGGTAGGACGGACATCGTAATTTACATTAGCTGTCCGAAAACCCGACCCTTTTTCAGTTTTTCCATGGATGTAACAGAAATCGTTATTCCGAGTGAGTTTCCTTTTCTATTACGGAAAGCCATAGAATATTCCGAGTACAAGCCTTTCCAGGTCTTCAATTTTCTTTCTACTCTCATTTCATTTCCGTTTTTTCAGGATCGACATGGCTACATACAAGGATGATAACATACATTTCCTTTCAGCTAAACTTTTTCAAAACCAAAAGAAAACCTTTAAAAGAAAAAGATTTTATCTTCAGAAAATAATCCTGTGAATATACAGTACTTTTTCTTCAGTAATTTTTACACAGGTAAAAATTTTGTGTAAAAAGTAACACTTTTTAGGAGTAAAAAAGGGTCTACACCGTCAATATGTCAATATGTCAACATGTTTCAGTTAAATTGACACAGCACAGAGTTGTTTTTTAACATAAAAATCTTAACAAATTTTTTGTGTAGACTATTTTCTACACAATTACACAAAATTTTCACCTGTGATATTGACAGATCTTATTTACAATTTAATCATGTTGCAAACGAATATTATAGAGAACTCTTTTGGTTGCCGAATTTTCCCGGTTTTCTAATTCGTAGAAAATATCGAATCGAAATGCAGCTGAATTTTTGATAATTTTAATAAATTACAGTATTCTGTTTGAGAAGGTCTCTTAGCCTTAAGAAAAATCAACCTCTCTCTACCAATATCTGGGGTCTAAATGACATATTTCCGATCAACCTGATACTTTGTTCATATAAAATTGCCAAATTAAATTGTGAAAGTAAACAGTATTAGAATAATATGGATGGCTCTTCTTTGTCTTCATTTTTTCCTTCCGTTTATACGTGATTTTCCCAGAGAATTTAGCACCTTAAAAACGGAATTTCCAATTTATTTGCTATGCAAATAATTTCTTCCCTTAGCTATTTTTTTCTATTTAACCGGAGGGGGAAACTGCTTATTTACCTGTGGCTCGAAGTTGCTTATCAGAATCCTGTTGATAGGCGAAGGATAGGGAGTTATGAGATGAAATAACTGAGCTTACCTATTATAAATATTCCTGTAAATTCCCGATATATTATATCCTTTATCGCAACCGTATTTACTAAACATCTAAACCACAAATGGACACTCGGCCCCGTAGCACACCTAACCACACATCGAGCTTATTCAGCAAGCGCTTAATTGATCGGCGATTGCTTACACAACAATCCATTCTAGGTTTTATTCGCCCCATTATTATAATCGGGGGGTGGGCGAATAAAGCATAGGTTTGGGTTTTAAACCCAAGTGTGTTAGGTTAGGTTTAATTTGAGGAGAACGTGTAACTGTCTAGTTTGACTAATTTCAAGAAGTAGACAAATAATTAACGAATTTCCTCGAACCAAGTCCTAGACTAAACTTAAACATGTAAATAATGCGGGGCGTTGTTGTTAGTTGTACAGGCAGACCGTTATGTTCTGAGCATAAAGAACAGCATAAGAACATAAGCATAAGCATAAGCATAAACAGAAGCATAAGCACTAAGTTTCCAAAGAAGCCCATCCCATCCCCTAACCTAAGCTAACTAACCATCGTGTCAACCACATAGTTCGATGATACTAGATTCGAATTTTTTCCGAATGTATGACACACAAATCAATGTTAATTTTCTCCTCTTTTTCATCAAAGAATAAGACCTATAATAATGTTGGAAAAAATGATATTTTTTTTTAACAAATAACTTTTGAAGTTAACTTTATAAGACTAAGTGCGGACTAACTTTTGAGATGAAAGAAGAGACAAAATGCTGAAGGTTAGTCACTACATTTCACTGTCCAATGGAATGAACAACGAAATGTTGCAGCCCGAGGTGAAGATGATTTTTTTCCCCAGAATTTAATCATCTAGAAGAACTAAGTGTAAAAGTACACGAAGTCGTAAAATTACGTTTTTTCATACTACATGATATTTGTTTTGCTTCAAGCTGAATTCACGGCATAAGCATAAATTTAAAGCCACGAGACGTGCATGAAAAAAAGCGATACTTCACATTCAGATAAGGGATCAAGGAAAAAGAATATCGAAATAAAATTTTCCATAAAAAAAAAGAAAAACTTAAAGTAAAAACAATGCAATCCTTAAAGAAAACTACAACTTTACGTCTACAACTACAGTCTTTCCAAAATAAGAAAAAGAATAGTTGGAAATAATAAAATTCAGCAACGTCACATGTCTTTAATGTAGCACCTTTCAAACGTTCCCATTGGAAATATTCCTTACGAAGAGAACAGAAAAGGAAAAATAGAAAAGCAACACGAAATGGACCATTCACGTTTTTTTACTGTTAAGTTCGTGATGCCTTCAATTTAAGATTCCCAAAGAACATGTATTTTTCGAAAAAAACTTCTTTTGTCTTATTGCATTCCATTATTTAGTATATGGTCGTGCTTTTTGGTTCCTTTTCATTGCGTCATCACCCTTCGGATATGGAAACCATAAAACTGATAAATAAACTTCTTTGGGAAAAAAAGTTTTACTTCTCTTTTTATGCTTCAAGAAACGTAAGGCAAATTGAAAATGTTTTTATTCATCCCTTAAAGAAATTTTTTTTTGTCAAGACTAATCTTAATTAAAATTTTTTTGTCTTTGAATCAAGCGTCTAAAACATGCGAAATTACGAATTCAAAATCGTTTAGTTTTAGAAAGGCTTTTTTTTTTTCAAAAAAATTCTCTAATGAGGTAAAAGGTACGACAATGAGAATGATTCTAATGCTTAACTTGCGATGAGTTGGCTCTCGTTTTAGCTAAAGGTCTCTTTGTTGAAACGATAATAGGATTAAAATCAAGTAATTACTGTTTGCTTGTGCTTAAATGCTCTACCGATATTTAACGTACCGTAAATGATATTGGAGCCCGTTTGCTTAGCAGTATAGATATCGGAAATGAATTACCCCCTAATCTTGGAAATCGCTGAGTTTTATCTAGACCTTTTTTATTCTTTCACGCATTCGCATGTGAAAGCAGACCGTAAATCAAAACTCAACTGTCATTATTTTGTTTTTTAATTTTAATTTCATCCACAGTGATAATATTCTCTTCAAATATTTCAAAGTAAACTAATTCCGAATTTTCAAAGAAAAAATCAGATAAAAGAACTATCAAATTTCCTTTTTTGTTAACTTTTGATGTAAACGAGAATTTTTTCTTAAAATAATTTCTGGACTAGGCCTTTTATAAAAAATTGTTAACGTTCCTTGAAAACATTAAAAGGGGCAAGTGCTATTGAAAATGTAAATTTTATTTGTTTCAAAGTCATTTCTATATTCATTCTAAAATTTAGGGAAACGTGTCCCCCCGGGGTAGGTTTCTCTAAAAAATACTTGGAAACACTATTTATGTACATAAACATAACGTCGATACCAAATTTTCGCTCGGGAGGTAGTTAGCTCCTTTGGGAATTTTCTCCTTTCTTACATTCTTAAAAATTTAAAAATCAGGTCCTACACAAACCCCCTTACATAAAATACTTCGTAACCAAAGTTATTTTTCTGATATTGCTGATACAATTTTAAACCTACGAATTGGTTTTTACTTTTCAAGCTTCAACCGAATCAAAAATAAGAAGAAGCATGAATTGATTTCGCCATCGTAAATCCCTCCGATTTAGCTTTTTGTAGATATAAGTTGACACATAAAGTCACGTGCTACAACCGACGGACAAGCAGACAGATAGAATGAGCGATCAGTATGGCACCAGTTTCGGAAAATAGAAAAAAAGTTTTCGTTTTCGTAAAAACAAAAATTTACTGAGGATTTTTTAGCGAGCTTGGAACTTAATGAAAGTCTCAAGTAGATTATATACTGTACAATTTTGAAAATAAAAGTTAAAAAAAAATTTACGAAAAAGTTGACTTTGTTGCGATTACAAAGCTGAGTTTATATTGTGTCGGCGCTACAGCAAAAACTCTTGAACGTAGGGTTGATAATTATTTTCATAGGTTGTCATTCAAAAGGATTAATAAAAAAATTGTATACCAGTGTAATCCTGCCCATAGCAACGAGGTTTTTAGCAATCGATGGGTTGAAATGGGATTTAAAATGACAGTTTGAGAATCTGGTTGTTTTGCTGACGCAAAATATATTTTCTCGTGTATATTGCTGATTTATATAAAACTGTCGTTCTTATTTTATTTCAGTTTTTTAAATTCTTATGTATATTCCGAGTTTGAAGCTCCCAGAAGAATCTGGCGAAAGAAAGATAAACTTTTTTACAATTCTGCGAAAAGGCAAGGTAACCTTTTTGAACTTTAATGAAGGAACTGATTTAGGAGATAAAATAGAAAGACTCTCGTCGTCCCTGGTGTTTACATGTGGTCATCATCGTGCTCTCAAAGGCATCACGAACATCATTATTACAAAATTCCCATCCAGTAAAAAACGAAAAACTCGTTGGAATTTTCGCTAGAATCAAGATTTTCAGAGAACCAAAGGCAAACAAATATTTGGAGGAAAAAGCTTTAAATTTATACTGCAGCCGTGTAGGGTTGTTACATTTAACATAAAATAACACTTAAGAATAAAAATTTTAATTCCGCATAAAAAAACCAACAAGAGGTTTTTTATGAATAAGAGAGAGCTCAGGCATTTCTTCAGAGATGAATCTAGAACTAGAATGTTACAGATTCCTTTTGCACTGTAATTATATTCCTATGAAGTTTTCTCACTGGTCCCCAAAGAAGCGTTTCTTTTAATATTGTATCACAGTAAATAATACTATTAACGATTTCATTTTATTTTGTCGCAAAGAAATTCTTTTTTATTTCACAAAATTCTTCATCTCGTTAAATCTAAATTTGATGCATGAGCAATTTTAGAATTGATAAATGGCTTGCGGCGTGCGATTTTGAATACTCCTTAAAAGTATACAAAGTAAATAAACAACTCAGCAATAATTTTAAATTTATAAAAAATCTGATTTAATTTTCAAAAAATTATTGTTGATTTCTTGGTAGAGTGTTTTATTTGATTTAACATTTTGTTCCAACCGAAATCCGTTGCGGCCGTCCAAGTTAAACCTCAAAGCTTATAGGAATGAAATTCATTTTTATCAACGACAAAATTACACGGCAAAGTCATTTTAAAAAAGCTAATAAGTGAAATATAAAAAAAACAGTTTAGATGCATTTTTTCGAAAATAAAATTAAAAACGAGGGGAAAAATCACAGCAATAAAAAGCCATAAAAATGGTTTTAACACTTGCTTCAATTTTCAAGTGATGTATGGTATGAGCTGGTGGTTACGTGATAATTTATGGATGCTTGGGAAAAGCAGTGAATGAAAAATAAAATATACAGAATGGAAATAACCGATAAAACTTTTTAGAAATTGGAGAACCGGCACATAAATTCCCATTAACTCAATTAAGACTCCCCCAAAAATGGAAATCTGTTAATGCAAAAAAACTCCAGTGCTAGAGTCACCGCCATCGAAAAAAGTGTGCTTTGATAATGACAGTTTGGAAATATTAAAAGAATACAAAAGGAAATTTCCGTCAATAATGCTCATCAGAAAGTGTTTTTAATGTCAGTTAAATCTCTTGATCATGCAATAGGTTGTTCAGTGCAACAATTTTACTACTTTCACTCTATGAAACACAAGTAGAGTGGCTTTGAAACCTTAAAGCTGATAAAGCTCCGAGCAAAGAATTTTCTTGTTTTCAAAGACTAAAGGCAAAAGGTTTAGACTGGAAAGAACATTTAGGTTTTCAGTTCTCCGATGGTAAGCTAAATAATAAAAATCTTTTTCGTTTCTTATTTTTGTTTATCAGGTTAAAATAAAGATAATGGTTAAACTCAGGTTTCTGATTGAGATCGTAAGTTTTATCTTGTTTACTTACGCAAAGAATTTTATCGTTTTATCTTGTTGTAATTCGAAATTGCGAAATTGCTACCTTTTCTTCACTGCTGCCCTTCCACTTTACTTAGAATTGCTGATTAAGGAATAAGATGTATTTTCGAAAGTTCTTAAAATTTCCTTTCGATTAGATTTTCTAATTGATTCAGTCAAAACATTGACTGTTTACTTTTTCTCTTCGAATAATCAAGGAGGATAATCAATAACTTAAAACTACCTAAGCAATACCCATCAGAATCATCACTTAAATTAATTTGTTTATCTTGATATTGATACTTTCACTTGAAAAAACCGAGTTTGTGGATTTGCCGTGCACCCAGCAATGCAAAGTTGGGAATTGAAACAAAACAGTTTTCACGTGCTGGACATTTTTTTTTATGTCAAGAAATTCAATTCTAACAAAAAAATGTTTGAAGACTGGCACCGAATAAAATCAATAAGGTGGATTATTTTCCTACGTGGTTAAAATATTGTTTACATTGATAGCAAAAGTCAATGGCTATGAGGCGAAACGCCAAGCAAAAAGGAATGTAAACACTTATTATTTTTAAATTGAGCGAAAACGTGAGCCCCCTAAATTGGGCAGCTAATCAAACAAAGAGCGTTAACTCTTTTTTTTCGTTGAAAATGTTTACGAGATTAAACCAAAGGGATTAGCCTGAATAAAATAAGGTCATTATTAATTCATGTTTATGCAATGAAAGAGAAAATATATTTGCAATGTACATAAATTTAAAATATAACTTCAACTCTTAAAGAAGGTGATCTTTAAGGAAAAGGTGTTTACTTTCTGTTAAAAGCATAAGTTGACAGTTTAAGCAATATCATTAAGCTGAAAATTTAAATTTGACGATTCTACAGAGCACATTAGTGCAGCTTCACATGTAAAAGTAGAGAAATTTAAATCGGAATCTTACCTCTTCTCAAACAAAGACAAAAGAGAGGGGCTGAGTAAAAAATTTTTTGATTCATCCCGGAGAGGATTAAAAAAATTACCCGATTTCGGGAACGGGGGAGAAATTAATGGGAATATTTAAAAATCGGACAAGTAAACCTGTTCAAAGCTTTATCGACTTTCTTGTTTTGGTGATGAAGTTTTTGAAAATATTAAAAAAATACAGGAACAACCCAATCTTTTAATATTTCGACGAATTATCAAATTATACAAGATTAAAATTAAAATTTAAATGACTCTAATCGAAAAGTAATATTTTACTATCAAGAAGCCGTTGCAATGGTAAAATGGTTCCCTAGCAACTGTTGCTAAGCATTGCTAATGGTAAAATAAATCCATAGCAACCATTGGTATGGTAACAAACATCGATTTAGAAACTAACTAAGTAATCAACTATTACAAATGATTGGTCGCTCACTGCTTCTAAACCAATCTTTGGATCTCGTTCAAACTTGAACCATCGACTATTGGCTTGATATGCTACCACCCCACAGTAGTTGGGAACTTGGAAACTGGTCTATGCTTTTTCCGACCAGTTTCCAGAGACAAGATTCCAGTAGACCAGTTTCCAGTTTTTGCCTATGCGCAGGTTTGACAGCTAATAACGACTTTAATTACTTTTTCCTTCATTAGCGAGAACCAAAGGCTTTTCTTCATTGCCGCTTACGTTTTCATTTATTCCTCAAACCCCTCCACTATTCCCACCACTAAACCTGGTACGCTTCCGAATTTGCAAATTCAAGGAATTAAGTTTTTCACTAATATAAGATACCACTGAAATACAAGCAAGGAAAATTAAAAGGAAAATGTTTTTCCTACTGCCTCGATCCAATCACACCATTTCATCAAACAGGAAATAAGCTATGGGCTCATCTTCGTGATTAGCTATATGATATTGCTTTTTACGATTCCTTTTCACCCTTTCGGCAAAAAAAAGGTCGAATTCCAGGAGAATATTTTACATACATACGCATACATAATTAAAAATTAATCGCATTCTTCGAACCGAGACCTTTTTAGACAGAGTCCTCCATCGCGACTGCGGTTTTCCCCGACATCTAAACATTTCAAAGGTAGAAAATCCTTTTTAAAAAAGTATGCAATATAAAAGAATAACGTTCTCCAATCTTTTGCTGTCTTCCAAGTAATTTAGAACAATCAAAAGTAAATACTATGACAAAAGAAAACTTTTCCTGCATTGAATTTTAAATTATTAACCATTTTCTTATTCGTATGAATTTATGAGAAAATGCAATATTTAAATTAAGTGACATTAAAAAGACGTCGTTTTCTTTACGAAGTAGGATAGACATCTTTTTTCAGATGGAAGAACAAAGTATGAACGAAAAACCGTCATCCGCAAAGATTTTCCGCATCGGTGATTTTTTTGAAAAATAACAAGTACGGTAAACGTACAATTAACTTTTCGTGTTTGTTGAATTTTTCATATATGCGAAACGTAAATTAAATTATACACAAGATTTTCATACATTATTAAGTCTGCATAATTTAGTTAAAATACAACACGAAGTTAATTGCTTTAACAAAATTGAAGTAGTTAAGGAAACGAAACAATACTTTCAGTTGAAAAGCTAAATCTTGAGACAAAACCTTTCGGGGAAAATTGAAAATAGTAAATGAATGGAAATAAATCATGTCTGCATTTTATTTAGAGAGTAATATGGTTTCCAGCGTAATAGTTATTGAGTTTCGAACACTTACATACACCAACACTCGAGTGTTTCACTATAGGAAGGAACCAGCGATGAAACGAGGTTAGTTTTTCCCGAAAGAAGGAAAAGCCCGATACGGAAAAATCGAAATGTGCAAAAAGAATAAGCTGCTTATATCAAGTTTACTGCGATTAAAAGAACTCGTTAAAAAAAGTAATTTCTCTTTATATTTGGCGCCGAACGAGAAGTTTAAGCCCTTGATCCTATAAATGAGTCTGATCCTGTTAAATGAGATCTTCCTTCATTGCAATTGAATTTCAAAAACCACAGGGTGCGCAGATGCAGTCATCTTATGTGAGACTGGTTGGAAACATTGAAAACAAATTTGATGTGTTAATTAATTTTTTTTTTTGATGCAACAGTATGTCGCCTTTTTAAGCATCGGCGTGGGGGAGACATCATAATCATCATACTGTATAGTTATTCTCACCATGGATTCACACCAAGCCTCCAGATACATAGACGTGGAATCCCGTCTAAATCCATCCCATTAGGCAACTAGCTTTGTTTTTATACAAGGATATTCTTCAAAATGTTTTAGAGGCCATTTGGTTTCGCGCGAGAATTTTTCCGTAATTAATTAATGATGGAATGAAACAAGGAAAGAATTATGAAGCGCGAGAAAACGGGCGCGGGTAAACTGGGCCACTTTAATCCGGGGTCCGAGAAAACAGAGCACCCGAAGGAGCGAATCTTATTGAAAGGATAGATAATGTAAAGGAGGAAAAAATGGGTAATGAAATAAAGGGATGTTAGGCAAAACAATAGAGGGTAAAAGTCGTTTCATTGTTCCTCAAATTTCTGAATCGTGTTCAATCGTGAAAACGTTGGGCTATGGTTTCAAAAAAGATCAAGTGCGCTTAGCAATCTTATCTTATTGTGTATAAACTCAAGTATAAAGTAATGCGAATGAAGGATTCGTAGAAACTATTGTTCGTTAATGTTTTCATTAAGATGTAGCAGATGGTTTGTCTTTAGTCAGATTTTCGTCATGAAATTAAGGAACGAAAGAACAACAAGCCAGCAAATGATTTTCTTGTAAATAAGATGACATGGTAAATATGGCCAACTTTAAAGTTTTATACGGGCATTTAATTTTTCCCCAAAAACAGGATTTTAAGGCGTTCATTGTGAAAGCAGTATATTTACTAATTGCTACCAGCAAATTATGAGGCTGTAAGTCGACTTAAAGTCGTCCTAATCTTTTTGCGAAATAGAATTGCTACCCTGCGGCAGAAGATATATCAAACAAACTCAATATTGCATTTCACAATTATTTACTCCGGAACCTTGAAATATTTCCTTTAAACCGACTCAAACTTAACATTTTATAAAATCGCTCTGCGTTTGACAATCCCAATAGGCTTTTCCATAATTCAGAAAATTATACGCGGCCTTTGTTTACAATACCGTTGTGTAATTTGATTCAAATATGCAAACTTATCGTAAATATCTTATATAAACATCAATTTTCGTCTTGCAAGCTTGGCAGCTAAATTACGTTACTAAAATCTTGAAAACGATCCAGTCTGAAAGTTTACAGACGTTAATAGGAGTATACATCCAGGATTTCATAACAAATTATCCCCAATATCAGTTAAAAGCTCTCGTTTTCATTTTCATTTTATTAGGTTAGGAAAAAAACATTTCCGTTTCCCAACGGATTTGAATTCGAAAGCTATAAGAACCTCAAGTCAAACGTTAAAAGTTGCCTTTATATCTCGACTTTCAAGATATAAATCATATTTATTCGATATAATATTTCTATTCCATCGAGATTTAAAATCGTTCGGATTTCCCCGAAAATATTTGAAATCACGTCTCTTTGGATTTCCTGTCAGATAAAAAAGACACTCATTATCCAGTTTTCAAACTGTGCAAAAGTTAGCCCATTTCAATATTCAAGCTGTCATCGGTGTCAAAAAAAAGGCGTTTTCTATCAGTCATTTATTAACTTCATGAATAAAAAAATGCACGGAGGTTTGGAAAATAAATTTCCCTCATCCAGAAGTTTTTTTTTCCCATTAATAACTTCGAAAAAGTATATTTTAAAAAGCGGAAATTAATAATTATGCTTTTTAATTTACGATTCGGATTTAAAATTTTATACATAACTTTGAAAGGGAGCTAAACAAAAATTCGATTGTACTATAATTATTATCACACCTTTTCGAATTTGAATGAATTATACATGAATCACTAGCAATTTAACTGATGAATGTAAAATTTTGCAGGAAAAAAGCTAAAATAAAATTTTAAACAAATGATTTTTTTTTTTTGTTAAGCAATGGTTTTCATAATATAGCCAAGAATTCCATCCTTTGAAACATAATAAAAGCATTTCCGAAAAAAAAAGGCTTGACTTTTCTAATTTTATTTACACTATTGTAATCCTACTTTAAAGAGGCTTTGTTCTTTTAAGAGACTAAGAGATGCTAACTTTGCTCGACCAATATAAAAGCATTTTCGCTCCTTAAGAAGAATCATAAAATTTGAGAAAACGATTCAAAACAGAGAAAAGGCTAATTTCATATTGACTAAACCATAATTTTGCCCTGAGGAGAATTCAGACCAGAAACCGCCTTCCAGTCAACGATAAAAGCATTCCTTTTATAATGTTACGTCGTTCAATGTTCGGAGTGTCCGTCACGGAGGAAAAAAGCATGGGTTTGTACGCGAAAAAAATGGGATCTATAAAATTAATCTGTGAGTGGTTGAGGTTTCACTGTATCATATTTTTCTCCAATTCCTTTTTTAAAAATAGAGTATTCCTTTTTTCAAGTGAAGATGGGATAGTACAACTTGTTAAAAATAAAGCTTCAAAAGCACTTCTTTTTTTTTTTTGAAAAAAATAATCACTTATGAAAAAGGTTACCTGGAAATTCAAACTAAAAAAAGAGGTTGAAACTCTAGGAAAATCTGTATGCTATATACTCTAAAACAGGTCTCCTCTTTCCTCAATAATCCCTCTTTTCATATACGTTTCTGTGGAATTCAACATAAATCTTTTTTTAAGAGCCGAAATAGATTCGTTTAAAAATACGTGATTTGTTTGTAATTAAACGTTTCTGTGGTAAAAGGTAAAGTAAAAAAATAAATGAGAGGGAAGAGATAGAAAAAAAGTACGAACTTAAGCTTTCCCATTGTTAACTTTTATCACATCAGGCACGACAACTGATAATTTATATTTTAAAAGCTTTTTGTTCGATTTTCCACCGTGGTTTTTTACAAATCAAGAGATTTTTTTTCCTGCTTGGTTTAATCATTACCTCTTCCGCAAATAATATTCTTTGAATGCTACTAAACCCCAATAAATAAAAATGCTACAATTTAAAACGAAATTTAAACATTAAAAACTAGAAAATAAAGCGAATTAAAGTTAACAGCTTATTCTTGAGTAAGTTTGTAAATTAAGCTTGTGTAGAGCTATCGTGGACACTTAATTTTGTTATTCAGCAGGAGGATGAACAAACGAAAGGACTACAAAAATTTTTTATCAAATTTTTAATTCTTACAAGAATTATCGGTGATCGGTGTCGGTTGAGATAGTTTTCTCGATTTCCTCTCAAATATTGCCGATGCAACAATTTTGGCAGACTGTTTCGTTCAAATTCGATTTCAGATTCGGAATGATTTTTCAAATAAATAAAATTTCCGAAATTAAAGAGACTACACGTGGGAGTTCAAACGGGAAAATTTTCAAAGCAAACAAGAGGAGTCCAACGTAATAATTTGTTGGAAGCATTTACTGGAATTAAAAAAACTCAAAAACCGAGCAATTAGAATGATTATTTTTACTGCTTTACCTTCTCTAGAATTTTTTTTATTCGTATCAAACGTAGATTAAATTTAATCGAGTGTGAAATTAAACAGCTTCAAATTTTCAAACGATATCGTATATGCGTACCGGATCATTAGATAATATCCGGAAAAAAGATCGCTCGGATGAATTTTAAATTCGTCCTTCGTGTTATTATGGCTTTGTGATCTCCGATATTGCTACAATCGAACTCCGAATTCACGCCGACCTGATCTAAAACGGTAATTAGAGAATAAGAATTTATTCGAGGGGAAAAATTTAACAAAATCGTATTATTCTGTCAAAGCAGGATTGTTTGAGGTACACGATTCATTACACTAAAAAAAAACACAGGAGGAAGTCAACTAAACCGGAAAAGTTAGAACAAAAAAGAGCTTTCGATCGTAAAAAGAGCTGTTAAGGAAAATTGGTTGAACAAGCATCAAGTATTCGGCCGCGAGCAATTCAAAAATTTCGAAAAAATCCCTCCTTTCACATTTTTTTAAAAGACAGGGGATTACTTTTGATACATCACAGGGATGGTCCACGATATGTTATATGTTAGATGTTATAAATAACTCAAAGCCTCTGGGGAGCTTTCAAGTTCACACTTGTTCCTGCTGAAAACAACGAATGAATTGTTGAATCTTGAGAAAGTCCAAAGTTCAAATCAGAATCATAGGAGCAAACATATTCTATTTGCAAAACCCGCCCAGTAATCAGGAAGAGAAAACGAAATTTATCACAAAAAATCCAATAAAAGAATCTTACAAGGAAATATTCCAAGAGACAAATGTTGAATGTAATGATGAAGTAAGAAACATTTCAAAAAATTCTCTTGGTTTTTTAAACGGGGAAATTAAAAGATAACAAAAGTGAAGATGTAAAAGAGAAAAACAGGCAGAAAGTTGAAGAAATCAGCAAAATAATGGTAATGACCGAGGGGTAACTCACTTTGTTAAAAAGTGTACACCGAAATTCACGATAATTCAAAGTGATCCACAAGTAATTTACATGTAATTCAAATAAATCACAGTAATCACATAATTCTGAGGTAATTCATTGTAATTCACAGTAATTCAACTTAAAAAGTTCAATAAAGTAATTCGAAAGTGATTCAAGTAAACTGTACACCGAAATTCAAGAGTGAGTTACCCCTTGGTAATGGGTAAAAAAACACAAAGGAGGAGGATTGACTTTATGAATGCTTTTACAAAGATTATACAGTATAATATTTTATATATAAAATATTCGGTAATTAAAGGTAGAGAAAACCATTAACTGATAACTAGATTAAAATTCACGAGGAAAAAAAAAAGATTTGCTGAAGAGATTCAAATGCACAGTTACTTAAAATAACTATAGCCTATAACTCGTTAAAATTCGAGAAATGATTATAAAAAAAGAAGAAAAAATGTCGACATTAATAATAATAAAAAAATAAATAGAAACGAATAGAAAAATTGAAATTTTCGTCAATTTGGCAACAAAAACCCATACGTATAAAACCTTTTGTATGCTATTTAAACGTCCAAGAGCTACACTAACCGAGATTTTAGTTTAAAATTCTCCCTACAGCACTGAGAACAAAGTGATCACTAACATTGATAACGACTTGTTAAGCCTGTCGAGGAAAAGCCGAAACTTTTGAATTTAGTAAACCTAGGGGACATCATGTCCCAAGCAACTTAAGATACCAAGACGTGAACTGTAAAGGAGGCCATCTGGAATTCTGCGAATAGCCATTTTAATCCTAATGTAGTGACAAGTCAATCTGAAATAAAGTTTTCTAACTTGAGAACTTAAGGTCAAGGCTAATAGCACTCAATTCTCAGTCGGGGATCAAACGCAATCTTAAATTAAATTGACACCACAAGCTTCCCCGTAATAACTCTTAAGAGAATACACTAAAAGCGAGAGAGCAAAACCAAGATTAGACAAATTAGAATGCGAGCTTGTGACACAAGCTCGCATTCTTAAAACAGGAGATGCTTAGGCTAAATACTTGTTCTTTCTACCATTGCGCCACTACTGAGGGTTACAAAGTATGGCCTTTCCCTTTTGCTTCAAATATCTTTTCTTATAGTTCCCCTTTTTCTCGTATCTTTTCCTCCTACATTCTTTAAATTTAGGAATTTTCAAACCCTGTTTTCGAATTTCAAGTTTTCTCAAAATCTTTATCTCCGAAAAGGCGACTTTGGTGCTTTCTCGTTGATGACACTAAAGCAAAAAAATCAGATGCCGGTAATATCGAATCTATCAATGAATCTATAATAATCCCAAAACAATCGCTAAGGCCTACACGTTTCAACTAATCGCTAATTTCTTTCCTTTTGTAGCAGAGTTCTTTTTCGAGCTCATCCAATTATTTGGACTATTTGTAGCATTCTCGATAAAGTTATTCGGCTGTTTTCCCTTTTCACAAATTTTCCTGTTTGATTCTTAGAAATCCGAACAAATAATAAATTATTATTGTTAACCTTCTATTTTTTCCGAAATAATAATCTGCAGAACTTAATACTCAGCCTCTAGCCATCTTTCGAAGATTTCAATTTTCAACTTTAAAAATAATAATATGGACAAAAATTAGCTGATCCTTGTTGGAAAAAAGAAAAATATTTTGACAAAATACATTAGATTACAACTTGAAGAAAACTATTAACTTTGCGGAAGAAGATGACGATATCCTTTGAACTATTTAACTTGCTTGATTTATAAAGGGAAAATAAATGTGCGAACTTTTCCAGAACTCGGATACATTCAACTGATTACCAAAGCAGAGGTTAAAAACTTATTCAAAAAACTTTTTATAAACTTTAGATCGTTTAAAGCTCGTCGAAAATTTTTCTCCGTCATTGGACAGAAAATACGAACCAGTTTTTCTTTTCTCAAGAAAAAATCTCTTTTCAAAAAAATATTTCACTTAAAACTGATGTTCGGAATCGAAAAAAATCGGAAATGATAGTATTGAAAAAGGTTTACTTGGGACGTCAATTGGAAAATCCGTTGCCACTGACACTTTCATTTTTATTTTAATCGAACATCCTGTTACTTCAATTTCACCGGAACGTTACTTTCTATAAGCATTTATTTCTGTTCGTCCTTACATTAAAAGCCTCAGGCCATGTGAAAGGAAAGCTTTTTCACATAAAAAAGGGGTGATGTTATATTTACTCGATGTTCACTTTTTTCTGAATAGTACTTTTTAACTTTTCCTTGTTAATTTTCAGAACGCCTGTCAGAAATTTCTAGAAAGTGATGAAAATTTAAATTAATTAAGCTTTGAATTTCTTTTTAATAAAACTCACCATTCGGGATACTTTATATTTTTAATTATATCAATAACGTTCCTGGCTATCCTTTATTAGATTCTAATCTTAGTTTTTCAGTCAAAAATGAAAAGAGTTTGATAAAGGTTGATTTCCCTCCTTTGGAAGCCTGTTAAAAACTTGATTGCTAAGGTAAAATTTTGATGCAGAAAAGATCGAGTTTTCTAAACTCTTCCGACTCGAAGTAGCTAAACCCTTTGCAAGAGATTTTTAGCTTTGCAAATAAGTTTCTCTTCGTTAAATATGAAACATCTACAACATTAAAATATTGTACTGCAAAGTGGTTGCGTTTGTAAGGTGATAAACATGATAGTGTTAGCGTTAACCTAAAATTTAAAGTTTTACTCTAAAATAAAACGAACAAGAGTTCGTTAGCAAAACGCTTATAACTACATTTATTCCTTTTCACATCAACATCAACAACAATCCTAGCAACGTAATCCAAACGTAAAAGCATCGAACACCGCCACAACTTTAACCTAAGAGGGAGTTAAGCGGTTTTATACAGCTTAAGATTGATCAAAGCTTTAAATTTATGAATTTTGGTGTTTTTAGTTAGAGCGTCTCACTTATGGTGAGTATACTGTCGTTTCGAACGACCTCAGTAGGCAAGTGTTAAAATTAAATCTTACTTAAGACTGACAGCTTTTTAACTTAGTTGATAGAACTCATCCTTAACCATAACGCTTCGGTTGCCGACCGAATCCTTTCACTCAAATGAGTGAAAGGATTCGGTCAGCATTTCAGAGGCGAAACTCATTTTGCGGATATTGACAGGCTAGGAAAGAAAAATTCTTAAGGGTCACTGGTGTAAGCAGCATTAACCAGACAATTTTAAAACGACTCCAATGATTATCAGTACTAAAATGCGAAAAAGTAAGCAGCATACTTAGATTCTTACGAAATTTTCACAGTAAGAAAACCAAAAAAGAAGATCACTATGCCTTAATGATTTTAAGTTCAAATTACCACAAGGTAAATCTTTGCATTTAGAAAGCCGATAACCTCCTTCGTGTTGCAAAACAATGGCTTCTGCATGATCAACAGGTCCGAGAGGAAGAGGACCGTATGACAAAGATCAGCCGGATATTACATTAGTACTGCCCCTAGAAAACAGTGGACATTTGTTTAATTCGACCAAATATAACTCAATCGTTTTAACAACTTTATATAACATAGCTTCATTTTGGAAAAAAAAGAAATGTTTATTCACGTTTTCGAAAAAAAAAAAAACCGCTTTTACTTCCTGGAAGTTAAAATGCCTAACCTGTATTTGAAAAGAAAACAACCAATGGGAAATCGTTAATGAAAAAACATGATATTTATCCAATTTCATCCACCGAAAGTGGTCGGAAAATAAAATAAAAATAACTAAGTTCATTAAGCTTTAATTATTATTCTGCTACAATTCAGTTCTACTTCCAGGAACCATTAACCCCAGTAACGTAACGTAATCAGGAAAATGACCGGTCGATCACATTTTCTAAATTCATCAAAAAGGAAACCGACCACAATTACAACAACACGCTGATGTCATTGAAACTCGTTAACTTTGTTTTTACGGAAAGTTCTGATGATGAGTATATTTTTTTTTCCAAGACATTAAAAAGTCAAATATGATGATATGGAGGAAAAAATTAGCAAATGTAATCGGGTTAAACGCCAACTACGACGAACACAAATGCCAACGCTTCAGGTCAATAAACGGTCTCAAAGTAAAGAACTTCCATGATTAAAAAACAACGAGCGATAAAATCTTTGCTCTGAAACTGTAAATAATTCAGTTGTTGTGATTTTCATATACAGGTCAAACACAAAAATTCAAAAAAAAAAAAAAAATAATACTTAAAAACTCGAATACGCAGCGAGATGAGCACAATTATAGAACGCATGACTTGTGTTCTAGTGTTTTTGTTTTTGAATGACGTTATGTGAGAGGAAGATCATTCAGAAGCTCAGTACCTCATTAATTTGATACCGGAAAACACAAACAATCTTCTAAGAAAAAAGGAAAAATTGCCCACCATACAGAAATATCACTCGTACATTAAAGAATCGCTAAAAAGATAGATTGTGCCATTCCGGAAACTGGGAAAGACACAAAAGAAAACTTCACTAATGAGAAATTTAATTGGTCACGATGTTTTCCTTCCGAACTCAAAAAGGAAAGCTTCAAGCTATTTAAATTACAATGGTTATGCTTTGTAAGCATAAATGGAAGATGTGAAGTATCGAATTTTCAATCAGATTGAAAATTTGATTTCGGGTAAAATTGATATAAATAAAAGAACAGATGAACGTGAAAAGAGAAATGAACTAGGAGCTACCTTTATTCAAGGCAAGGGTAGACCTGTTTACTAGCCAGCTTATAAAATTAATTCTGTACCTACATTAAGAAAGGAATCGCTGGGATTTGTCGCACATTTTAAGTACACATTCTTAAAATAACAAAATCTTTTTTTAATTCGGTATTTCTCTTTTCCCATAAAGTGTGAAATTCTTATTCGTTCTACGAACGTCTGAGTCAAGACCTTCTCCTAATAGGATCTTCTTCCTAGAATTCGGCTGATATTGGCTATCATAATGTCGATTCGCACCTTAGAGGCCCCTGAACGGTAGGAGGAATTCTCCTCGCCATTATGGTCTCGCAGATTCTGGAGCCGTGAGAACTTCCTTTGACCGGATCTGCCCATACCTTTAATTTTTTCCTCCCAACACTACAACTGAAAGGCGCTTTTTTTGTGGCGGTTAGTCCTAATACTCCAGCCTTCGACGATTGCTCTCAATCCAGTGCTGACGTCAGAGTGAGTCTGACTCGCAACAGGAGATGGGTCACGTGAAATCAAAATACTTTACACAAAATCGGATTTCAAATTATGTTTTTACATTTTTAGCAAAACTGACCAATACACTATTAAGAAAATCCGGATCAGTCGTCAGCCTACCACAAACTACAGCTACTGTGCAAATCGTTCTGCAAACATCGTCTCCCCACTACTAAAAAAAATTTTTTGGTTTAATCGATTCCAAACTGATAAAATCTGTGATTGCCTCATCTGCGGACACACTCAAGGATCGACAACTATTCCCAACATCATTTTCCAAAATTTCTAAGATTTAAAATATTATCTTTCGTTGAAATATTCAAAATTCTGTTTTCTTTATAGCGCTAAAACCAAAAATCAATAAACAAGCTTCTAAGCTCGAGCTTGAAAAATAATGCATAAAATTAAGATTAAAATCAAGTAAGTCTTGATCCAAAAAAACTTCATTTAAATCCTTCTAGCCTAACGCACTCCTCTTAAAGGATTTTCCTGACGTCAGTACATCCTTTCACGTCTTTTTCCGTCCTGTCATTTTGTAATAACAGACCGGGTAAAATATAAATCCCTTCATTCATTCTTCATACTTCATAAGAAACTCGCAACTTGGAAAATTGATCAAGATTTAACAAAACTCGGTTTCATTATGGAAAGTAACTCAAAACAGCATGGGTACAGATAAAGACAAACGCTTACTCAAAACAATGAAAATACTAATTTGTCAATGGCATCATCACGTCATTTCCATATGTCCCGAACGAAACCCGACATCAGTCTCTCCTATCCCCATTTCAGTATTCAGCAACTTCGCAAAAATATAGGAAAAAAACCGCATTGCGAAATGAAATACACACTATGGATTCGCTAATTTCTTTTTAACCTCTGAAGAATTATTACCCTTGGATGTCTTTGTCAAATCCCGGCTATCACAAAACCCATTCGATGCGGCTTGTTGCGACAAAGGAATTCCGATCGTGTGAGCTTTATAAGCGAACATGAAACATGATAACTCGAGCCTTCAGGATTTATACTTAAACTATTAGCCATCAAGCGTAAGCTCATTGGTATTTTGGTATGAATCTGAATTCCAATTACATTCTTTCGGTTTAAATTCTACTTTAAAAAAAACCCCCCATGACAGCCCATTTGCAAAATCGGAGGTTTCGTAAATATGAAATCAGGAAGATGATTAATCAAACTTTCATCTAAAATCCTTTCTCGTAATTCTTTATGAATTACTAAATACATTTTTCTTTTTCATTCTAACAAAACTAAAGAGGTAATTTCAGCGAAAAAACTTCAACTTGATTAAAAAAAATTCTCCTTTCAAGCAAAAAATATTTTTTAAAATAAAAAATAATTTGCGATATTGCTTTTAACGAATTAGGTGAATCCATCAGATTTCTTTTTGATGAACATGAATTAATTACGATGAAGTATTTTTTTTACTTTAGGCTTTTGTATACTGTATATTTTAGTAAATGGACACCACTATCCAATTTCTACGATGTACGATTTCGTTAGAAAAGCTTGGATAAAATTGTTGTGCTGTTTATTCGGGATTTAATAACGAAAAACTCATTAACTAAAAAGCGATTATTAGTTCCCCAACTGATACTTTATTCATGATTAAACCATGATATACTGTAGAATTGAATTCTAGCAGCAAATTTATTTTTAGACCCGTTGAAGTTGATACCATTTACCGCACTCAAGGCGTTATCGGATTCATGCTTTAAGCTGGATTTATTCTAACGCAATTAAATTAACAAAAGGAAGAATTGCTCTCTTTTTTACTTGTTTCTGAGTTCAGCGATTTTTAAGTGCTCCACAATAAAATCAAAACTCTACGAATTTTTACTTTCGAGCTCCCTAGAGTGAGGAAATTTTGCGGTCGTGTCAAAAATGAAATTTGGCCAAACTGCTTATTTTGCGAGAAATAACCGTAAAAATGGTTTTTGGGCTGATGTCCGTCAGTTCGTCTGTTCGTGCACTTTCGTTTTTGCCTGTGTTTTCGAAAACGAAAGAGTCAGCGCTACAAAAATTGGCAATCGCCTTCCTCGGGCAAGGGGACAACTGTTATTCCAAAGACAAGACCATCCGGTCAAATTTGTGGCTTTGGCGGGGCCAAATAGACATTTCGAGAATTTTTCCGAAAACGGCTGTAACCATCTTTTTTATTTTTTGTACAGGGACACCTGACCTTATAAGGAACAACTTTTCTCTTTAACCTTTCTTCGTAAAAAATCGCCATCACCAGAAAATCCGGGAAAACCGAAAATTTTGAAGTTTTATCGACGCTGCCAACATGGGACTCGACTTTGTCTAAAAAATGGTCAGAGATTTCAAATTTTCAGTCCTTTTTGTGATTTGAAGGCCACTCTTCCAAGTTTACGGCTTTGGCAGGGCCAAAAAAGGCAAAACAATGAATTTTCACAGATTTTCTCAAAACGGTTTTTCTAATTTTTTGTGTGAAGATACTTGACTTTATTAGGAACAACTTTTCCTTTGGTATTTTTCCGTTAAAAATCGCCCTCTCCTGAAAATCCGGAATCAAACCGAAAATTTGAAAGTTTACAGAAAGAGCTGATATGGGATTCGATTTCAACTAATTAATGGTCGGGAATTTTATATTTTCGGTCCATTTTCTGATTTCAACCCAACCTCCGACCAGTGAAGTTCTTAAAGAATGGAATACCACTTCCTACTGCATAAGTTAAACATGGGTTTTAAGGTGGTATAAGAACATCACTGCCTCCGACCCCCTTATTTTGTTTCTATTGAAGTCCCCAATGATGCCTTAACTGAACGAAGCTACGTTCCGACAGAGCGAGAAAGTGAGTAGTCCTCCCCGGACTGCTGTTCCCCTAGTTTAAATTCAGAAAAAGGAAGGATTCTACACATTCAGTGTATCAGACAGTTGACCAAGAAGCGTTTGCCCTCCCTCACGCAAGATAGTTAAGGCAGGAGTCTTGCCCACTTTAAAGTTGCTCTTATCGTTTAAGATTCCCTTAAAACAACACCTCTAAAATATACTAATTACCACGCTGACCTTCCCCTCGCTCTTTGATAAGCATTTTAAAAAAGGCAAATACACAGCAGAAGAAAAAATTTCTCTTTACCATCGCTTCGCTGTCATTTGATAAAAAATAATGAAAAATAAATTACGTCAATAACATTATTAAACTGAAAAGCTACAAAATCCATCCTCCAAGACAGAAATGATCCTTCAGGCATTTCCTTTTGGGAATATATTTTGTCCTTGATGACGTTATAAAAATTACTTCAGCAGATTTTCGAATTTTCATTTCGAAAAGATTTTTTCTCTCAAGATATCAAAATGAAATCTCTATCGAAGGATTAAACTTCATCATTTAAGTTCAGAACTTTTATTTTCTGCTGCCTTTTGCAAAATCTTTCAGCTAACATGCTATTTTAATCGAAAAGAAAATGTATTCTATGCATAAGAAAAAACTTGCAGGGATGAGATGAAAATCTGTACCTCAGAGCTAGAACGTCGAATTTGAAAATCTCAAAATGGCGATTTTTCGTGTTTACCTTAAGAAAATCGACCATCTTGTTGTTTTCAAATTCGACGTTCTAGCTCTGAGGTACAGAAATGGTCTTACATCGGTCATAAGATCAAGAGTTTAAAGAGGGAAAAAAAAACCTAATTATTTACCTCATAATCCTAAGAGCATCTAATCTCTCTTGAAATCCGTCTTAATTTAAATGATTGTCGACAAACTGCGGTACAGTTAATTTCTGGACTAATCTTTTACTTAAGCTGAGGTAAGAGGAGCTTATATTAAGATATTTATTTTAATCCGCAGCGCACTAGCGAATTCCGGAAACTTCTTTTTAATACGTCTTGAGAACCTCGATGCAAAAATTTTCAGGGATGTTTGAGAGTGAGATTCTGCATTTTTTTGGTCCTAACTATTAAATCTGCAAACACAGATTGAAATTTTAAAAAATACTCGCATCGTGAACTTGAATATAGTAGTCCATTTAAACATTGGCCACTACCTGAACTAATTGACCTCTGTTCAAACTTTATGCACTTGATTCTTTAAAATCCACCTAAGTGAAAAGTGTCGTCAACTGGAATCAGTATTTTGAACTCTCAACCAATTCTCCAAACGGTTTTTTTTTTAATACGGTCAACTGGAACGACTTGAAATAATTAGATATGAGTTAACGGAAGTTATCAAAAATCCTTTTTTAAGGAAAACCCCTTCAAAGAATTATCAATGCAATTTTTAATAAAACTACAATTTTAGGGATTCATCGACAACCAACAAACGTTTTCAAAATTTATTATTTCACTTTACCCATTTTCCGATACAAAATCTTTTATAACTTTTCTATCGCAAGAAAAAAAAATTGCCTCCCAATCAAATATGAAGATCTTCCAATAACATATTTCATCGGAAACTAAAACGGAAAAGGGCACAGAAAAAGGTAGGAATAACTGAAATTCTTGTTTAGAAAAGAAAAACACAAGATTGTTATAAAAAGAAATATTGACACATGAATATCTGGGAGAAAAAATGAATAAAAAAAATCCAGAAGCAATAAAATGGAAAATATTGAAGATGAAAGTTTTGAAAGCTTGATCGATCATAGGACAGCCGACAAGATTGATTAATTTAATAAGCTATTTATTACACTTAACGCATTTTTAATAAAAAAAAAAAAAGCAAGGCCAGACTAAAACGATATTTAGCGAATACAAAAACGTGTACACTCAGTTTCTAATTTTAAAAACAGCCTCACAGAAGTGCAAAATTTACTTTCAAACTCAAAAGGATTTAATCCCTTAAAAACCTTTCCGATACCTCATAAAAGATTCCACGTTAAAGCCATAAAGGATGCAGCAACAGATTAATTAAAAAAAAGATAATTAGCATTTTAAAGGAAAAAATTTAAGCAATAATAAAATGTTTCTCTCTTTGTTTTTTGGTAATGAACATTTTACAAAGAAGCGGTCATAACAGCCGGCAATCTGACCTTAAAAATATAACCAGCTTGGAATCGATAAACAAGATAAGCAGTATATCTTCAAGATCGCGTCAGATTATAATTCAACAACGTCATTAAATTTTTTTAGGATTTTTCTAAAACCTAAATTAAAATAATAAAAAAAAACTTACAGGAAGGAGTTCTTCCAGTAATCTAACATCTAGGTTCATCCTTTTTCCATCATTTTTCTGAGGTTTTTAAAGCAACTTTGTCATCACCACTAAACCACTTTAACCAACACAATGATTATCTAAAACAACCATTTTGACTTTTAAAACGTAAAATAATATTCAAAAACCACTCACATTTTACTAAAACTTTGAGAATGCGGCAAAATTACGCGTAACGAAAACGCGTAATATGAGTCGATGGAAAAATCTCCTTCCGCGTGTGAGAGCCGATAGTACTGAACTGAATCCTGAATGAAAACACGCGAAGAGACGGAGCAATAATTCGCAAGCGCTTCTATCCCGCCTATTCTTACTTGCTGGGTAATCTAATTCAAGGTCATCAATTTCTGATTTTTTGTTTGTTTTTAATTTACTTATTAAATTAAAACTTTAAAATATACCATCAATATAATGAACCATTTTTTATTCAATATTCTTGATAGGAGCTCGGTTTTATTGTTTCGTCTCCTTGGTGACTGGAAGTTATTCTGTCTACGATTTCGAGTGTTTCTGGATAGCATTGGAATGCAGCCACGAGAAGTCTGCTATTCCAAAAATAAATTTTCTATAGATTGTTTTAAATTATTAAAGCCTTCGATAAGTAAACTAGTAGTTAAAAAACGAATTTAAATAAGATCTAATGGGCGTGGGACCTTAAATGAAGAAATAACACGATGACAAAAGGTAGACGGCTGCACCCCTTCCCCAATAGCAAAACTGTACCTTCCAGTGCCCTGGTGCAAGAGCCAAACTGCGCTTTTTCCCCTCCCCCTTTTTTTAATCGCAGTTGTAACATTCAAAAATATACTACTGACTCAACTTTATGAAATTAACCCTTTCCTTACTTTTCATATACCGCGTTTCTGAAAACTTGGCATTTAGCATTTAATTAAAAAAATTCACCAAATAAGTAATAGAACCGTTCAACGCGACCGCTTTAAAAACAACAACAAAAAAAAAGGAACCTTTTAAATAATAAAAAGGGGAGAGGTCGAAAAATGAAAAAGTGCAAAATAATTTTCAGGTAGTTCAGGTAAAAAGAATTTGAGTGAAATATAGAAGGCGTGTTTTTCCCAACTGAAAGGTCGACGGACAAAAGAAATTTTTGAAAGTTATAAATATGCGAAGAAAAGTTAGTCCAATCCGCCTGGGGCATATTCATTCGAAACACATTAACCTCTTTTTAGTAAAGAGTTTCCAGACTGAACTCCCAAATAGATTCAACAGATTTTAAAAATAAAAAATAGGTCTAACATAACAATATAGATTTTTTTAGCAAAAGGCTGGCCAACAAAGAAATATTCCTTCTCCAATTTCAGTTTGCTGTAATACCTCCAGCGACAAATATTTAGATCTGCGTCCTACTGACATTGCACCACCGGTAATGCTAATTATTACACTCACACTGCTTCTTTCCGAAAGCAGCAGTGTGAGCGTGACGAATTCGTGTCTGAAGGATTTGCAAAAGGACTCACACTTCAGAACTAATAAAGTGAACCGGAACTAATCAAGAAACGTAATTTTAAAAAAATGTACTTTTAAAAAAACAATTAAAAAAATATGCGGATAAAAAAATTAATCAAAAAGTTTATGTAAGAAGATTTTCATTGTTCTTGCATTTGTTTTGCTTCGACGATGAATAAAGTTTTTAAACTATAAGCGAATGTTACGATGTAAATACCGTAAACAGGAGGGACTTTGTCTTACCATAATTTAAAAAGCTTTAAGCACTCAAACTCCCGCACTCCCTCAACACTTTAATAGAGATAGTAGGGTTTACCCGTGGTAACTTCTAATTATCAATATTTGCCTAATAAGCAACTGTCTTTTAACAAATTTTCAAAGAGGTTTCATCCTTAATTTTTACTTTCAAGGTAAATGTTTTACATAAACTAGAAAATTTATTTCGTCATTACATCTGAGAGAATAAAATTTATACCTCTGAATTATTAGTCCAACAGTCTAAATAACCTCGGTATCCCGGTATTCGGAATCCCTTTTTCGTTCGGCAGCCTCTAAAGTTAGGATCGCCATGATGATCGCCAATCTCCGACGAGGAGCGGGCATTTAAAGAAGAAGAAGAAGAAGCACTCAAAAGCAAAATTCACCGAAAAAACAGTGGCACAAAGTCACAACGCGTGGCACGAAGTTCCCTTTGTCTACGTAAGTAGAAATTAATTTTTAAATTAAGCTCTTCACTGAGAATCAACGATTTCTCTCGAAATAATTGTGCAATGCATAGTATACGCTAAATCTACTATTATAACACCGAACTCAGAAGCCAGGTGTAGAAGCGCTCTATTAGACAAGTTATCACTTGCTGTTAGGTCAGAAACTAACTAGAGAAACAAAATGTAAAACGGCAACGCAGGAATCGTTTCTAAAATCTCGAATTATGTTCACACGACGCAGATATTAGACAGAGATGAAATTCAGTCGGAAAATATCCGAACCGCCATAAGCGTTCGACCGTTAGCCCTTTGAATCTGAGTCGGATACGTTGAAGCCATAAAGCCGCAACAATTCCTCAAACAGAATTTTTAAAAAATTTTATTTTTAACTTGAATGAAATTGATAAAAATTCTATTGAACACAACCAACAATTATTAATAGAAAATTTTCTCACAGTGCAATCCGGTACAATCTCTAAATAGGAAACACCTTCAAGTACTAGCTCCGCTACTAACTCTATCAACATGGCCAAAGAACTCCAGAGGTCGCCAAACGAAATAAAAACATCGGATCCTTGCGGTAACAGTATCGCAGATTCTTGAGTTATAAGGCTTTCTTTTGATCTTGTCTTTGTCTACTTACGATCTTCCCTTTTATCAGCAGTAGCTGGAGGCGATATTCCCCTATGCAGAGAAACTACTGGCCAAAACATTAAACTTTTCCACGCTTGATTCAAAGAACCTCCATTTTCCTACCCACACGTTTCAAGACTTATGGCTTGTCCGATCGTTTATTCGTTTTACATTTACAGCATCATGGGACCGATATTAAAACTAAGACATAACAACGACTGAGCAATAGATTCCTCTTGGAAATAAAAGCACCTCTCTTATCCTGAAATGAAGTAAGTACATCCTACACACCATACGGTTACGTTCTTTTGCTAAAGTTGATATTTTTAGATCAAACGGCATTGATGCTTTTTGTGAAAATCGTCTCTGCCTAAACCCGGCGTGGGCAATTCAAACAAAAGTATATGTCGAAGAATATTGACATGCCTATTTCCGATTCAGATCTCATAACTAAAACATACTTCTTTTATTTCCCCCTTAGTAACGATTCTAGGAGTTTCGTAAATAATAAAACGCAGTCAAATCAAAGATTAGATAAATCAAGCCCATGACATAAATACTTAATTAGCAGGAGAAACCTATGCGAATGCTTTCTCCAGTGAGGGTTTCGCTTTTACTTCATTATCTTCGTCGATTTTTCTTTCAATCAATTCTCAGAAAAATAAAAAATAAAACTTTTTCTGCATTTACCTACACTCAAAAATTTTCAAGAGTTTTTTTCTTTATTAATTTCTATTTCTGATTATTCCAAGAACTTTTATTTTTGTTAACATTCAACTTCGTTGAAGGACTCGAGGTATTTTGCTCGACAAAAATACGGTTTTTTATGGTATGAATGGATCGCTACTTTATGTATTAGTGTATCCATGACTAATATATAATTCCGAGAAAAGCTTAGCGAGAAATTCTATATGAATGTAATATGTGAAAAGCTTACAAGTAAAGAGAATCTAAAAGGAATTTCGACCAAATCACGATTTCAGATTTTGAATCTTTTTTCACGCTCATTCCCCTATACTTTCGCTTAAAATTTCATGGAAATAAAAACTGGGAATTCATAATGAAGATCAGGCAAAAACACTGCATTGTTTAACAGAAAACGATTTAAAGTATGAAAAAGAATTTTTTATAATGAATTGTGTTACATAATCAAGTTTTACAGGGCTCCCAGTATTATTAGCAGGCTACCTTGACAATCTGCTGTTAATATTGACATTGACTTTAACCGCTACAAAAACGGTTCTATTCGGCTAGCTAATCTTTTTTGCAGAGAATGAATAAAAAATCCTCAAGTGTAATTTTTCATATTGGTAATAAATCAAAAAATTTTAGAGAGAAGAACTTAAGAAAATAAAAAAGGGGAAAAGGAAAAAAAATACGTTTTTGAAAACTAGGAATTGTTGGTGGGGATCACTAAGGCAACTGTTAAAATGAGAAAGCGGAATAAAAGTCGACATTAGATGCTTACACTAAGAAACTTTACTGGGAACTGACTCTCTAAAAGTCGAAGCTTTAGTGGTTTTTATTTTATTTCTTTGGTCAACATTTTATTTAACTTTAAACTCTAAGATTACTTTCTGCTTCTAAATTTTATTTAGTGAGGTTGGCCTTGACATCTACTTTTGTTTGCTTGGGCAGCAGGTGTAATAATTGTAATCGTTTGTATGGTGTTTAAAAGAAAATAAGTGAGATTTCCCTGCATTTGCAAGGAATGCGGCTACCGAGATGTCAGTCAATAAATAGACTGAACCGACCAGAGAGATTTATCAAATTAATTTTTTGCATAAGTTTGTAAAACGCATCTCCAGACTACGGTGTGGACTAGAAAAAGATCCTATCCCATAGTTTCGTAAAAATTTCTCACTCGCGCATCAACTACCACCTACACATATTGCTTACTCGGTTGGAATTTACAAAGCAAAACCACCATACGCCCATTTAATTTCGACCACCTCACCATTCTATCGCTTTTGATATACACTAATGATGAAATTTCAACGAAAACGAAAAAGGTAATATCTGCCCATCAGTATTAAAATTCAACCACAAATCGGATGAAGAACGGAAACCTTAACGGAGAACCTTTCCTAAAAGCCATTCGGTTTTTCCTTCCTCAAACGAAAACGGGTTCTGTAATACTTTAACAATGAATTATAATTCCTATTTGTGGTTAATTCATAAGGTGCTTTATTTTATAAATTTTGACAATTTTAGCACACAAGAATTCATTGTTAATCGTTTGTATATAGATTACTTGGAAATCGACTTGCGTGTGATATAAGTCCGTCAATTTGACATAACTTTTAATGCGGGAAACTATAACGAAACGACTAATGCAAATCCTTTAATTCCTCAAAGCAATGCTGAGAGTTTCAAGAGTCATATGAACCTGGATGAGACGCAAGCCACTGAAGATTCCCTGAAAGATATCATGTGACATTTTAACAATGGAATAAGCCACTGATCTCACTCAACTACATTTCCTCAAGCCGACGCGTGTATCACCATTCAAACACGATCAAAGATACATATTAAAGTGTCTTCAGTTGCAAAAGCTTCAAAGACATTCAGGCATTCAAACTCGAGCATGGGCTCACTCAAAGGCATTGAAAACCAGGGACAGTTAAAAGGGTTGTCCTTTACAAGAGAATAAATCAAGCTTAACCCTTTTACTACCATTTTTTTGAATGAAGTGTGGGTCACTCCAGCCAAATTTTATATTTTCACCTTTAGCCCTCTATAGTAAAGCTTAGTGCCGGAAAAAAAAATTGAATATCTAAAACTCCTAAATCTCTTCAATTAGGCAACCATCAATACACCGTAAATCGGTTTTTTTGCTCTAAAATGTCTTTTTTCTTAAATAAAATTTTTCTAAGGGGTTTGAAGAATTATTGGGGTCTCTATTTTCGAATCTGATGTCAAATTTCAATAATTCAAAATGGCCGATCCAATATGGCCGACAATTCGGACTAAAAACATCGAGTTGTGACCTAAAAAAAATTAGGAAATCTTGTTTTCGTGGTAGAATATTCAAAAGTAAGTAAGTTCTACGTTGTCAAGGTTGTAGATTTTAAATCAGACATTAATTTTTATGTGGGGGGCCAATAAGTCACTAAGCAGGGCCCCCCAATTTTTAGAATTTATAAAATCCTTCATAGTATTCTTTTATTAGGTTTTCGAGGTCGTAGAATTCAAATCTCGCAATAATTTTCATGTGGGGGGCAGCTGGAAGCCACTAAACTGGATCCCCAATTTTTTAAATCAAATATATTGCATTTCTAAATAAATAAGATTCATAAAAAACCATATTCAATTCAAAAATATAACCCAAAAATTGGAAAAAAGCCGATAGAAATTTTTTATAAGCGCTTCATAAGCTAAACATAGGTGAGACAATTTCAATAGAGCAATCTTTTGGTACCTAAACATGCCAACCTTTTGTGTTACAATGGAGTTATTGAGTTATGATACTTTGAAAAAATGTATTACACCGATTCCTTTAAAAAATTTTACCTGCCATAAGTTGAATATAGGATAAATATACCATGTGTTTTTTCATTGCCAACGCTCTTTTTTACACACTATTTTGCTTCTGGATGGTAACCAGGGCTTGATAGCAACGGGTATTGACATAAAAAAACTGATGAAGTCACAATAATGAACAAATTTAGACATTACAGTGGTACTCTTGAAAAAGGCCTTCCGCCATCTTGAATTTACATTTTTTTGAAATTCTGACTTAATATTCGAAATCTAGACCCAAAAATACCCCTGAACTGAAATTTTAATGCAAATCGGATAGAAAATAAAACGGGAATCAATTTTTTTATTAAGGGTTCGTATACGAACCCTCGGTAGGGAACGCACTTTTTTCGAAGGGTTCGTATACGAACCCTCGGTAGGCAAAGGGTTAACAAAAATTGAAACCTCATCCTTTACCCTATTTGAGAGTAGCAAGGCTTGGTGCAAAGTAAAGAATTCTAAAATTCTACAAAGTAATTTCGGTTTCTCATCATTTCCTCCAATCGAGATTTTAATTGTAACAAACTTCCGGTTACTACAGTATTAATTATTCGAGCATTAGAAAAGTTTAAATTTATCGAATAATTTTATTTTGAATTACGCCCCAAAGTCCCAATAAATATCCCAAAAACTCTAACACGCCTAAAGCATGGATTGGATCGACTTATTGTACCTGTCTGCATATGAATTGCCGATATTTTTGCAAGATCATTCTAATTGCATTTTAACTCTCAAAAGTTGCGGAAAAATACCGCAGGTTCAATATGGTCCCCTAGTTTTTTTCAAATATTTTTAATACCAATGCAATTTGTGAACTTTCATGTAATGCTGATGGTATAATTGTAATTTGGAAAGTAATTTTTAAAAATCTCAAGAAAAGTCATGCATCTTCAAAAGCGTTTATCAACTTATTATGAATCTGAATCCAAACTCAAAAAAAAACTTCGGAAACAAGATTGAAAAAAAAATTTTGTAGGATTTAAACATTTGGGCCATCTTGGATTGTAACTTTTTTGTAAATTCCAACTGCTTCTAAGAAATATTAAGTTTAGCAATTTTCACGAAGATCAGATAAAAACTGGAATGAGCACTAATGCTTCATAGAAAAGAAAGAGTTGAAAAAAAAGTCAAATCTTTCGATAATACTCTTAGGACTACTAATGGTCACAGAGAAAGGAAAACTATCTCAGGGAAGGAAGTTTGTGAAACGGCAACACTTTCCTAAATGATACTTTTGAAAATCTTACTGCTATTGTAATAGAGACTTTTCTCAAATATCCTGAAGGGAAATTTATTACAAACTGCATTTTTAGTTTTTCAGAATCAATTTATCTCATATCCAGTCGAAATGCATGTAAGAAAGATGAAAGATGAATTATTTCGCTTTTCATTTGTAGAAAAAAACAAAAAGCACTTTAATTTTTGTTCTATTATCAAGAATCCATTAAAATTTATAATCTGATATATTTTGTTTTGTAAACAGAAGCATTAGAAAGAAAAAAAAATCCTAATTGAGGAAAAAAGGAAATTTTTTATAATGCGCTATCAGTGAAACAATTTTTTTTTAGGAATTCAATGGCTAAACAATTACCTAAATTCTGTACTGATTCTAACTTCGATTACTGTCTAAATTGTTTTCTTATAGTTTCGTGTAGTCCATAAGATAATTAGGGTCACTTAGTCAAGCTATGGCACATAAAACTGTTTTAAACTTAAAGTGAACCGAAGCAAATTAACAATTAGAGCCATTCTAGTCAACAACGAACCTAGCTTAAGACATTAAAGTGTTAAAAAAAACTTGTTAAAATTACTGAAACTTGGTTCTAAGACAGTCTAAGTTTGCATGTACACGCAACTGAACTGAAGCTTGATCAACGCAAGCCGAAATCAATAACATGTTTGAGATAAGTAAATAATAATCTACAAGAGGCTTAAGAAGATAGACCATAGTAAGTTATTAGTGATTACAGCCTCAGGTATATCGATTAAAATGATTAAAGGTTCAAGCTAACAAGTAAATGTCACAAGTCATCCCAAGAAATGACACTGTAAATTAACTACAGTAATTAAAAGCTCAAACGAATACAGTTCTAGAAATCAGAGCTTTGAACTGATTCAGCTCAAATTAAGAATATCATTTTTAGAATTTCTTTTTTAAAAGCAGTAAATTTATCAAGATTGATAAGACACTTTTATAAATAATTCTAGGAAAAATAATTTTATTATATAATGGGATTTTTTTACTTTTTCAGTCTCAGCCGTTTTTTGAATTGAAGACCCCCAAAATCTCGGCACGGGAAAAAGAAGTATCATTAAAGCAGTGCTATTTTTATTTCATCTTGTATTACAAATTTTCTTACAAATTCTTATTTGTAATACCAAGTTGTGTATCATGGTGGTGGGAAGTTTAAAGAGGATATCACGTGTTCGCTGGAGCATGGCTAAAGGAACTAGAGGTGAATCAAGAAATCCTTTGTAAATCTTCAAGATTTCTCAAAGAGGATTACGCGGGATGAAATTCTAAGCAGTTAAAGAAAATAATCATTTCTAAATGATTCAAATGATCCACTGCTCGGCCGTGTTTTTAAGCATATAAATGAGAGTTTCTATTTTAGGAAAAATCAATTGCAAGTTTTCTTTCTTTGTCATCCTATTTAAATGCTAATTTTTCGTAGGAGTTAAGCGCTTATCGGAAAAAGAGAGAGCTGAGAGCATTTAAAGGCTTTATAACAAAAAAAACGTACATCTGATTTACGTAAAAAACCCTACAAACAAACGGTCTTTCGCTATAAAGGCCTTCATTGACAGAGATGCAGTGATTAAATAAAGGACCTCGCATCGAATATAAATGAAAACCGGTATTGATATTGGCAACCATCCCATTTTGTTTTGAATCAGAAATAATATTTATTATTTTTTTTGTGGCCAGTCATTCCTGTTCGTTGAAATTGAAAGATCGAAAGTAAATGAAGTTGGGGCTATATATCGAGCTTTCTAGACTTTTAAATTATTCGGTGTGTCGATGCAGATAGAACTCATGAAGCCCTATACAAACTAAGGTCACGCGGTTTCGATTTTGTGTCGTTATTCAAAATATTAATCAGCGGATTCAAAATGGTTGCTATGAGGTTTTGTCACTTAAATTAAACATGGGCGGTTGACACAAAATGCAGGACAAGTAAACCTGGCTTTTTAAATTTTGCTACAAGTGCCTCCTGAAGTGTCTTCATTAGACACAAAAACAAAAAGTAACCAGTAAGAAATCGAGTAAAAAGTAAAAATAATCCGAAAATTTTACTTAAATATTCAACTAAGAAAATAAAAAGCTCAGATCCCCAATTATCAGACGAAAGGCTCATCCAAAGGCACCCTTTGAAACAACATCCACCTAACAACAGACCAATGTTTGCAGCTTCTACTACAATATAAAATTTACTTCATCTAATCTTAGTATTACAAGGTTTAAGTCAACTCAAACCACTATTTTGGTTAAATAACCAAATCCTGATAATCTCCGTTTGAAAAATAATATTTCAGCATCATACAAAAACTGTTCATTATTAGGCAAGTTATAGTCATGCTCATCAATTTCATAACCTTTTTACACCTTCAAGAAGATAATTTTCTACACTAAAAACATCATATTCAAACTGATAATCCTTGACTATAACGATAAAAATATGCATCTTACCTTGTAGGAGCTATCTTATTTCGAAGCAAAATTAAGTTTCTATAAGGATGACTACACCAAATCTTCTTCAAAAATTCTTCTCTTTTATTAATTGCTCCTGCTATGTCATCTCTGTCATTTGATAGTACCTGAAATTATAAAAATTAAATTATAACTTGGTTGATAATTATTCATATGTTGCTAAAGCTTTGTTGAGAAACTAATTAGCTCACAACAAATTCAAATCTTAAGAACATTCAAGTGATTGTATATTGAACAGCTAATCCATTTCTGTTTGCTAGTATTTGTATTTTTTCGTGTCATTTTTCTTCGTGCATCAACTAAAACTAACCTCCAAAGTGACTGTTGTAAAACTACCTTTTTACACGGAAAAAATGAAACATAATGACCGATATTGATTTCTCTATTATAACCGAAAATTATTTGCTTTATTAATATAAAAATTTCGGGTAATTACCACCGGATGTTACATTTTCGATGAAACTCCTGTAATTTACCACAAACCCACGCTAAAGATCCCAGCTGGGCACCGCCCACCGGCGCGGACAAAACTAAAACAATAATGAAACATGGCGGTTGTCTCTCACGTCATCATCTATTCCATCTATTCATGACGAAAAGATTCTTATTTTTATTTTAATTCAAGCAAGAAAGCTTTTTCAAAAGCAGATTAAGAATTTAGGTTACTTGAGGTACTCCAACAGCATCTCTAGGAAAAAAAATGTAACCCTTCTTTTTAAAAAATTTAGAAATTGAGTGTACTACACATTTTTTGTGTTTTTTCCCTCATCAAGCATCAAAAATGGAAACCATGCCGAACTTTCAATACCACTTGTCTTTTAAGTGTTAGCAGTTGAAAATTCTAAACCATGATATTTGATATAATTAAGCAGAAAAGAAATTTCCCTCTAATATTTGCCAAAACATGTCAAAAACCAGTTTGTTTCCACAAAACTAAGAACATGCAGAAAACTATAATAATTTCTGGCTTTAAATTGATTCATGATGCTATCGAAAGCCAAGTCACAGATGTTATGGCTGATATATTGTATTTATAAGTTGATTATGAAATCTTAAATAAAATACTTACTGCAAAGATTATCCATGTAGGATGCTGATGATTTTATGATACTTTTCTTCCCTGTTGCTAATTATAACTTTTTTGATACACAGTCTTTATGACGTATGGAATTGATCACAGCTTAATTGCTTTTCCCAATTGTGCTCTTTCCTCAGCAAAATGCAAGTAAGACCAATAAACGTAAAAGTTCCTTTTTCTATCAATAAAGTATATGAAAAATCATTAGAAAATAAGAAAGTCAGTAAATAAGAGAATTATCCCACTATATAACACTAACCTTGAATCATAGAATTTTTTTTTAATGGCTACGAGAAGGATCCAAATAAATAAAATGTGATGATGATTTTGAAGTTGTACCCCCATTTTGCAAGAATAAATAATTCCTTCATGTTACGTCTTCATTTCAATCCTTTTTGTTGAAAGCTACTTTTGAAGCCACACAATAATGTTTACCAGATATGAAATGTAAACAATTAAAGCCATAGTGCCATGACTTTCTCACAATTGCTTTGCACAGTTCCTCCTCTAAAAATATTTTATGAAAACACAGTATCATGGTGTTATGTTACTGATATCCGAAGTTTTTTTTTTTTTTAATATTTATATATGACTATTGACCATCTGCTTTCACCTTTTGCCAACATTTTCCAAAGTTTTCAATCGTAATCCATATCATGTACCTTTTTCTTTGCTAAATCATAGTTTTCCTTGTCATTTCAGACAGATTACTTTGTATTATCTCTTTATCTATTGTAAAGATTCGAGCTAGATGTTGACAATTTTTTTGTCAGCTCTCTGGACTCAAACCAGGGTCTCACGGATTCTGAGTCACCCGATTCTGTCACGGTCAGTCACGGTTTTCGGAGTCACGGATTCTGAGTCACACTGAATCACGCCACCCCGCCCACCCCCGATATCCGAAGATCAAGTTCACATCAGAAATGCACATCATATTCCATTCCCATTCTGTCTCATTTTTATGATGAGGTTATGCTAGTCCAGTAGTCAGCGTGGCAATGGACCTTTTTTTTCTTCTTTTTCAGAACCATTACATTTTCTTAATGTATAATTCAGGCTCCTGATTCCAAATCCGACTTTTCAGTTTTTCCTACTTCACATTCTTACACACTTTCAGTTTTAAAGCTGTTCGACGATCCCCCGCCGATAACGATGACTCTGATCGCAGCAATGGTTGAACGTAGCACAGAGTCGCAAGTCGCAGCACAGACATTCTTCATTTAGATTGCGATTTTTGTTAATAATCAGATTTATAAAATTAATCCGATTCAAATATTTTCCGATTTTGTACGTACATGAAAATGAGGGATTGTGAACACTAACTAACATGGCGGCGCACGGGTGCAAAGCTGCCAGCATGACAAAACTGAAATCGTCATCTTGCGAAATGTGATCAATGTGACGTAACACTACGGCGGCAAATACAAAAAAAAGTTCAATCAAAAGCTTTTTTCAATTTTTCTTTCATAAATAAATTACAGCGCTACTGTTCTACAATATAAACAGACTTATATACTTACTTCCTTAGCTAACATGGAGCTAAAGGCATTATATGAACATTACAAAGATTTAAAAAAAAAAGGGGAATATTGCGGACCGTCAGGCAAATTTAAATTACTTTCCTTCGCTGAAAATTTCGTTTTAATAATATAATTACATACTTCATCTTTACAATGATATTTTACACAAATAAAAGTTTATTTGATTTAATTCTATTGAAGCCATTTTTGCAACATCTGCTGTCTTGTTCCTAGTGACCTTACGTAACAAATAAAAGAGTAATTTTAAAAAAATTCCAAAACAAAATATAACTAATGGAACGATTCTTCATAATCTATGAAATTATCGTAAAATAATTCACGGCAATTAAAAAGCAAAGTTTAACGGCAAAAAAAAATACCACGGAGAAAAGCGAAACGGAATTCTCTGCAAAATTTTCTATCCAACACCCTTTCATGTTAAGGAAAATCTAAAAAATTCCAAACAATCCGTCCTAGAAAAAAGCTTTATCATATCCATTAATGTCACCCTTTCAACATCTTTCTTCAAGACTTTGCAATCGGAGATGAATCTAAATTCCTTGTCAGTGTTTGGGTTCTCTTCAAGAATGGGAACAAATTCCTCGATAATTTTCAAGAGGATCCTTTTCCTCGGAAGATCTTTCTTTCGAGGAAAAGGGCTTAGCTTGAATGTTAATGAAGCATATCTTTAATCATCTAGTTAATTCACAACACTATGTACATATTAAAGACCGCTACATCTACTTTTAAACTCGGAATAAATTGTCTACCCAAGCGGAGAGGTGTCACATAACTTTCACAAAATCGATGAACGCAATTTCGTTATGTGAAGAAAGCGATCAGTTTCTCCTGGGCTTTCTCGCCACCTTGAATTAGTCAAAGGCACACATTAATTAAGAGAATCTTTCCAAATCAGCTATATCATTATTTTTCGCTACATCAGTCATTTCCGCCTAGCACCATCTGGAAACAACTTGAGACTAAGAGGCCGTTTCCGGTTGAAAAAAAATTATAAGGAGATTGATTTAAATGCTCCGATCAAAGGGACGTGTTGATAGTTATACGACACGATTACGTTATAGCTGAAAAATATTCGAAGGAAAAATATGAAAAAAATTAACATTAGCTTTATAATTAAACAATTATTTTGTATTCAAACAAGATACGCGTAAATAGTTATTAGACTTGGGAAAAAGTTAATTCACCAGATCCCAACAGCTGAGTTTTTTATCTTCCTAATTGAGCAGCGTATGAATACTGTAAGCAGTCTTTTGCGGAAACCGTAATTAATTAACAATCTGAAATTTTAAAAAAAAGGAAAAAATTAATAAAGTAAAACCGTGAATACAAACAGAGATTTTCCCCCGGTTATCATTAGTTATCATCATTTCTTGGAAACCGTGAGGCCAAAATCCTTAAATTAGGGTAAGCTTGAATTTTCGAATTTAATTCTGTAGTATTAAAATGGAACAATTAAACGATACTTCTTCGTGTATTTATTCGAGCTTGTGATTTCGAAATTAAAAATTGAATGAAATGAATAAAAAATCGTCGTATAGATTTTGTTGATTGTTTACATTGATTCATTTAGTTAGAATTAATTCGGCCTTGTTGCATATTTAATGAAAAGTTAGCCATAAGAATCACGAATAGTTAAAGTTTCGATGAAGTTGTTATAAGAGGATAAAAAATAATAAAGAAAATATCATTTTTGCCGTTTTCAAGAAGATAAACAGAATACTTTGTAAATTATTAAAAGAAGGCTACGTGGATAATTTCATTTTAGTGAACACTGATTTCAGACTGACATTACTGGAGATACTTCAAAGGATATTACTACATGCAACCAACTAGAATAACATTCATATTTAAATGAAACCGTAATTCCGGTTGGTGGATGTTGATCTAAAGCTAATTTTAGGGGAATGGTTGTAGGAACACTAGCATTATTTCACAAAATTTTTATGCCAAGAGTCCCGTAAATATAGGTAGGTAGGCAAGGGAATATCTAGCGAATAAATTTTTTGACGAGTTAAATTTCCTTTATTATGGGTTTTTCGTTCTGCTATCAAATCGAACCGAAGCATAAGGTTAAATTTAACTGAATAATACGGTACAACGATGTTACCAGCATCTAAAGCTGCTTGAGCCAAACGAAAATAAAAAGGAGACTCATTGAGTCACAAGTTTTACACGTATAGATAATTAGACAGAACCTTCAAACCATCCATGTAGACTTTTTCCAAAAAGGGGTATTTGTCTTTTCGACTTTAATCAAGAAGTTGGCAGACGACAGAATTTACCAGAAGAAATTTTGATTTGACTAATTCAGTTGTATTCTTAGGCCGGTACCGTGGTACTGGTAACCGGCTTACAATCTTAAAGGGGTGCCAAAAACGAACAAATGTAATTTGTTTCAGACTAGGTTTACAGTTTACATGAAAAATTCAAGATATTCAACAAAGGAACGTTTTTCTATACACATATACCCTTTTCCCACTAAACTATCATTTCTACTCCTTTTTGTTGACGTAGTTCCCGCGGTTACCACCAGCAGCGCCCCAATCGCCCCCTAAATAAGCAACGTCATTTTCCCGTCTCCGCTACCCTCAGTCATATTTGAACTTCCGAAGCGTTCACAACGTTTAAAAATGTAATAATTAAGTAAGTTGTTTTATTTTATAATTTCTTAACTTTGTTTAGTGAGTGCGCCATATTTGCATGAGTTGTTAGTCACGATAAAAATAAAAATCTGAGTGAAATTATAAAATTCGTAACTTACTGTAACTATTGAATGAAAACCAAATCGAACGATTCATAGTTATCTCAGCATGAAATTAATTCATTACTGTAACTAAAAAATTTTTTACCAATAATTTCTCCCTTTCAATTTTTTTGGAGTTACTTATGTTTTGCTTGCTCCGTTGAAGTGGGGAAGGGTTACCATAATATTAGGCGCGAAAAACTTTTATGTTTACACCCAAACTTTCCATATTAGTGCGTCCGACTGTACTTTTTCCGACCATTAAAGAAAATCAAATAAATGTTTTTGAAAAAGAATTCATCATATTTATTAGACTTGCAGCCATTACAGAAAGTTATGAGATATTTCATGAACATATTTTCTAAGTTTTTAATTTCCTATTTTTCATATTAATCCTGATTTCGATATTCATCAAAATCAATTTTTAAAGCTCTCGGGGCGCAGTGTCTAAGCTCGTTATACAATTCTCTGACGTCGATATTGGAACGTGAAGCCGTTCAGTATCATAAATCTTCTTAGGTCCTCTCAAAATATCTATAAATTACGGGTTGACAAACTTGATCATTATAAACTACTTCCAATGATATTTTCAATTTTTCACATAAAATCAACGAGCATGAAAATTGCCCGAATCGACGTCACGTTAAATGAAAATTTGTTCATCCTTCTATAAAAATATGAAAAAAGCATTTTATACGAATGCAATAAACTGAAATGCGGTCTGGGATTTCAATGGCACTCAAATTTCACGAGATATATGAGAATTTTCCGCATTTACACCGGAGTTCTTGTCAATCATCACGAAAACCATATTTGAGGATGATATCTTTTTTCCCCCAATTTCCATTTTGAAATTATTTTTTAAATTCGTTACCGCTAGACATATCCATAACCACATAAAAAAATAAATACATGTAAACCTTCACCGCAAGACATGAATATAAAGACCTACAAAACAAAACAAAAGAGAAAAATTGTTCAGCTTTATATAACATTTTCCGCTTCTTTCCGTTCGGCTTTAAGAGATCAAAGAAAGAGATATAATTTGTTTTCGGCCAACCGGAATTATTTGTTTTGAATTTACAAACGGGAAAAAAAAATTATATTTGCTTTGACAAACATAAAACATAGAATAGCTTATTCAACTTCTTCCGGTTTATAAGATACTCACTATCAGTAATAACTTCGAAACGTTCTTTTAGCGTGCAAAATTCCTTAGCCAACCTCACCTAAAATGTATAAATAAGTTTTAAACTTTTTTCTTTCATCGATTTTCCGTGACTGACCGAGTTGATTAAACAATAATCCGAGCGATAACCCCAAATATAAAACTTATAGCTTTGTAAGACCGAGACAGGAATTCTACTTTAGAGGGATTAAATAACTGGGACGTTAAAACCTTTTTATGATCAATGACGCGGGTTTAATATTTAGCTCTTATCAGCGTCGGAACTTTCATGTATCTGAAAATGCCCCAAATTTTTAATTCGAGAAGTTAAAAAATATCTTCTTCCTTTTTAAACCTTTCGACCTGGAATCTTAAAAGTTAAGCTTAAAATTTTTTTCCGACTAATGAAGTTCCCTTTTCTAAAAATGATAAGCAGGAAGTTTTAGAAAGAATCCAGATAAAACTAAAAGTGTTTAGTGTAATTTTCTATTAAGAGAGCTGGAAATTGAGCAGTGAAAAAAGCTGAGCTTTTGAGCTAAGCTTCATTTCTTAAGCTAGTTAAAAACCCAAGCCTGCCATAGGCATAAGAAGTGATCAGGCTAAGGCTATCAAGCCGTTTGGAGTATTTCGCATAAAATGAGGCTAAAACCGCTGGCGTGGCTGAAGGCTCAAACAAGGTATTGATTAAACTTAAGAGGCCCGAACCATGGTTGATATCAAAATTTCTTAGGACGAGTTCGAGTTCTAAGAAAGAGTCAAGACTTGGTCTACACTATCTGCACTAAGTTCGTACAGGTCAAAGTTCGTAAGTTTGTAGGTCGAATAGAGTTTGGGGCTAAGTCTGGCCAAATCATCATTTCTTTGTTCTATTCACAGAGTATTTCCCCATGTCAGAAATAGTTTTTAAGCACCCATACACATTTTTTTTTGCTTTGGCCAATGACTATCCCGCTTTCTTCGAACTAGTTATGTCAAAGCCTTAAAGCTTATGATGCTCAGCAATTTAAATGCTCTGTATTATCAGAATCCAAAAAAATGTTTTGCAACAGGCAACTTTGGCTACCGTTGTTAGCACTCAACCGTTTCGTGCTTCTAACGCCGCTGCCTTAAACTTTGAAATTTTGAACAAAGCCAAGAGGAGGTTTTTTGATATTATCTGATTTTAATTTCCGTCAAATGCAAACTCATTATCATAAAGAAAGACGTCTTATGTCTCTATTAACCCAAATTATTTCAACGATAATAAGAGCATTTAACAATTACAAGATTTCAGCCTAAAGGTGAGAGAAGACTACAAAATGTCCTCAGCATGTTAAATTTAAGCAAAATGAAAAGATTGCCGGTAGGAATTTTAATTAAAACTTTGTACTTTAAAATAACTTATTTTTCGATAATAATTAAAGAGGAATATTACCTTAAACGTAAGACTTGTCCCGACGTAAGGGTATATCGCCCCACCCCACATGTATTTGTAGCAGCCGAAATGTCGAATCCTATATATGCCTGGTCGGGCGTCGTCCGGCACTGTATATTCTACCTCTGTCTCGCTTGTGCCTAAGATTCCTGATTTTCGAATCCAGCGAACTCTGTAATTAAATATAATAGCATTAAATAAAAAAACAGCTTTGTACAATAAAATAAAGAACTTTTTACTCAGGACAATCACATAACAGCTTTAGCAGAACCATGATACGGCTCAACGCGGATGTGGGCGGATAAAGGGGGAAAACGTTAAAAGCAGCACTGAAAAAATATGTTTTGTATCAAAACACTTTAAATGGTTAATTATATAAATGTAAAAGTAAAAAAGAATTTTGTAAGTACTTCACATTTAAAAATTCTTGAAATCTTCGAGAAGCTTGAAAGCTTTGAAAAAGTCCCTCGTTTTATCCAAGGATAATTGTAAAACTTGTAGCTGCCGTAAGGTTAACAACTGATTTGTACCAAAATGAAACATTGAACTCTCTTTTGGTTTAGAAAACCTACTCATTTTTTAATGTCATAAAAGTAAACTTACAGTCATGTTTAAATGAGATCTTTTGTTTTTTTTATTTATGAAAGCCCAACAAACCTCATCGACTTCCTTCAGAATTAATTCCATGATAAACGTGAAGAATTCACATTTAACACTTTTTCTACTTGGCCATGGTTCATAAGTCATATCAATAAAAGTTTTCCTTCGTATGAGGAGATCAAATTGCATGTGTTACGAACTTTAGCCTGTGTAAGGCTGTGAATTACAACTAAAATATTTATTTCATTTTTTTCCAAAAAAAACTCAAATTCAATGTTAAAGAGGATTATCCGCTTATGTTTGAGCCGACCCTTAGCTGTCACTTTTAATTTTGCTCAGCCGTTCAGCAAATAAATGTCATATTTCTGCAATAAGTATCAACTCAAAAAGATACAAATTTCCAAAGCTTGAAATCAAGTACATTACTCAAAGAAGCTTTTCTAAATCAATGGTCTATAAATAAATTAAAATAAATTAAAATAGTCACACATGTTATCCAGCAAACTTTGATAATATTACTATTCAGTCGGTTTCGTTCTTTGTTCATCCACTTTATATTAGTTTTCATTCGTGCTTTTCACTATTGTTCATATTCCTAATGTCAGTGCTTAACTCCCAAAATATCATAAGCAGAGCTTTGATCCCTAGCATGACACCATTCTCATATACTACTTCTCTATTTGAATCTTTTGATTTATTTCGCCGTACATATGTAGCTGGATTCTATTTATGCTACATTGCTCCTGATCATAATTCTTCATAAGGACTAACCTTTTAGCGACAGTGATTAATGGTGAACCGAAAGAAAGGGCCTATATTTTCTCCGTTGGTTTTTTTTATATACTGCAGATATACAGTTCCATTGCCCTGGCAGACTCTGATTTCATTATACATTAAAAGTGGGCTATAAATGTCCTTACTGCTGATCCCATTCTCACCTTCAGGGCGTCCAATGGAAAACTCATTATTATAAGAGCGCGGTGCTTGAAATTTTAAAATTTAAAAAAATGAGACAAGAGATTCTAATCCCCTTGCTCATCTTTAAAACCCTTAAGATGCACACACCCTTGATTTCCTAAAAGGAGGTACCATAAAATGGGGTGACTTTGACCGAAAATCCAGAATTTTGGTTTCGCCCCTCTGGAGCCGTTTCTAAAACATTATTCGAATTTCCAAGCCTGCCATTATTTATTTAAGGGTTGAAGGGATGCTAATCATGCAAAATAATTTTGAAATCAAGAATTTTACAATGCCAAAATTTGATTTGATTTTAACGATGTTATTTGCTATGTCCATATAAAAAACAAAGCGGTCAATGTCAGCTCGCATGGGGTGAGATTGACCAGAAGTTGTTTTTATTTTTTTTTGGACTATTAAAATTGAGCTAAAAATTTGAAATCATTAGCATTAGTAAATCTTATAGAGACACACCTTATGGCATAAAATTTATTTAGAAATTTTAGCTTAAGGCTGCGGCTTTAGTCAAAGTCCAAAATCGGTCAATGTCACCCCATTTTCCGGTAACGATAACTAATATAATAAACAGTTACACCGTGCTAGTCGTTTTCTAAAATTTCAAGAAGTAAACAAATGAATACTGATGAGAACATCACGATTAACACATAAAAGAGGTTTTTCATTGTTCTATTTAACTTACTTTGTTTCCCAGTCAGCGTCCGTCGCCACTACCGTCCATACGTCTGATCCTTCTTGTCCCTCTTCTCTTTCTACCGTGCAAAAAGTTTCATCGTGTTTCAAGCAATTCCTCGGATTTCCGGAAATCTGAAATGAATTAATTATTTTAAGGAAATGAAATCTTTGCATCTTCCAGAATTATTAAAATGATAGTCGACTTACAAATCTGGCAATGACTCTTTCTCCAGGGTAAGCCACGCTTTTAGGATTGATAGTCGGTTCTCCATAATTAGTAGCATTGAAAGGCTTATTGTCATATATGACCGGAGGGATGAAACTAATAACGTCGTTAAATAGTTCCGGAGGTTCGGGACCTCTGCCCAAGTTTACATTCTGAAAAAAAGATTAAAATCTGCAGGGCTATTTTAATTCAGTTAAATTGAGAGCTTGGCGTGAATAGCAAACTCTACGAATTTCATGATAAATAAATTCGGAAAAAAACAAATTAAGTAAAAGACTATTAGGTTTATGCGATTACGAGACTAATGAATGAAACCCCATTAGTCAATGGATATTTCCAGTGATAAGCTTAATAAGTCCATATATTAATTAATTCATTCATTAATTCATTCATTGCTAATTTACACCTTTTATGAAAAAAAAATCTTCGGCACACGATAATAGTATAAATAAGAGGTGAAACTACAGGAAAAATTTCTAAGCCTGTAACCTTAAAATCAATACACTTCGACGTGTAAATTGAGGACATCAACTATTCAACCACTAAGCTGGTGTTAGCGTAATGGATCCTTTGAAGTATAGTATAGGGGAGAAAACAGAACTAAACCCGCGGAGAAAAAAAAATGTTAACGACAAACCAGATAATCAAGGGTCACAGCTTTCAGTTTTTGTGAATTTCGCCAGGGACAAGAAAAAGAAGAGCTTATTATTAATGCAATCGTTGTATAGTGTTCACTCGAAAACATTTTACACGATTTGAAAATTCCTGGCTATAGGGTATGATCGTATTCTATTATATTTAGCTCCCAGTTCGGGCTGCATTGTGAAAGTGAACGCTTTCTTCCTTAAAATATTATTGCTAATGATTCTTTAACAATGAAATGGCACATATAAGGTGGCTGATACAGATGATGATAGCCAAATCAAATGCTTCATTTTCACATCAATGCACGTTATTTCTTTGGACACTTAGCGTTTACCCTGTTAGATCATCAGAAAAAAAGATTTTGATTAATTAGTAAATTATTTACACAGACTATCGTAATTAAATTGATTATTCAGCTAATTAAATCCTGCACATAGGTTTTAATTTTTATTAATCTGGCGATTAATTCATGTGAAACTACTGAACCGTTCAATGATACGATTTCTAATATTTACAACAAAAGGAAAAATATTCAGATTAAAAAGCGCAAATTTAACAAGAAAATGTCATAAAATAATTTAAACCATCACATTTTACAGTTTGTACAAATTATAATCAACATTTGGAAGAAAACGGAATCTGAAGAGAATTGATTTAATTTTAAATGAGTACCTTGTTAAAATACGGAATTAAATCTAGCCTGGGTTTGACAGAAAAGCAAAGAAAGATTATCTTAGCGCGAATGTTATATAATGTATCGTAACACTTACAAGTAAAATTTAGCGAGCTTTTTAAGCAACGTGATTTTTGGAAGCAATTACACATCGGATTCCCGTTTCCATACAATCCTTGTTTTAATACTTGAAAATCTCCATTCGTTTTCAAATTTCTCATTCAAAATAAAAAAGCTAGAATAATGTCGATTTAAATATTTCACCGCATCATTTTACGAAAAATATTGCAGCTTCAAATATTTTAACTAGGCGATATCTTTTATTACTTTTTAAACATTGCTCAACTGAACCGGGACTAGAAAAAGAGATCACGACAGTTTATTCCTGTTTATTTATCACAAGCTAAACAAGAATAATGACATGTGCGAATTTCTGGAAAAATCAACGTTCAAACTTACTTAATTTTTTAAAAAGCATTTAAATACGAGAGGGAGGGGCGGAACTGTTTAATTGAAGCAATGAGCTTCAAAAAAGACAACCGTATTTTATCTAGCTTACTACCTATAGTTAATTCGTCGTAAAAGCCTAGTTACCCCCTGAGGTCAAAGTTTCTAGGTCGATTCTACTACGCTCTTCTGATGACTAATTGAAAATTCTAAAACATCTTTGTCTTTAAACAAGATCACTTTATAAATAAAATTTTTCTTTCTTTGACAATCTTCAATAACATGCCTTCAAACGAGCCTTTTTCCTTATCGGTTAGTTTAATTCCATTCATTGCTATTATTGCTTTTCAACCAGCTTTTCCTTAACGCAATTTGACGCTTTTATTAAATTTTAAACTTCAATTTTACGAGCTTTTAATAAAATATCAACTAACCCGGTGAAAAGAAATACTTTTAAAAAACGAAATACAGCGGAAAGATGATATTATTATTATTATTATAACTAATGAAAATCACGCAATGTGGGAGGTTTGCCTATTAAATCCCCTAAACGAGACTTACTGCATCCATGAAATCAAATTCTATCATTATAAAATGAAATCATCAGGATAATGTTATCGATTAATTCTTAATTAAACCGGAGAACAGAAAAATCATTCGCCCATTTAAATGTCACGGGACAAATTAATGGATGATATCGATGAGGAAAATTTTCAGCAGAGTCAGTCTAATTGTCATAATTACCTTCATCAGAGCATTCGCAAGTTTCCTGTATTGGTTTAAAAAAATTAAAAGAGTGTGAGGACCATATATAGTAGAAGCACCTTCGTATCTCTGAACCTGAAAAAGAAATTTGTTTTAGAAAACTGTATTTTTAGTAACAACATTCTCTTTTCTTTTTCAAGGATATCATTAATCCCTTCTTTCACTCACTATAACAATTTTTATTTATTTCAAAACATTTTTTTATTTCAAAGGATTTTCGTCGAGCCGTCTCTGCCTACACAATATCCGATTTCTTTTCATTAATTTTTTACCTGATATTCTTCGTAAGTAGTGATATAATCGCTGTAGGTATTGCAAAGACCTGCTACGATTGGCATTGGATTTGCGATCCCACCTTTCCCCAATTCGTCCACTAATAAATTTCTCAGCCTCCTACCAGCCATCGTCGTAAATTCTCCAGGGACAGCAGCTATGGCCACGTTTCCTATAAGGGCTAACTGCGTCGATACGATTCTAGGTTGCCATTCAAACGGAGCTTTCATCTGTAACACAGAGGTATTATTGTCAAATTCATTATTTCCTACACAAAGGAACGATGACTAATGCTTAAATTTCTCGTAGTAAGGAAAGTGTACAGTATGACGCAGCTACCTCACCGCTAAAAATTCTGATAGTAAAAATACAATATTAATTTGAACTAGGTACTGTAACAAAAAAAAAGCCATAAAAAATTCCATATAGTTTCTACAAATTGGATTACTTTTTCAAATCGAAAAATTCAGCGTTCTACGTAGTCGAGATCGACTCCTCAGATCAAAACGCATCTCTCAGTATATATTTTGTCTACATTTTGGCCCGTAGTAAGTTTAAAATTTCATAAATCAATATCTAAACATCGATTTGAAATCATTAAAAAAGGGGCCTTCTTTTTCGTGAAAGCGAAACTGAAATTAGCAAATATCTTGAGAATGCGGCCGAATTTTTCAAATCTGTAAATTCCAACGGATTCCTCGACTCAAAATACATCTGTTAAGATCTAGTTTGGACCTCGACATCGGGGAAAACATTGTTTTTCTGTAAAATTAGATTTTCAACTGAGTTGGTTTCTCAAATTGGATTTTTTGGTCATAACTTTTTCAAATCGAAAAACTGAGCGTTCTACGTAGTCTAGATCGACTCCTCAGATCAAAACGCATCTCTCAGTATATATTTTGTCTATATTTTGGCCCGTAGTAAGTTTAAAATTTCATAAATCAATATCAAAACATCGATTTGAAAACATTAAAAAAGGGGCCTTCTTTTTCGTGAAAGCGAAACTGAAATTAGCAAATATCTTGAGAATGCGGCCGAATTTTTCAAATCTGTAAATTCCAACGGATTCCTCGACTCAAAATACGTCTGTTAAGATCTAGTTTGGACCTCGACATCGGGGAAAACATTGTTTTTCTGTAAAATTAGATTTTCAACTGAGTTGGTTTCTCAAATTGGATTTTTTGGTCATAACTTTTTCAAATCGAAAAACTGAGCGTTCTACGTAGTCTAGATCGACTCCTCAGATCAAAACGCATCTCTCAGTATATATTTTGTCTACATTTTGGCCCGTAGTAAGTTTAAAATTTCATAAATCAATATCTAAACATCGATTTGAAATCTTTAAAAAAGGGGCCTTCTTTTTCGTGAAAGCGAAACTGAAATTAGCAAATATCTTGAGAATGCGGCCGAATTTTTCAAATCTGTAAATTCCAACGGATTCCTCGACTCAAAATACGTCTGTTAAGATCTAGTTTGGACCTCGACATCGGGGAAAACATTGTTTTTCTGTAAAATTAGATTTTCAACTGAGTTGGTTTCTCAAATTGGATTTTTTGGTCATAACTTTTTCAAATCGAAAAACCGAGCGTTCTACGTAGTCTAGATCGACTCCTCAGATCAAAACGCATCTCTCAGTATATATTTTGTCTATATTTTGGCCCGTAGTAAGTTTAAAATTTCATAAATCAATATCAAAACATCGATTTGAAAACATTAAAAAAGGGGCCTTCTTTTTCGTGAAAGCGAAACTGAAATTAGCAAATATCTTGAGAATGCGGCCGAATTTTTCAAATCTGTAAATTCCAACGGATTCCTCGACTCAAAATACGTCTGTTAAGATCTAGTTTGGACCTCGACATCGGGGAAAACATTGTTTTTCTGTAAAATTAGATTTTCAACTGAGTTGGTTTCTCAAATTGGATTTTTTGGTCATAACTTTTTCAAATCGAAAAACTGAGCGTTCTACGTAGTCTAGATCGACTCCTCAGATCAAAACGCATCTCTCAGTATATATTTTGTCTACATTTTGGCCCGTAGTAAGTTTAAAATTTCATAAATCAATATTAAAACATCGATTTGAAAACATTAAAAAAGGGGCCTTCTTTTTCGTGAAAGCGAAACTGAAATTAGCAAATATCTTGAGAATGCGGCCGAATTTTTCAAATCTGTAAATTCCAACGGATTCCTCGACTCAAAATACATCGTTTAAGATGTAGTTTGGACCTCGACATCGGGGAAAACATTGTTTTTCTGTAAAATTAGATTTTCAACTGAGTTGGTTTCTCAAATTGGATTTTTTGGTCATAACTTTTTCAAATCGAAAAACGGAGCGTTCTACGTAGTCTAGATCGACTCCTCAGATCAAAACGCATCTCTCAGTATATATTTTGTCTATATTTTGGCCCGTAGTAAGTTTAAAATTTCATAAATCAATATCAAAACATCGATTTGAAAACATTAAAAAAGGGGCCTTCTTTTTCGTGAAAGCGAAACTGAAATTAGCAAATATCTTGAGAATGCGGCCGAATTTTTCAAATCTGTAAATTCCAACGGATTCCTCGACTCAAAATACATCTGTTAAGATGTAGTTTGGACCTCGACATCGGGGAAAACATTGTTTTTCTGTAAAATTAGATTTTCAACTGAGTTGGTTTCTCAAATTGGATTTTTTGGTCATAACTTTTTCAAATCGAAAAACTGAGCGTTCTACGTAGTCTAGATCGACTCCTCAGATCAAAACGCATCTCTCAGTATATATTTTGTCTACATTTTGGCCCGTAGTAAGTTTAAAATTTCATAAATCAATATCTAAACATCGATTTGAAATCTTTAAAAAAGGGGCCTTCTTTTTCGTGAAAGCGAAACTGAAATTAGCAAATATCTTGAGAATGCGGCCGAATTTTTCAAATCTGTAAATTCCAACGGATTCCTCGACTCAAAATACGTCTGTTAAGATCTAGTTTGGACCTCGACATCGGGGAAAACATTGTTTTTCTGTAAAATTAGATTTTCAACTGAGTTGGTTTCTCAAATTGGATTTTTTGGTCATAACTTTTTCAAATCGAAAAACTGAGCGTTCTACGTAGTCTAGATCGACTCCTCAGATCAAAACGCATCTCTCAGTATATATTTTGTCTATATTTTGGCTCGTAGTAAGTTTAAAATTTCATAAATCAATATCAAAACATCGACTTGAAAACATTAAAAAAGGGGCCTTCTTTTTCGTGAAAGCGAAACTGAAATTAGCAAATATCTTGAGAATGCGGCCGAATTTTTCAAATCTGTAAATTCCAACGGATTCCTCGACTCAAAATACATCTGTTAAGATGTAGTTTGGACCTCGACATCGGGGAAAACATTGTTTTTCTGTAAAATTAGATTTTCAACTGAGTTGGTTTCTCAAATTGGATTTTTTGGTCATAGCTTTTTCAAATCGAAAAACTGAGCGTTCTACGTAGTCTAGATCGACTCCTCAGATCAAAACGCATCTCTCAGTATATATTTTGTCTATATTTTGGCCCGTAGTAAGTTTAAAATTTCATAAATCAATATCAAAATATCGATTTGAAAACATTAAAAAAGGGGCCTTCTTTTTCGTGAAAGCGAAACTGAAATTAGCAAATATCTTGAGAATGCGGCCGAATTTTTCAAATCTGTAAATTCCAACGGATTCCTCGACTCAAAATACATCTGTTAAGATGTAGTTTGGACCTCGACATCGGGGAAAACATTGTTTTTCTGTAAAATTAGATTTTCAACTGAGTTGGTTTCTCAAATTGGATTTTTTGGTCATAACTTTTTCAAATCGAAAAACTGAGCGTTCTACGTAGTCTAGATCGACTCCTCAGATCAAAACGCATCTCTCAGTATATATTTTGTCTACATTTTGGCCCGTAGTAAGTTTAAAATTTCATAAATCAATATCTAAACATCGATTTGAAATCTTTAAAAAAGGGGCCTTCTTTTTCGTGAAAGCGAAACTGAAATTAGCAAATATCTTGAGAATGCGGCCGAATTTTTCAAATCTGTAAATTCCGACGGATTCCTCGACTCAAAATACGTCTATTAAGATCTAGTTTGGACCTCGACATCGGGGAAAACATTGTTTTTCTGTAAAATTAGATTTTCAACTGAGTTGGTTTCTCAAATTGGATTTTTTGGTCATAACTTTGTCGAATCAAAAAATTCAGCGTTTTGCGTAGTCTTGACTGGTGTTATTCAAATAGGTACATGTTTCTGATAGTTGGCCTTATCGGTTACTGAACTTATTTATCTTAATTTGTGGTCATTTTTTTTGTAATTGTGTTTTTTTTTAATTGTCCGGCTAGTGTTTGACAGAACCATAACTTACGTGCCCAGTAGCTAAAAGAATAGGTTTTGGAGCATGACATTTCTCGTCTTCCAGCGTTGGCTTCGCAAGGAAATCTCGAATAATATTCCATAACGGATTATGTGTAACGGTTCCCTGCTGAAATTGAAAAGCTCCCGGACCGTCTGTAGTACCAGCTGCGAAACTGTATCCCATAGCCGGCAAGCAACCTCTAACCTATAATTAGAAACAATGAAAACACGGTTTGAAGCTGTAAGAAAAATATGGTTTTCATTTGTTTAAATAAAACGAACTAACCGTTACCACAGAACCATCTTCTCTTACGATTTCTTCCACCGCTGATGGCATATCTTTATACTGATGAACTATCTTAAGATCTCCTTTAATTTCTATTCCTTCGTCATTGTTGAACAAATCCTAATAAAATAAACAAAAGTGTGAAGAGAAGAGATATCGTAATATGAAATACAATGAAAATGTCAATATGCAAATTGTGCTTATTATTCCGGTGATAGTTTGCTGAAACTTACACTTTTTAAAGGTTGAGCTTTTTTTGCGCGTCTACATGAATCTTTATTTAAAGACTTGCTTATCATAGCTGAAATATTTTTTTCGAAATTCTAAGAGAGGAGTAGGAAAAAGGAATAGTGATATCATCTTTCTTTAGATTATATAATACAATTGATCTTACGTGGGTCGTATGTTTAAGTTTAAGAGAAACTAGATACAAGATAAAACAAATAATGGTTTGGGAAACCTAGTGGTTTTACCCTTTAACCTTCTCTTTTCCGGCTTTGAGCACAAGCAAGCGTTCAACGATACCGTCAAAAAAATGTTAAGTAGTTCAACTAGTTCAACAACCCCTTAGTTCAAAGACAAACATTGAGTAGCAAATTTTTTTCAAAAAATGCTAAGTGGAGTTTTCCTGTAAAAGGAAAGCAATACTTGAATAATAGTGAAATGTAAGGATAAGCCGATTTTAGGAAAAGATATAATCTCTTTGACGTCTTTACAGCTACACACGTTATAAAAAACATTTAATTCGATAAGGGCACTTAACGATTAAACAAGCAGAGAATAGAGAGCTTAAAGTCCATAAAAGGGCAAGACTTAACCTTTTTAGAGCTACTAGAGTTTAGCTCTCTAGAGCTAAGACGAAAAAGTCACCAGAGAGCTTGGTTACCGGTTTAAATTTACAAATCAGCTGGTTAATTACATAAAGATTAAAGTCTGGTGGTAATGGACTGAATACCTATAGCTTTTTTAGGCGCGAGTAGCGGGATTCTGACTTCGAGTGGAGCTGCGAATCACAATTCAAAATTTTAAGATTCATTTTAGGTTGGAATATTCTGGAATTTAAACTAAGTTTTTTTTAAAGTTTTCTTACATTAAAAAAGGACAAAAATTTTGCCTCCTAAAATTACAGAGTGCCTGCTCTGTCGAAAATTTCCGACTACGAGCCTAGGTTCAAACAGCATCTCGTGATCATTTTTGTTGATATACTTACCCATGCTGTTCTATAGATCCGAGTGGCTATAATTCTCGTACTATCAAACATATCTACTCCCGGTCCTGGGGAAACGCATTGATCCCATTTAACAGGACAAGTACTTGTATGTAAATCGCAAGCTCTTCCAGTTTTTTCACATCTAGGTCCCATTATATTCGGGGAAACATCTCCCAAGTTGCTAGAAGCCATGGCAGCAACAAACGGTCCCTGAAACATATCCATAAAAATTCATTTTTTTCAAAATCACATCGCTTAGCCCTAAGCTTTAACTAAAAAAAGGGGAGAAAAACGTGAAAGTATGTAAAATATGATATTCTAATACGCAGAATCAGATCTTCCGCATTTAATAACTGAAATCTTCCCTTGAGCATGCAAATGAGTCGGCTGGAAGTAGATTTAAATCTTTTATTTTTCAACTTCATATAAAACCTGGGATGATAGCGGTTTTTTGTAAGTTTTTACTAACTAACCCAGCATCGAGAAAATGATTCTCTTATTTTCAACTCTTGGTTTCAAGAATACGTAATTAAAGTCCGGGTTTGATATTTTTTTGATTACTACAGTTAGGGAAAAAAAATTCTTTCATTCGAAAGTGATATCCCACCCTTCTATTTACTCCTCCAGTTTTTCCAGTATTTGGTTTAATTTTGCAAACCTTTTTTTTTTTGTATGATCGTTAATTTAAAACTCATTTGTTTTTTTTTTGAATAAATATTATTCAAGAGCATTGCGGGAATTTCCCGGGGCACTGTTAAAGTAGTTTCAACTCAAAATTAATTACTTAAAATCTGGCAATTGTTTTCCTAATCATTTACGTCCAAAATGAAAACAGTTTAAAATACTGTTAAATGCATTTAGGTAATAATACAATTTGCCTCGGTTTTATTATTTCAATTTACAACCGTTTAGGTCTTTGAAGTAAAGGTCATCAGCGACACCTGTTGCTTGAAAACTGTTTCATGTTACAGTAAACAAATTTTCAGTAAAACGGACATGCTAAAAACGAGCTCTTTTGCGGATTTCGCGACTAAGCTACTAATATCAGACAAAAACGGCTGTTGCGATAACGTAGCACTTATCTGGTTTGTCGTTCCAGCTCAGAGTCCTGATTTTTAAAATTCAACCAACGAGAGAAAAGCGATTTCCGAAAGTTTGCGACGTCAAGGTTAAAGCTCATGATCGAGAAGCCTTCCTTGAGGCAATATTTGCAAGAGACAAGAAACAAGAAAGTTTGAAAAGAGGTGAATATGACTTCGACTTACTACTTCGGATTTTGAATTTGTTAAAAGCAGATCAATTTTGTGAACTGGTTCCTGCATTTCGTATAACTCTAAAGAGGAGGAAAAAATTAATAATTTTTTAAGTACCATGGTAACTTCTTAGTAGCGTAATTGTTTGTTTGAACGCAAAATATCAAAGTCATACTTCAACAAATTAATATTAATTATTTTTTAATTAGAATATTACTCTTTCATTAATTAAATATCGTTTGGTGATGCTTTGGAAAAGTACAGGCTGATTTGAAAATTTTCAACATTTAATATTAGATGGTCGCGAAACTACGCTTTTTCCGCTGTGTATAAGAATTTGTGCTGCACTAAACAAGAAAATTCTACTTTTTTACGAGACAAGACTTTGAAAACCGCAAAATAAAGGAGTTTAATCTTAATTGTCTGAAAGGCTACGGAATCTGGCTTACTGACAGTTATTATAAATGCAAGACCTGATGCCACTTCGTTCTTTTTAATGGCTCATCAGAGTCCAATATTCACCCAAGGCCGATTTAATTATAAAATTAAATCGGAAAAGATTTCTACCCAGCTACAGAATCGACCACCGGCCTTCCTGTTGAGTAAAGATGTTACCATTTGAGTCTGGCTCTTCTAAGCACTGTTAGGAGGGTCGGTCCCCCTACTTTAAACAAATTGAGAAGCAACACAAGTAAGATAGACAACTCTCATTAAGTATCTGACAGCCATAAGTAACTCTTGACTAAAAATAGAATAGTTGAAAGTGTTTATCAGAAATCCTGCTCACAGATCTTACGTCCCAATAAACTCCAGCTAGCGAGGACCTGCTTACAAATAATTCAAATAACAACCGAGAGCTAATTTAGAAAAAAAAGCTTAAAGAGGCCATCCTCAAAAACAAATAAAAAAGAAATCAAAAGCGAAGGCTTACTGCGAGCTAGATTTTTACGAAAAAGGTTGAAACATTCTTGAAGGATTTAAGGTTTAGCGATTTTTTTAAAAATAAATCATGCCTCTTCTTAAATCTAAAATAAATTTACAAGCGTTTATAAAAAGCAAAAAGATATTTTGTTTCCTCTTGGCGCTTTTGCGAAAGTCAAATTAGCCTTTGAGAAATGAATGAAACTTTTAATAATAAAAATACAGTATTCCTAGAAGCAAGGGAGGCTTTAATAAGTTGCATAAATAAATTTCCTAGGAAATATCACTTTAATACAGCGATTGTGAGTTCCTAAATACCTGGCTATTATATAAGTACTACTTCCAATAACAATGTGCTTATTAATAATAATAAAATCGTTCGCCGTTATTTACTCAGTATTTCTGTAAATGTTGACCGAAAATTAAGCGTTGTGGCTAAAACAATCACAATGTAAGGTATTTTTTTAAAAAATATTATTATTCATAAAATTCTAGCTTATGCATTATAACTTGAGTAAATAAAAGCATTTCCACTGGAAAATCTACATTTTCCGAATGGCAAAGTAAATTTCTCTCAACTTCATAAAATTAGAAGAGTCATTTAATAATTCAATTTTATTTGGGGTGATTATACAGAGAAAGATGACACTTGAGCATAAAATTTTGCATTACAACAATGCTACAGTGGTTTTGTTGGGATAGACAACAAAGCACATGGGGATTCATATTAAGAACGAGGATTAGTTTACTCTATAAAAAGATGGCTTCAATAATGAAAGTGAAATTCAAGGCTTTTGAGGATCTAAAGTAGCAAAAGTTTGACATTTATGCTTCGTTAAAAGTGAAAAATAAGATTCGTGCTTACGAGCAAAAGGAACTTCTTTTATTAGAATTTTTTTACTGGCTCTCATTTTCTACCAGGTTACCTCAGTGGATCTCGACACAGCTAGCATTGCAAGATCTCGAGATACAAGAAATCCTAATTCACGTTTCGAAAATGCTCTATTGTACTTATCAGTTTAGTCGATTGAAATTTGAATGAGAACTTGGTCTTTAAGTTTATTAATTAATAACTTAGTGTGCTTAGATTAGTTTTTTATCAACATAGCCTCAGGCCTTTTTTCCAAAGCATTTTAGATATCGTGATCCATCCCAATGCCTACACCCTAGAAATTTTCCCAAAAAAACTATTTTCTTTTAATAAAAATAGTACTCCCAGCATTGTAATCATCAGTGTGCTTTGATTCAAAGGCATTCATTCTCTCAACAATATAAAATCATTACAGCTCAGTTACTCGATTACATTGGTTGCCAAACGTCAGAAGTGTCATTATCTATTTTGATTTATCTTATTCCTATCTCATGTTAACAGTCTGTTGCACTAGCCTCGCAGTAGATCAATTAATATTTGAATAGAGATAATAAATCTAACAAATATTATATATAAATGCAAATTTTCCATCTCGTGAAAGATTTTGCATTTTTTAACTCAACCTTTCCAATATAATATCTAACTCCCCCGTTATTTTTACAAGACAAAAGCTTAAAATTTCTGCCAACAAAGAATTAATTTCATAATCAAGCTAATAAGTAAGCCACTTATAAAAATTTAAAGTCTGCTAATTAAAACTTTTACGTATAAAACTTTCTCCATTCCTTTATTCAAAGAAAAAAATAAACTTACTTTGCCTGGAACTCTTCCGGGGTTCATCCTTTTTTCAAAGAGGATACTGGCATATCCCATGTTATCCGATGATACGAGAGTGTTTGTATTATTCATGCTGGTCGGATGTACTGCAAACCAATTGATGACGCCTAATGGCTTCATGTCCGCAGTTACGAATTTCATCTGTACCATTTCAGTATCAGTTTCATGAGGATACCTAAAAGTAAAAAAAATATACAAGTCATTTTTCATATCAAATTGAAATTAAAAGTAAAAGCAAAACAAAAAGAGTAAAAAAAAATTGAAAAAGTTTCTTGTTTATTTTAAAATGAACTTCATTGTGAGGCCTGTCAACGCTTTTTTATCTTAAAAAAGGATTTTTATTAAATGTTTTTATAAAAATTTTCTTGCCCTTTTAAAACAACATACAAAATAAAATGAAAGGTCTATTATATAATTTTTCTTAAGACAAAATATTATTTTTAAGGTCAAACAGCACTTTATGGTTAGGCGATGGGAGATTTTTAGAAACTACAGAAGTTTATGAACTTTACTTTAATGAGAAACCTAGCGGCAACATTAAAACCACGAGCCCAGAAATAAATCGAGACTAGGTGGAAGCTTTTCCAAGAAGAGAACATTGTCAGAAAAGGGAATACTATGCAGTAAATTCTCATTCTCATTATCAACTAATCGTCAAAACTGATACAGGAGACTGAAGGATGTATAGCTATCGACTAGGCCTTTATGAGATTGGAATGGGTTGCCACATTGTATCAAAACTGACGAATTCCAGGAAATCTTTACTAAATTAATGGTGACTTACTCTTCTAAGGACTCTCAGTAGCGGGGCCGCGAAACTATTCAGGCGATCAACAAAGAGAAAAGTAAACGCGTAAACATGTTTATAATTCTTTCGTTTTAACATTATTTGTTTCAGTTCCTTACAATTTAAATTTTTATTTTGAAAATAAACAATTGTTTGAGTAGAAAATCTTGGAAGCAGAGATTCATTTGACCAAAAGGCAATAACGAAAAAAAGACGCTATCTAGGGTACAGTAATGCTGATTAAAGGGTAGTAGGTCATAAGTCAGGGAAACATAAAAGGCTGCCTAAAACTAAGCAAGTTGAGCCGAAAACTTAAAATAGAAGAAAACACAAAACCGCGTGAATCGATAGCCCATTATTGCTTCAAAATAGTTTTGATTTCCCAAAAAGTAAAATTTTTTTATAATATTATGCAGAGAAAAATTTGTTAAAAATTTTGTCTTTTACACGAACATTTTTTGCGTAATATTTTGCTCTTTGCGTGCTTTTTCCATTTTTTTTCTTTTTCTCGTTTCCTCTCCTTTATTCTTTGTTTTTATTCACTATTTAAAATTTTCAATACTGTATATTTCTACTCGTTAAGACAAACGGGTTCCACTACTTAATCGTTAATATTTTTTCGCATAGACAAATTTAAAAAGATATAATCAAAAAAAAGTAAAGTGTACCTCGCTTAATTAGATATAAATAATGCATCTACCACTCAAGGGAGTATTTCTTATTTAAGGTAAGAACGCACTCTGGAATATCTTTTACCTAAAAGTAAATTCTGCCTCAGGGCCATATGAAGATTTCCGGAAATCTGTTTAAATCAAAATTTAGATTGTCATGTAGAAGACCTCGTGAATCAGTTTTTTTTTAAAAAAAACTCCTAGACTAGGAGTGCCTCTTGTAACTTTTCTCCATTCAAAAGTTTAATCTTACTTGCTGCTGTTTAAATTTTAAAAAATCAAAATAAGTACGATGTAAAAGAAAGCGGTAATGGCCAATTATTTCTAGTGAAATACGAAAAATAACTGATATGAGATTGTAAAAGGTTTTAAACGAACTGAGACGTACGTGTCTTTGTGACTTGCTGATAAATAACTCACTAAAAAATATTTTTTCTTAATTTGACATTTCATGTCACAGTAAACCTTAGATTATTTTTTAAGTTTTACTTTGACATTCCACTTATATTTTCCTGAATTTAAAAAAATAATAATAATTTTAGGACTCACTTTGCTCTTTCTTCCGCTGGATTTTGTACGTAAGCAGTAGGGCTGCGATTAATATTCGCTCCTTCGACATGTCCTTTGGAGATGAAAATTCTGCCCCTTTGCAATCGTTCATGGGCTCGTATAACGCTCTGAAAAAAAATCCACGGATTAATATTATTATAATAAATATACTGTAGGTTTAACCTCATTAAAGGTTTCTGTTTTTATTATTTTTATTTACAGTTCGCTGTCACGATTAAAGCTTCCTTAGAAAAGTTAAAGCAAGAATCATTCGGAAAATAATGTTTCGGTTGTTCTTTTGTGAATATTTACTTCAGCCTTCAAACCGCTTCAAGGAACTTTAGGAAATAAAACCTTTTGAAAATTTAATTAGGTAGCCAGCTAAATTCACAAAGAAATAAACGATATTAAATGCTTTTCAGTATTCTTAAACAGAAATCAGCCGATCGAAATATTCTTGGAAATCAGGAGGCTCGACAATGAGTTATTTAATATCAAACAGGTTCATAGCTTAAATCTAACCGAAACCCTGTTTCGAAAATGCGAAAATTTAATAAGATTTCCTAGAAAAAGGTCCAATTCTGTAATTTAATACCAAAATGGAATGAGCGAGGAAATGAAGTTCAAATTTTCAAAAGACTTTGAAAAATTTAATCAAGTTATTCTCATAGGAATCAAAATTTATTGGAAATCAAAATTCAAAATAAGTAAATGAAAAAAATGAATTTGGCGTTTAGGTCCGGATTTCACAACTCATAAATGTACGAATCCCAACTTTTTATCTTTTTAACCGGAAGAAATAAAGGTAGTTCGCCACCAGTTCCTTAATCCAAGTTTAACAAACCGCGCTTTAGAGTTAAACATAGTTTCATATATCACAAAAAAAAAAAATGTGCACGAAAAGCCAAAACACGTTAAAATAAAATTTATTACCTAATCTGACAATCAAGCAACAGGAAGAAAGTTTGCAGTACAACCACGAGCACATAATCACGTGCTCAAGTTTAACTAGGATAAAAACAATTAGTGAAATGAACAATGTGTACATATGAAATTAAATTAAAAGACTTGTTAAAAGTTGGAAATATTTTATTCTAAATGAAAACCATAAAAAGAGCGGTTTGGTATTAAATTAAAATCAAGGGACAGTAGCTAGGTCAGATATTTTTTCATAACGAAAAAAGGTTTTTGGTTATTAGCAGTTTGGTCAGAAAAACGAGTTTTTCTGAAGCTCCTTTATACACAAACCGGTTGGTGGTTTCGGCTACTTATTTCTTTTTGTCTTACGCTTTCGTTTTTGTTATTGTTATGAAAAAAATATTTCATCCTTTTTATGATTTGTTTGATATTCGAAACCTTTGTTGAAAGATTATACAAATAAATATTAACAAAAATAAAATTGTGATCCCAACATACAAGATAGCTTAAAAAACAGAGCTTTGGGGGGTCCAACCAAAGAGATTAGATCAACTGTTCCTCGCACAAAGTGGCTGGTAATTTTTTTTTAAATAATTAACCATTTTCAAATTACCAGCTTAAACAAAAATATTTATTTGTTCTGGTGACTTTAGTGACTGCAGTATTTTGAAGTCTTAATTATTTTTCCAACTAATAATTACTTTGTGACAAACTGAAATCATCATTCTATAAGGCCGGATTGTTTCGAGTGTAAACTTCGTTAAAAAAATCAAAAGCTACTACGTTTATTCATTTTATTCTCTTTTTTAAATATCTTTAAAAAAATTAATTAAAATCTTTTGAAAATCTCGCTTAAACCTTGTTCTAATTATGATCAGTAACTTTCTTAACAGACTTTTCTCAGTAGGAAAGACTTGAACAAGTTATTTAATCCAAAAAGGTTTATTACCTTAACAATCCCACTGGCTAAAGCTCCGAAAGTTTGCGCTGAAAACCCCAAACTCGGAAGATCAAATAACAAATGCAAAAGGAATCCTCCTGGTGCGGAATGAGTATGAGTTCCGGATATTATAACATTATCCACATTGTATATCGGTCCGTATCTTCTCTGCAGCTTTCTGATAACCTAAAAAATAAATTTCAAAAAAAAGATTTAAAAAATGTGACAAACGTCATTTTCTATAATCATGTAGATTATGACGAATTTTATAATGATGCGACGTAAACAGGAAAATGTTGTTAATTTTCATTCATTATAACTCTCTCATGAAAATTCCCCAACAAAATGGTTTCGTTAAATCACTTATCGAAGTTTTTCTTTTCTTTTATAACGAGATTAGTGTTAACCAAGTACGAAATCTTTGGGATGAAATGTCAAGGGATCATTTATCATCAGAATACCTAAGATTTAAAAAAAAAAATTAAATATCTTACAGCTAAACGTAATCCATCACCGATCATCCCGACATCTACGCTGATAAACGCCATCCTTTCCTCTCCTTTTTGTATTATGAAACACCGAGCCCATTGCCGAAGATGTAAGCCGGTTCCCATTTGCTCGGTTTTTCCATATCCCATCTGCAAAGGAAAAAACCGAAATTACATTTTGTCGCTATTTTTCAACAGGCATAAATAACATAGGTACCATGGATACCTGAACACCCATAAGCAAAATTTAATGGGGCTTTGGGTGTAAAAGGGCAAAATTTGAACAGTCATAAAGTTCTTGTAATGAAAGCTCATGGTTAAAGATTTGTCAGATTTAAAATGAAAGTTAAAAAAAGACGAGATTCATGGCTGACAAGCAAAACTTAGCTCCGGTTCTGATGACTAGAAATCACTTACAAATGTTATTTCAACTGTTGGTCCGGTTACATCTGCTATTCCTACTCCGATGGAATATTCCGCTCCGACCAATTCAAACCCACAAAAAATTGCTAAAAACACTAAACTAGTCTTCATCCTGGGCCGGTATCTGATGTAACTGGCATTTAGCTTTTGTCACATAGGAACTGCATCGCGTGTCCCGTTCAAAATCATCATTCAGGATGTTCATTACCTACTCTACCCGCACAAAAACACTCTTCTCACTGACGTAGTAAGCCTAATGCTGTATTATCTCTCATTGACAATTATAAGCTTTGAGCTATAAGCCATCGCTTTTTCAGATATGAAAATGATCAAAAAAAAAAAAAAAAGAAAGAAAAACAAAAGAGATAAGAACATTGAAAACAATTAGTCGTCACTGCAAGCATTAATTAGGATTAAGAATAAAAAAGAGATTGTTAACTCGGATGCAACCATGTTAAAAACTGATAACCATGGCAATTAATTTTTTTCTAGTGGGTTTTCAAGGTTTCGACTATTGTTTTCATCAAAATGTTAATCTTAAAAAAGCCTCTCATCGTTCAGATAAAAAAAATTGCGAATATATTATAATTAGAATTTTATATTATGGTTTTTCTAGAGATGAAAGTTTGCTACTCAACAATTGCCAAAACTAAAGAACAAAAGTGAAGCTGAAAATTGAGGTTTATGTAACAAAGTACGAATTACGAAATTGATTCTTGTAAGTTCAAGGTAGCATGTGATTCATGTAAAGCACATAATTTATTATTAGGCCTCCAGTATTAATCAACGGAAATGATCTTCAATGGAAAGCTGTACATATATAAAATGATGTGTCTCACGGCAGAGTTTAAACGAGGTTATAGTCAATATCACCCAATTATTTCTCTCTCGGAAAATTAATAGCGCTATTCAATTCTTTACTCATCAGTTACAGCGCCTCGTTATGACCTCAAACGAACGGTTTCGAGAATGTAGTTTTCAAAACGAGGAACTAAAGATGTGACAATGAATCTTTGCCAGTAATACGGCACGTTACAAGTACGATGTCAGGTTTGATGTATGATAGCTAATTGGCAGACTTTTTGGCGTTTGTCATGTGAAATTGACAAGTTGAAATTGTTCTAAGGTTTCCAGATTTTCGAGAAATTAAAATGGAATAGTTAAACACTGGAAAAACATTTTGGGAAGGACCAAAGTAGAACTTCGAATGGGGCCGAAAATTTGCTGATTTTCAAGTGCTAATTGCAAACCTAACAAAACTCGACACTATATTGCTGTTATTTTATTTTGAATTGTTACATCTAAAGTGGTATCATTATTAAATATTTGGAAAACTAAAACAATCCTGTGTACGTGACAAGATTAAAAGTAAAGCAAGTAACATTGGGGTTGGAGTTGCTTCAAGGGGATCAAACTGTTAGATAAGTTTTATCGATACTTAACTATGAATAAACTGTCCGAAAAAGAATTATGTACGATTTAAGCGCCTTCCCACATTATGATGTCGGAATAAAGCAGATGAAGAAATAAAAACGAATTTTAATTGGACAGTATGTGAGGACGAAAAGACAAGACAAGACAAAACGAAGAGAAGAGTCTAAAATAGGATCATGCCTAAACCTAGATTCACATCTTTAGAGCTATCTAAAAAAAATTTGAATAATAATGCAAAAATACCGAGTCACGGATCGAAATTAGTCCCTAAAACAACAGAAGCTATCAAAAAAAGCAACAGCGAAGATATACAGCAATGAAAACAACTTTTGCTCTAAGCCCCATCAACCTAAATCCCACTTAAAAGAATTTATTAACGATAAAATGATTCATTAAAAAACTAAAAAGAAAAAAACGTTATTTTAAAAAAATAACAGAATATATCGATTCCCTAATGAATCACGATAACATCTTCATATAATTAAAATGATAAGTTCAAAGATCACTCGATATTTATAATTCGAGCTGAGCCTACTGAAACTTCGAAGGTCTTGCAGGATTATTTCAAAACTTCATTTATCTCTTTTTGTTTTTTAACTATGAAAGAGTTATGCAATGTCACACTTACTCATCGACAACAATCTTTCTTTAAATTTTGTATTATTTGCCAGAGAAAAATTCCAGATTTCAAAAACAATAAACCCTGCACGAACCTTGAAATTAACGAACTAATTATAAAAGGCTAACAAGTTTTGGAATCACCCAACTTTCACTTTAATCGGAAAACGTTCAAAAACCTTTTACACATCAAAGAGAAACTAGAATTAAAACGAAAAGAACATAATAAGACACTTTACGATTCGATTCCGCGTGGTTATGTCATTTAATTTCTCGAAAATGACAGGATAGCGCGAATTATTTTGCTTCAGAAGCCCCGTAAAGGATTTTAATCACCTGACGCCATTACGTCTACCTATAAGACCCAACACGAATTCATCTTGCACTAATTGCGATCCCATGCGGTGTAATACATTTCACTCACGCGCATCTTTCACTATACTAGAAATTTATTATCACATCATTTGAACACGATTCTTATAGTTATATCATGTAAAATTAAGGCGACACTTCCGATTAACCGGCTAGACTCGACTAGTAGTTTTGTTTATAATAAGTAATGGTCCAATAAGCGTGAGTATGTCAAGTTCAATCACAGTTAACCTCTAAATTCAGTTACATTGGGTTGATCCTCGAGGTTTAACCGATCATAGGCGTAGGGGACATGTCATACCATACCGAATTCCCATGTCATGTGACGTAATTTCATCTTCATATGGATTAAACTTAAAATTTCAAGGTTGTCGAGTTTTATTTGCTTTCATTGACCGGAGTAAAACAGTATAATTATTTTTTAAATCGATAATTTGATTAGTCAGGATGATCGAGATTTCGTATCACCTTAAAAAATTCTCTAATCTTCTTCAGATATGAAGGACTAGGACCACTAATCATCTCTTGCCCTTTTATCTTCGATTACCTTATCGAATAGTTTATTTCAAAGCCCACTCATTTCTCTTAAGATTAAACAATATAGTTTTAATTGTCCAATGCGTTAGTTTTAATTTTAGCCATTGAGTTAGCTTCACTTCAGATCTCTAGAACTTCAAACGGGCATTTCAGATAGGAAACTGTCCGAGGTTGCAGTCAGTTTCAACATTCAAAAATTCTTCGTCTGATCTTTAAAGATGCTTTAAGTAAATAAGCTTCGCCTTGCACCCTTCTATACAATATCGGAAACTCATAACATAACCCCTGATAAAGCTAGTATGGCTAGGAAAACGCATTATGTAATTCTGCTTTGATGATGAAAGACTTTGTCACCTCGCAATATTGAACAAAAGCGACCAAACAACCAAAGCATACTTTAACTCAACTCAATCAAACCATCTAAAAGCAAAATTAGTAAATGAACTTTAAGAAACTAAAAGCTGTAACCCTCTTACAAATCACATGACAATTCCTAATTAGGTATCAATTTTATATCGAAAATAATCGCAACACTTTAAATTTTCCCATATATGCTTAGAAGCTTCTTGAAAAATCTCTTTTAAATCTTCGACAAAATATAAAATAAAACCAGATTTGATCATCTCTTCTTTCCTTCCTTCCTTCAAATATAAAATCGATAAAGAAAAATGCGATCATCTCCTTAAGGCCTAAATCCTTCTATTCATTTTCCTCGGGGTTTCTTTCGGTATTTATTTCCATCGGTTAAACATTTCTCTTTTCCGTTGAATTCCGCTCGTTTTTTCGGGGGAAAAAACATCTTTTCAAAATATTGTTAAGAGATATAAGTATAAAAAATTTCGTGATGTGAAGAAAAAAATTACGTTAGGTATTTTTCAAGGTAAAAGCTTGTTACCATGGTTTTTATATTCAAAATGCCGTTCCGCCTTTAAATATTATAAGTGCACTTGATCTCAAACTGTCGCTGGTTAAAAAAATATTTTTCAAAAGCTTTAACTGACCGTTTTTCCTCATTATTTCTAAAAATAACCTTTTAACTCCAATCTTTTACCAAAAAAGACGCGATTTTAAACATAAACAAAAAGAATTTTGAAAATTAATTAAAATCCAATCGGCGTGTGTTTTATCAGTGTTTGTTAAATCTAATTCAAATTCTTCTCTAGCTTTCCCTCAAGTTTTTCCTTTCGTCTTACAAAGTTTGAATGAACTTCAACTTTTAACTTTTATTAAAATCCTTAAATAAAAACAAACAGGCTTTCTCCTGGAAAAAGCTAAATAATACTTTACCTCGTAATTATTACAAATGAAGGATGCTAAAGAAGAAGATCAAACATCTTGATGTTACCAAGAAAAACAGGGGTTTTTTCCTCCAGTGTTACAACAGACCATATTGAACCTGAAAATAATGAAAGCAAGTAAAGCAGAGAAACAATGTGATTTATCTAATTGTATTTAAAGTGTCAACCCCTGAATCTTAATTTAAAAAAGCCCTACAGCCCACATAATTTAAAAATGATTCTTTTTTGCATTTCATCTCATTCAGTTTTAGTTGGCTTGCATTATAATTTAAATCTTAAGTTAAAGTGAAAAGAAAACAAAGTTTGCAACAAATCATCCCTGGCCAATAGGAATATCCTTTCTGATAAATTTCAAGAATCAAGAATAATTTGTCATTTTTCTCTACCCCCCAACGAAAAATGATTTCAATATTTTATTGCAATTATACTGCATTGATCAAAAAAATCTCAAGCTCCTTTCACTGAAAATGGAGTTTTTCCTGTGAATTTAAATGTTAAAATAAGGTCTCAAGTTCTGTGTCTATAAATTAAAATAAGAGTTTCCCAAAAGCATCAATTTTTAATATAATAGACTAACATGATTAACTTTGTTTCAAATCACTGCTTACAGCACTTAAATGTAACTCATGGCATTATTACCATATACATTGTACTACTTACCAATACTGAAAAAGCCAAAGCAGGCGATCTTATTACTTTTTTGGGAGTTTCCATATTCATAAGAAGCAAACTTTTCTGGGGTCCATGCATCACAGAGAAACCCAATCCACCAGTAATAACAAAGAACCATGAGACCATTACCACGGTTCGTGTCCTAGATATTAACAACGCCTCATCGTCATCACTTCCAATCGTTCTTAAGATGTCAGCCATTTTGAATTTTCAGTTTGCAGAGCAGCTGAAAAATAAATCAGGTATTAGACAGAAGATCGTGAAAAGAACACTATGAGACAAAAGACGGATTTCTACTTTAAAAAAATCCGATCTCTTGTATAAATCGTCATATGGGCTGGCTAAAATCTTTATTTAAAAAATGTCATCCTTCAACATGGTCATCTTCAACACATCATGATCTTTGTCTTTGCACAAAACGTCAAAACTAGAACCGAAAAAAAATCAAACCTAACCTTACACCGTAAAATGTAATCAATCTTAAAGTTCACGTTCAAAGTTTTTTACGAGAAGTGATTATAAAACACCTCCTATTACATAATTATGGGCTCCTCCACGTGTTTTTCGGCATAATACAAAGAATCCGACGGTTTGTTTAGTTCAATGATTACTTCGCACTAAAGTATGTATTGCCCTCTGTGAGAATTGTATTCAACTTGTTCACTGATTCGTTCGCGTAACCCTCAATAGATGGCAGGTCAGTAGCAAAACAAAACTTTAAATACGATTAATCGAATAATAAATGCGTTAATCTTTATTTATTATAAATTATTCCTACTAGATTGTTTAAATATTTAATTTTAAAAAAATTTAACAGTCAAAATAGTAAGAAAATAAAAAATTTCGAGAAAATTCTGATATAGATGTTGCCAACTTCCAAACAAGTTGGCATCAGTGTTGCTGTAAATGGTTCTCTAGTCGATGGGGGAAGAGTAAACAATTTTTATTTCAGTGATGGATTTTTAATGTTATTATGGATATTGTGAAAGAAGTAAGTTTAAAATTTCATTTCGCTTAACAGTGTCACTGACTTTCTGCCGTTAATATTGTTTTAAGGTCTGTGAATTTAATATTTATCTTGTAAAACGGGCGTACGTGCTAAATCTGTCGTTTTGTGTTTATGACTATCCTTCAGATAAAATCTTCTATACTCTGATTGACCTTAGGATACTGTTGATATCTTCCTTTCATTTTGTTCTTAACTTCCAACAGTAATACTCATCGTAATAATTCCGTATGATTTCGTTCATTTAAAAAACAGACTGTTGCAATAGTGTTCGTCTGTTTTGGAAAAATGCCGGATGGAAATATGAGAATGTAAAAAATTTCTGACTCACGTGTTTTGACGTTTTGTGTGTGGCTATATAAATTAAATGCAGATTTTATTAGTATCAAGTACAGCAATTCAAATTGACTCGGTTTTTTTTTTTTTTTACAGAAAGTAGGATTAAACTAAAATTAAAGCACTGTTACTATCTCATTGAGGTTAGGTAAAGTTTAAAAATGAAGGTAGTAATTTTCTGAATGAGGTGCACATGACATATATCAGTGATATTTATTCTGTAGATAGCTTTTTTGGAGAGTTAACCCTAAGTTGTTGCTTATTTATAAAAAAATAATTTAATCAGACTTTAAAATGTGTTGAAACTTTTATAATGCAGATTAAGCATTCTTTGAATATTTGAGATTTTTGAGTGGTAGATTCTGCAGAATGAACTTTCTTACAGATTTATGTACCACATAAAAAACTGATCCCAGAAGAGACAACAGCTACATGATTAAGGCGGGATTGGTCTTGCAAGGCCTAAAAATCAATCTTTTAAGAGCAGACTGGACACCAAAAAAACTAAATTTTGTGATTGATGGTATTTTCATGCTTTAGCTGTCTTCTACTCAGATAGGTTTTAAGGAGAAAAAAAGTGAAGTAAACTTAAGTATGACTTTTTTGTTTTTGCTTCTTAAACCTTAATATAAATAACATCTGGAAGTTTTCGTAAGTCTGAGCTTAATTGGCCTAATGAAAAATTTCAAATGGTAGATATTATTGGATTAAATGTTCAATCAGATAACTGCAGTGTCTTCAGCCTATGAATTGGACTTTTTGGCTAGGACTGGGAAAAACTTTTCTTATAGCTCAAAAACAAGCAACAATTGGTTCATTTTATGACCCTAAATATTTAGTTATTTTAACTATGGGGTATTAAAATAGCACTCTCTCTTCAGAGAAGCTCATCATTTTTCAGCTCAATGGGATGTCTTCTAACAAACAAAAAGAAATTCTGGGATTACCGGTAACATCAGTGATAAAGCTCCTTATAGTTTCTCGTTTAAAATTGATCACAACAAAATATTTCCGCTGCCACAAAATAGGCCATAGATAATAGAACTCACACATAGAAAAAGTAGCATGTAAAGCAAAAGAAACAAACCTGAACATGGGAAAAAAACTTGCGCAAAGTAAAATAATTACAATATTAGATGAAAGATTTTGACAATTTAAAGCTTAATAATCAAAACTTGACATGAAAATTGTACGGTTCCTTGTTTTATGTTTATGTTTATGCAAACATATCAAGAAATTATCCAAATCCATACTGATATTAGCGGGTGGGCGTGCATTTGTAATTAATGCGTGCCTCCTTAGGGTGGCCATTAAAATTTTGATGATTTGTGGGTGGGCCATTTTCCGGAAATGACCTTTTCGAAGATCGTCATTAACGATAGCGCTAAAAAAATTCCAAAGTTTTTCATCCGAAATGTTTATGGGTGGACCTTAGGACACCTTTAATCGGTTTAATGGTGCCAATAATTTTTGCTACTAGATATAAATCATCGACTTTCTATGATTAATCTAGTGTGATCATCTCGAGAGGTGGTTCTTTTAACCACTTTTATTAATTATTGAAAATGTGAAATTCATTTAATGATGAGCGCATGCTTTAAATTGATTCCAATTTATTTCTGCTTGACAGTGTTGTTATTTTTTAATGGCCCGTTATTATGAAATCGTGTTTTAACTTTTTTAGTCGTTTACGTTGCAGGAAACAAGAATTTCGACCGTTTTAATTGCGTTTATGTTAGGTGTGGGCAAGATGACATTATAACAGTGGGTTCCAAAAAAAATAATTACCCAAAACAACTGGAGTGATTAACCTTTCTCTTAAAAAATGGTCGGTACATGTAATTAGGCGTCCATTGCTCACGAGGGCAATTCTTTTTTTTCCTGTAAAATGCCAACAATAGAGTGAAAAAAATTGAAATTATTCGCCGGTTTCATAATCCTTGAAAAAGCATGACGCTCAAGGCAATAACGTCAAGTAATCCGCCCAAATAACACAAAACCCATCGGAAATGAATTTTTTTTTCTTCTTTGTCCATCGCATTGGTCGAAAACACGCATAGTGATATGGTTTCATAGAAATTTGACTCGGGGCCTAAAGTTCTGTATTAAACTACTTTGCTGATGATGTCAATTTGCATAGGCGGAGCACGATTTTTTTAGTTATTCTATTAAACTGGTTTGAATCTTAGTCTTATTATTAGACTCAAGTGAAGGATGTCTTTCCATTGGGTGTATAACTTCTTCTGCTTAAAAAGCTATTAGGCTCAAGACTATAAAAATCTTCAAACTTCACTAGAACCTTAGAATTCTTGATCCCAGTGAAAAAACTTACGCTAAGCTTAGATAAAGCCCCTTGGAACAGTTATAAACTTGACTTGTGACCGTTTGAGTCGTTGAGACTAAAGCGTAGCCACTAGAGCGCTAAAGTATTGATCTAGTATGGTTAAAGTTGCGAAAAGGATGAGCTAGCTTACAGTTATGTAACTTGGCCATTTTGAAATTCAATTTTTTGGACAGGGTGTTCCTTTTTTTATATTAAATTTTTGATGGCCTATAAAGCCCTATCGCTGCATCACAGATTCCCTTCGAGAGAGTTATATTTTAGCAGGTCGTCTTCTAGTCTACCAGTGGCCCTTTTCGTTTAGTCTACCAAATAGTTTTCATGATAGCTTATAAGAAAAGCCTTTAAGCTTGACTTCAGCTTTGACAAAACTCAAAGCTGAACTTGCCCACAACTTGAATTTTTCATTCAAGCTGTTATTTCTGCTGCAAAATTGCCTGCCCCTCGCGCTGTTTTCGTCAATTTGTCAAATACGTTTCGAAAAACTAAAAAAAATAATCATTTAGTTTTAAACGAGAAGCATGTCCCTTGTATCTGATTTAAATAGCAAATAAAACATTCAAAATTCTGTAACTAATTCTCCAAGAGCACTTAATCATTCAAAATATGCTAATCTCGAGTGTATCATTGTCACGTCCATTTATTATTAAATGGAAAGTTGTAAAAATACCACTTGAAATGGCACCCAGCACAAAAAAAACAAGATGGCAAAAGAAGCTATATGAAAGGATCAAAAGATTATTCTCAACATTGGCATCATCACTCATCATGGTAATTATTTGTTTTTGATTACTTATACATATGCGCTTCTATGGTTTTATGATCCATATATTTTGTAGGGAAAAAAAAGAGTAGGAGAAAAATATTAAATGCCGTTTTGTTGTTGTTCTTTGAACTCGCCTACGAGTCGGGAAACAGAAGCTGATAAAAGTATCACAAAGCAGATGCATTGCGGAAGTGCATTTGTGATTTTATTCATTTTTATTTTTAATGCTTCGTGTATAATAGACTTTTAAGCTGAAGATTGTTGTGCTAGTCGTTTTTAAAGCTCTAAGTGAGGATGTAGGAATTTTGTTTAATGACTTAATTAGACATGGAATTAGTTTTTGAAAAATTGAAAAGAAAATTGTTTGAGTTCATGGTAAATGTTAGTGGAAGAATCTGCAAGATAAATTGCATCAATGTTAAGTAAGTAGTCAAACGGTTTTGTTGCAATATGTTTCCTGGGCTTGGCGATTAAGGAGCTCCGGAAATACAAATTATTACGCAGACAATATTTTAAGTTTGATTATGCGGGACCGGTTTAGAATTATGTTATGGCCGGGATTAATTTTTTTTTGGACAAATAACTTTTTTCTAAAGTTTTTGCCTATCAAATTGAGCAAATGAATCGAGGACAAAGAAACTTGAAAAGAAGGATTTGCTCCAAGAGTAAGCTTAAAATATTTCCGGTTTTTAGTCAGTTTGTCATGAGAAAAATGGCTGAGCTATTGGACAGAAAGTTCAATAGAAGAATGGCTAAAAAAGATCTCAAGAGGAAGCTGGCTAGTAGGCGCTAAAAATTGTTTAATTTATCAGTACTTTTGTTTAAAGTTTCTAATTTTTAAAAAAAACTTACTTTACAATACGCTTTTTGGATTAATCTAAAGAAAACAGTGAGCAATGTTTTAAAAATAAATCAAAAGTCATTCAAATTAGATTATTAAGGAATCATACATGCTTTCAGAGAGAAAGTAAAGCCCATAATATTTGCGACACCTAGTATCTTTTAAAGCCCCAATCTAGCCTAATGTTTCGGCTAAAATAAAATAAAAACCACCAGGTCGGAAATCGAATACAATTTGGCTACTTTTTCTTGTAGCTTGTAAGAGGAGAAAGGTGCCTTAAAAACCCCGAAGTGATGCTCATCCCACATGACAAGTTGCAGCTTCCGAGGATCCGAGCTCAGCTTGAGAATGAGAATGTTGTACTGAATAAGACATGCATTAATAATTTTTGGCCGGCATATTTTAGGCTGATTTAGATAAATTTAATCGAATCTACGAAACTCCAAATCTTGAAAACAGGCAGGATTAGATTGCTGCTTTTGGCAAGAAGAGCCGCCACTTTAGAAAATGAGTAAAAAAAGAATGAATTTAAGAGGTAACACACTTTCAATTATCTTGCGGTTTTGTTTTAAATTTATCATGGATTTTTTGATCAGTTACGGAACTAATCTCAAAGTCTAACGCATTGCTTGATATTAGAGAAGCGTAAAATTTAATTGATTAGACAATCGTATTGCCCAAAAGGTCACAGCTCAAGTCTGCAAGTCAACTTTTGATCCTTAAAGCAGAAGGCGCGTCATTATTATTCTTTTATATCAAGAACTAGTCAAAGAGCTATTTATTTTGGAGCATTCCTTTGGTTTCCGTAAGATGTGGCAGCTTCTTCACAAATGTTTTTCAAGTCTTTTTATTTTTGAACAATTGATGAACCACAAATGCTCAAGCATTTTCTTTTTAAAATCTTGGAAGTTAGCTCACATACAAATATCCTGCCAGAAATAAAGCTAGAACCCAAAAGTTATTAAGCGTAAATCGGACAAATTAGCTATTCATCTATTGGGTTGGGTAAGCTATGATCGATTTAGATCATTATTTCATGGACAGCTTCTACAAAAATAGACATTTCAAATATGCTTGACCGAAACTGATTGCAGAATCAAAGCTACTTATTGTTTTTTTTTTAACATGCATTAATATTGCCAAGGCTATTCAAACTTTCAGCTTTAAAGTTCTTCAAAACACAAACCGCCACTGACCAAATAGTTATCACATATTCTATAATTATTATATAAAAAAATAAGAAGAAAATGACTTGCTCAATAAAGTGTTTGTCTTTCAATTGAATTTTATATTTACACATCAACGTGACCTCAATAAGTTGACATTGTCTATCGCTCCAAAAAAAACGCTTCTTGTATTTACAGATCGACTGTAAATATAAAAAACAAAAAAGGGATTTTCATATATTTAAATGCTGGAATTCAGGCCTGAACAACCATAACGCATGCGGTTCGAATTAGATTGCGTAAAAAGGCCAAAAAAATCTCATAGAAGGACAGATTCGGTGAAATTTAATCATCGCTTAAGCCGGATGAGTCGTGATGAAATCGTTCAAAACGCATCTAGACAAATTCCTATAGTTTCCGAAAAAAAGATAAAAATATCATGGAGAGGTCAGGTTCGTGCATACTCACGGCAATGACACGAAGGGGGAAACCCACGTAACTCAAAAGTGTGAAATTTTCGGCACCCATGTAATCGTAACCAAGTCATTACTTTTTACCTAACATGAAATGATGATGACGATCATTAATGATTTGTAGCGAGGATCGTGAGAAGAGTCCGAAAAGGTTCCTAATGAAAATAAAAATAAATAGTCCCGATCGTCATTAATTAATTAAGTTGGTTCTTTTCTTATTTTCGATTTGAATTATCGACAAGTTGACCGGGTTTAATTAACCCGAGAAGGTGAGGAAATGCGTTCAACCCGTTGAACTTTTCAAACCATGGGTGATGATTTGAAGTTTTTTTTGTAAAGGTTTGAACCGTTACGAAAAAAAAAGAAACAATCGGTTTTTTTTTGATTAAAATCGCGTGATTAAGTAACACATTGGTACGTGCTACAAATGCTACGGAAATCGTAATCGGTCATTTTAGCTCACGAACCGCATCTATTTTCACGTCCCCCTAGCAGGCAATTGTTTCAAATTATACGATATCTGCGTCTCTATTAATCATTTAAATAACAACAAAAAAGGCCTAGCTTTATTTTTAAATATCAAAAAGATCTCAGGTTTGCATATTAAACAATTTATCTAGTTTGGGAAAGCAGGTGAATGGTGAATTCGTGCTTTAAAAATGTAAAAGTTATTAAAGGTTTAAAGAAGGCTCACACTTGTATTTTTTGGGCTTAAAAACTAATATAACTCATTGCGAAAACCTAACCCTAAGAAGTCCGAGGTAGATTCAAACGCCTGATGAGGCCAAAAAGTCCGATTTAAGGATGACGAAGTTTAACCTTTACATGCTTAACACTGTAAAATGACTTTAAATTTTTTTAACTCATGGTGGCGAAACCGGAAGAGAAATGTCTCTTCTAGATATGCTAGCAGTCAAGTAGACTCTAAATACTCAGATTTTTTTACAACAAAAAGTTATTTTTCGATCATTTTCTTAACTCAAAAACATCATCAGTAGTAATTGAGAAAATTTTTTGCGTGCCCATGACATATAAGTCTACCAGGACATCAGTGCACCCGGTAAACGTCCTATTTTTCCCCAAATTGATAATTAGGGGCTGACAAGATGGACACATGTCATGGATACATAAGTTGGACATTTTCGGTACGAAAAAATTCGTCCAACTTGGGGAAGTTGCCCCGTTTACAGAAAACGTAAAAAAATCGTTTAAAAAAAAAAAAAAAGGATCGTTTTTCCTTTTTTTATAGACGTCCAATGATGTTATTTTAAAACAAAGAGTGAAAGTTCTGAAGACTTTTGAAAAAGCTGGTAAATTTCGACTGTTTTTCTCTTGCCACAAATTTTCAAATTCAAAATTGGAAATTTCTGTTCCTGAAGTAGCGATTTGGGTCAATATTTTAAGAAATGTTATGTTTAAAAACTTAAAAAATTCATTTTTTTCCCGGGGATATCCAACATATTGAAGGCAAAATTCATTAAATCACGGTAAAAAGGTGTTAGGTACTGGGTAGAGAGATGGCCAAGATATCCCTATTCTTATACATTGCGTACGAACGAAATCGTTCAATATGGGAGAGGTGTCCAACGTGGGAAGTTTCACTGTATTTTCATAAACTCTTAAAGTTTCAAAAATAAAATTCCATTGAATTTCAAGAAAATTAATCCTTAGCAAATGCAAAATTTTCAAACAAAAATCTATTTCTGATAGAAATGCCATTATCACGATCTATCTAAAACAAGCGTTTCCCATTATCTACTTTGACTATCCGGTAAAAAATCAACACCTCAATAAATATCCTGGTTCTCTATCACATGTTGCAAAACGAGTCTACATGTATGAGGTTGGCTACTTGAACTTTTTTTTCGAATCACGACTGACTTGTTATTAACTTACATAAACTTTAATGGATAATGACCCTTTCTTTTTATTTTGATGCGATGATATTAGTTTATTGCGACACGGACCGAATCGATCCCATTATGTCTAGTTAATTTTTAATTGCGATATTGGCCATGTAGTCTTCACATATTTTTTCTTCTTCTTCTTAATTGATAATTGCCGTAATTGAAAAAAAATTAAGGCCATCAACACGGGTCGGGATTCCTTCATTTCGCATCGCATGCAATAACTCACAAAATTAGAAATATAAAGATTTCTTGTTTCGGTGTTGTTCTACCGCCTACTCACTGTTTCCAGCAGCCAATTAATTCTATACCTAATAAATCAATATTTATGATAAATATTAATATAATTATTCATACATGTAATAACAACTTACAATTCGTTATCGAGTAATTGGCCGGTTAATTAAAAATATCCCGAGTGCGAAAAAAAACGAACAACAAATAGTCATGCGAATTACATGCTAATAAGATTCTGCCCACTCAGTTTTCAGCTGCTGAAAATTAATGAGAGTTATAAGGCATTTTAGGCAGTTGATGAATTTCAAAAAGCAAATGCATTTTTAATACGGTTAGAAATAATTTAGCGATCAAACCTGATGCAGTCTAGCCTTGATTTTTTTTTCCTAACAAAAAATGGTTGTTTAAGTGTGTAAGTAAGCTCGAGTAAATTGGTGCAAAGGCGTCAATAAACTCAAAGCAAGTTTTTCTTAGAGAGCACTTATAAACGTATTATAAAATACTCAGATATAAAATTAGTGTGAAGTTGTTTATTGATAGCTGTGCGCGAAAAAAAATGTTCGAACTATCAGAAAAATAAAGAACAGAATTATGTCTACTAAATGTTAAGCAGACAAGTAGATTTTTGGCAGTTGGTATTACACGAGTTTTTACTTATTACAGCATGCTGGACTTACGAATATTCGATGTTCTTTTTCTTTATGTATAAAAGGAGCAAGATCAACTTTTTCAAAAATAAGACACCCTTATTTTAATTGCGTTGCGGTTTATTGGCCAGAAAAAATGGCGCGAGATTATGTTTGAGATTAGATCATAAGCAATCTTAATCTAACCCTCGCAATCGATCACCTATCGAGATCTGCACGATGGTCATTTGCAAAAATTAAAGACGAATACGCGATTTTCGTGATACTGGTCCTGTAAGTGATTAGTCGAGTTCAAAAAATTTTCGTTTCACTGGTTGGCCAGAAAATTAACGGCAAAACTAGCTAGTGACTATTTTTTCTCCGTTTGCTCATCAAATATAAAAAATTTGCCTCGGCAAAAATATGTAAATTTGAAGTTTAGCGGTATCGAGATATATACGAAAATGTTATTTTCGAAAAATGGCCCAAAGCATGTTCAGAACTTCATTATTAGTTATAAGCGGCGATCTATGGCTCTAAGTTAAACTGCGGTCACGCTAAAAGTGGGTAAATGTTAAATATGGAAATTATCAGGCATGACTATACGAATTCGGCAATGGGGAAAATCAAACTAAGGCTTTTTCACGACAAGCGGTCAAAATTAGATGAACATCATCAAACTTAGATTGATTAACTTAACTTGAAGAATTGTTGGAAAGAAAGGATTATCTTAACAACAGATTTACCGAAGCAAAAAGAATACAAAGCCTGAAAATGTGGAAAGCATTCAAGTAACTTTCAAAGGGCGAACTAAACCATCAAGCTGAGTGAAGTTTACGCTTTTCTTTGTCTTTTGTTCTAGCAAGGTTTTCTTATTGTTCTTGGATGAACCTTAAGAAAAAGTTTAACCAGTTCAAGGTTTCGTTACATCCCCAGTGCAGCTTTTTATAATGCTGACTAAGCAATAATGATCTATTCGCCCACAACTTAAGTCAAAACAATTTTAAGAATATTGCCGACCCCAAAAAATTATAACTGTGATGAAACGTTGATAAGAAAATAATTATTATAAATCATATTATATATTACTTTCTGAAATCCAATCGGCATTTACAACAAGAGTAATCTGAATCCTCAATCAGGTTTTAAATTTACAAATGCGACGCGTACATCGTGAAAATATTCAACTTTTAACTTGCAGGATATTTAAAAAAAAACAAAGGGTCATTGTATTAAAAACAGATAACATCAACAAATCGTATAAGAAAATGATTTATCGAATATCAAGGTGTCTTTTGTAAAGTAGGTGAATAGTTGAATTAGGATGTTATTTAAAAGGGCCACACATTGCGAAACATAATTATACAACTCAAGATGCTACAGAAGATGCTCGGAAAAGTTCGTATTCTCCTACCATTAGCCTAATCCTCGGAGCGTGTGAAATGTATAAGACATCCCCTCCGGTCTGACAAATTGGTCAATCACTTTTGAAAAAAAAAATCGATTTCAAATGAGACTCATCAGTTCACGTCTACTCATAATCTAAACAAGAATGAATTTTTAATTCTAATCTTACAGCCATCCTCATAAAACAATGGCATGGCAAATTATTTACTCATACCTCCAGATACCACTACGAATCCGCTTGCCTTCAGTAGCGTCCGATTCTTCTAACACGACGGTTTTTTTTTTTTTGGTTTTATTGTGCACCGCGAATAAATTTTTAAACTATCGCTTTATGGATATTTTTTGGATAGCGGCTTTTAAAGAGGTATAAATTTAGCTTATTTTCAAAGAGCAAAAAGATTATAGGTTTCGCATTTTTCGTACATGTCAATTTAATATGATTACGTGCATTAATCCGTCAAAAATGGAATGAATCACTTAATTGGCCTGACAGTGCAATATCGATTATGAAATTCCGTGCTTTTTCAACTTGTCTCCTTATCTTCGTTCATCTCTTTCTCTCACTTTTTGTTAATTTTTATTTAATACGTGTTTGCCCATCAGTGGTGGCCTTTAACGAGACAAACCATTCTCCACCTTTCCTTTTTTTTTATTTTTCTTTCTCCTACATATTTTTGACATTTTACCTTATTTAGAACGTGGATACGTGTTGCAGTCGGTTTATCGGTGAATTAACTCGTCTGCTTAACGGATGAGCGATGCGTTCAATGAGTTAACGGAAATTACATAGGCAGAAAACTTTTTTTTTCTTGAAAAGTGGAAGTGACCGTTTTGGCTTGCATGCGAAATCATAATGTTCGGTGGAGTTGTCGTTTTACGATTTTAAACCTTTGATTATAATTCGATTCCGGTTTAATGACCAGGGAAAATAATGTTACAAGTTATAAGCCCTTTTGTTGAAATTTTTACATAAGTACTGAGGAGAAGACGCGCCCCAGGTGGTACAATTTGAAGATAAATTGATGGGTTGTTCATGAGGTTTTGAAAAAGTACATGGAGATTTTTTTCCTTAGGGTTGGCTCCTGTCAACTGGTAAATTTTTTTTAATAGCGAAAGTAAATTATGCAAGTTACTTAAAAAAGAAGATAAAAGTAATTTTGGTAATTTACTAATGTGAATAATAGGCTGAAGAATGCGATAGTTCCTAGTTTGTTTTTTCAAAAAGACCTAAAATTCGCAATCAAAACTCAACTCAAGTAATGGTGAGTCGGTGAAAACTAGTGCGTTAGATTCAACCCCATCCCAATATTCAATTACGAGCAAATTATATAATTGAACAAATTGACGAATTTTAATAGTCATAGGGAAAAATAAAAGTTTTAAGCCTTGATGTCAATAGTCAAATGATATATGTGCTGTAGTTATGTCAGTCGTAATAGGTTAATGGTTTTCGAAACAGGTGAAAACTAGATTGTTCAAGAACATCCTTTTCAGTTAAGGTTTCCTTAACAAATTAACAGCATCAGCAAAGTTTCATTACATAACTGCGATGGTAAATGTAGTAAGATAAGCTCAGATGCACATTAGTTATTCTCATGACCTTTGAAATAATTCGTGGTAAATCTTTCTAACAAATGCACTGCGAGCGGACCTATTGCTAAATCGTAACATCACTTTAAAAGTTAGAATTCAAAGAAATTGCACAAATGTGTAGCTTTTTTTAAGAACCATTTGAAAGGGCTTTCGCAGCAGTGGCATTTTAAAGAAATTTCTTGAAATTCCTCAAGAAAAGTGTTCGGCTAATTACTATTTTTAAAAAAATTCAAAAATTACTTACATCTTGAAGAACGTTAGGCTTTCCACAGATCAAAATATTCGCCAATTTAACTGGAGATACTAATCGCCGTTTGAAGAGCTTGTCATTGATTCCTTTTGCTGAACAATATCAAATTTCCTGAAAAATTTAAAAATGATCTCCTTTAAGGATGCGATTTACCAGCACAAGTTTAGAAATAGCAATTAAATTTAATGTACCCGTAAGGTTAGCATTAAATTTAATTTTCAGTAAATATTTGGTAAAACGCACCCTTAACAAACCGCGCCACCACTGTCTATAAAACCCGATCACGTATAAATTAAAAAACTTTTTGTATTATCACTTTCTTAATTCACTTTTCTGGTGCAACACCACAAAAAAGAATTTTTAATTTCTATAATGCTTTACTCGCGAACACGAAAATTCGACTTCCGCGGCTTAAAGAGGACTGAACTTTAACAAAAGAGTCAGGTAGATTTTAGGCCGAAGTCGGGTTCGGGTTAGTCGAACCAGAATTTGAATGCAAAAAGTTATAAAACCCTTCAAAAGGGTTTTATGGAACAAGTTGGGACAAGAAGGGTTGGAACAAGTTTTTGCATGCTTAGCTAACACAAAATATCTTTTTTTTCTCGATCAATTAGGTTTTAGGACTTTTCGAATTTTTAAACTGGCTCGGGAATTTCGGATCTGCTAAGTATCGTTTCAAATCAAACACAAAATAGAGGACAAATATACCCGGCACAGAGGGCTCTAACCATAAAAAAATACCGCTTTCTTTAAAATATCAGAACCGAACGACATTAAGCATACGGTAGAAGTTGTTCAGATTGAAATCATAAGGGTTTCTGGAAAGTCAGTAGAATCAATTCAATGATTAACTGTTAAAAGTTATCAATTAATCGCTGCTCTTCAATCTCAGTCTGAGATGGCAAACAGATTCTTACCAACTCTTAAAAATTTTGTACAACTTGGGGTGCATTTCACTGACCAAGTTAACAAACTGGTAGTCCTTGCTAAGAGTTAACTTTAACGGTCATCTTATTTAGGCTTTAAAGTTAATCATCAGCTGATTTTTAACAATAGTTATGGTGTAATGAATATGTCTGAGTTCTTTTCTTATTGGAACATCCAAAGTTTTTTTGGAACATTCCGAATTTCATTCAAGCTAGATTTCCATCTTGGCTTTTAAAAGAGGCCTAAAAGTAAATCGAAAGATTGTAACTAAGCTTCCCTGTGCAATCTCTCGCGCCCTTTTTTTGGAACCCATAGATAATACCGCATCGCCCTGGAGCGCAAGATCTATTATCTTTATGGACTAAAAAAAGGAAGTGAGTCAAAATAATAAAAGCAGCTTTTAGTTTAATATTTTAATGTTCCACTACAATAAAACCATATCTAACACACAGGAATATTAGATATGCATGGGCTTTATTATCCGATAAAGAAAAATCGGAAGCAATTGTCGACTAATAAAACCCATGCATGTCTAATAAACCAAACATGAAACTCTAGATCCATTCATCTTAAGGCTAATGTTTAATATCCAAAGGGTAATAATTAAAAAATTTTTTAAATTTTATCGGATATGCATAATTTCATATTTTGTTTACAAAGCTAGCTTTTGAAAATTAGTTTTGAATATCACACTTACCAGAATTATGTGCTAAACCTCTTCATCAAGATGGACCACCAGTCGCGCATCGTTTTGCTTCTCCACCTGAAAAAATAAGAAAAAAACAGCATGTACTTGATTATCTAATGCATATTCTTCGATTTATTAACGTCGAACCGGTTCATAATTTGTATTAGCTCCTTATTAAGTAAAATTGGAAGCATCAAATCAAAATTAATTCAAAATTTAGGGCAACATTATAAATCCTTTAAAGTTTAATAACATATGATTCTGCAATAAAACGAAGAATTTATAAAAAAGTCCATGTTTATTTATTCGTCGAGTATAGGTTTTGTTACTTTTTATTGTTATTGCAACACGATTCGAGCGTGTGGGCGGCCCCATGCACTTTTTTTCTATTACTTTTTTGTTTCGATCCGTTATACTCGTTTTAATTGTTCGCATCAACTGTGTCAAGTCTTTCGATTTCCAATTTAATTACCATATTTTTTTTTGTTGCAGGGTTTTGAATGATTGCGAGGATTTGGAGAAAGAAAAGACGCAAAAATGAATTTTTTCCTTCTCGTTTACGGGGTGATATTCCTGTTGAAGGAATCCTCCTGTGAATTATTTACTGCTCTAGTCGATATGGAAGAATTATTGCAAACGGAAGCCGTGCTAATGGACACGTTAGAAGGTTACATCGCCGTAACGGAAGACAAATTAAGTAAACTGAAAAGGCATTTAGAGGAATTCAGAAAGGAGCACGAGCAAGCAAGCAGAGGCGTCCAGGACTATTTGAATAATCCAATAAATGCATATTTGCTAACCAAAAGACTGACTAGTAATTGGAAAGAAGTAGAATCTCTAATGATTGACGACGTAGGTTTAGGTAAGCGATTGAAATTAACCGGTAATTAATATGTTTTGGGCATTTAATAGCGATTTTCAGATGAATCAGCCAAAGGATTTCACTAACAGGGTAGATCAATCCCTCAATACAGTAGTAGCATGATGTCACCAGGAGCCGGACAAACCAATAACGATTGATTGTTAGCTTATAGGGCCTCGGGTTTCGTCACGGCCACTAAAAAAGCCTGACCGATATCCAAAGGATATTCTGTTAGGAAAATCCTAAACCTTAGAATCGGCTACGACAAGGATGTTAAAATTTAGCTTGTGATTTTTAATGATTTTCATCAATTCTCCTTTTTCTTTTCAGAATTTGTTGAAAACATTACAACGTACCGTTCGAATAACGTATTAAAATTCCCAACCGACGAAGACTTAAACGGGGCCGCTGTTGCCCTTATGAGACTGCAAGACACGTACAAACTAGATACATCGTCCGTTGCTAGGGGAGAATTAAACGGAGTCCAATACAGTACTCAATTATCAGCCGGAGATTGCTTCGAATTAGGAAGGCAATCATACCACAACAAAGATTATTATCATACCGTATTATGGATGACGGAAGCAATGGAACGATATCACGAGGAAATCAACAAAACCATCACGAAATCTGACATACTCGAATACCTCGCTTTCTCGACTTACATGCAAGGAAACATCAGGAGAGCTTTGCAAATGACCAACGAACTTTTAGAAATAATTCCTAATCACGAAAGAGCTCAGGGGAATAAGATTTACTATGAGGAAACGTTACAACAAACCAAAGAAAACAAGAAGAAAGGAGATGACGGAGATGAAGTTGTCGTCGTCGAAGACACCAATAAACAATATTACAAAGGTCGAGGGATGTATGAAAAACTGTGCAGGAACGAAGTCGCGTTGGGTGAGGACGTAAAAGCGAAGTTAAAATGTAGATACGTGGATTTTGGGCGACCGTTTTTGAAATTAGCAAGACTAAAGGAAGAAGAAGCGTTTTTAAGACCGAGGATCGTCCTTTACCATAACGTAATTTCTGATAGTGAGATCGAGACGTTGAAAAGATTAGCAACGCCGAGATTTAAACGAGCTACGGTTCAAAATGCTGATACAGGGAAGTTAGAAGTCGCTTCCTACAGGTAATTTAATTAGATATTAAAATTTAACATCTAATAAAGCAGATTAATCACCTTTTTTTTATTTTTAGAATTAGCAAATCATCTTGGTTGGAAGATGAAGAACACAAACACGTAGCAGCTATAAGTAAAAGAGTCGAAGACATGACGGGATTAACTACAAAAACTGCGGAATCATTGCAAGTAGTAAATTACGGCATTGGAGGGCACTATGAACCTCATTTCGATTTCGCAAGGGTATGAATTTTTTAGCTGATTTGGAAATTGAAAAGTTCACTTTTAGTTTTTTCTAAGTGGATGATTTTTAATTTTCAGAAAGATGAAAAGAACGCATTTCAGTCTCTCGGCACTGGAAATAGGATAGCCACCGTATTGTTTTATGTAAGTAGATTTAGGACACTGGAATTCATTTTTTGTGTCTTACGAGTGCGAAAAAATTTTGTACAGCGAATTACAGAACACTTATAGAATATATTTTAGGTGCATTTGTAAAATGGGCCGAGTATTTAAAATTTTTATAACTTGCGCTCCGAAACCCTTTCAGCGTTACCTTCAGTCCACCAAATTTTTTCAGGCATAGAATTTCATACAGGTGAACCTAATTATTTCTATATTTCAGATGAGTGACGTTACTCAAGGTGGAGCTACTGTATTCCCTGGAATAAAAGTCTCACTTTGGCCTAAGAAGGGAGCCGCTGCATTTTGGTTTAATTTACTACCAAACGGCAATGGCGATTACTTAACTCGACACGCTGCATGTCCAGTTCTAACAGGATCTAAATGGGGTAAGCTAACATTTTACTTTTCATTTCCTACAATATAAACATTGATTTTTAATCGTTTAATTTGTGATTTCAGTTTGTAACAAATGGCTTCACGAAAGAGGACAAGAATTCTTACGACCTTGCGGTTTGGTAGAAGATGCTCTGTAGAACTCTCGTCGCAATAAATAAATTCCTCGTTTTTAAATACTCATTCGATTAGTGCATTGTTTTAATGTAAAATTTTATCAAGTGTATTTTTGTACAGATGAGTTCTGTAACAACAACGATAATGATAAACTATTAGTTTTTTTTATATTGCATGTGCCAAAACTATAATAGAATTGTGAAAGATCTGTTTTAACAAAATTGAATTATACCGGTGATTTGTCAACGGATTTTTCACAGTCGAAGTATTTTTTTTCGTCAATCGGTTATACTAAAATTTATAGAAAATTCAAATCTCCTAAAAATGATTTTTTTAAGGGCCGGTGCCATAATTGCAAAATTATTCTTATTTCTCTGTTTTCTTTTACAAAAAATGTTTCGGACTTCTAGCCTGACACGCAATAATTATTGGTGTTTTGAAAATAGTAAACAAACAAAACCAAAGAGAAACGGGAAATGATTTTTTACTGATCTTTTTTAAAAATTTCTCAGTTCGTAAAACAGACACAATAAGCAAAAAAATTACTTAAGCTTCAAACTTTTTCTTTTATTTTAAGTACGACCTTTGATTAATTTAGGTATTCGATAAAAATCGATCCCAGTCATATTGTTTAATTAATGTAGGATTGAAAATTACAATAAAAAATTTTTTTTATAATGTTAACTGTTTTTTAAATCATTATTTTTCCTACAGCGGCTACTACTTTCCTAACCTAGACTTTTTCATTTATTTTAATAATGCTTGTTTGCAATTTTTCAGATAAGGATATTAATGAACCATTTTATATTGTTGTAAAATCGATTGCTTGTAACACAATTGTAAATTGAAATAGAAAATGATAAGGAGTTCGCGAAAGGGATAGAAATGAAATCATAGCTACTTAGAGTAATTAAATGAAAGTTCACTTAAAAATTGTAAAGGATGAAAATTATTTTAATTTACATGATTGTTTTCCTTCTTAACGAATCATACAGTGAAATATTTACATCTATCATACAACTAGAGAAATTATTAAAAACCGAAGAGGAGATCACCAATACTTTAGAAAAGTATATAATAGAAACTGAAAAGAATCTAAAGCATTTAAAAATAACTCTTGATGAGTTAAAAAATGAACATAATAAATCCAGTCGAAATCCTGAAGAGTATTTAACCAACCCAATGAACGCTTTCTTACTAATCAAAAGGCTAACTTTGGATTGGGCAGAAGCTCAAAACATTATGGTGGATACTAAACTATCAGGTAAACCATCATGATCATAAATGGTCACCTCTGGAAAATAAATTATTATTGATTTTTTTTTTTAGGAATGATCAAGAACCTAACTAACAACACCGAAGATTTATTGATTTTCCCTAGTGAAGAAGATTTTAAAGGAGGAGCAAATGCTATAATCCGAATTCAAGAATTTTACGAACTTAATCCGTCATCAATGGCTAAAGGAGAATTAAATGGCCGTCAATTTAACAGCCAATTATCTGCTGACGATTGTTTCAGAATAGGAAAGACGGCGTATGATCAAAACGATACTCTTAACTCAATATTATGGATGAAGGAAGCGATGAAACTTAATGAACAAGAAATCAACAAGACCATCGATAAATCAACAGTACTGATTTTGCTCTCTCGAGCTTATTACAATAAAAAGGATATTGAAAAAGCACTAAATGTGGTGAATGAATTATTAAAAATCAGTCCTAATAATGAACTATTTCGGACCGAGAAGATAAAATATGAGCAAGAGTTAAAAGAAACAAAAGATATTAAAAAAGAATACGAAAAGAATGAAACTTCTAGCTCTAGAGAATATGAAGAACATCACGATCCACAATTTCATAAAAAATTATGTAGGAATGAAGTTGATCTTCAAGAGAGTGTTAAAGCTAAACTGAAATGTGCATACAAGGACTTTGGAAATCCTTTCTTAAAATTAGCTAAGTTTAAAGTAGAAGAAATTTACTCAGAACCTAGAATTCTATTTTATCATGATGTTCTCTCTGATACCGAAATGGAAACTTTAAAAAACTTATCAATACCCACACTATCAAGGGCTAAAGTTTATTGGGCTGGTTCAAACAAAACAGAATTCAATCATATAAGGTAAAGTAAATTCTACTACAGGATATGTTTTTGAATTAAATAATTTAGATTGTAATTAATTTTATTGATGATCATTTCTGCCAGAATTAGTCAGTTGTCTTGGTTAGACAGTAAAATTCATTCACTTTTGACAACTCTAAATCGAAGAGTAGAAGATATGACAGGACTGAACACAAAATTTGCAGAAAGTCTTCAGGTTTTAAATTATGGGATTGGTGGGTTTTTCGACCTTCATTTCGATGCTCTTAAGGTATTTCAATAGCCGTTAAGCATTTTAAGCCTTCGATCAAAGTTTTTTTTTTTTTTTTCAAGAGAGAAAATGATTTTATAGATCGTCCTCATCAGATAAATCGACTGGCGACTGTATTATTTTACGTAGGTAAATTTTATTAAATAAAAATGATAACGCAGAAGAATTTGAAAATAACTGTTTTCGCTTAGATGAGTGACGTAGCTCAAGGAGGGGCCACCGTATTTCCATTATTAAAGGTTGCTATTCAACCAAAAAAGGGAACGGCTGCATTTTGGATAAATTTGCTGCCGAATGGAACTACAGACCTTAAAACGCAACATGCGGCATGCCCAATTTTGTCAGGATCCAAATGGAGTAAGTTAGAAAACAATATCCTCTATAGATGCTTTACCCAAAGTTTATTCACGATTTCAGTTTCCACCAAGTGGATACAAGAAAAAGGACAACAAGTTCAGTGCCAAAAGTAATGGATCTCAATATGGCTGTAGCCTATAAATTCATAGTGCAAGAATAGAAAAAAATAGAATGGGTCAAGTAAAATGTTCATTGTCCGTCACAGCCAGCGCCATATCGGCCAATAGGTTGAATTATGAGTTTCATCAAAATGTGAATTATTTTATTGGAAATAATAAAGAAATATTTTATTTTATTTAAGGTCCAACTGTATAGAGATTTATTATAACCTACTATGATTTGCTCATGTAGTCTTCCGCAAGCCAGGCTAATAAAACCTTATGGGCCCAACTCAATGTTTTAAAATCAGGACCGTTACGAAACACGATTGATTGAGTCCTGGCTCTGTAACCTGAATATTTATGATCCTTCATAAAATAAAATCAGATTAGGACTTTTACGAGAACTCATAATTAGCTTGTTTTGGCCAACCGTTTTTCTTTTAGAATTCATTTTTAGTCGCCAAGAAATGATTAGCCTGAATTATTTAGCTTCAATTTCAAAATATTTTATCGGAGCAAACAATCATGAATTTTTATTTCATTTTATTCAATCTCGCCCTCATGTTAAAATTTTCATCGTGTGAATTGTTTACGGCGTCAGCTGAAATGGGGAAATTATTGACAACACAAAAAGTACTTATGGATGCGTTAAAAGCATATATCGTAGTAACAGAAAATAAGTTGAAAAAATTGAAAGAGCATTTTCAAAATTTTAAAAAGGAACAAGAAAAAGCCAACGAGAACATTGAGGAGTACCTGGGCAATCCTATAAACGATTTTCTTTTAATCAAAAGGCTGACACTCGATTGGAGGGAGGTGGAAAATTTGGTAACGGACAACCTAAGTTTAGGTAAATAAATTGTCTTGATGATGGGTGTAAAATTCTTCCACTAGGGTCGGAAATATCATAATGTAGTCGAAGACCCTCATTGGTTAAGAGGAATACGGTTACAATGCGATTACAATGACTCAAGTGGCCGAGTTTTGCAATCAACTCCTTCGGCCTTACTGAAAGCGCAGATTTACTTTCTTTTAAAATATTTTATAGAGATTATTAAAAAAACAACAACAAACGAGTCTATTATATTCCCTACTGATGTAGATTTGCAAGGTGCTGCAGTAGCCATTCCACGACTGCAAATAGTTTACAATTTAGATACATCATCAGTAGCAAACGGGGAAATAAATAATAAAAGATATGACATAAATTTAACAGCGAAAGATTGCTTCCAACTAGCGAAACAATTGTACAAAGCTAGAGATTATCACTTTACAAAATTATGGCTGCAAGAAGCATTAATAAGATACGACGACGAAGTCAATAAAACCGTTAAAAAAAGCGACATCCTCCAGTATCTAGCACCAATTAGCCGGGTTACAAGAGATTACGTAAGAATTCCTAAAATAGTGAAAGAATTATCAAACAGTCTTTCTGTCGAAGAAAAACTTGAGTTGAATTTTACCGATTTCAAAGAAAAATTACTTCAAGTGAAAAATAGCAGCAGAAAGGGAGACGACGGCCCATACAGTAACTTTTATGGAGATTTTGCTAATCTCTTTATAGACATTGGTAATAAATACAAGAAACTATGCAGGGACGAAACAGGCGTAAGAGAAGATATCAAAGTTAAGTTAAAATGCAGATATACAGATTTTGGAAAACCTTTTCTAAAACTGGCAAAACTAAAGGAAGAAGATGTATTTTTGAAACCGAAAGTCCTTCTTTATCACGATGTAATTTCTGATGATGAGATTGAGATTGTAAAACAACTAGCGATGATGTCAATGAAACGAGCTGTAGTTTTCGATGATTATGATTTAGTGGAAGCTTCCTATAGGTATGTTCTTTATTTTAAGATCACTTATTGATTGCAAAGCAAAGCAAGCCTCTTGGCGCAGTTAATAACATATCCGACTCACAATCGGGGAATCTAGGGGTCAAATCCACCTTTCAGTCCGGATTTTTCCTTACCTAAATTCACCTCTGACCATCAATATCTGGTCATGTGAACATAATTCGTGCGCCGTCGTTCGGACTTTGTCCCCCTTGCAAGGTTATGACGAGCCAGCAAGTGGTAACATGTCTAGTACAGCCTCTCTAACTTGCCGTTCGGATTCGGCGTTAGTAGTTCCCGCGTATCTGTGCATTACATTAGCGCATTACACAGATACGTGCAGAGAGGTCGCCGATACTCGGTCACGAGTGTGGCACTTCAAGAAGAAGAACATTGATTGCAAATCGGGTCCATCGTCAAACTAGCCATCTTAACTAAAAACAGAATTTTATGCCTACCTTCCTAATCGTCTGAAAAATTTATTACTGTATTAATTAACTTTTTCTTAGAATAGGCAAAGCTTCTTTCCTGGACGATCATTTACACCCTAAATTGGCTAAATTAAGTAAAAGAGTAGAAGATATAACTGGACTGACAACAGCGACTGCAGAACCATTGCAAGTTGTTAACTACGGAATTGGTGGTCAATATGAAACTCATACCGATTATTTAGAGGTATGTGTAGATATTTTTATCGCTTTATAATACTTACAGTTCTAGTACAATTATTTCAGTTGCGGGAGAAAGAAAGATACGATCCAGAACGCAACTATAGCGAGAGAATCGCTACTGTTTTATTTTACGTAAGGAGACTTTCTTCTTGAGAATATAAATGCAAAACTTGAGCGTTTAAATCTAAGTGAATTTTTGTTTTTCAAGATGAATGATGTTGAACTGGGAGGAGCCACGGTGTTCCCATGTTTAAATGTATCTGTTTTTCCAAAAAAAGGAACAGCGCTTATATGGTACAATTTGCGATTAAGTGGCGATTATGAATTACGATCGCTACATGCCTCATGCCCAGTTCTGAAAGGATTTAAATGGAGTAAGCAAACAAAAGCTTAATTTTTTTAAAGCTTAAGATGTCTTTAATAATTCTTGTTTCAAATTTTAGTTTGTAATAAATGGTTAGGAGAACAAGGACAAGCACTTTTCCGACCTTGTGGTTTAACCAAAGATGCACAATGAAAATTCGAACGTGTTAAACAAATACGAAAAAACAAATCAGGGGTATGGTAGGTATGGAGTTTAAGAAAAAAAGCAGACGATATTTACTAGCGTCCATGATGGATTAGTATTGCGCCAGACTGCTCCTTCGTTACCGAAGTAGGATTCAGCCCTGGCTTTGCAATCGGAATATTTATGACCGTTCATAAAATAAAATCAGAAAGTATTTTACGAGAACTCATAATTCTAATTAAACCTAAAATTTCCTTTATAAAATTCATTTTTTACTTTCGAGAAATCCTTAGCCTGAATTATTTCAGCTTTACGTTTAATAATTCTGCCGGAGCTAACAACCATGAATTTTCTTTTTATTTTATTCGTTCTTGCTCTCGCGTTGAAAAGTTCATTGTGTGAATTGTTCACTTCGTTAGCCGCAATCGAGAAATTACTGACAACACAAGAAGTACTTAGCGATAAGTTACAAGAATATATCAAAGCAACGGAAAATAAGTTAGAGAAATTAAGAGCACATTTTGAAACTTTTAAAAAGGAACACGAAAAAGCCAATGAGAACATTGAGGAGTATCTGAGCAATCCAATAAACGATTTTCTTTTAATTAAAAGACTCACACTCGATTGGAGGGAGGTGGAAAATTTGGTAACGGACAATTCAAGCTTAGGTAAATAAACTATCTTTAAGGCATATGTAAAATTCTTCCACTAGGGTCGAAAGCAGCCATAACTTTCTGCCGGTTATTGATTACAGTGACTCTGGTGGCTGAGTTTTGCATTTAACTCCTTCGTCCTTACTGAAAGCGCAGATTTACTTTCTTTTAAAATATTTTATAGAATTAATTAAAGAAACGACAAAAAACGAATCTATCTTATTACCTACTGATGAGGATTTGCAAGGTGCTGCAGAAGCAATTTCACGACTGCAAATAGTCTACAATTTAGATATATCATCATTAGCAAATGGGGAAATTAACAATAAAAGATATGATATAAATTTATCAGCCAAAGATTGCTTCCAACTAGCGAAACAATTGTACAAAGCTAGAGATTATCGTTTTACTAAATTATGGCTCCAAGAAGCACTAATCAGACAAAACGATGAAGTTAATAAAACTGTTAAAAGAAGCGACATCCTCCAGTATCTAGCACCAATTAACCGGATTACAAGAGATTACGTAAGAATTCCTAAAATAGTGAAAGAATTATCAAACAGTCTTTCTGACGAAGAAAAACTTGAGTTGAATTTTACCGATTTCAAAGAAAAATTACTTCAAGTGAAAAATAGCAGCAGAAAGGGAGACGACGGCCCATACAGTAACTTTTATGGAGATTTCGCTAACCAGCAACTTTTAGATATGGATAATAAATATGGAAAGCTGTGCAGGAACGAAATAGGCGTAAGAGAAGATGTCAAAGCTAAATTAAAATGCAGATATACCGATTTTGGAAAACCTTTTCTGAAATTGGCTAAACTAAAGGAAGAAGATGTATTTTTGAAACCGAAAGTCCTTCTTTATCATGATGCCATTTTTGATGACGAGATAAAGGTTATAAAACAATTAGCCATGTTGTCAATGACACGAGCTGAAGTTTATGATGATTTGACTTTGTTGGAACAAAAATCTTCTGCCAGGTATATTTTCTTTTTTTCTTTTTTTTTTTTTTTAAAAATCTAACAGTAATATTAAGTTTTTCAGGAATATTCTTCAAACAATTGTCTTAGAAGCAAAGCCGTAACATTAAAAATGCAACGATCTCTAAGCAAATCTAGCCCCACCAAACCCCAGCCTTTCAAAAAATACATGGCATTAATGATTGTTTTCGTCATTTTAGAATAGGCCAAGTTACTTTCCTGTACGATGACCAACACGTAATGTTAGCTAAAATAAATCAAAGAGTGGAGGATATGACAGGACTGACGACAGCGACTGCAGAATTATTGCAAGTGGTTAATTATGGCATCGGTGGTCAATATGAAATTCATCCTGATTATTTCGAGGTATGTGCAGTTCTAGTTATCCCTTTCTAGAGTTAACACTTCTGGTATAACTATTTTCAGTTGAGGGAGAACACGCGATATGATTCAGAACGCGACCTTAGCGAAAGGATCGCTACCGTTTTATTTTACGTGAGTAAATTTATTTCTTGCACATATTAATTAAGCGTTTAGGTCTAAATTTTTTCATGTTTAAGATGAATGATGTTGAACTAGGAGGATCTACAGTATTCCCCTGTTTGAATGTATCCGTTTCGGCAAAAAAAGGCACAGCGCTGATATGGTACAATTTAAGATTAAGTGGTGACCACGAAATACGATCGGTGCATGCCTCATGCCCAGTTTTAAAAGGATTCAAATGGAGTAAGCAAATATTTTTTAATTTTAGTCTACAGTTTGTCGTTCGTAATTATTTTTTTATATTCCAGTTTGTAACAAATGGCTAGGAGAACAAGGACAAGCGCTTTTGAGGCCGTGTGGTTTGACAAAAGATGCACAATGAAACTTTCGATACCGCTGAAAACATGATGAACTATAAAGACCTACTTATAAATGGAAAGAATTGCAAGGGAGGTGTTCAGTTATGGCGCCATTTTATCGTCCCGGTGGTAATGCTCAGCTTTTGTGATATTTTGTCGTCCTATCGGCATAATGAAACGATTCAGTGCAATTATATCCTGGCTTCGTAATCAGAACATTTACGACCCTTCATAAAAATAAAATCAGATTATTAGTCTTAGGAGAAAGCATAATTCTAATAGTTAAGCCTACAATATCCTTTCAAAATTTATTTTTCCGAGAGGTCGTAAGCCTGAAGCGCTAAAAAAATTATGAATTTTCTTTTTATTTTGTTTAACCTCGCGCTCGTATTAAAAAGTTCATCGTGTGGATTGTTCACGGCGTCAGCTGTTATCAGGAAATTACTAACAACACAAGAAGTACTTATGGATACTTTACAAGAATACATCTCAGCAAGCGAAAGAAAGTTACAAAAATTAAAAGCGCATGTCGAAAATTTTAAAAAAGAACGCGAGAAAGCCAGTGAGAATATTGAAGAATACCTAGGCAATCCAATAAACGATTTTCTTTTAATCAAAAGACTAACACTTGATTGGAGAGAAGTGGAAAATTTGGTCACAGATAGCACAAGTTTAGGTAAATAAACTATCTTAAGATGACGTAAAAATCTTACAATAGGGTAGCTAGTGATCATACTGTACCCGACCCTCATTGGTCCTCTTCGGTACGGTTGCAATAACTAAAAGCTACGAATTCTCTTGTGAATGAAATATCGCACAATTAAATTACGATCCTTTTTTTTAAAAAATATTTTATAGAGTTAATAAAAAAAGCAAAAACAAACGAATCTATCAAATTTCCCGATGATGAGGATTTGCAAGGTGCAGCAGTAGCCATTCCAAGACTGCAAACGGTTTACAACTTAGACACATCATCATTAGCCAGTGGAAAAGTAAATAATAAACTATTTGATATAAATCTATCAGCGAAAGATTGCTACCAACTGGGAGAACAATTGCACAAAGCTAGAGATTATCAATTTACAAAACTATGGCTGCAAGAAGCATTAATAAGATACAACCACGAAGTCAATAAAACAGTAAACAAAAACGACATCCTTAAGTTTCTAGCAACTATTAGCCATATCACAAAAGATTACGTGAGAATCCCTAAAATTGTGGATGAATTATCAAAAATTTTGTCTGATCAAGAAAAAATTGAGTTGGATTTCATTAGTTTCAAGGATAACTTACTTCAAATAAAAAATAGCAGCAGAAAAGGAGACAATGGCTTGTTCGGCAACTTTTACGGAGAATTTGCTAACATATTTGTACACATTAATAACAAGTACAAAAAGCTATGCAGAAACGAAATCGGTGTAAGAGAAGACCTTAAAGCTAAGTTGAAATGCAGATATACTGATTTTGGAAAAGCGTTTCTGCAATTGGCAAAACTAAAAGAAGAAGATGTATTTTTAAAACCAAAAATCCTACTTTATCATGATGTCATTTTTGATGAAGAGATTAAAATTATAAACGAAATAGCCACCATGACAATGACAAGAGCTGAAGTAGATAATTTTTATTTGATGGAATTCGGAGTTCCGTACAGGTATTTTTTTTAAATTAAAAATTAGAGGCACTAGATAGAAAGAGAGGCGACAACTCGAAACGCCTCTTCATTAGCTATAATAGTCTTATGAAGTTGCGTCTAAATACAAAATAGTGAATCCATTTTTTTTTATCCTAGCGTGGAAATTTTTCACTATCTAGCAACAGTTTGGCATTGGCTTTTCTCTAACGTTCGACTTCAAAAAATGTATTACATAATAATCTTTAACCACCTTTTTAGAGTAGGTCAAGCTTCTTTTTTGGACGATCATTTACACCCTAAATTGGCTAAATTAAGTAAAAGAGTCGAGGATATGACAGGACTGACGACAGCAACTGCAGAACCATTGCAAGTAGTTAATTATGGCATTGGCGGCCATTATGAATACCACACTGATTATAAAGAGGTATGGTCAAATTATTTTTTCGCTTTTTAAAATTCACAATTCTAGTACAACTATTTCAGTTGCCGGAAAAGGATCGATATGATCCAGAGCGCTACTATAGCGATAGAATCGCTACCGTTTTATTTTACGTACGTAAATATTTTTAGAGCAAATCATGAGCGTTTTGGCCTGAATAAATTTTATATTTTTTAAGATGAATGAAGTTGAACTAGGAGGGGCCACAGTATTCCCCTGCTTAAATGTATCGGTTTTTCCAAAAAAAGGAACAGCGCTGATGTGGTACAATTTACGATTAAGTGGCGATTACGAACCACGATCTCTACATGCTTCGTGCCCAGTTTTAAAAGGATTCAAATGGAGTAAGCAAAAAAAACCTTTTTAAGCTTATGAAGTGGTCAATAATTCCTTTTTAAATTTTAGTTTGTAATAAATGGTTAGAAGAAAGAGGGCAAGCGTTTTTGAGGCCGTGTGGTTTGACCAAAGATGCACAATGAAAAATGATGGAACTCATTATGAGTTTGGCAGCCATGACTTTATTCATACAGAAAGCAGACAGACCATTTTAAAAAAAATACATTTGTTGTTTTTAGATGTAAATAAAAACAGTGTCAAACATTTTAATTTTTTTTCCAAAATCTTAAACCGTAATCGGTTGAAGGAAATTAAACGCCTTTAAAGATAAGAAAGTTGGCACCTTATTTTATCAGAAATCCGAATAATTATTTTATTACCTTATTTTACTTTCTTGAATAAATGTCAGAGTCATGATTATACACCTAATCTAAAATTAGGATTCACAATTATCTTGAAACTTAGTTGTTTTAAGCTTTGCTGCTAAGAATTGTAAAAATGAAATATTTTATAATCATTTGTGGAATATTCTTCCTTGTCGAAAAAATTTCCAGTGAGTTTTTCACTTCCCTAGAGGATATGAGAGCACTGCTAGAAACTCAAGGAGTTTTAATAAATATTTTGGACAAACATGTTTCTACTTTGGAGAATAAATTCAACAAACTAAAAAATTATTTGGAAGTAGTGAAAAAAGAACATGAAGCTAGCAGAAATATGGACGAGTATTTATACAACCCAATAAACGCTTTCTTAACCATAAAAAGATTGATTATAGACAGAGAAGAAATGGAAGCTCTAATAGATGAGAATTCAGGTTTAAGTAAATTATACATTCCTCTTTAGAATTATTTGAAATGTGCTAAGAATGCGATTTTATCAATTTTTTTCTTACAGGAATCATGGAAGAAATTTATGTGAAAAAATCGAACGGTGTTCTTTCATTCCCAAAAGAGGAAGATTTAAAAGGCGCAACGAACGCTATAAAAATGATACAAAAAGTTTATAACTTAACCGTGTCATCCATTGCCAGGGGAAAATTCAACGGAGCACGTTTATCGGCTGACGACTGTTTTCAAATAGGAAAAAGATCGTACGAAGGAGAAGATTACCCCAACGCCGAATTATGGCTAATCGAAGCGAAGAAACTTTACCGAGAGGAAAACAGAACGGTTCCTACACTGCTGCTGGAACAACTTTCGTTTTCATTATTCACAAGGGGAAACATCAAAGATGTTATAGAAATAATTCATGAGATGTTTCCAACGAATGACACAGCCAAAAAGGAATATGCAAAATCGCTGTGGCAAAAGAAAGGAGAATTCGAAGGTGTAAACGAATGGGATCGAGATTTTAAAGATTTGAGTGTTTGTAACCTCGAATCGATAAAATTGGAGGAGGATGTGAAAGCTCAATTAAAATGTAGGTATACGGATTTGGGGAAACCGTTCTTAAAATTAGCAAGAGTTAAAGAAGAAGAAGCATTTTTAAATCCAAAAATTCTTCTTTACCATGACATAATGTACCATAACGAGATTGAGATTTTAAAAAATTTATCAAAGCCGCAGCTAGAAAGAGCCACAGTGTATCATGAAGAAACTGGAGAAAGACAAGCAGCTCCTTACAGGTGGGATGCTGAAAATTTTTTTTTAAAAATTCACGATAAAAAAATTTTTAATGATTTGTAGAACTAGCAAATCAGCTTGGTTCGATGACGATTTTCATCCACTAATGCGTGTAATAAATAGAAGGATCGAGGATCTTACAGGATTAACCACTGAAACCGGAGAAAGTTTGCAAATTGGGAACTATGGCATAGCTGGGCATTATGCGGCGCATTTCGATTTTTTCGAAGTATAATTTTGTTTATTTATATAAACGTAATTTAATTTTCTTACGTAATTAAATTATCATAATTTCAGGACGTGGAAAGTGATGTAAATCCATTCAAAGATATCGGAAACAGGATAGCAACAGTTCTATTTTATGTAAGATTTCTATTTTTAAAAAAGTTTAGAGGTGAAGTCAGATGTATAACTATGATTTTGGCTAAACTGCAGAAATTAGAGATCGGGACATCGATAAAAACACCAAACGGTTTTGCATAATTTACCACTGAACTTAATTTCTTTTCAGATGAGTGATGTGGCTCAAGGAGGAGAAACCGTTTTTGGAAATTTAAAAGTATCTGTTTCGCCGAAAAAAGGAACGGCTGCTTTCTGGTATAATTTGTTACCAAGTTGTAAGCCAGATCGTCGAATGATTCATGCAGCGTGCCCTGTGCTGACAGGAAACAAATGGGGTATGAAAAACTCTCAACAAGCAACATTCCCTTTGAAACAATGTCAATTAATTTTTCATTACTAGTATCGAATAAATGGCTGCACGAACGAGGACAAGAGTTTCGGAGACCCTGCGGACTAACCGAAGATTCTCAATAAAAGCAGACGCTCAAGATTGTGGTTTGAATTTTCAACAAATAGAAGAAAAGACATAAAGAATCGTTTTAAAAAAGTGTTCTGAAGAGAAGCACTAACTGCACGACAAAACGCTTTCTTTTGAAGATGACAAATGCCCAAATCGACCGCTTTTCAGCATGCTACAGTCAAGTGTCAAGATCAAGCGAAGCAACAACTTACTTTTGCAAGTTGCTTAATAGTATAAATTGAAAAAAAGATTTCTTCCTTGCATAATTGAGCAGAAAAAAGTTGATTTTATCCCAATGCCTAAGATCTGATTGATTTTATAGGACAAACCGAAAAATCAAAATCTATTTTTAAACAGGGAAAATCTAAAAAGACTTTCCAGGTCTTGAAGACTGATTTTTTAGCCAACAATAGCAAATGACCACCTTAATATTTTACTTGATAAGACCAATCATACTGTTACTTAACAGAAAATGTAAAAGAATTCTCTGTTTTACTACAATTTAATATAAATTGCAGATAAAGAACCTTACAATTGCAAACACTATTGCTTGTTTCAAATCAATTAGCTGATTTAACTGGTACACTACAAGGACCTCCTGGTCCACCAGGAAAAAGCAGACAAGGTCGTCCTGGTACTCCAGAACCGCAAGGACCTCAAGGGCCTACCATTGCTTGTTTCAATTGCAAACACTAATGATTTGGCACCAAAAATATTAAGCAAGATGAATGTTATAATGGTTCAAAGCACAAGCACAACCATTTTATGTGGCATTCTTACATTAAATCAGGTTTGTGATTTAAATTTGATCAAATTGATTAAAAATCATTTGTTAGCATTGCGAATTTAAAAAAAAATGAATATTTTTCTTACCTTGGTTATATTTATTTTCTACTGCTAAGTCCTCATTCTTCTTAAACAAGCATCCAGCGAAATGTTCACAACTTCCGTTGATCTGGACTCTGGAGATACATTATTTAAATAGAAGCTGTTCGTTTGGGCGCATACGATAATTTCATCCCTGCAACGGAAAAAAAAAATTTATGAAATTAACAATACTTTTTACAATATATAAACTTTTATAGAAATCGCCAGCAAATGTCCAGAATATAATATGAAAAATAATTCATCAAACTTTGCTAAAAAAGGAATTATAGGCCGATTTTTTTTAGATAAAAAATTGAATCAGCAGCAGTTAGAAAGATTACATCGAACAAACTACAAAAAAGTTAACTTTTTCCTACACACCCTGCAGTAATCATTTCATTTACTCGGAAACACGGTGTTTTTAATTGGTTTTGTCGCGAAGCCTTACAAATCCTTTTACCATAGGGTTCAATATTCTTAGACTGGTCTGCAACATTGGAAAAATCGTTCCAAAGAAAAATTCACGGCTTTCCATTTTATCCCCCGGCCTCAAACCGTCGACTTTTTCTATTTTTCCGCAACGTTAACTAAAAAGGGAAAAATAAATCTTCACCAACTAAAAAGTAAACGTTCACCTGTGTTGTTCTTTCTGATTAAATTTCAAAAAGGAAAAAGGTTTCACCCGATTGCAGGGGCTAATAATTATTTAAACAAGGGATGATACATGCCCGTCAAATTGGAAGACGTGTGCGAGATTTCGCCACAGAAGTATCAGATAACACATTTTAAACATTGAGCGTCGGTCATTTTTAGTTATTCCTTCCTCGGCCGATTAACCACGTAAATATCTACAAATGTCATCCCGGGGGATTCGTCCGCCGATCAACGATAACTTTTCGGAAGATGTTAGAGAACACTAGAAAATCATCCCCCCTCGGAAATTTTCCGGATTAAAAATTTCAATCAGTAAATGGAATGGAGATTAGGTGAATAAAAAAGACAGGGATTAAGGGTAGGACACGAGCCTTACACACGTGCCCAGCTGTATCGACTCTGCGGTTTAATTTTTGTGAAATTCTTGGGGTTGTAATTAAATCGAATTGGGGTCTTCTGTTTTTCTTTTCCTCCGCAGGTGGTGCGATACTGACAAAAATCAGATTTAAAGGCAACTCGTTTATGATGATAACCAACGGAAATTTAACTTCCGTCGAGTTTAATTCGGTTCCCGAAGTATCATATGACTTCGATCGGGTATCGAGTGACCCGTCGCCCGGCACCTGACACATTTTTAGATGTCATAGGCACATAGTCTCTTTGGAAACTATTATACAAAGGGAAGTGCTTGTAAGACGGACAAGTGGATACTTATCATAAATAAGCTTTGTTTTTTAGAGGAGAAACAAGTCAATTTCTGATATGGCTATTTTGTGGTATGTGTACATTCCGCTAAATTAATAAGGATTGCGAAAATGGAAAACCATTTTTTAGGAGGTTTTGATCACATGAAACAGGAAACTTTTATTTTTGTTTCAAGGATTGTAATTCAATTAAAGTGCAGAGCATTCAGAGCCGAAACTTCTACAGTAAAAACTATAAAAAACCTTTGCAACAAAACTTTGCAACTAGAGGATTTAGAGCTGTTTCAATCCGCACTTAAAATTTTCTGGTTGCACAGCCGAAATTGCCGTGGCGTTAAAAAAGCGGAAGGGGCGCTAAGGATTTCCCTTGTATTAAGCTAAACCAGTAGAGCCGAGATAGACCATTATGTCTTCTTTTAGCTTTCAAGTCACCAATCCAGGTCTTGGGTTTAAAATCAAGTCAAATAAATCCCACAAAATTTAAATGCTAAAAAATTTTGTAGGTGAAAGTTCGAAAGAACTAGTTGTACAAAATGGAGTCACTTTGAGACTTTTGTAAAAAAGTCAAGAAAGGCTAGAAGGAGCCCTATTTTTTTTTGGGCCTTTAGGCGAAGCTGTAGGTGTCTTGGCGCATCAAAAGACTTTATTACTTTAAAAAATAAATTTTGGCATAAAAAAATTCTCTTAAAATTTTCGCAACTATATTTTAGATTTCCTAAATGCTTCAATAGCACTTAATAGTTTGATCATATAAAGGCCAAAAGCTCTAGCTTGATAAGATGTTAAAAAGAATAATTTGCGGTGGTTTAAAAACAATTAAAAAGGTTTAATTCTTACTTTAATAGCTCGGAAGTAGCGTAATTTCAGAGGCGCAACTAAAGTTTGGTGGGCCAGCCCACAGAGCTGATTTTTTGGGCCCTCCTTGCCTGCAAAAATAATGCGTTCCCCCTTTTTTCAGCTGCGATTTTTTGTTGGTGGGCCCTTAAGGGTTGTGGGCTCACCCGTTAGTTACGCCACTAGGTTATTTGAAGAGGCAGAAGGATACTCGCTTCTCTTTTCTGAAGATCCTTTTTGCTCCGTTCAAATTTTTAGCTCACTTGAGTTAAATTTAGGAACTATTTTTTGCTCTTCCCCCTCTCCCGACCATAGGTATAATCGCCTCCCCAAAGAAAAATCTAAAATGACGCCACTGTGAATAGTCCATATCTGACTTAGTTTGAACCTTGAAAAGATCTAATCCACCGAGCCGAGTCTCCCGAATATCCTACATTTTCATCTACTGTAATTGCCCTGATGGCTTTAGTGGGTTTGGGATGGAAAAGTAAAAAGTGTCCGGTTTTTAACTGTTAAGCAAAACGCCTCTGATCGGTACCTAGTACAAAAATTGATTCTCATGTAGAATCGTCTCGTTTTACTGAAACGAGTATCGATTACGGAATAGGAAGTACACTTGGCGTTCTGTGAATTAGGAAAAACCATCGTGGTAGTAGAAAAAGAATCGCCCGTTACGTAACCGCTGGTTGTCACAAAAAATTTAAGATCGGTCACTTCCTCATAAAGCACCAGAGCGACTAATCTTCTTGTTTGTCAATCAACTTTATACAAAAAAGGCCTGTTCACCCTTCTTTTCTTCAGGAGTGGGAGTAGCAGTTCGGAGTTTTTCGTTTGGTCAACCTTGTCAATTTTACTCTCTCTTGAGACCTTATCGCATCATTACAAGTTCATAAACGACGCGAACGTCCCATAACTTAGACTTCCTTGACGATTCCCACGTTCCTTTAATTAAATCGATAAAAAAAATTTCTTTCGCAATCGAAAATGTCTGATCTGTAAGTGGTATAACATTGCAACAAGGATGATCAGTGAGAACACCCTTATTTAACATATTGACAAGATCATCGGTTCTTTGGTCAACTTAATAAAAGTTGCAGATAGTATCTAATCGGTGTCAAAATTTGTTCGCCTTTCCGTTGAGGTTGATCGTTGGGATTTTCAGCCGCCGGGCAACTTCCCCAAATTTTATCGTTCGACTATGGTTTTTTAACAAAGTGCGAATTTTAGTGTGATTAAAAGTGAGAAATTAATTAGTGATGTGACTTCCAAGAAGGATTTACGACGAAATGGAATCTGAACAAATTCGGATACGAAATTTTGGAGGAGCAAACGAACCAAGGCTCAGGTTCGGGACTTAGGTAAAATATTGCCTATATTTATATTTTTTGAGGAAAAAAATTTTCCCGGGATTTTCTTCGCGTATGTATTAAATGCACGTCAAAAATTTAATAAATCGATCAAAGGTGGAGCGTAGAGTATATTTAACTCCTCCCTTGTTAACTCTTCTGACGGGGAATATAACCAATCATGTTGTGTTTTCATCCCTCCGAATGTTCCCCTTCATAGTATCTTATTTTTGAAATTTTTAGGGCTTCTCTTTGACTTCTTTAACTTATTCAAGAAATCGAGAAATGGTCGCTCAAGTAAACAGAAAATATGTATTTTTACAAATATTTAAATACGTAGAAACGAGACCTAAAAGTTGAGAGCTTAAACTTTTTAAAAAAATAAAATGAAAGAAAAAACTTCATAAATTTGAGGAAAACATCTAAAGATAAATCTTTAAAGAAAACGACTTCATGAAAAAATAAAACAATAATGGCCATCACAGTCAGAATTAGAGCGTCAGCTTTAAAAACTTTGGACATTAATGTGTCGATTAGAAAGTAACTAGAATAGTTTCACGAATAAGAAGATTGGAAAAATATGTGATACCACGATATCAGATTTTAAAATGAATTAATTGGTTTGTCACTTGGGAAAGCACAAAAAGAAAAAGAAAAGAAGTGAAGGCCAAAAAATCATTTCATGAATGAGTAACATAACATCGAGTAAGGTGCCCAAGCGCCCCACCAATAACTTTTTCTTTTCAAGCACAAAACAGTTCAAAATAGATCCTAGCGATGAAAAACCGATTTTAGTATTCAATCTACCCGAAAATTTAGAAATACATTTATTTAAGGCACAATCATGTCCTTATCAGATTTACTTCAAGTTATTCGACCTTTTATTGTTTTGACTTTACAGCGGAGAATTTTTTCAAACCTATATAAATTTAAGAATCTTGCTTAATTTCAAAAAAATATCACTTGAATTTATACCAGTCTCTCTCGGGATATATAAATTATCAGCCTCAACAAAATAATTTTAGCTAAGAAATTTTTTTCCAGGGCCCCCACCAAAATTTTTTCTTGTCTTGCCCATAAGTTGGACGCCAATTGCAAACGTCTAAATAGAGATTACAACTTGCATCATACTTAACTGACATTTTCCAACGGAAGCGAGATCGAACCAAACGACAAGAGTACATTTTCAATTTTTGTTCAATGCTCAAATCTTTGATTTCCATTCATTTGGCAAGGCATTCTGCCTCTCTTAAGAAATTCGAATGAAAAGTATTTTCACATTTAATTTGATTGCAACTTTTAAAAAAATCCAATATCAGCAAACGACATTGCAGTCTGAATAACCTGTGATATATACGATTTTAACGAAATCTAAAAAAGAGTTTTTAAAGGAAGGAGGGCACTTATTTTTATGTAAGTTTCTTCTTTGTTCTGCCCTGAGCCGTGAATTATAATCAAAGAAGTTATTTCAATTCAACTCTGTTTTACTAAAGTCAAACGATCGACCATATTTTTTGGTTTTGAATCAACAAATGAAACATGTTTCTTTAAGATCAATTTACATAAATTCCGGTACTTTTATACCTACATCTCCACAGCAGCAATTAAAATTACTTTTCATAAGATTACCCACTCTGTCCCTAAAATTCTGTTTTCATCAGATAAAAATTTCAACAGGAAAAATTTTAAATCTTAAACTTTTTTTCAAAGAATTTTTACCTACTTACTTTCATCTGCAATCTGGAAAAGTTGTACCTCTCTATGGTCGTCATAGTAACTGCTTTACTTCACTAATATGGCTGCAAATTTCAATTTTCTTGGTTTCCACCTCACTCTTCCAGAGTCTTCCAAAAAACATTCCCATTCATCCGATTTTTTCTATTCCCAAATTTTTCCTCTAATAACTATTCTACGCTCCTGAAAAAGCAAAAAGAAAGTTCTTAATTACATAAAATTAATTTGTTTAAATAAATTTCGCCTTAGATGAATTCGGTTATACGTATTAAATTTCATATTTTGATTCAGGAAAGACATTCTTAGGGCTTCCCGAATAAGATGGATGGGGGTTGTTACATCCCTAACAATCCGGCGCACTATGGCCTTCCAGAACCCGGACCGGGTCCCGGTTCGGCACCCTACAGCACACAGTATTGGCCTGCCGACGATATGGGGTCATTTTCGCTGTCACCGTTGGATTTGGATCCACTTTTCCCGTTCAGCCCATCGACTAGCTACAAGTAACGTCATTTTTCTTTTAAAAATTTTACTCAAAATTTTAATAAAAAAATTTTAATTCATTTTTTTTTTTTTTTTGAATTTTTAGAAGTGATTTTCCAATGATGAAAGATCGAGGAGCAGGAGGAGGGGACATGGCCGACATGTTATTATCATTAAAACACCCTATAGTTCATTCCGGACAATTATCCCCGAATGGATTCACCTGTAACGCCAATACTCAATGTCAAGGACCATCAGCTAGTCTTTCGTATACGGTTCATCCGCAGGTACGTCATCGTGGTAAAAAAAGGGGAATGGATTTTTAAGTGAATTGTATTGACAAGATTTACTTTCGTACAGATGCTATCGATGTCTCCTGGAGGCGGATACAGCACACAATATTGTTCTGGAAGCATCGAACAAAATGGAATGTTCACAAGTTTACCTGCAAGTGCAACAACGCAACATAACATGAACGTATTTCCGTCTATGAGTGTTAATGTTTCCATGAACATGACAATGCATGGGTATCCACCTCCGATGAATCCTGATAATCTTCACGCTCAAATGTCTTGTCAGCAGGTAAGATAAAAGACGTTTAATTTCTTCTCTGTGTATATTTTGTAAACTAATAAGTGCTACAAAAAATCATAAAAGTCAAACGCAAAAAAAATTTTCAAACTACTATTGAAATTTTTCTACGATAGAGCCGCATCCTTCAAATGCTGTAAAAGGCTCCACTTGGAGTTCTTGAATATCCTGGATTTGTCTGAGGGCTATGATCTGCAGTTATTCCTAACTTAACATTATAGATATTTTCTCTTCGCTGAAAACCGGGATCGGCATATTTAATCGGATGTTCTCTCGGGATTTTTTTGTCGGGAATAACAACGATTCGGTTGCGTAAGACGCGCCATGTTTCTTTTTCTGGTTCAACCGGTTTTTGCCATTTTGGTAATCTTAAATTTGATTGTTGTTTCACCGTTAAAGTTGTAGGGTGATATTCAGCTTTACAAGCGTTTCGTCTTTCTCTTATACCGATATTCATGTCCTCGCCGAATGCAGTTTCCACCTGAAAAAAAATTCGCAGACTAAAATATTTAGAACATTGTTTTTTCTCTGCCTTAAAAAATTAGAATTATGTATTCCGTTCAAAGTTTTCCAGATTATTTTCAAATTAGTGGCAGAAAATTCAGCTAAAAAGGGATTTATTCCCCAACAAACCAAAGTCAATATGATAAAAAGTTGGTCTCCCCCTATAAATTTTATAGCTAACTTTAAAATTTACAATAAATAATATTTCCTAAAAAAAAAAAAAAAAAGATAATAGTGAAAAACTATTAGAAAAAAAAATTTGAAAGTAACTACATGAGAAGGGGACGCGGGGTAAACATTTATTCATCCTGTATAAGGTAAACATGCTTTGCTCAGCCTACTACGGTTAGGAGCCCATGTACATTACGCCTTTATATATTCTCAATAGAAGCAGAACCAATAGATCCGTTTGAAGCCCACAGGAGCCCTATAAGGATCTTTAGCTTTAATTGAGGTTCCTAGTCTTTTTAATCTTAAGCAGGACCTTTTTGTCAGCTACGGAAGCCTTCGTCTAAGTTTACTTTGTAGGCCATTGGCTTTAATTTTTCAGGCGTTATGACTAATTCTGAATTTTTAATTAGAGATCAGTTCGGGCACCAAACATGAGTCATGAGACCAGAGACCACTGCTCGTTTTGATTTGCAGAAATATTAAAAATTAGAAGTACGTTTCACTAAAATCGTACTAAATATTTTTCAGACATTTAACTACTTCCCCAGTTGGCTTGCTTGTGGTCAAACTAAAAAAAATTATGATTATGAATTAAATATTATGATTTACTTCATCAAAATCTAAACTCTGTCATCTTTGAAAAAAATCTGGGAAACTTAATCGCAAAAATCGATTAAACACAACGTACCTGAATATACGGATCAGTTTTCTCCGAGAAAGCTTCATTAACAGGTGAATAAACCGCATCCAAAACAAAATCCAACTGATCCTTCGGAGCAAACGGCCGTTTGCATTTTACGTGTTTCCTGATACTATTTAAAGTAGCATGGGCGTGGAGCCTTTCATGCCACTGCAAACTAGTATGCCAATGATATAAATTTTTCCTCCAGTTATCAACGAGAGCAATATCATCTAACCCACCAGGCGGTAATCCTTCTTCGCGATCGATTTTAGGAATCGGCCCTTTATTAGGAATCGAATACGGAATTTCCGTATCAAATTTAGTCGCGTACCGAACCATAATATTAAAATTTTGAAATTCACGAAAAATAAAAAACACAGTAGTTGTAAAACACCGACCTTAGCGTTGCTATGGAAAAATAAACAAAACTACCAACTTTGCTTTTTATTTCAGATGCAATGGGGGCCCGGGAATCCGAACACGTCTCCGGTTTATTGCCAAACTCAAAATTTATTAAGTCCGCAATCGTACAACAATGGCGCAAGCGCTACTTACTCCTTCACGGCCGATTTCCGACCTCAAGGAATGCAAGCCACGACGATACCAACGGACCCTTCGATAACGACGAATAATGGATCTTTTAAACCTGTTACAAAACCGAATCGCAGAAATTCGGGAAGTAGCGGCGGGAATTTTTCAGCTAATGTCACGGCCTCTGCATCCGCTTCTGCTTGTTTTCATTCGAATAATAATCATTTAAAATTATCTCCTACGTCAGACGAGGATTCCATGCAAACGAATCTTTGTCGTATTTGCGGTAAAACATACGCAAGACCAAGTACTTTAAAAACCCATTTGCGTACTCATTCCGGAGAAAAACCGTACCGATGCGACGAATGTAATAAATCGTTTAGCCAAGCGGCTAATCTTACGGCACACGTTCGAACTCATTCCGGTGAAAAACCATTCCGTTGCCCGATATGCGACCGAAGATTTTCTCAGTCTTCTTCGGTAACGACGCATATGCGAACACATTCCGGAGAACGACCGTATAGATGTAGATTATGCAAGAAAGCATTTTCAGACTCTTCTACGTTAACGAAACATTTAAGAATACATTCGGGAGAAAAACCGTATCAATGTAAATTATGCCTGCTAAGATTTTCCCAGTCAGGAAATCTTAACAGGCATATGAGGGTTCACGGTGGCACTTTAGCCGCCTGACATTTAAATGTAGAAGCCTATTCGGTCTTCGGTGGTAATATAACGAACAATAAAACTAAACCTTTTTTTAGTTATTTTTTTTAAAATGGATTTAGGCAGGAAACGGCCAAACTGTATGAATGGGAAATAATTTAAGAGCGTGTCTGGTTAATTAGAAATGGTAAAACGGAAGATTTTGAATTTTGAAAAAATTTTTTTTTACATATTATTTATTTTTATGAAAGTGATGGTACTTGTCTAGTCATTTTTTTGTAAATGAAAATATAAATGCGAAATATTTTGTTTAATATTAAAATCACGCCCTGAAATTATTTAAGAAGCCCTAATTTTACCTGTGATCCTATTTTAAAAATCCAGCTTTCTCCCGTTTTGGTCCCATTGCTTCTTCAGCTTGCAAAGCCTTTTCCAAAGCAACTTGAAGGGATTCAGCGGCACTAGCACCAAGCTGGAAAAATTAAACCTCATTCATTTTGTTATTTTTACAAAATAATTCCAAAAAATTCCACAAACCTTCAACATATCTCTTAATGTATTGGGATGAAGGCTACCTCCACTTAATTTTAGTACAGACGTAATTTTTCCACCACCATATGAAACTAAAACGCCCCCTCCACTAACTGCTTCTTCTTCAGCACCTGGATCAACAACACAACTGTCCCCAATTTTCACTACTGACACTAAAAGTGGTGCGTTTTCAGTATTCAATCTCCAACAATCACTTGGATCATCTGATAAAATTAATTCTGGATCAGCACCATCAAGGGTAGCAGCAACCACCCTTGGTATTAATGTATTTCTTAAAGCTGCTTTCACACCTAATCCCACTGCATCAAATAAATTTCCTCCACATTCCAAAATCTAAAAAACCCGAAAAATGATTAGTCTTTCATAAATTTCACATTTCAATTTTGAAACTTACCAAAATATCAACATACAACTTCCAGCACTGATATTTCGGTAATATACACAGAGCAGTTCTATCTAAAGCATGAGGCGACAAATAAGCTTTTGCTAAGGCACCACTTAATTCATTAGCTAGTTCCTCTCCTCCTCTACCTTCAAATGCAGGAGTTGCATTAGCAGAACTAAAAGTAACGAAAAAATGATTAATGAATGAAAATTAAACATTAAATTAGCATTACAGTAAAATCAGAATGATAAATTAACTGCTCCAAATGGGAACTATGCACTAAGCTCCATCAGGCACACCGATTTAGCTCCATGCTGCACAATATTATCCTTCCCTTTTTACTGTGTGCTAAATGACATAATCTCCTTACCAATCCACAAAAAACTCGATTTTTCCTTCATCTGAACGATCTACACTAGGTTCATCAATTTCAGCTTTGACACCAACAAGTATATCTGTATTTGCCAATCTTAATCTCGCCGAACCACTTGCATGAGGTACAATATCAGTTTCTACCTCTAAAGGCCGGTATTCGCTTCTAGTGCGTCCATCGTATCGAAAGTTAACCTATGGAATAACAGCTTTTTTCAAGCCATGATTTACAGTTATATACACGAAGGATTTTTAAAAATTTACATACCTCAACACCATGTAATATGAATACTTTCTCGGCATCACTGTAACAACCCACAGCCATTTTCAATTATGTGAAAATTTCTTAATTTTTTTTACATCTCCAAAAACCGACGCTCACTGATCGAACGAAGCACGTTGAGATTATTCCCAAAGGAATTTCATTTCCTTTGACATTTTTCCTCGCTTGAAAAAATTCAAAATGGCCGACATAAATAATCACAATGAATTATGTCAATTATGTTTTCGTTGTAAATATACGAAATTAGATCCTCATAATCATAATGATGTTTTGGAAAAAATCCAAAAGTATTTATTGATTAAAGTAAGTTTGCGTAAAATTCATTTTTTCATTCATTAACTGTAATTTTTAAGGGTACCTCATTCTTTACTTTTTTTTTTTTAAGATGGAATACAGATCTCCGTGTGTATGTTTAAATTGTTACAAATCAATCGAAGATTTCCATAATTTCTACGAACAAGTCCATGCTGCTCAAAAAAGTTTTTATAGACTGAATGATTTTATGAAAGAAAATACTGAAGTTAACACACCTTCAACCAAATCTCTTGAAGATGAGGCTGAACCAAAAGAACAAGTTATCACTGAGGAGGTAGAAAACTCAACTTGTGAAAATAATGAAGATACTGATAATTCAAAGGTTTACCCAAAAGCTAAAGCAAAAAAACATAAAGATGAATCATTTAATACAAGTTATGATATTAATAATATTGATAGCAACTCTTGTGATACTAGTTCCTTAGATTCAAAACCTAAAAAATTAAAATCCTCAAAAAGTAGACAAATATCAAGTGAGATTGAAAAAAAAATGGTCGAGTTTTATAACATAAAATGTGAAAAATGTGAGAATGTTAAATTTACAAGTTTTAAGATGTTAAGTAAACATTATTCAACTGTGCACAATACACAAGGGTATATTAAATGTTGTAAAAGGAATATTAGAGTCAATGATAAAAGTTACTTACGTAGTCATATGGTAAAGCATCTTCAACCAGAATCTTGTAGATGCGCTATTTGTGGGAAAGAATTGTCAAGCTCAGTAACGCTAAAGCATCATATGATTTTACATAAACCAACTGAGGAACGCCCATTCCAATGTAGGGAGTGTGATAAAAGGTTTTGTTGTAAAAATGATTTAAAAAATCATGAAAAAGCAATACATTTACCAGAGAGCAAGCGAGAGGATTTTATATGTGATGTTTGTGGAAAAGTGTAAGTAAATATTGAGCTTAAAAAAAAATTTTAAGTTTAAGAAGCATTTTATGAATTCAATTTTTTTTCTAGATTTCAGAAAGTTGCAAATCTAAGGTATCATCATTCAACTGTTCATTTGCAAGAAAGAAAGTACATTTGTGAAATATGTGCAAAATGTTTTACTACACAAAGTGGACTCCGAACTCATATGAATGCAGCTCACAGTACTAAAGGACCAATACAGTGCCAAGAATGCAATAAATGGTACTTGTCATTTAAAAGGATAATTTGAAAAATTGTGTCTATAAAAAAAAAAATTGGGGCTTATAAAAAATTTTTTTGCAGGCTAAAAAATGAAGATACATTTCAAAAGCACCTACAGCTTCATCAAAACAATTCTTACCCATGCACTCAGTGTGATAAAATTTGCAATTCATCCACCAGCCTTCGAAGTCACATGGTTAAACATTCTGATGAACGTCCGTTTACATGCCACATCTGCAGGAAATCTTTTAAAACTAAAACTCACTTAAAAAATCACTCATTTCAACATTCTGGTGGGAGCAATTACAGATGTCCTTATTGCACTAAAACATTTGTAAACATGAGCAATTATTACACTCACAGAAAAAGAATGCACTCTGGAGAGCAAGATAATCTGAGAAACGAAAACAGCAAGGTGTCTGTCATCAGGGAAGAAATTTATCCCAACACTCAAGTTATCCAAGTAGAAGATCAAGGAAGCACATTCATATATGACTACAAAAGTATAAAAAACTGTATGGAAACTCAGAATAACATAATTATTGAAGGAGACTTAACCATAAGGCCAAATGTTAGGCAAAATATTATTATACCTCCTGTTAATTTAAAGTACGATTAAATTTTTTTGATATTATTTTCTACAAAATATTTATGTATCTGTTATTCAAAAAAAAAATATTATTTTATTATTCCTAATAAAATAAATTTTGAAGTAGATTACTGATATTGTTATCTTTACTGGAATCGTAAAGCTTTCAAACCTCAAATAACTCCTATTTCCTTTAAAAATAAGACTCAACAACTTAATAACAACATTTCAAGGACAAAGATTTTGAATTGCAGTACACTTTTCACAAAAAAATCTAAATCAAATATTTAGGTTAAAATGTTCACTCAGTTCTGCTAATTTGGTCTTTCCTACTGATAGGATATCTAAATACTAATTCAATTGTTGATTAAGGTTTATATGCTGCCTCAAAACTAGTCCGTAATCATGACCCTTCATTGGTTCTCATATCATTAACAGTTGAAGATTAAGAATGATGTATCTTGAGCCTAAACTTCAAATTAATTGGAACTACTTTCACAATATGAGCAACAGAAAGAACTTCAGAATATATGCATCTACAGATAACTGAGAGTACCTCTTACTTTCGAATCGTGATCGTGCGCAGCAATCCTTTTGCATAAAATACTAAATACAGTTGTTAACAATTGCTACTTACAAGGTCGGTGTTTCTTTCTCGCAGCGTCCATTTTTCCAAAAACTGACCATACTCAGCATGAGTATTTCTTTCAGTGACAAATGCTAGTTATGGGTGAAGACTCCTTGAACATTTATTATACCTTCATGGAAAGAAGTGTTAGAAATTCATCTTCATCACTATAAAACCAACACCAGTTTTAAATTATGCAAAAATTTGCTCGATTATTTCACTCTGTCAGAGATCATCGCTCTCCACTTTTGACTCACTCGACACTCGGACTCGAACTTCCTTCTTTCTTCTTCGACTAAGCCAAAGGAATGTCCTTCCTTTGTCATCTTTCCTTGTTGAAAAAAATTAAAATGGCGGTTTGCAAATCAAAATTGCGTTGATGTACACAATTATTTCATCATCGTAAATATATAAAAAGTAAGATTTTTTTCACCGTTAACCTTTGCAGTAAATTTATTACTTTATTGATTAACTTGAATTGCAGTGAAATACTTTCAAAGATTTTGCTTCCTCGCCAAACAATAGGCCGTTGACGAAATAGGACTTTTTATTTAAAAGAAAAGGCTCTTACATATTTAATGCACAATTTTATTGCAAACCTAGTTGACAAGAAACTCCACAACCTAATTACAATAAACTGTACTCAAAAATCAATGCGAGAGTAAGCTTTTGAGAAATAAAAATCACAGAAGAAAAAATAATAATCTCAAATTATTAATACTCGATTGCTATCACTCCTTAATACTCTCGTTATCGATATTCTATGATAATAAATAAAATAAATTAATTTTCATCAGTGCGAATAATGATAAAAAGTACTGATTAAATGAAGAAATAAATACCGCAAGGTTGCAGTACAAAAAATTTGTTTTAAAAAATTCATTCCTATTATTCCCCCCTTAATTCTAAAATATATGGCTTTTTAATAAGATCTAACAGCTGGTGGTACCGTTGAACATTCTTGTTGATTTAATGTTTCATCTATTACAGGACGGTAATCAATTGTTACCTAAAAAAATTGATTTTTTTAAATATAAGCAGATATTACTTAATAAACTTGTAGCCTCAAAGGATTGAAGCAATTTTTAATTTTATATGAGATGTCAGAATGTAAGGAAAGTAAGAGTAATTAATCCCTAATGTGATAATTTATTAGCTTAAAGGCAAAGGGCTGTCACCTCTCACTGGAATGTCTTCACGACTTTGGCTTTCTTCTAAGGCCAATAAACACTTACTCTTGCCCCCTTCATTCTGCTTACGAATAGAAGCATGGACCATTCAAATAGCTAATTTTAAAAAAAACTTACCACTCCTGTTTCAATATCCATTTCAGTCAAAGTGTGCTTCCTCCAATGTTTCTCAAATGGTCTCTTTTGTTGGCCTTCAATCGGCTTAGAAAAATTGTATTCATCGATTCTTTCCTAAAAAAATTACCACAGTGGTTAGAAATAAAAAATTAATAATAAAAATCATCGATTAATACTTTCTTTAAAAATTTTACTTTTACTCACTTTGTAATCTTCCCTAGCATGTGCACCCCTTGATTCCTTCCTATTTTCGGCAGCTACGATTGTTTGTAAAGCATTAATCATAAGATTTTGTAATTCTAGAGCTTCAACCAGATCTGAATTCCAGATCAAACTTCTATCATAAACTTTTATATCCTTTAACTCTTGATACAATTTGCACATAAGGTTGCAACCTTCTTCAAGAGTTTCCTGAGTTCGAAATACGGCAGCATGCGTTTGCATAGTTTTTTGCATCTTGAGACGTAAATCTGCAACTGGAACTTGGCCATCTGCGAATCGAACTTTATCCAAATTCGCTACCGACGCTTCACCAGATTTCTAAAGAAAACAAAATGAATAAAAATAATAATAAATTATTCATTTTAAGACTACTTTTTATTTCATGACTTACAGGATCAAGATCGGTAAGCTGTTCCCCAGGTTTGTTTTCGCTGGCTATTGTTTTGGCACAAGCTCTTCCAAAAACAACAAGATCTAATAATGAATTAGCACCTAAACGATTTGCTCCATGAACTGAAGAACAAGCGCATTCTCCTGCAGCGTACAATCCTTTCACAACGACATCATCTCCGTTATCGTTAACAGTCAAAACCTATTTTTCAAAAAAAAAGGATTTAAATGATTTTCTTTAATTACTTTTAACATAAAAATGTAAATTCCACAAACCTGGCCTTTGTAATTAGTAGGAACTCCACCCATATTATAATGAACAGTTGGTAAAACAGGGATAGGTTCTCTGGTAACGTCAACTCCTGCAAAAATCATGGCAGTTTCCGAAATACCGGGAAGTCTCTGATGAAGTTGTTCAGGTGGGAGATGATGAAGCTGGAGGTAAACATGATCCTTTTCTGGGCCACATCCTCTTCCCTCTCGAATTTCGATTGTCATCGATCGTGAAACGACATCCCTTGAAGCCAAATCCTTAGCGACGGGTGCGTATCTTTCCATAAATCTTTCACCCTCACTGTTTATTAAATATCCACCCTCACCGCGGCATCCTTCAGTAATAAGACATCCTGCACCGTAAATGCCAGTCGGATGGAATTGAACGAATTCCAAATCTTCGTTATGTAATCCTGCCCGAGACACCATCGCGGTTCCGTCTCCTGTGCAAGTGTGGGCGGATGTGCATGAAAAGAAAGTCCGACCATAACCACCAGTAGCTAAAACCTAGAAATAAATTTTTTTTAAAAATTGAAATAATCCAAAATATAAAAATTACTTTTTTTGGTAAACTTACAGTGTTCTTAGCCCTAAACCTATGTATGGACCCATCTTCAAGACAAAGAGCAATTACACCCAAACAAGTTTTGTTATCCTTACTCATAAGCAGATCTAAAGCTAAATATTCAATGAAATAATTGCAATCATATCGAAGTGACTGCCCATATAAAGTGTGTAGTAAACTATGTCCAGTTCTATCAGCAACACAACAGCACCTATGAGCTTGTCCTCCTTTTCCAAATTTTAAGGACTGACCACCAAAGGCACGCTGATATATCCTGCCCTCAGTTGTTCTACTAAATGGCATTCCTATAAATATAATAAAAAGAATAATTTCATGAAACCAGTATTTCTATCATAGTCTACGTACCATAATTTTCAAGTTCTGTAACTGCTTTTGGAGCTTCTCTTGTCATATAATGAATTGCATCTTGATCTCCCAGCCAATCAGATCCCTTAACTGTATCATACCTGTAAAGCAAAACAAAAGTCAAAAAAATGGGTAACAATAATAACCTACCTAGTGAAAAAATTGAATGATCCATTTACATGTGCCATCGCCAATCATCTTCCTCCATGTTACCCAAAGCTGCATTGATACCACCTTGAGCTGCTACAGTATGTGAACGAGTAGGGAAAAGCTTTGTTATAACAGCAGTTTTGAATCCCTCAGCTACTAAGCCGAATGCAGCTCTCAAGCCAGCACCTCCTGCACCAACAACAATTGCATCAAACTTATGATCTACAACTGGGTAGCTTCTTGATATCTGAAAGAATTGAAATTCTAATTTTAAAATCCACACCATGTTTCCATTTCCTGAAAATTTAAAATTAAAAATAAACTTACACTATCACTAGTTTTTGTTTGGGACTGACTGACTGTGTAATGAAGTTTTCTTACAGCTAATGGCTGTGTAAGTGCCCTCTGAAAAACAATGAAAACTGATAGTTAGTAGCACGTCCAACGTGAAAACTTTTCTAAGCTCAGTAGAATTCGTTATAAAAACTCCGTTTGGAAAAAGATTAATTTACAGTTATGACGAAATGGCGCACGTTCAGAGCTTAATTAGATTATAAGAATTAGGATTTTATTCAATATTCAAGTTTAAAATTGATTACTTACAACATAATTTTTCGAGGCATTGCTAGCCAAAATCGTTTGCAATTTTATTATCGAACTCATTTTAGCAATAACCGAAATCTTAAAAAAAAAATTACAATAGCAGACGACGAAACTTCATATCTATTTCCATTCTATTCTCATTGGTAAAGTTTTCCTTTGTGACGAAACGGAGACTCAAAGGAAATAGCTGGCGGCCATTTTGATTTTTTTAAATTCTGAGCGCCGAAACAGGTGAAAATAAATGATGAAAACAAGGATCAGTATTTTTTTGCTGTGACAAAGGGAAAAGGTAAAATTTAAAAAAAACTTAACACATACAGAATTCATCTTTTTTTATTAATTAATTTATTTCATTTATTTATTCAGATTCTTCAAAAGTTGAACACGCAATAGCATTTCCTTTTTTACAATGAACTTAAAAGGAAACAAGATCAGTCAAATTAAGATTTGTTAACATTTTAACAATTTTTTTTTTTTCATTTTTTTATTTATTTTATTTTATTTTTTTCTTTTATACTACCGTCCAATATGATAGAAAACATTTTCGAAAAAAACAAAATCATCGATAGTGGACGATCTAAAAAACAAGACCTTTTGCAAAATTTGCACCTGGCACTTCATTTTTTATTTTAAATCATCTTTTACTCGTCTTCCAATTTCTTAATTTAAAAAAATCTAATTATAATTTACAATAATTAAATGTTAATTTAACAATTGATAACTTTTTTTTTGCTTTATTTTTCTTTGTTTGACCCTTGCACTTAAGTGACTAGGACACCCCCGTCAATTTTTCGAAAAAAAATCACTGCTACCAACATTTCACAATAATTTTCTTTATTGCGACATCCCCTAATTTAAAAAATGAATGATTTTATTGTTTGGTCAATCTTTTTTTTTACGAGTTACATCCGTTTCCGTCTACGAAAAAAATTTTTTTTAAATAAGCTCTTTTCATTTATTGTTTTAATTTTGTTTTAATTTTAAATACACGAACCAATAATTTCAAATATATCACGTTTAATTAATAATTATATCCTTTTGATTCATTTCCGATTAGTGTTCGTTCTTAACTTTTTTTAAAAGCACCTAAAAATTTTTCAATGTCCCAAATATTATTTTTACATCACTTTTTTCCTAAACCGAATCACTAATGGTAACTTAATGATAATTCTAAATAACCTAATTATGCGAACGACATCGGAGATGAATGCAACACGAAATTTTATTTTTTAATATAAAAAAAGATCGAAGGAATGAAGCGTATTCGATACAAAACGAAAAAAAATTTTGGATGATAAAAACCGACGAGTTAGTTCGTTTTTTTTTAACGAAAAAAAGCGATTCACAGCTACACTATGAAAAAACGGTTATGCTTATACGCGAAGAAAACAAAATCTTCTTTCTTTCCCATATTTCGTTCTAAAAGTGGTTCCATACGAAGTCGAGTATTCGAGCAAGACTAATATTAATAACAGCCTAAATAAGATTGGTAAATAAAACCAAACCTAGATTGAAAGCTTAGAAGTTCATTAAAAGCTTGTAGGCAAAGGGGTAGCAAGAATATTTCGCAATCACTACAAATGTTCCAAGTCTATTTTTATCTTGTTTATGAATTAAATTTATTTCAAAGTTCATCTCGAAAAATTCAGGAGACGAAAAAGTCTTGCCCTAAAAATAATCGACATCACATGAATTATTTAACCGCAAATAAGTAGAATAAATTTAAAATTGATTTGAAAAACATTTGGGTATCTACTTATTTCTGGTTACTTTACAAAAAAAAAATTGTCAGCATTATTTGTACACATACAGAGTGTCATTAAATTCACGGATAACATCCCCCGATAAATACGATTAATTTTCAAAAGGAGAATTTTTTTTTACTAATTACATAAGATGGTTTATTTAAAAAAAAATCGAAATAACAAACTGGAGTCGCCATTTTTTCTTATTTCAATCGCTTTTTATTAATATTCTGCTATCCTTTTCGGAAATTATAATAACACAAACACTCTTTATACACTTAAAAAATGATGTTTTCGTCAGTTTAAGGCACGAATTAGATTTTCGTAGTTTTAAGAAAAACAAAGCTATTCTTTTTTTCCAGTTTGTTTTTAAATTGATAATTGATTTTCAGTGTATGGAAAGAAAAAATGTAAACACGGTTGGAGAAAAATAATTTGGTCGAGGAATCCAACCGCGATTTCAATCAAACAAAATGTTTCTTGAGATCTTGCTCAAATTTAAACAAATTCACGGTTCCAGTGCCTAAATTCAAATGGCACTAACAACGTAAACAAAAACGGAATGTTCACGATATTATTATAATAGTAGGAGATCCCACCGATCCAAATGAGCTTTGCAACCCAACAATGAAAATCAAATCACTTACTGAATCAAAATTCACCAATCTTATTGTAATTAATTTAAAAAGTCTTATTTTTTAAAAAAAATGAAAATAAATTAAAAAAATCTTTTTTTGTACTTTAGAGGAAGAAATTGAAATATCTTTAATATTATTATAATCACCATCTGACCTATCCCTCAATCAAGCGTAAAGATAAAAAGGGTATTTAGCTTGTTTTAAGCACATCGATAAGGATTTTTTTTAAATATACTTTTTCTTAGTTTATCTGGCAAATCTGAACGGATCTTTTTTATTACACAATATTTACACGCATGATGGTATTGTATGACGAAACAAATTGTTTAAAAGCGACATTTTTTCACGATAAATAAACTTAAAACGATCACTGGGTGGGTTAAAGTGAAAAAATGCCACTTTTAATACTTGAAAAAAAATTCACGCTATTTTTTTTTATGATTTGAAATAATTATTATGAAGTATTCTTAAGTACGATGCTTTGAAAAAGATTTCGAAGTTTAATCTAAAATTTAATAGGGCAGTGTTCTTATTTTGAATTTAGCGCCAAAAATGAAGACAATATAGTATTGCTTGTTTAAATAAATTTTGTTCACGTTCATTAAATTAAAGATGTTTAGTTCGAAGGATTAGTGGCTTCGTTTTTTTGCAAAGATATATGATACAGAAATTTCTTCAGCCTCTCACAGATTTTTTTAAAGCTTGCACTATCACTAAAAATTTTCCTGAGCTCAGCCACTGAAATTTTTATTCAGGTTTTTAAGCTTGTCACAAAATAAAACTGTTTATCTTTGTGAAATTATTAAGGGTTCTGGGTAAAGTTTTCAGATTGATTTCAACTCTAAAAAATTGATCTTACAATCAGCTAAATACGTTATGAGCATAATCTGTATCTCTACAAAAACATTCCACCAGAAAATCTTGAACACACATCAGTTTCCTCTGTAAAACACTGCAATAATTTTAAACAATCAAAGTTGACAGTATTTCTTACAACCAAACATTTTAAAAAAATTAAAAAACAAACATTTTAAATCATTGAGACTGCCTTCGTTTTTTTTTTTATTTCATCCAGAACTTATTTGAATTTATTTACAAAAAGCTATGAATTTTTTTTCTCACAAAAAATTTGTACAATGTTAACGCAGGTCTTGTTTTCTTTATTGTTATTCGGAAGATTTGAATTTTACAAAAGTGACCAGATGAGGCATATTAGCCGAGAAAGAAAAACAAAAAAAAAAAGAAACTTAAGTCTCGTTGTCTCTTCTCGCGCACCTCAATTTTTTAAAATATTTTAAAAAAACGACCGAGGCTGGAATAAACTTTAGTAATTTAATCCCAACAACGGTTAACAATGAAAAAATCATCTACTATTTTTTGTTCTATGAATTACATATCGGAGAAAGAAGGAAAAAACGCGTGTTTTCGTATTTCTTATTTTTTTCCCATTTGCTGACAAACCAGCAAACATTTTTACCGACAGAAAGAAAAAAAAGAACAGAAAATATAAAATAAAAACATAGAAAAAAATTTTTTCTTTTCCTTTTTTCTTTTTTAAAAATTCACCTTCACATTTACACTAATTACATATTAAGAAAAAAAAACAAACAACAGAAATAAAACAACGGAATATAATACAATAATTAATTTAATTAATTTATTATTAATTAAAAGTGCTGATAAAAAAACAGCACCGTGAGTTTTGTACTTTTACAATGATAAAAATATTTGCAAGTGGTTTATTGTAAGTTTTTTCTCGTTCCTTTTACGTTTTATCTTGTCTTACACATGCTACAGATTTCAACAACTCCTAAATGGCACCGGTTTTTTAAACTACTATGAGAATGCAAAATTTTCCGCAAAGAAAAAATATACAGGTCTATGAATTTGTCCGAGCAATAATTTGTTAGGATCGCAGAAGGCAAGAATCAGCTCCTTTGGAAACTTTCGAGTCAGCAATTCTTTTTCCAACCTCGTAGCCAAGGTTAGCTCTTAAGGCAGAGCATAGCTAGTAGAGATTTAAAAGATTTTGATATATCTTAAATCATTTACAAATTTTTTGAAGGGAAGAGACAGAGTTCTTCTATTTACTGTGCAAATACAGAAAAATCATTATGTAAAATTTATATACCAGTCCCAGTTCGGATTTAAATAAAGTACCGCTCGAACGAATCTTAGACCCGAAAAAAACCCACAGCATGCCCAGGACAAAAATAATCAGAAAATTCTTTCTCCATCAGAGCAAACTCGTTGGTCTTTTCAATAATCCAAACAACAATATTCTTTTAATAGATTTAAACAATTTACACACTTTTTTAACACTTTTCCCCTTTGAACATTTCTCCAGATCTTTTATTTTTTTCTATTAAATTTTTCTTAAACCTTAGCTCTTAAAACAAAAAAAAATTAAAGAAAATAACGTGACGGTTTATCATTAAAATAATGAATGACGTCACGTCAAAACAATTTAACAACGTATTACGAAAGAAAAAACAAATATTCTGTTTTTGTTCTTTTTTTTTGTATTTTTTTTAAAATCTTTTTTCTTTGAGCTTTACTGACGAGTCTTAACTTTCTACAACTTTTATATATATACACGAGTTATCAATAAAGCTTGAAAATTTTTACTAGCCTGTCTTTTCAGTCACCATCTCAATAGAAAATACTTGGCTTCCTTTCGGCTCACAAATTTATTTTAAAAACTTAATATTTTTTTTAAAACCTTTTATGTTTTTTTTAAATAATTTTGTTTATGAGTTGATCCCGTTTTTCGTCCGACGCACGTCTCACTCGCTGCCGCAGCGATGAACGCTTAACGTGAGCGAGAACATCGTAAGATGCAGGTAGCCCTAAAAAAAATTTAAATATTAAAATAAATTGTCTGAATGAGAGTTTGAGATTAAAAATTTATTTCGCATAGGAAATTTAACCCTCTAGTCGCCACGGGTTTAGATGCCCTTCTTTAGGCCAATAAAGATCTCCACATTTTCTCTTTTCAAAACTTCAGGATCTGATCCCCCTGTTAAAAAAAGAAAATCCCCCTAATTGCAAGAGAATTTAAAATCGACAACACGCAAATACAATCCTGCTGAGGGAATTTAATAATTAAAAGAGAAACCCCGTATACTAAAAACAGACCTAAAAAATTTGACGTACAAAATGAAACGTTAAAAGCTAATGTAAGCTTATTTCCCTTTGATATTTTTGATAATACCCCACGTTATCAAAACCGATATAATTATAAAATTTTACTTTTCGGTCTCTTCTGAGGTTAATTAATTTTATTTCCGAGAATTTCGAAACATTTTCGCTTTCCCCCCGTTTTTTATTCGATATAATTAAATAAGTTAAATAATCCACGATTTTCCCACGCGGAAATGTGACGTAATATAAATCATACCTGAAGACGTCCAAGACGCCCTGCCTTGTCTGTCACTCCGACGGTTCAGTCTTTATGACCAGATTGGGCGAAGAAGTAATCACCGAGACCGGACTTCCGCCTCCGCTGCCGGGAATCTCTAAAGAACCATTCATTTCAGAATGTGATGTTCTTAGTTCTTTTTCCATGGCAACCACTTTGTCTTGAAAGGCTTCTCCTTCCTGAAACCGAAACAATTTTGTAACTGTTTTCTTTTTTATTCAGTAGCGACGTCAAGAGCGTAATCACACAAAATAGCAGTTTAAGACCAGTAAGTTTTTTGAAGATTTTAAAAAATACGGGACAGGGTCAGGTTAAAATGCCCGCAATTTAAGTTTAAAGTTGCCCTGGCATCGCCACTATTTAAAATTCTTCACGATCACACAAATCCTCACCTTGTTAGAAGACTCTGCTTCTTTAAGTCTTTGCTGTAATTGAGCGATCTTTCTATCCTTACTCGCTATTAAATCTTCTTGCTCTCGTTGAACGTGCCTTAACTCGGAGTTTTCTTCCTCCAATCTACGAACATTAGCTTCTTCTATATTCAGCCTGGAAGCCAGTTGTTGGACTAGTGCGACGACCCTCGCCCTCGTCGCTTCTTTAGCGTCGCTTAAAGCATCCAGCACTTCTGCGACTTGTTCGACGACTCGCTCCCCTCGAGGAACTGATCCGTGCTCGCCGGTCGTTTCCGAGGAACTGTCATCCGTGTCCGTCGACAATTCGATTTCCGGATTGTATCTCGTCGTTGCAACCACTCCAGGAACTGGTTTGCTTTCCGGCGTCGAAGGTGGTGGACACAATAGTACGGTTTTCTTAGAATCTACTTCCATCGACTCGGGTTCACATTTAACCTAAAAAAACCAAACAAAATAATTAAACATTTACACGATTTTCAATTTTTAGAGCTCGGTTATACCTCTCGATGTCTTTTTAAAAACCCGTAAAGCCAATCCTTCCCTGCTGAACTTTTTTCTTTGTTGAATGGAGTTTTAATGTTATGCACCTCGCAATATTTATAAACTGCCGAACAAATATCGTTCCCTGTTAATTGATAACCTAAAGTGCACAATCGGCATATGCTTTGGACTAATTCTTCTTCTTGTTGAGCGTTGAGCACTGGTTTTCTTCCCATGGATCGTTTTTGAAAGTCGTTTTTAGCGATGTAATCGCGAAGGGTTCTTCGGGGTATCCCACACATTTTACTAGCACGGCTTAAAGGTATCTTTTCATTCGTAACTTTTTTAAGAGCGGTTTTTAAATCTATATCAGTCCACTGGCTGCGTATTTTTTCTTTTCGTTTATTTTTTCGAGGCATTTTAAAAAAATAAACAAACAGAGAAGTAGAAGTGGCTTGAAATTTCCAACATGGAGGAAAACAAAAAATTTGATTTCAATTGTTTTTCTACTTTGCAGAATGTTGAAAACTTAGATAAGTAGCTTCAGACAAATCGAATTTTTGAATGCGCTTACAACGCCCGAAGATTTTTTGGGTAAGATCCGAAGTTGCAAAAAAACCAACTAGTAATCTGAAAAGACCTCTACATTGAAAAGCCTAATAAATGGTGGACAGTTCATTGAATCGTTCGTTGCATGGAAGATCCATTTTCAAACCTGAATCTGCTATTTTTTTGAAGTGCGCCAAGATTGCTTCTTAGAATGCTTTACATAATACTTAGGAACATCGAGCGAGATGGAGTAGGAAGGCACCTATAAATTTTTCATTGACCATCATGGCAATTTCCCAGCAACTTTCCTTTCGAGATCGCAGCGGACTCTAATTATGTCAGTTTGCAATTCAAAATAGCACTGCAATATGTAGCAGGTAGCTGCATCGGTTCGATTGTCCATTCCTTACTAAGCTCCCTACTGATAAACTTTTAAGTTGGAAACCTGCGCATCATATTTGAGCATTTACAAACCCGATTGCTCAAGTTTTCAACCACTTCTAAGTTTGAACTGGTTATGCCTCGAATTTTGAATCAAAGCTATTGCGTTCATGCTTCTGACGGCGTCAGAAGTACTCTTCATAAAACTAAACGAAAATAAAAAAAAAAAAATATTTACCTGAGTCTCTGAACACTCTATTTTTGGCCTATGATGAGTTGCCGGAGCTAAAGCTACGTTAGGTTGATAGGTACGTTCGAACCTTTCAGAATCGGACAATGGAACTACTCGTTCGGGATGCAGGAGAACTGGAGGACCTTGGCTCAGATAAGCAGGCACTGTTTGAGGGACACTGAAAAAGAAAAAAAATTATCAAAATTTTATACCCGGTGGCCGTTAACAAAGAAAACCCGATATCGATGAAACATCACTTTTTTCAATTACAATCCCATAAATAATAGGAAGGAAAAAAATTAAAGCCCACAATAGACTATTTCTTAACCTCTTTGAGGAAATAATAAACCGTTACACGATACAATACATCATGTAAGCTTTCCTGAAAGAAAGAAAGAAAAAAAAAATAACCGAACAGGAACGGTCGTAATATAAGCTTCTTTTGTGATATCACACAATATGGAAAGCACATAGAATATACTACGTATTATTAATATTAATACTTTTCCCAACAGAGTTTCCTTTGAATTTTACCTGACAAAGGAAAGAGATTATGTTATCCGGGTTTTATATGGTTTCAAAATTGGTGATTTATGTAACTGGGAATTGTTAGCCTAATGGAAATTCCAGTTCAAAAACCATTTTCATTTACTTAGGATATTAAAATAACGATCTTGAAAACGGGGCAAGGAAAAAAAATCAGTTTTGCTTTCTTTTTTTTTTTTAATTTTACGAGGGGGAAAAATCGAGAAAGATGTAAAGGAAACGCTTTTCCATTTGATAAGAAATACGGGAGATCTAATTTGCATTGTATAAAATGATAATGTTGATTACACGGTGAAATTAAAATTTTGTAAAGGTTGGCAGCTTAAAGTTATTAATCAAATTCTTTCATTTATAATTTTTGAAGAAACCAAGAATTAATTTATCTTTCGGCACTGACTTTTGTGAGTAGAAATAAATCTGTTGGATATTTTTTTTTTCCGTTTAATCCTTTAAGATAAGGATTTGCCCTTTAAAGGCTTTTTTAGCCTTAGCTGACCCACAACTGGCATTAACAGGCATCAAAAATAGCCTTGGCAAAGCACTCACAGTCGCACAAAAATTAGTGTTCAGGGTTTGAATTGCATTCTCGTTGTCTCATTAAACCCAGTTGATTAATAATAAATTAGCCTTAATGAATTTTAGTCGGTAACTGGCTTTGGTTGGCTTTCTCCAATGTAACAATTCTGTACGTCAGTGCAGAACTCGACCCAGTCCATTTCCAAGATGGCGGTGTCTTTTCATAAGTTAACAATATTAAGAAACAAGTTTTAAGATGGACCTGGTAAAGTTCAGCACTGACGTACAGAATGGATTTCATCAGGTTTTCTTATTCTTCACATGTCCAGCTGGCTCTTAAATAGCCTTAAGATTTTAAGTTTAATAAATTAAAGTAAAATAATTAATAACTTACCTATCTCTAAGAATAGACTGTGACTTGGAATCTTTGATGGTAAGAGACGGCCACGGCCGAAAAGCAGAGGTCCGCCACGAATCGTACCAATAAATATAGGGTTCGGCCGCTGCGGCTGCATATTGGAGATAAGTATAATGATCGTCCATCGTTTTCAATTCTCTTTCATCGAAACCTTTTATTCCTATATTCCGAAGCGTCGAATCGTCTATAGACTTAATGCCTAATGAGCGTAAAGCTTCTTCATTTATCTTACGAATGGTCGAAGGTTCGTTGATGTCCAACGCCTTCAATTTCGGGGGGACGTCTTCTATTTTCTCCCCGTTATGAGATCGCGTTGACTCCTCGTTGGGCTTTACATCCAGCTGAGGAGATTCCTCTACTTTTGGTTTCTTAGCCGCTACCTCGGGTTTCGAGTCCCGATCCCGTTCCCTCGTCGCTGTCACCGTCGCTGTTAGCGTGATCCCTTGACTCGGTTTCGTTTGGCATTCCGAATGAGGATTCTGAAAATAAAGGGAAAAAAATTGAGCGTTAGAAAAAGGGGTTTTAAAAAAAAGTGCAAAGCATTGGTAACCAATAACAAACCTATTAATTAACGGAAGTGGGGGAAGCAAATTGAAGCGAAATTCAATTACAACATAAAATTCAGAATTTAATTAAAAATCAATCATTATTGCAAAATCCGATACCATTAAGCAAACATTCATTTCATTTTTCTTCCGTTAACAGATTTTTTATCACACCGAAAATTACAACGTTCAAGTGAAGCTTTTTTAGGGGTTGGAAAATAAAAATTGCAGCCAATAAACATTGCAGGTTAAAATGAATAAACTATTGCGACCCCATCATAATGTATGTGTTCAGCTTTTTGACTTTGGACGTGAAATTCCACGATCATGCAGTAGCATGATCGTACCAAGAGCTCAACAAAGAACAAAGTAAAGGGCCAGAAGAACTCTAAGATAACGAAGACTTAAAACTTGATCTTCACACTGCCTGCGCCAGAAATAATGTCTCACAAGCTTCATAAGAATTTTCTTTCAACCGCATGTCTTTAATTCGGCAAAAACCCTGAACTTCTGAGACTATTTAAAGGGTTTGAAGAGACCGATACATTCGAACGAGAAGTGGCTAATAAAAGAAGAAGAACATGTCTTAACTGAGAACCAACTGCAATAGGGAAATCTCTAAGCTGGTACGAATTTAATTTAAAATTAAAGGCAAACTCCGATATGAATATACATTTGATCTCGGTTTCATTTTCATTTGCCTGAACCCTCGTTTTGAATTGCTGGTTCGTGAAAATAAAATCTGATTGCAAACCATCTTTTCGTTTGTTGATCCTGAGGCGATAAGCACGTGTTCAAGCGTTGTTTTGGTAACTGATACCAGGTGTTTCAAATTACTACGATATCATCAATACAAACAATACGCGGCGATCCCTTCTACTCTTCTAACTTTACAAACCCGAATAAAATTTTACATTTTTGGGTAAATCCAAACCGGTATTTTCATTGTAAAACAGTAGAAAAAGTCAGGGGGGACTTTGGGCCACCTTTTTTTTAAAGACGGACTTTGCTCCTCGGTTCTGAAAGCTCTTAAAAGCAAGGTGGCACAAAGTCCACACTGTTTACGGTAGGAGTCAACGGTGGATAATATCAGGAAAATCCTTTCGACTATGAGGATTCTTGTCATCTTGTGATGATAAACTTTTTATATCTGCACCTAAACCTAAGCACACTCTCACGCTGTTGTTCTTATATAATATCAATGTTGTTGGCCTCTGTCGTCGGCAAACCGCTGAGGCTGACTGAACATTTTTTGATCTCTTTATACTGTCAAGAAATATTTTTCTTTTAATAAAAATAAAGTATCTCATCCTCATAAAGCATTTTGTGAGATTATAGCAATATAAATTTCAGCTTTTACACTTGTGGATTGTTTAAATTTTTCGAATACTTTCCGAATTTTTTAGCCCCGGTGTTATATTCCTGCGTGATTATATTCGAAGAGGGGGGAAAAATATAATTCATAGTCCGATGGTAAAATATTGTAATAAAGAACATGTAAAAAACTTTTTATTTTAAAAAAATCCTTTTTTTTTCTCTCCATCCTTACAACTCCCCAACTTTTCATGTCGGGTAAGAGCAGTGTGTATTTTAAAATGCTATAAATGTCCCTTGTTTGATTTATACATTAGCTTTATGACTTCTTTACAGTCAAAAAGCAAATCCACTTTCTCGGGGATCTTTTTTTTCTTCTCTTCCAGAGAACGGGAAAGCTGACGAAAAGTACCGGCATTCGAACTTTTAATATTCTCCAGTTATAAATTATCCCCGACTCAGTGAGATGTTTCAAGCCCACATGGGGATTGGGGTTTCCTTCGACTAGACACATTAAACCCAAAGGACAATTCTGGAAAATGGTTAATTGAGATTTGGTAACCGAGGGTAAGCCGGTTGAAAGTGGCTTTTTATTTTTACGATTATTAGCATCCGGGAAGGAGGGACAGATGGCGGTAAAATCTCCAACTTTAAAAGATAAACCCGAAAGAATCGTTAAAAAGGGAGAAAATCAATCCCTTTAAATTTTCGCTAACTTCTCTCTAATACACACGGGGAATAAAAACCGGCCCTCGGAGATCGCCTTCCTCCCCGATCCCTTTTCTTTCCGGGGTTTTTCCAACCTCGTTTACGGAATGTATATTCGATAAAAAATTATTATCCTCTTTTTTTCTGAGGGGGTCTTAGCGAGTTTACGAAACTACTTTTCCTTTTCGTAATAAAGCTTGAAACAGTCTTATTATCTTTCTTCGTTTTCCCAACGCTTTTTAAAACCAGGCAAGATGAGTTTTTGCAAGTTTACACAAGCTCTCATTCATTTTTTAAGGATATATTGTTCGAACCAGAAGGAAAACGATTTAAGAACTTATAAGTTTTGCAGACGCAAAAAAAATCTTGAGCAAATAAAATAAAAGAGAATAGAGTTTTTTCGGAAAAATTGGCCAGAAGCTAATTGCAGTTCAGCGAATGGCTGTGATCTTGGAAGTTCTACCTCCGCCTTCACCAAAATCCTTAATCATATCCGGGGCCACCCTCCTTCTTAGACCCCTTACATTCGGGAATATCATGACACCGAAGAATCTCTGTAAACAAAAATCAGACACCCGACTAGTCAAAGCCGTAAACATGCTCCTTTCATCTGAGCAAACTAGAGAGACTAGATGGAGGGGAAGGGAGCACTCCGGTTCCAGCAGAAGTTTATGGCACGGTCTTCCAGGTCTTGAAACTTTTGTTGATACCCATGGCAACGCTGACTCCAAAACTAAATAAGATTTTAGTTCATGCAAATTACACAAGTGTACCAGCGGCCGACCAATAAAATCGATGGCTCTAGAGACCCATTAGCAATGTCCTACATTGGGACTCTTTTGGCTTGCGATTGGCTGGCCGCTACGACACTCGCACCATCTAGTGGTGGACCATGAACTATTTCCGTATTCAAAATCAGAGTCACAACCCAAACCCCAAGTTGCAAGACCTGGAAGACTATGGCTTATGGGCTGCACCATATTGGAAATCCGCCATGTTGCAAGTTGGTTTATCGTTCACGCAGTGAGATTAAGCATAAGCTAAGTGTTGGAGCCCACAGCTGGATTGATTTTTAAACATGCAACATGGCGGCCGAATCTTAATTAATCCATAAGGCGGTGCAAGAGTGTTGCTTCCCTTTCTATCTAGTCTCTCTAGAGCAAACATTACACGTTTAGCCCTTTAGATTTACCTTGATGGGATCATATCATAAGCCGCTGAGGGATGAATACTAGGATGCCGTGTTTGTCGCCAATCATGAGTCAGTTGCTCGTCTTAGATGCGGGGTTCAAACTTTTTAAGATAAGAATTTTAAAAATGACAAAAGAAGTCGTCATTAGGCATTCAGGGCACTCAAACAACATTATCCTAATTACAAAACCTAATCCCCAAGTTTTTGAAAGTTTTATAACGAAAAATATTTATGGAAATAACCTTTGTTTCGTTCCAGCTAATAACACTTATTGTTTGTTTAATAACGTAACTACTACTAACTACTATGGGGGGTTCCTTCTATTTCGTTTTTTAATAATTCTCGTTTTCCTCTTTTTTTGACAATCGTGATTCATTAACGTTCGTAAAAAAACTTTTTCAAGCGTTTGAATTTGAAGCTAAATTGAATTGAAAAATTCACTCGACGTTTTAATCCCCCCCGAAAAAGAAGAATAAAACGTTATCTATTTCTCCCTTCGAAATCCCAGACAATGTGACTTCTCATAACAAGTTGAAAGGTGGTGAATGACTGTCATTTTTCTGGCAGTTGTAACTCGTTCTACCTCATTCCGTTACCTTTTGTCCTTTTAACAAAAAGGTTGTCGGGGCCTTGATAGTATTAATATTAATAATTCGGATTCTTCTCTTTCTCTGGAACGTACCTTTTTATGGATGCACGTTTGTATAAATACCCATTTCGCACGCGATAAGGTTAGCTATAGTTTTTTTTTTAATGACCAGAAAAATAGGCAGACTGTTATAAATTACAACCGTCCGGCACAACTGCAGAAAAGTGACACGGGGAGTTTTTCAATTTTTTTCCCTTTCGAATCGCATTTTTCATTCCTCTTTTTTTTTCCTAATCTCGGCTACCTGGGGGGTGGGGGATTGAAAACGACTCGTAGTGTTTGTAAACTCCTCCCTCTTTCCCTCTCACGCTTTACCTTCCTCTCTCTCTCTCTTTCGATTTCATCGAGGAACGTCGGCTAACGAAACGTGTTTATTTGCACAGGAAAAGTCAAATAGAAAGGAAATAAGGAAAATGTGTCTGAGAAGAATCCGAAGTAATGAGATACGGTAGTCATAGTAACAGGAAGTCACATGAATGAAGGAGGAAAAAAACGGCGTCGAGACGCCGCAGCTATAAGTCTCCTGCAGGTTGCGATAATAAACCGAGTAGTCGTCCCGGCTAGACTTCTCCCCTTTCTCCTACCCTCTTCGCCTGACTAATGACGAGTGGCTTTTGATGTTATAAAGAAATATCAAACTTTTTTTTCTTATTTATAACAACTTATTCCGATCTTATCTAGATCGGAAAACAAAGATGACTTAAAAGTATCGAGCGCGCCTTTTCCTCGCCCACAAGAAGCGTCGGGTCGACGGTCGGAGAGGATTATATTAAAAAAGGAACTTTAAAAAAATTAAAAGAAAACGGCTTCAAAGCGCATTAGAGTCCTCAAAGTGTCTTCCAAAATCATTTTGCATCATTTTAATTTAACACTTTGACCAATATGTCAACGTCATCACTGGAGCATCAAGCCAAGAATAAGCCGACGCCTGCGGATTTGCGCTTCTTGTGGGCGAGGATGAAAACAGCGAAACAATTAAACAGAGCTGATTTTTTGGGCCCACCTTGTCTGCAAAAACCATCCAATCCTTTTTTTTTTTAGTCGCGTTTTTTATTAGGTGGGCCCGCCCGTTAATTCTTCTTACAGTTCCTTCCCGTGACGGGAATTGGCGACCATCATGGCTGGAGAGCTTATTGCTCCATGCAAGAGACCCTAGCCGAATCGACTGACTTGCACACCAAGCTCTCGGTCATGATGGCTATACTAGGGAACTTAATGCGGTGGCTTTCCAACACCTTCCGCATCGCAGCATAGGAGCCATACCGTCAGTCCTCGACTCAGCCTCCCGCTTTCTGGACTTAAGCCTAGCCAACTTTTACCGTCTTCAGCCAGTGCTGGTAGGATTGCTGCCCCCTACCAGAACCCTTAACAGATTGCTACCTCCCGGATCAGAAGGAATCTGGAGCTCGTCAAGGGTAGGTGCGCCAAACCCGAAGTAGGACTGTTAATGGTCCCACCTCTACCCATTAATTACTGCCCGTTATATTACGCCACTGCAATTTAAGAATATTTGATTTGAAAATAGCTGAACTTTAGTCAATAAGTCGGATAAGCAGAGCCATTCAAATTTTGTTCGATCAACCCTTCGCTCGGTTGTATAAATTTTGGCTACGATCTCTTTCCAAATACTAACAACAAAAAATCAACACAAAGCGAAGTTATCTCGGAAATGATCCCGACTCAACAGGGAGACACAGATCGAAACAGAATTGGGAAATAAATAATCCCGAGAACGAATCGAGTGATTAATACCTTTTCCAATTACGATATTTCTTCTCTAATTTGAAGTTGAAATGCCGATCTGACGGCAACTTCACTGATTGACTTTCTAACTCCATGACAAAAATCCGTTATTTATGAGACGAGGGAATTTCACCCGGGCCCTTTTGCAATTAAAATCATTCGAGCCCTCGTACGTCGAAACCTAAAGAAGGGAACGAAAAGGAAGAAGACGAGGGAAAAAAAGGAGGAAGCCTGATTATTAAAGTCACGGGGATTAACTTTGGGAAAATCAAATTCTCCGCATCGCTGTGTTTAATTTCGTAAAAATTAAAATTTAGTGACGTAATTTCGGGCTCCTACGTCAATAACCGTCTTCCTTTTTTTCCGACGGGGAACGAAATACATTCATACGTTAACTTATCTTAACGAACCGGACCAATTTAAAAAAAAAATTAATTAAGCGGAATTAATGACAATATCCAGGGAAATGAAAGGAACGAAGCTAAGATGGCAAATGAAATCGATTAGCGCACATGTCTAAATAGAAGTCAATTTAACATTTACCTCTAATTGACTGGCTCACGAACATGTTTGCCGGTCTTAGTCTCATATATCAAACTGTTAATTAATAGAGTCATGACCATTTGAAAACCGTCAACGTGACTTTTGTAATTGTCAAACCCGGTTCGAGGGAGATTATTTTCATATCTAATAATCCCTTCCGCCATATTTTTATGATAACCCTTCGCGCTCTTGGTGGCGATTCCGAAAATTACTAGTTGAAATTATCTCCGCTAGTAAATTTCCTGTCTTGATGAAGAAGGTTAGTCAATTGAAAAAAAAAGGGGGGGGGGGGCGGTGAAAGTTTATTTCTTTTTTTTTGCCACAGTGAGAAGTACATTTTCTCTCTCTTATTTCTCAAAAACTACTTCAATCATAATTTGTGACGTAATTTAATTCAGAAAGCTTTTATCTACCCTTAAAAACGCTTTTCCTCTACGTCATCATTCGCTTCTTACCTTCTTTTTCTCTTATGTATTTTTGATTATATTTCATTCTTCTTTAAAACGTCGCAAGAAATCTAATTTTATTGTTTTTTAAGTGCTTCCCTCAACTTTGGACGCATAAAAAAAAAAGAAAGAAGTAAGCTTTCCCCTTCTCGGCGGCATGCAGAAGAATTTATACCAGGTTAAGACACTAGGAGGCCCTAAGGTCGCCCGCTGAGGCTTGACATAATAGTCGCTCACGCTATAACGTTTTCGTCCCCCTTCCTTCACGTGTTCTAACCTTTGGCTTACGTTCAAACGTTCGGCAATATCTCAGAATATCTGACAGTATGCGACACACCTAACCGCGGTTTTCTCTTAGGAGGATGAGGGAAATGAGGGGAGGGCGATATTGTAAATCGTAACGGAACACGACCTTTCAAATGGCTCTTTGCATTTTAATTACCACGTTAATTTATTAAGGAATTCGAACGCGCGTTAGAAGGGAATGGGAAGGGAGAAAACTTTCGAGTGAGAAGATAAAGATGTAAATTTTAAAAAGAAAATAGGAATTTTTATAAGCGTGACATGTAGACTGGGTCAAAGCTGAATGTTACATGCAGGAGCGTGAGTTACATAAATATCATAATGTTGGTTCTTAATGACCTTTTTTTCTTCGGGGCCCTTTGTTTTACCGTGGCACTGAATAAAAATGACTTGCTTGTTTATTTTTTCAAGTAAAATAGATTTATTAGTTACTGGAGAAGGTGTAACGGGGTTTTCAGCGGTGATGCGATATTCGTATAAATGGACGCAAGACAAGACATTACGAGAAATGACCGTTTCTTGTTCTTGTCTTGCATAGATTTTTGAATTAAGAGTTTTGACTTGCCTGGTCTTGCACTAGGAGGAGTCTTGTCTCGTATTGTCTTGCACGTCCTGCTGTCTTGTCTTGTATTTCTCGCAATTTCTTGCACTATTGATTTAGGTTTCAAGTATTTAACTATTCTTTGCCTCACCTCTTTCCAAACATCAACTTTTCTAAACTGAAAAGTATTTTAGTAGATAATCACAATGCTAAGGAACAATTATATCACTCAAGTAAGCGGATTCCCTTTCTTAAAACACTCAAAGAAAATTCTAATTTGCACAGCAGTAAACCCTAAAACCTAAAACGCTTCAAATTTGACTAAAGTTCACAAAAAGAAGGAGTTATTTCGAAAACTTTCACAATCAACCAGTCGCGAACGTTTCTTCAACGAGAAATTATTCTAAAAGCCATCAATAACAAAGATGAAGTCCTCATTATATATTGCGAGCTCAAAAAGCAACAATGAAATATTCAAATAAGGATTAAAACTTTATTATATGCAAATTGTTAATCACTCAGAATGCTTCCAGACAAGTTAAGCCCCTTTTCTTTTGTTTTTTCTTTAAATCTTTGGTAAATTAACTTTTCATACGTAAGGTCAGCCGGAAAAGGGCGGATTTTCCTTGCACTTACACTTTCGTCTGTCGCATGATGTCTAAAAAAAATTAGAAAACAAAACCATTTGGGTGAATGCAAAAAAAAAGAAACCGTAGTAATTGCCAGGCGTGCCCTTCTTCGCATGTTAAAAGTTCAATGCTCGCACTTTGAAATAATAGAGAAAGAATAAAAAAAAAAAGGTAAGATGGGATCTGTAATGAGGACCGGAAATTGACATTTGGCCACCCCTTGAGAACGTAATTCCATTTACTCGAAGCAATTTGTGTAGCCCCTAATTGATTCAACGGATCGATCGTGACATCTAAATAAGTGTCCGGCTTCGGCGAGATGGCCGAATGACACGCTACAAACTTTATATAGTCCCAAGGCATGAAACCCGTCTTACTTTCGTACAGACCAGCCTGTCGCTATTTATTTCAAATGAATTTTCCTTTCTTTTTTTTGTTCGGGGGGTGTGGGAGAAATAAAAAACCGTTTTCCGTACTTTTCCGAAAATTGTATTGGAATCCAACTTTTCTTTTGAAAAAAGGAAAAGAGTAAAGCAAATTGAGCTTTTCTCTTAAACTATCGAGGAGAAAAGGAGTATAAAAAAAAGCAATTTCGTTCTTGTAAGAGAACCATACTCGAGTCTTGTTTTCCTTCACGTATGAATGCGCGGTTCGGATCAACGACCCGATGCATGTGATTCGGGTATATACTATATAGAGAAAAGCGTAGGGGAAGGAAAGAGGAAAACGAATGAAATAATGAAGACTGCGAAGGAATACTAGAGGGAGAAAACAGAACAAATGTTTAAACAATGGATATGAAGCAATCAGCACGCACGGTATCTTACAAAAAACAAATAAAGCTACCCAACTAGAGCATTTCCATCGGATCTATGGTTTTATTTGTCGAAAGCTTTTTTGACCTCTCATTACATAAGCGGATAAAAAATAGGAAACCGAAATCTTTGTAGAAAGCGATGTTAAAGAGGTAGGCATAGGGGAATTTGAGAAAAAGCTGCTGATATTTTAAATCTAACGAGCTACAAATATAAAAGCAAGGGTTCTGATACCTTGTGCTTAAATCCTATTTTTTAATAAATACTTTAAGCCGAAAAAACGAAAGCGTTTTATTTGAAAATTTAAAACCTTGCCAAATCCTTTAGACAATATTATTAGGAACTTATGGAGTCTCAGAATTCATAAAAAACTTCTCCCAACTTTAATCAAGTTTTTCAAGAGCTCTTCTTAAAATTTCGAAAAATTATTCCACGGCTCGGCTCTCAACATTTTTTAAATTAAAAGAAAAAAGAAAATTAGATTTTGTTATATTATTTACAGTTTCCTTCAATTACACAATACTTTCTCTTTATCCTACCTCCCAAGAAAAAGAAGATCGGGAGGAAAAAATAAATACTTCTTTTTTAACGAAGAAGATTAGTTAAGTGGAAAGCGGAAAAGAGGATTCACCGGAGAACAATTAGAAAGCACGGCTCGGGGGGGAAAATGGGCTTAAGGAAAGGCAAAGAAGGCAACATCACGAAACATTAAATAAATGAATAAATACTCTTTTGTTTTTTTATTCCCAGAGATCAGAAACTAAACCCTGATAATTCAAAATTATAAATTCAGCAGCCGTGTTTTGGAAAATTATAATCTCCGCTTTGGGTTTTGCAGATAAAAACAGATCGACAAGGAGGGTCTTGAAGAGCAAAGAAAAAAAACCAACCCCGAAGAAAGGGGTCAAATCCCTTTTAACAAGACTTCGATATGAATGATAATGAACGGGTTTTGTGGTGTCCGTAAAATCAATTACGGTGTGTAGAAATTGTAGGTTGCAGAATGTGCACACGTGTTAGTTTTTTCACACATTTCTGCCGTCTCACTAATTGATTTCACGACGTCATTTTTTTACCTTCTCCTTTCCTCGTGTACGATTTCGTCACGACCAGTCTTTACAACCCATTAATAAAAACCTCAGCAAAGACAAATTCTCTAGCTAGATTCTTTTAAAAATTTTAAACAGTCGAGGTAGCTATCGTGAAAAGAGCACATTTTATTTATTTTTTACAGCAGCGAAGCCAATGGGAAGAAGCCGAGAAGAAAATGGCGTTGCCCCAAACCAGAATTTTTCAAACTCAATATAATTCAGCTGGGTTTTTAATTTTCAATGGCCATCATAATATAACGTTTTTCATAAATTATGACTTTCTATTATTTCCATTGATAACAGTCCCGGGTCCGGTCTTCATTTAATGCTCGAGTTTTTCTCCTCCCCGTTTTCACTTTTTTTTCGGTCCAAGTTTCACAATCTCATTCATGAGTTCGCACCCTGATGTTACCCCACTGAAAAGACGTCTTTTGTTTAAATCAGGGCAACCGGAAATATTTATAGTGATTTTTAAACTGAATTCTTATAGAGATGGCATGTATATTTATAATATATAAATAAATTATAAATGAACTTGTTTTTCCACCAAGGGGATGGGGAAGCGTAACCGGCTTTGATTTTGTAAATCTTATTTTGCTACGGGCTATGAATTATCCAAAAAAATGCCAAAAGAAAGAATAAAGGAAAAGCAGGGGCGGCGTTAAGGTATCTGTGGCCTATAATGGATTAAGTCATATGGTATCTCTCAGCACCTTACGTTGGTCACAGGGTACATGCTGCATATACCTAACGAGAGATGGACGTTCAAAACCTTGGTCTGGTAGCTTCTTCTCGAACAGACCGAGAAAGCAGCGGTCATTATTAGCAAGGAATCAAAGACGAAGGCGATGAAGGGAGTTTGTCAAAGTTTTGTTCGACTCGCGAAGGATGAATTTTTAGGAGATAAATAAAAAAACCGAACGATTTAATTGTAAGGTTGTATTGATACTGTCAATACCAAGGGTGCACACCAACTGACTACTCGCCTGTATTTTATATTGTTGGTGACAAACAAGGCGATTTAAGAAAAACGATTTTCGCAACACTCCGCAAGGAAGGTATTGCCAGCATCAGATGTTTTTTAGAGAAAGTATTGCGGCATTGAACAAGTTTCGCACAAAATACTGTAAATCTTAGTTTATAAGATTTTTTCGATCCTTTTCTACAATCCTTCTTAAACTTTTTGGAATTTCCCCTTAGGAAAAGGATCATTCAATGGAAAGATAAAAGCAAAACGAGAAATACTAATCAAACATCGCTACAAGACAGTCAGCATCTGAGCCCCGTTGTTAAATAAAATTGGACGTCAAAAAGCGTATGAGGTATTGAATAGGAAGAATAAAACCAAGTCATTTCAGCCTTTCAATAAAATAAGATCTAAAGAGAATAAACGTCACTAAAACACTATTTCGATTTTATGTAGACATTGTCCGACAGTGGATTTAAACTAAATTAAAAGATTCAATTTAGTATAGCTCTGTAATTTTGTAGTAAAAATCCCCCTCCTTTTAAAGCCTCCTTAATAAATTTTCTTAGATAACCCTAAACCCGGTGGCTAGGAAGAAAGTCCCAAATAAGCACAGCCGGTAAAAGTATTGGATTCTATCACGATTGGAATGCCTATGATATACAACTTAGAACCGAAACAATAATGTGACAATGCCTTCACAATTTAAAATTGGAAAGGTCAAAGCGGCCCAAGCTGAGCTTGAGCTAATGAAAGGGTTACCCCATTAGATCTGTTGTCAGTCAAGGGCCTCAGGCTTTAACTAATTAAATTAGATGTTTGAACAATACTAGTTGAAACAGATAATGGTGGGCAGGCAAATTAGAATCATCCCCGCTAGAGAAATCAATCAATTTTTTTGCCTATCTACTTCTTCTCAGCAGCCGATTGGATCGAGCGCCTGACCTTTTTTGTAAAAGTGTTTCTATTCCTTAAAACCTGAAGTATGCGTTTCAGAATTTATCACAAGAAATTAAGAACACGGATCCTTTTCAATTACCACAAGGACATTTCTAAAGTCCGGCATCACCTCAACCGATATATCTTCCAAAGGATCGATTACCGATTCCCCCCAAAAACACCAACTCGGGTTTAGGTTTCTTATCCAACTGGATAGATAATGACTCGAAACCCATCCTATCCGCCACATGGTTTTAACTTTGCATTAAGAAACCCCCGGGGAATAAATTTGAGGTTGTGAAAATAGTGATCCCCAACGCTATTCCGAATATCAAAATTTGAAAAAGCAGTCAGATTCGAGAGGGCATAACAAATAATTATCATTCGCGCGTCGGAGTAAGTTAACATTGGGGATCCCCAACGGTATATCCCCGTATATATCTTTTCCCTATTCTATTTTTGAAAAATCAATACGCCCTACGCAATTCCGCAATATAATAAATAATAAAATGGGGAGATTTTTTAAGTACAAAGCATCATCATCATCATCATCATCATTGGATTGCAGTTCGTCGTCCTTTTACGCTGGATAAACTTCATAATAACGATATCAAATTCTGACAGCTTCCGGATAACCCATTAGGGCAACGTATAAAGCGACACTTGTTATTACGTCATACAGTTAACCAAATTTCCATCCCTCCGAGTGGAAAAAGGGAGGGGGATCGGGAAGGGTTAAGAAATAAACTCACCCGGAATACAACACAAGATGACAACCTTCCTCTTGTATAATTACAAATTAAAAGCCTCACATTAAAAGGGAAAGAGGAGGATAGATCGGGGCAATTACGTTCAGATGACGTTTCAACCGATTTGTTTGCAAATTTCCTTTCTATCGGAACCCGAAAATACACACCGACTTTAATTAAATTATTAACATAATGTCTGAATAATTAATAAGACGACGAGACAGGTTGGGAAGTAATAATTTCACAATTGAACACGATTGTACTGACTTACGTGTGTCTGTGACCTTGACATCTTTTTCTATACGTCATTCCGACCGGCCCAGACTAAACCGCATGGCAGTAAACAACCGTTTTTCCTCTTTTAAAGTGCGGTCAGGAGAAAATTCGGGAGCGACGGCTTCTGTTTAAAAAAACGAAAAAATTTCAAGCCACCCATTCTTCTTCCATGACGATACGGTTGACAATTTTGATGTTCTAAACAACGCCTCACAACGGTCATTAATTTAAATTTTTGTGATTTTTTAAAAAGATTTATTGTAGGAGGGGATCTTTAAAAAAAAAAATACACAGAGGAAGTTCTTTGTTTAAATTCGAAAAAAAAATATCGCGGGGATTCCTGGAGCCCTCGACTCATTAGCATGAGATGTTAAAAAAAAAAAAGAAAATATATTTAATGGCTGCGAACTATAAAATTTATGTCTAATGTTTATACTCATAAATCCAGTTAAACGCCTTGTGGGATAGCCTAAACAGTCTATTTTATTGGTGGAATTGGTTATAATTTTTTTTAAGACGAGGAAAAAAGTGAAGATGGCGTCCTATTATTAGCATTATGAGGAAGGTATTTTGTAAAATGCACACGAGTTCTATTGCTGTTGGCGGTACCAGCAATTACTGGCGCCAACAAGTGAATTGCATAGCTTAAAAAGTATATAAAGAAATCGAAATCTTAGATACTGAGCATTACCTCTCTAATGGTAGAGGTAACCGACGACCTCGACATTAATTCAAGGTCTAATCTTGCATTTTCCATTAGCTCATCGATCTCTTTTTTGTGCAACTAGCATAATCATGAACGCCAGACCTTCATCTGTCAGCGGGCGCGGAAAATATTACCAATGAAAAGCTCAAAAAATCTTCTACTCTTTCATTTTCATCATTTTTTAAAGCTTTTGCCAGGTCTTTTAGCCTTTGAAATAAACTTTACATTCAAGTTTACACCAGCAAAACCCAGAACACTCCAGAGATCTTGCCTTTTGATGCTGTCACATTATTTCCACTCTCAAATAAAAAATTGCAAACAAAATTTTGTTTTTAAAATCAACTTCTTCAAAGGTTTACTTTTACTTGAACATGAACTTCGAATGAAAGCACTAGCATAACGTTTACATACCATTAATTCATGCTTCCAAGCATATACAAACATTTGCCTAAGTTTGCAGCGCCTACAGCGGATATAGACACTCCTTAAGTCTTTTCGACTATCACGCCTTTCCCCTCAGAAAACTCGCTGAATATGGGAAAGAAAAAAAATCCCTTTCGTTGCTGATTAATTCATGCAAAATAGGGCAACCAAAGCCGAGAGGGGTGGAGGAATGCAAATAAATCTTCTATAGAGCTCTCTCCTTGGAAAATCTGACGATTAGCAAAGAAATTCTCGAGCGTTTTCAGAAACGGCTTTTTCCCTCTGCTCCGCTGGAAAAAAAACGTCAAAAAAGATTTTAGCCGGGAGGCGCGATTAGATGAAAACGACGAATGTTTACAGCCTCCTCTCTAGATGGGATTAAAATGAATTCGGATTTTTATATGTTTTAAAAAAAGAATCCTTTCTTAATCCTTAAGTTCTCTCCCTAAAGGAAGCGATCGGCCTAAATAAAAAAACATCGCCCGTATAAAAGGCTTCTTAGAGCGGACCTGGCAATAATAGAAAATCTCCTAGAACAATAAACGTTGTAATAAAATCTGGGAATGAAATCACGTATTGCGGAAACGGTGAAAGATCCTTCTCATATTAAAAAGAGAGGGGAAAGAGAAAAAAGGTTACTACGCGTTAGAATAAATCGTCACATCATGACAAAACTAAATAAACATTTAAAATAAATAAAAAAAAAGGTATGAGCAAAATATATATCCCTTTCACAGGCAAGGCTTCGCAAGATGAGGAGGAAAAAAAATCTCGTCGGAAAAATCAAAGTTAGTGATATGTATCAGTCAAGCATGCACGGCAATCTAATTACATCGTGTACCTTTATCGAGTTGACTACCTTGAACGCAAATGCACAAATCGACTAGAAATGACGTCAGGAATAGGCTTTAGTACCTGTCGCGAGTCGTCTGCCGAGTCAGTTGAAATGTGAATCAGGTTCTAGGAGTCGGTGAATTAACGTTTGGTCTTTCTTTCATGACATTTTAGAGGATTACGTCTATATTAAAACGATTTAGATTTTTTCAAGGCAGGAAATTGTAAGATGGAACGACTATTTATAGCTAGACTCGATTTTCAATACCATAAAAAGCTCAGTCCAGCACTATGACTTTAAAAAATTTCAATAATCCGGTGCTAGTTAAGCCTTTTACTTTTTTCGGCTACCAACTCCCATAAGAGGGTGTTGATCTCCCAAATTGCAGTATGGACCATTAAGTATATCATTTACGATATCTTAATATTTTTATGATTTGCTATATCTTAATGTTTTATTATATTCCAGGTGTACGAGTTTCGCCTAAGCTCAACTAGCTTTGGCAAAGCTACTAATTATAATTTATTAAATTATAATTTTTTAGAAGCTAATAAAATGTTTGTTTATTGGGCAATAAAGTAATACGGTAGCTTCAAAACCTGTAGCTGTTAAAAGATAAATGTTGCATAGAAACATCCAGTTATTACAAAAAAATACAAGAAAGCTTTTAATATTATTAAGTATGCAAAAATGCAGCTTCGATAAGAGATTTGGTGCAAAAAACAGGTGAAAATCGAGTTCGGAAAAAATCTTTAAGACGAACTAGCCCAATTAACATAAACGAAGAATATCCATGGGAAATATAACTAGCCTAATCGTAGACTTTGGACTAAAAATTAAGATTAAAATTTTAGTCAAGTTATTTAGGGAAAAAGTAATTGTAGAAAAGTCTTTTTTTTTAAAATAACTCAGCCAAATTAAATCTTAGTATCTTATTACAACCTTTTACCGAAAAATATTGTTGAACTTGATTTTAAAGCTTTTAAAAAGACTCTAAAAGCTACCCTCATAGATCTTGCCCCTTATGATATCGAAGAAATTGTCTCCCACTTCAAAACATTATAGTCATGTCACGATTTGTGAACTTAGCTGGAAATTAAACTTGTTAATAGGGTATTTTTGTAACGTGTCATACAACACGAATAGTGTTCAATTGACATTAATAAATAAAAATAAATAAAATAAATAAATAAAATAGCGAAATTAAATTTTAAAAAAGTACTCAACAAAATCCGGTTCTTAGAATCGCAAGAAAGAACTTTTAAAAAGTATTTCTCCCCTACTAAAGCTCTTGCTCACAACTAGCATGAGCATTTGGTCTGATAACCGTTTCATTTTATAAAAGACATACGCTTGAAGTCTACGGCCTTAACTCAAGATCCAAGAAATTAATGCTTCGATTCCTGGAGGTAAAAAGTACCCCGCACGCTTATTCCGCAATTCCAATGTTTATCTTTTGCCACGGAAAGCCAGACGCCGTAAGAAGTGCGCGGGGATGTTTCAACTCCGATTCTTATGCAGCTTACCTGAAAAAGGAAAAAAAATATAATTAATTGAGCACTAGCGAATTTTAACTGCAATCTCTTCGTATGATTTTATCGAGGTTAGGGAGACTTCAAGTAGACTTAAAAAATTAAGGAGCTGAACTCTTTCAATATCAGATAATGAAGTCGTGGAAGTTTATATTAAACCCTACAGAAAGAGATAATGTAGCTCATAAGATCCATTTCTAATCGATATTTTACCTAGAATTCTTGTCAGCTTCCAAGTTAAAAACTTTAAAAATATCTTAAGATAAAACCATAAACATCATGATACTGTTTATTCCTTATTTTCTCCCTTTTTCTTTTCAAACTTACTTAACAATAAAGTCAGACTCGCAAGATCGGTTACGAAATTCGAAGCACGCTTTTCGATAAGGGACTTCACAAGAACCCCCCATTACCCTATTTTTAAAGAGACAAGGGCGAAAAACAGGGGAAAGGATTACGTAAGGTTCCTTGATTTAAAAAAAAAAAGAATAAATAAATAAAACTGACGATGCCGTTTCTACGACCGATGGTGTAAATAAAATGGACCTACCACATATCATAAGAGTTGCGATCACAACGTTGCCAAATGGTTCAATCGCGAAATCATGCTTTTAATCGTGACTGGAACCATGTTCCGCGATACGCAACGGGGACGTAGTTGCTCCTTTGGTCTGAGTCTTGTCATTTTTTTTCGCAGCCGTAATCGATTTAAAAGATAAACAACCATCGTTCCCCCTCTTCTTTCTTGGTTATTCCACAAAACTCATCCAGGGGAAAATTCCCAAAAAAAACACGTCATTTTTTTTTTTAAAGAAAAAGAGAAAAAAACGGCCCATGACCTTGAGTTCGAGCTGTCTTATAGACGCCCACAAGATAGCGGAAAGAATATTTCTTCGAGTGCCTCGGGGAAAAAGTCTCGCTTGAATTCGAATAATGCGTAATTATTCACAGCTCTGCATGTGCATTTTTTGTCCCGATCATCTTTCCAAGAGATCTCGAGCATTTTTACGCAGCGGTTCGTGACCGGTAATATTTATCCGAGCCACTTTTACATAGAAAAGCACTTAGCCCCACGAAAACATGCTTCTATCGGGTATATTTACACGGGCCTGCAGTAATTGCAGAAACCCAGAAAACATAATAAGACTATAAAATATTATTACAGGGGAAAACCATCGAACAAGAGAGGAAACCCATCGTTAATTCCCATGATACAAGAATAACTGAAACAAACCCGAAAAAGATGGAACACGGGAGCTTCCAACTCGGGAAACGTAAATTGTTATTGCGGATAATAGACTTCATCCCACATCGAAGTCATTGAGGTTAATGTTACGCCAAGAGTTTAATTCCTGTTAATCAAAAAAAAGCACCTCGTGGGGTGAAAGGGTATATTGCAGCTGAGGTAGTTACTAGAAAGATAATTTAGCTTTTGATTTTTCAGAGGCTAAAGCTCATAAAATAACAAGTTCTGTGTTCTTATCAACGATTGCCGAGGTTCAGCGATTAAGTCAGTATTTTTTTTTTTTTTTAAAGTGATAAACAATAGAACTCACTATTGCGATTGGCCAAACTGTGGGAACTCCCAAGTCAAAGGTTGAATTTCTAAATATAGGAAATGCAGTGAATCCTTTAAGTGGAAAGAAAATTCCAAGAGGAGATTAATAAAAAAGAAGCACAGTGTCTCAAAGAGAATATTTTTAGACCAATATTTTCTTCTGGCACTAGCGAGTGGGGAACAGACATCGGCCTTTACTGGGCAAGTAATAACGAAGCTGGAGGTAACCCAAAGAGCCATGGTGCAAGCAAGGAGTTTTACTGAAAAACCCGCATGAGAAAAGAAACGATCCAACTGATGTACAAAGTCGTGAGATATTCAATAGCATAGATTCAAATAAGATTGCGCTGGACACCTAGCACGGGTAAAGAACGATAATATATCTGGAAGAACAAAACGCAGGGAAAGTTATTGACTAGCTGTCAAAACTGGGTAAGCCAATAACCCGATGATACGACAACCTTTCTGGTAGGGGGCAGCAGTCCTACCAGTACTGGCTTAAGGCTGAAGAAGGTAAAAGTTGGCTAGGCTTAAGTCCAGAAAGGAGGAGTCTGAGTCTACAACTGACGGTATGGCTCCTGTGCTGCGATGCGGAAGGTGTTGGAAAGCCGCCGCATTAAGTTCCCTAGTATAGCCATCATGGCCGAGGGTTTGGTGTGCAAGATCCAAGACAGTCGATTCGGCTATAGGGTCTCTTGCATGCCGCAATAAGCTCTGTAACCATGATGGTCGCCAATTCCCGTCGCGGGAAGGCAGTGTAAGAAGAAGAAGACGACAACCTTAAAGAATTAAAGAGCCGCAACAGTAGCAGAGAGCAAAGAACGTTATTTCCAGCAATCAATACTTTAAGAGCTGTAAAAAATTTTATCGGAATAGCTACCTCGACTTGGGATTTCAGTTAATCTGAGTCAGTTACTAAGTTAACTTCTTTCGCACCTTTCTTAAATGCCAAAAAACTATGATTAGACTCTAGCTGTAATAGCCTGACGATATCCTCCGTGCATTCCAACCACTAGGAAAGGGGAAAAACGGGGGACAAGAAAAAAAGGAAATATACACATTACGGTAAGAAGGGTTATCAGTTACCTACTTCATATTTGAAGCTCGTAACGGAAGTGACGTGGGGAGAATAACTGACTTCATATAATGTAAGCAAAACACGTTTTCCAGTCGTACTTGACCTAAACTGTTCCTCGGTTAAATGAAAACTTTTTTTCCTTCGAGTCGAAAACTAAAATTTAAATACTCCGAATTTTTCCTTCCCTGACACTTTTCAAACAAAAAAAAATTCCCGTCGTCGTGGCAATGACACTTTCACATAAAACTTGATTGGGAAACTGGAAGTATTAAGAAAAATAAACGACTGCAACAAATGTAATAAAGAGTGCCAATGGTACGTGGGCGAGGCTATAAAATGCCAGCGTTAAAAAAATAAATAAATAAATACTTAACATACTTCCGCTTGTAAACAAACGCTCTGCTGAATGTTTTTAACCACCCCAAATGGGGAAGGAAAGAAATCTGGCAAATTCAAAGGAGCCAAGCGATCGAAACAATTCTGCATGTTCAAAAGATCAGAACGAAATAAAAAAAAAGAGAGGGAGAGAAAGAGAGAGAGAAACAAGGTCAAAAAAAAAGTCAGGCCAACCCGAGAAAAGAAGAGGTTAACGAATTGTGTACGACCAGACCGCGAACCGCGAGTGTACAGACTAACCAGTGTTGCCAACTACTTTCAGCACGTGTGTCCTTGGTGTGTGACCCAGCATTCACAGTCAAGACATCTTGAATTAATTTTCATACTCCTTGGTATTCATGTTTAACCTGCGGGAGATCTGCTTTTCTTTCGCTTTCTGGTTAACGTCCTTTAGAGATTTTAATACTGCAGATTAAAATTACGATTTCATGCAGGTTTTTTTACCCGTCTAAACATCTTCATAACTGCGAAAACCGGTTCATGTTCGTCTATTATAAAAGAGTAAACATGGATAGCAGAATTGAAGCGGAAGAAGCGTCGCACGCATGATTGACCCCAGCGGGTGGGTGACTCCTTGCGAAAAAAAACCGTTAAGGTTAAGAAACGGTGAAAGATTGGGGAAAAGGGGAGAAACTCCACGATGGTTCTTGGTTCCTTTCTCGGATAAAAACGAAGGAACGAATAAACAGTAATATGCAAATTTCCACGTCAAAAATATTTCAAAATAACGTCGAAGTGGCGGAAATGTTTCCAACCTCGAAAAATTTTCAATTTTCTGTCTTCCCGTAATCATGATATCTTTATCAGGGGGAAAAAGAAGGGAATGACGGTTTTGAGTACAGGTATTTTTATAACTCTTCTTCTACAACGTATAGGAAACAAAAGACGCTGTCAGAACAGTGAAAAACTAATATTCCCCGTGTTTGACAGTAAAAAAATTGACACATTGACAACGTTAACAAAAGACATGTCACGTTGTCGTAGCAACCTTAACCATTATGCCACCTACTTCTTTGAAAAAAAATTCCATCCTTTTTTCCCTAAAATATTTCAAACAACAACTGCTAAGTAAGAATTTTCATTATTCTAACATTGTATCAATTTCGGGCAAAGTAGTCGTTTTTTCAGAGGAAACAAATTGAGAAAGAAGCACAAAGGTATCATCTCTCCGTAAAAATTTTTTGGATCTAAAGACTCTCGCAAGGCAAATCTCAAAAATGAAGCAGAACACACACCATACAATCAAAGTCCCCCCATGTGTACAGCGCTCTATGAACTAAGTCCGTATTCTCGAGCTTTGGGCTAAATTTTTTTACTGTACCAAGACAATAAATTTAAACTCTGCCCCAATTCGAACTAACTTTGTGATTGCAATCAATCAATTTTCAAATTTATTCTAATTTCTAATAGAATTCATGTTTCAACAAAGCGTTATTAATAGATGTGAACATTTTGCAAATGTATGTGTTAAAAGTTTGATTGTAATTCATTCAAACGAGCTTAATATAATTTAACAAATAGCCTAATCGATTAATCGAACTTACTGCCTCATTACTTTTAAAAAGAGAAACATAAAACTTTCTAAAAGAGTTAACATGAAAAGTAATGACAAATTATTTGAGATGCATGGTAAAATTTATTTTTTGCAAAAAACACTTATTTTGTTTTAGACTTTTTGTTTCAATGTCATTATACGGTCCCTTCAAAATGACTAACAACAAATATGCAAATTACAAATCACAAATCACTAATCCTTTCAAATCGTACACGCACATTCTTCATCCACCCTAACACGTTTCTTTTAAAATAATCAAAATGCCCACCCTCGAGACATATCAAAAATCTGGCATACCTCAACCCATGTATAGTATTACATTTAAACGACAACCTTCACGCGATCTTCTTCTTCTTACCTTTCGCTAATTCTCAATGACGCAAGAAAAAAATAACTTGATAAACACGGGTCTAGTTTTTAAATAATATAACCAAAATTCCGATCGTGAAGTAGGAAAGGTCACATAAGAGAATGTGTATATTAATACATTGCGCAATTTAACCAGTCTACCTTGGTGTACCTGCTTCAAATTCGAACATCGCCTTTTGACCAGATATTATTATAAATGAAAAATATCTTCATTACGGCCTATTCGCCTCTTCCATTATTTTCTTTTCATCAACCGAAACGAGAACATCGAAGGTTACTAACCTAAATGTTTGGTAGCTTAATAGTAAGTTTGATTATGTCTTTCACACGGCAGACCTTCGTAACTAGTTGACAATCTCCATCAGAACTACCAGAAAGATCTCGTACACCAAGATTTTTTATGGAAGCGACCGTTTAGTTTCAGACTTTCTACGGCTAGCACAGCGGCTCGTTGAAACTTTTCAGTGACACTGAAAATATGTAATTATAGCAATCGCCTTACGCTGCTTTTTCCCTTTGAATATGCGCAATGTAGGAGTTTCAAACAGACATTAAAATATCTTTAAAGGCGTAAAAATTAAACAAGTACGGAAATTATTAGGTGCGGGTTGGAATGTTTTAAAAAAAATGATATATAATTTCCAATTTGAATGCTAGAAGCATGAAAACCACAAAGATAGAAAGATTCATCGATCGAAGGTACCCAATCAATAACATCAACCTTGAAAAATTGGACGGATAGGAATGCGACGGAGCATTACATAAATCTTTCCTCATCTTTTCATTTTTCTTCTTATATATTCGCGCATTTGGACTTCGAAAAAAAAAATTCGAGTTTTGATATCCTCGAGCCGTTTTTATTATTCCTAAAAAGAAAATCCCTCTTTTTAGTGAGTATGCATTTATACCACACCTACAAATGATCATTTAAAAAGTTACGACATCGAGTGGCCAGCCGTGTAAGAGACTGGGTCACCGACCTCGGCAAGGTCATTTCGATAGTCTGCACACACCGCACGCTCGGCTTCTAATCTTGCCTTGTTTCCATTCGCCAAATATCAATGATCCCGATATTATTTCTCGCAACGTCTTCAGTTTAGCCGCACAATAAGTTTTCTTCGAACAATTCTACTGTGGAACTAAAAGTTTCATTTTATGTAAAAGAGGATTTTCTACGTATATTGAAATAAGTGAAGCATAAATACTCCTGAGGGTTTTCCGCGTAAAGGGGTCGGAAAAAGGAGTTCAAACAAACAACGCAAGGATGAATCTTATGAAATGAAAACCGAAGGAGGTTTCCTACACCTTTACACAAATAAGCCTCTATTTCTCTTTGGTGTTTTGGATTCTTTCTCCATATAAAAAAAATTCAAAAAAGCGATCAATTACGCTGAGGCAATTAAAACTAATTAATTCGCAGACCGAAATTCAGTAGAACACTTGTTTGGCAACAAGGACGTTCTGCAATTGACAAAACGTAGATTAATAATAGACCGTATATTTAGTCTCTTGAGGAAAAAATTATGGAAGGAATAAAATTTCCTCACGAATCAAATCCCCTTTAGAATTAAAACCTAGTCGCCTATTATTATCTTATCCTCTTTCTCGGGAAATCCATTTTCTAATTGAAAAATTTCATTTTCGATATGTAAAAGACTCCACCGCTACAATATTTCTTAAAAGAGATTACTTTTAATGACACTTAAATCTGCAAAGGATATCGAGAAGAATTGAGAGCTCAGATGTGCTATTTCTTACTACTTGAAGAAACAAAGAAGCTACCATTTTTGCTGGGTTTTCTGGCAGAGTTAAAGACTTGGCTCTGGGATCTTCAGCTTCCAAAGGTCACTCACTGCTACCGGCCGAAGAGGGGCAAGAACAGGTAATACCTTTTCAATGGTTGTTTGGGCACAGGTCTGAGACTTTTTGAAGAGAACAGTTAAATAAATTCATCTGGGACGTCAAACCTTTTCCTCGCAAAGATTGTGAAAGCGTTTTTATATTCTTTATTTAGTTTAACTTCATTATTTCATATTCCTCTTTAAATAATTATAATGAATAATGCTCTTACAAGGTCTCGATCTCGTATCGTATCGTATCGTTTGCAATCACTTAAAAATTTAGTGTGCAGAATTTGTTAAGTTCTCGTCTCGTATCGTATCACAGGTGGTCGGTCTGGTTCTCGTCTAGCCACAAAATTTCGGTACGAGGCAAGATTTAGTAATCTCGTGCTCTCCCGCTTCTCATACACCTTTCCGAATCACACACGGAGAGTTCAGTTCTCAAACACGAGAAACTCTTTGGATTTCTTTGACAGCAAACCTCGATCTTTCGTATCAACCTGATTTCGACGCTTTTTTCTCTTAATTCGAGCTTACCTGAAAAAGAAACAAAAACCTTCATTAGTCCTTCATATCACAAGCAAATCCCTTTCAAATTTTGAGATGGGTAAAAATTTAATTTCATTTAATGGATTCGAGAGAATTAAAAGCAAAAAAAGTAGTGATGTTGCTGGCAGGAATCGACAAAGGACCGAGTAAAAAAAAAGTCGACAATCAAGAAATGGGATTTTCATTTGTCAAATACATTATCAATAAAACTGCGTCTATTGTACATCTTTTTCCATCTTTCTCTTATGCTCTTCTTTTTTCTGCTGATAACCTATAATGCTTTATTTTCTCTAGGAGGAAAAAAGACGAACAAAACGCGCTTTCACACAGCGCGATTCGTGGAATTCCCTTTCCCCCTTGGAAAAATTCGAAGTGGATCCTATTGAAAGAAACTGCGAGGATAATTATCGCAAACTCTAGCAGTGAGGTCAAAGTCAAAAGAAACGCAGGCGGAGTCAAGTGCTCTTACCGTCAAAGAAGTCGTTTCCGCTTCAGCCTTCTTTTTTAAAAAAAATTCTGTTGCCATCCCAGAAAAAAAAACCGCTGGAGGAATATTTTAACCGATTCCTCTCTTTTTTTCATCGCTCGGTTTGGGGAGCTTTCATTCCCTTTTCGACAAGCTTGGCCCCCAGCTGCGTTTGTAATTCCGGTTCCGACGGAACTTTTCAACGTCCGTAATGAGACTGACAAAAATAATTAAGGGAGAAAAAGAAAAATCTGGAAGAAGAATACGAAAGGGGGGAAAAAAGAACACGGGGAAAAAGTGAACGTGGAACGAACGAACGAGCAAACAAAAAACCAATTTCGAGAAGTAGAAGTAGAATCATCCAATTTTATTACGTAATAAAAGTTCGGGGATACAAATCCGGAAACTTGTTAATTTTCGATAAACAACGGAATGCAAGGACTCGTAAAACCGCTGGAAATGTCACATGGGAGAATAATATTTTTGAACGGGCGAATGCGTATGTTTATACGCACATACATGCCCGCTCACGCAAAATACGAATACTAATAAATATGAAAATAGGGTACCCTCGAGTAGATATAAATTGTTCTATAATAGAGAACTTCGTAAATAAACAACGAAATTAAACGAAACTTTTTAATGCGTATTGGGATGATTATTTCCCCGCTTGAATTTTCAGATTATCCTCGTATTTAAATAAACGAGAGAGGACGAGGGTCGGTTGATTAGTTTTGAAATTATTTTGACCGCATCAAAAATTCTTCAGGATTACCAAATCACATCGATAACCTCTTTTGTTATGCAGCCACTTACTGGACAGGCCACAGGGTAAGCTAAACCTTAGATGAGCGAGAGATGACAGGCGAATCAGGGCTTTTCTCTTGATATCAAAAGTACTCGCCCGTTGGAAGAAAAGCGCACTTACGCTGGAAAGAATTCCTTCGTAAGAAGAAAACTTTTTTTTCTTACTCAAAGGAAAAAACAGTCGAAGAAAAACAAAAACTTAACGCATCGATTACAAACGTATGGAGTAAAGAAAATACTTTTCCTTTGCCGGTAAAATTCAGGAGTCTGAAGATGAAAAGAGACCCGAAATTTCCCCGGCAACTGAACTTGAGGATTTCAAGCCTCATCATTAAGAATTCGACAACAGAAAAATCTTCCAAATTGCAGATCCCGTAAACATGAGATGATCATTACAATCCAAGGAAAAAACGACATCAATAGCAGACATCGTTATTCTCATACTAAGCCTCAAGGCTTGCGATTCGGAAAAAAAAAATATTTCCATCGTTTTTTATCATATCCGTAAAATGTAAAGGCGGCAAAAAATTTCAAAATTAGCAACCCCGTAAAGAGGAAACCGTTCAACGGCACAAAGCGGCTTCCTACTCGTTTTACGAAACCTCCCCCCCCCCCCCTTCCCCCTTTCGCCGATACATATACGCTCCGTTCTAACGGTTTTGGTTCAGTGATTTATTATACTCCTCCACGACCTTAAATTAAATAGCTTCAACGAAAATCATTTCGGGCTCAGTGATTGCCTTAATAACAATTATCGTTCACGTGAAATGGTGTCGGAGAGATGGAAAATTAAAAAGGGCGTCGTTCGACCAATTTTAGATCATTGATAGGTCATCTACTATATTACAAATGCCACAGATGGGAGAGAAAAAAAAAATTGTCAACGCTCCGGCGAACACTTTGAACGTTTTAAAAGCGTTCCCGATCGCCCCCGAAAGGGTGTATAATAATCGCTATTCCAGACGAGGAAAAAGTATCACGATAAAACAAAACGAAAAAGGATAAAAGGAAAATGTCTGCCAGACTAAAACTTTTCCTGCATCTGACTTCTTACCAAGGCTAAAGACGAGCCTTTTCACATTTAAGACGAAATAATCAAAGCGAAACAAATCTGGGGTAACGCGATATATCTAGATTTATATGAAGGAAACCCGGAAGTGACCTAGTATCGACCCTGGGGCCGCGGGGACTTCGACGGGAGCGAAAAGGGAGATAAAAAGGGAGGAAAAACGAGGGTGTAGAGGGGGAAGAGAAAGAAGCGCGCGCATCTGGGACGACTGTGCTAATCCATTATGGACCTCGCTTTGGCGTCGCAACTCCTCATCCCCCTTTACAATCGGTACGAATACGTTCTGGCGCTGGTTCAACCCTTCCTTCCTCCCCCTAGCGACGTTGCCGTGACCTTGAACTTTAGACGAGGAGGGATTGCAATTTGATCGCGAGACGACGCCGCTTTCCCCTTACCCCGCCGAGGCTTCACTTTCATCTTCAGTTTCTGCGGTCGAGTCGTTACTTTTTCTTCTCTTTTTTTTTATTATAACAACTTTGCACGATACTCTATTCAATTTGTACTTCGTAACACTAGTTCAGCTTTCTTTTCAACGGAGTCACGACATCATCTCCCCAATATTTTCTTTTTCTTTTTTTCCCCTTCTTTTTTTTCCTCCTTTCAATTTTTCCTAGAAAAGAATTTCAATTTCCTAGTTCCCGAAATTCAAAGCCTGACATCTTCATCTGGTTAATGTTCTATAAGAAAAAATATATTTTCTTTCCAATTTAAATATACTTTTATCAAAGTTTCCGAGCATGAAAGCAGCAGCAAGCTTGATCCAGCTTTCAGTTCCGAATCGTGCCAAAAAAGAAAGAAAAAAAGGAATAAAACCCAGTCACGGTAGATTCCCCGCTCTAAATCATACATCAATACCGGAAAATAAAGAGAAGGAAAAAAAGGAAAAACGCTTTTCCGCTTTAAAACGATTCCAACGATTATGGGCCCTAACATCGGACCTTTCCCTCACATTCCATGCAAGCACCCTTCGTTATCTTCAAGCATTAGCGAAAGCTGTGGGTCATGAACGGGGAGTTTTGGTTGAAATCGGAAATTGAGATTGAGTTTTCACGATTTATGAGAGGGAGGGGGTGCGTCTCTACGTCAATGCGCTCTGTATTATAGAGGAACCTTTTACACGTGAGATACGAATTTTTTTTAATATTCTGGAATTTTTCCATCGATGCGGTATTATATAAGAACGTTTACAAAAAACATTTTGATATGCTTCCCAGGATTATTTTTAAATTCATCGTGAGAAGCATTATCGGCAACAACAAAGCCCCAGTTTCACCCATTTGTACTGAAAACTTCAAACACGTTTAATTTTTTTTTAGCTGCCAATACTGGGAGATATTTTTCGAAAATTCGCAACCGCCTTCGTCGGGCGAGTTATTCCAAAGCCAAGACCATCCGGCCAAATTTGGGGCTTTGGCAGGGCTAAATAAGGCCGAATTTAGAGTTTTCGAAAATTTTCTCGAAAACGGCTCTGACGATTTTTTTTATTTTTTGTGTGAAGATACCCGACCCTATAAGGAACAGCTTTTCCCTTTAGCATTTTTTCCCAAAAATTCAGCCTTTCCCAAAAATTCTGAAAAACCGAAAATTTTGAAGTTTTACAAATAGCGCTGACATGGGACTCGATTTCGACTAATTAATAGATAATGATATTAAATTTTTGGTCCATTTCCTTATTTCAAGCCAACTCCCCGACCTCCCAAGTCTCCAATGATCCCTCTCACTGGACTGTGTAGTCCTCCCCGGGCAGCTGGTGTCCTAGTTTCTTTGGCCTCCTAGCAGCCTAATATCTAGAGCTTCTAATAGTTGGACTTTCAATTCTCTAGCAACACATCTTTAGGAAACTTCTAAGATGCTTCCACAAATTTTTTTTCTTTTTACAATCAAAGCGACTAGAATTTTGGCATGAGTTTTTATCTTTGTCCGATTTTCTTGTTTGGGAACTGAATCCATCTCGCATGAAAAAATTTTTAACCCTGCAGATGTAAACCTTGATTACGGCCTCATTTTCTCGAGTAGCAAATTGATAGTAATCAGGTAAATTGGATATCATCATACAGTTATTTTATGCCATTAAAGTTGAATTGGATCTATACAGTATTACTCCTCCCTGTACGAATATGTTACTTATCCCTATCTAAAGAAAATGAGTTAGCAAACCGATCCATTTCACGGCAACGAACCGACACGTATCGAATTCATATTATTCTGCGTTTTTTTAAAATAATGTTTGACGAAATATCCGTGAAATCGAAATCTTTTCTATTTTACATGTCTTGGCTCGCTCGAGCGTAAACGAGAACGAGAACGCAAAACTGCCTTGTTGACGAAGAAGGGGGGAAGCAAAAAAATGTTGCTCGATGCCTTAATTACGTGAACATTCTCAAAGGATCGAAGGTCAAACCAGGTGTAAATCCTAGATCAATAAAAGTTAAGCTAGATATTTAGCACGTAGATGGGAATTAATAAGATTTAAAATGGCGCCACTTCGGTTTAACCGTTTCGTTTAAAAAATTTAAAAAAAAGTAGCAACCCTTGTTATTTTTTGATTTATTCAATCAATATCATTGCAAACAAGGATGGAATAAAGAAGACCGAAAAAAAAAAAAAAAAAACGGGGAAATGTGTGAAATGAAAACCTTTTTTTTGTTTCTTCCCTTTACATGAAACTAGCGGTTACGCAAGGACAATAAAACCCTTAAAAAATGTCATTATGTTTGTGTGAGAAGTGTAGTAGTTTGACAAGGAGTCTGGAAGATTGATTTGGACAAGATAAATGGGTGTGCATAGAGAAAACGCAATTGAGTGGATGGATGGGACAGCAGGCAGCCACAAATCCTTTTCCACTCCAAATCATTTGAGCTACTGTTTCGATGGGAAGAGGGAAGGCCTCGGGATGTGCGAAACCGAAATTTTTTAAAATGCGTAACGGATGAATTTAAGAAGAAAAAAAAATTTATAAAACAGGTTCGCCTTTGCCTTCGTCTCATCCTTCGGTCTTGATATGGTGTGTAACCGCGAGTAACAGTCAACACACCCGCACTTTTATCATGCAATGACATAGATACCTACATTAGGACATGACGCACCTACACTGTTCAACACGCAGGGAAAAAAAAATCCTTTTCAAGACTGTCTGGCCGGAAAGTTTAGAAGCTTTATGCAATCGAAAAATAAGAATCTCATTTACATGCTGGTGATAAATTCTCATAACTCATACTTTTTTCTCTTGTCTCATCTGACCTGAATATACAGTCGTATCAAATTATAATATCAAAGACAATGACGATTTACATGTAAATGGAAAGTTTTTAAGAGAGACGTTTTTGACTTGGTAATTACGGAGAATTTTTCTGAAAATTCCTTTTTTCTCCCCTTAAAACTTAGGGTGACAAAAAAAAGCTTCGTCTCCTTTGACGCTTTGATGTAAAAGAAAGGAAGTGCCCGGAAATTAAATGTAAATCTTTCTTCTGGCTCAGGCAGTCATTTTCATAAAAATTATGACTTGAGCTTTTGTTTTTTTAAATGAAAATGAGAAAGTATAATATTCAACGATTTGTGAAAATTGGCAACAAAGCAACTTGATGAATATTGTTTATGGAAATAAAAGAAAATGAGCGGGGGTGCTGGACTTGAGGGTGGCTTCTTAGGATATGCCAGACCCAGGTGTCTCGTCTGTGCTGCTGTTTCATGGTTCCAAGCCTTATAGTGCCAGATCAAGTAAGTAAGAGAAGATTCGATTCAGCCTCCAACTTTTACCGTCTTCAGCCTTAGGCCAGTGCTGGTAGGACTGCTGCCCCCTACCAGAACCCTTAACAGTACTACCTCCCGGGTCAGAAGGAATCTGGAGTTCGCCAAGGGCAGGTGCACCAAACCTGAAGCAGTACTGTTAATGTTCCCACCGACTACCCCCAGAGCTCTATCCATCCCTATTCTCATCCAATTTACCAAATCGAGCAATAATCAAAATTTTCATTAAAAATAAAACAGCTGAAAACGTGATGCTTATGCTAATTTTTTATGTTACTTTTTTTAATCATATGAAATTAAATTCTAATCCGCTCAATAACTATTTATAATTGCCTGTTTGCGAATTCTCGGAATCCAATTTAAAAGAATCTTCGTAAGAAAAAAAAATTGTTGGACTGCGCGGCGCTTGTATTCAGTCTGAACCGGCGCTGCTCGTGCAATTATACAAAATGATAATGTTTATAATGAGCATTACATTAATGACGACCTTTAAAATCAGCAATGAACTTGATCTTAACAGTCCTAGCGGATATTTTTTTTTCTTCTTGGCTTCATGTCAAATAGGGACGAACCGTAAATTTCTTCTCTGGAAAAGAAATTTTCTTTTTTTTTATGCATGAGTCATTAAAATGCGAAGTCACATAAATATAGCGGGAAAAAAACCGCAAGGAAACAAGGGTGTCTACATATGCTTTATACTTGGTCCGAAATTATTTAAATCTTTTCGGGTAGGAGGTTCCTGACGTTTCTAATTAAATTAATATGCATAACAGGTTACCACATCCCTTTCTGTGATAAATGAAGCATCACCAAGCGGTTTTTTTTTTGTTTTTCAGCGTTTTTCTTTTAATTTTCCGCAATTCTTTTTATTTTTAGAAATGGTAAGTCATGCACCACCACATCCGTGTAAAATGGGATTCTAAAGAAGCATTGCAACTGCAGAAACGTGAGAACATGTAGTTCGATGATGTTTAGATAAAGAAAAACAAGGACTAGCATGAGATATTGCAGTTTCAAGAATGCAATGCCAAACAACATTTATAATCATTTACATTTTTTATTATATCTCTTTTCTTTGTTTATTATTTATGTGTATAGAGATATTTGCGATTCTTTTGTTTCGATCTCTTAACAGATTCTAATGCGACTTTTTTGCAATCATCCTGATTGGACGGGATTCCTTCTGGCAAATGACCAAAACAAACGACCCTGAAGATTTGACACATGGAAATGACATTAAAATGAACTTGCCCGACACTTTTCCCCCTGCGATGTTGTTAGGCGAATAAATCGCTCGAGGAATCAGCGGGAAGGCGGTTTTTTCCCGAATGAAATGTAGCAGTTTTTTGTCCAGATTTTGAGTTATTCGGTTGTTGAATTTGGGACTTAAAGAAAGGCTAAAAAATGTTCTCTTAATTTAAGTTATGATAGATTGATATTGAAAACAGAACTTTTTGCTGATGAAATAGAACATCAGGTTAGTTAGTAACCAGGGTGATTACCTAAGAGCACATGACAGGTCTAAGGCAAGAGAAGGCTGAAGTGCTTGAAAAACGTGAGCAAGAATATTCGTAAAATTCATTTTGAGACATTTGCATTTGCATTCCGCAAATTAGTCTTTTTGCTGATGTGATCGGGGTAGCACAAGGATGTTGATAACCGCAGAAAGGGCCAAAAATCTAGAGAGTAAAAACAATACATCCAAGCGCCTAGCACCTACAGAATTAGAAAAAGAACCCTGATTCCCATTGAAGCTTGGTTTTTGCTTATCAAGGGACTCGTAGCTCCTGACGCCCCTGAACGGAAACTATTATGGAATTCGATGCCAAAGGTGTTTAACCAAAAAGAAAAGGGTGTGAATTCAGTTGCAAAAATATCCACGTAAATAAAGTAGAAATAAAAAAATAAGAACCAGTTTTTCATATTAACACCCGAGTGACTCTATTTCGCACACCTCTTCTTTAACTAATGAACCGAATGCATTTCTGTTGCATCCACTCGATGCAATCTTTTCAATTTAATGAATCTTTTCAAGGAACTCGATTTAAATTCCGTTAGGGGTCATCTTTTCCCTTTTTAAATACTTTAAACTTTGGAACCCCCACGGATTTTTTTTTTTAAAAGTGTGAACGACTCATCTTATCAGACGGCACGAAAAAGTAACTAACCCGATCCTATGAACCATGAAAATATTTTTCGATCAAGAAAACCCGTTTTACCACCGTTTTCGATTTGTCACGATTCTGGACGAGAAACTAACTGAGATCGATTTATTTTCTATTTTTTTTGCAGCGGATTTAACGACGCGTCGTTAAATCCGCGGCAAAACAAAATTTAGGTGACCGAAGGAAATAACGCAATCTAGGTATTACAAGAGGGGCCAACAGGAAATGTATAACGCCCTTTTCACATTTTCTGATACAAGAAATCTGCATTTTGAAACGCCATTCATTATTATTTTTTTGATGAAAGGAAACGGTGGAAGACAATGGCTATTTTCTTTCTACAGGATCATTGATCATTACTCCTTTTAATTGACATCTTCCTGCCTGTATATGAATAGGTTTATTGAAACGGAGCTTATCTCGGGTATTAATATCAATCATAAATGAGGTATTGCATTATGACATGGTTCATAAAACGAAAAATCAAACATTGGAAATCAAAAGAACGGAAACGCGACGTGAAAAGTTTTCTTCAGCAAAAGTATTTCGAGAGAAGCAGGTTCTTAATTAAGAAAATTTGAATTGTGCTTGGAGCTATTTGGTGCTCCTTAAAATCTTATAACTTTCTCTCTCTGTTGATTAAAATTAGGAGATGAGGAGTCAATCGCAGTTTTCCGCTTGGGAAGAATTTCCTTGGGGAAATAATACCGCGTTGCTGATTGTGATGCTGTGAGTACAATTTCCAGATTATTTTAAAATTTTATCAGTTTCTTAAATTTAACTAGTATAACTAGAATATTCCAATCAATAAATGTTTTAGCTATGCTTAAGAAACAGCTGAGCACAGGGGAAAGGCACAACCCTTAATCCAAGCCGACGTAAGTTTTAGAAGCTGAAGGCAAAATTTTTTGTAGGCTTCACCCCAAAGGCTCGATATTGTGAAAGCGAAGAACAAAGAGGAGCCATCGGGTTTTTTTTAAAAAAACTGACCAAAAAATTGGGCTAATTGCAGACGGCTGGGTTTAGATGTCGTACGAAGACTGGCACCCTACGTCGGTAATAATTCAAGAATATTTTGGAATATAGTCGCATCATTAGAATTTTATGTCCTTAGAAATACTCCCAAACCTTTTCACATTCACGACCCAAACATTTTGCAAAAATTACACTGAAAAAGAAAACGCAAAAAAACTAGTTAAAATTCCCCATTCATTTTCAAAACACTCATCCATATCAAAATGTCAAACAACGTTTAAATCGTTTTCCAACATTAAAATCGTGCGATTTTTCAGGGTCGGAATGATTTGCATCTTCCTCCTTATCAAAAATCATCTTCACATACTCCAAAACTGACCTCAATAACCTCTATCACATCAAAATCATACATCACGCAACAATAACTAACCCGATTGTCACGTGTCAATCAACGATCCTTCAAAACGTCTGCAATCTAATTTTTTCAAAAAATTCTCAAACCGCCACTGAATTTAAAATTTAAAAAAAAAAATCCCTCACTTTTTCTTACACCGATTTTTACATGGTGTTTATTTTTGTAGAGAAAGAAAGAGAGAGAGCGAGAGCTGGCACCCCTAGTTAGGTAGATGTTTTCCCTGCAATTATCATCTGTCGCAGGGCAACTTGTTATGAATGAACTATTATGCACTGGATTAACAGGAATGCAATTTGAATGCATCACATTTCATGCAGGGTCATGGATTTCTCCAACCCCTTAATCGAAAACGTCCCAACAATGCTAACAAGATCTCTCTTTTATTTTTTCCCCGAGAGCTTATTCGTTATCAGCGGTAATTATCCGAAGGCAGCCGCAGCACCGTTACTCGCCCTTTAATCCCTCCGGGGTTTATGGTTATTGTCCGTCCAGGCTAGGATTTGGCGAGTCAACATAATAGTTGTTCTAAACTATAAGCCTTTTTGACTTATAAGAGGGGTTTTGGCTCTATCACGATTCTACTAGGGAAGTCCATGTAAATTGATGATTATTGTCATGCCTCTCTTGGGACGATAAAGGACTTTACCCCGAAATCCTCAACTGACCAATAACTCTGACGGGCTTAAGAGTGTAATTCTCTCTCTCTTTAAAAACGGAGGAAAGCAGAATCCTCACGGAATAATGAAATGCAAAGATTATGCAATGGTGACATAAAAGAGAATATGTCCCATACAAAATCTATGTTTGTTTTGTGCAATGCGGTTCAATGCACTTGGCTCCGTGAACACACACATATATGGATATAAAAAAAAAAAAAAGAGATCTCAAGCACAATAGGTTATCGGGCCAAGGTTTGGAAAACATATACCCATACCCCTCTACAAACCAGTTAAAAAGGGTGGGTTAATTCATTATGTTAATCGTTGTACAATTCAATAACTCGTCGGTTTTTTTAAAACCTCATCCCGAAAATTTGATGCTTTTATATTCCGGAAGGGCGATGATTTAGCAAAATTTTTAGAGCACATCACTGAATTGTCAGTCGGTAAATTCAATTTAGAATGAAAATTCGGTGAAAATAGAAAAAGCTAGAGGGCGAGTTTTGCTATTTTAAAACAACAAATCTTTTGACGAATCCGCATTCGCCCATTTAAATTCTGCGATGTACAAGTTCTTTAATTTTTAATTCTTTTTTCTACGGGTTGACCGCAAGGTCGTACATGGGTGCTTTCCATCGGCACACCTGCCCCCGCTATTATCAGAGGGTAATATGCTCACGAGTCTTAGTGACTAGGGAAATTTCCGGTTTCTTGCCCGTGCCAATTGTATTCCTGATGGTAAATGCCTCTTTCCCTCGAGACGAAAAATCCTTCTTTTAAACTTTTTCTTTGAGTGCAATACTCGTTTTCGAGCGTAGGCGACCTCTCTGCACATAGCTGGTTTGTGTGTTTCGAGTAGACACAGCTACATGGGACCAACAGTTTAATGTCGGCTCCGAACGGCAAAGTAGAGGCTGTTCTAAGCAAGTTACCACCTGCTGGTTTGCCATTGCCTTGCAGGAGGGGTGAGACCGAGCGACAACACGCATTAAATCTCTTTTTCGGAATCCCCAAATTTTCGAATTAAGTTCACATGACGCAGATGAAATTGGTCAGAGGTGAAATAAGTAGAGTGGAATTGAACCCATAAACTCCCGAGTGTGAGTCGGGCACGCTATCCTCTGAGCCACGAAGCTGACTCCTTTAAACTATTACCTCTTTAATAAATTCTACTTACTGTATTACCTCTTTGCTTTTTATAAAAGACAATGTGGGAGACAACCAGGAAAATATATTGTACTGTATTTCTTTGGCTGGTCGCAATGACTATTTTTAGGGTAGTTAGTATACTAAGGCACAACTTCATAATACAAACACTGCAAACACATACTGCTCACAAAACGACAACAAATAAAGGCTAAAGATGTCACTGAACTTTACTATTAAACAATTTCATTAAATAACCTCAACCTCATAAAATATTGTCAGAAGACCCCAGATATCTTTCTAAAGATTCTAAAACGATCATTATATCTGGATATCGTCCGATGTCATTACCCTCAGCAGAACTTATCCTAATATGTCCCATCTCGTTAAAAAGAAGAAAATATAATGAAAATGGGTAACCTGTTTAAAAGAAAAAATAAGTTCAAATACGGTAGGAATTTAAGGACAGCAATATCGAATTACTTTAGAACGCTAAATTGTTAACTATGTACCACCAAGATCATGTTACCATTCACTAACTCACCGCAAGTTAAAGGGTGGTTTCTTATTTCAACTGGACTCCCCTTTTTTTTTTCTCTCTACTCTTCCTGATTATATTTATTCAACAGGATACGGAAATGTTTGCAGAGAGCGAGCGAGAGAGATAGATGAACGTCCATAAAGCGAAAGACAACATTTCCTTGGTGTCATTAAATAAATTAGGATTGCAGTGATTTGCACACTGCAATTATGACGTTATATCAAAGAGATATAAAAAAAAATATGAATGTTGCTCGTCAGGTACCAGATTGCATGGTTATTAGATAAATATCTTAAAAGGCGGTTTTCGGTGCATTTTTAAGACGAGGCGCACAGGTTTTTATCTCGATTAAGATGCTTCAAAATCCACGGCACAGAGGTTAAATTAGGTTCAGGCCTCCGCCCGATATTTTTTTTAAAAAAAATTGCCAATGCGAACTGGTGTTGCAGATAGAAATGGCTCTCTGACAGTTTGCAAAAATACCGGTCTGTGAGACAGGAAATGGCAAGATTCATATCTCTTCAATATTCAGATTGTAATTCAAAACAGGTATTTTTTCTGCAATAGTGGTGCACTTAGAGATGGAACTGACTGATAATTAGAGATTTATATTTTTTTCTTGAATGAGGTCGTTGATATTTGTTCTCCAAACCAAAGAGGGGAGGGATTTTCTTTCTTTTCTTTAATAAATAATGCGAATAATAAATAGGTCATGAGACGTTCTGGGTCCATTGTTAACTATCCTATGATTTTAATGAGAAACATAGCAGGAGTGCAATTTTGGGAGTTTGCATTTTGAGACTCGTTTCTCACTCTTCTTTCTGTCTGCCTGCTCTTCTCCAATGCAAGAATAAATTTAGTTCCTAAAATTTCTTTAACAAGATACAAAATTAATAGCTTTATATTCGAATGGATTACATTCGTAAACAGAGAGCTTTCCAGCTTTTCCAAAGCTTTAGCCGGATTCAGAGACTCTTCAACACCTTTCCGCAACTAGATCTCTCGGTTTCATTCTCAAATTTTTTGCGGCAATTTGAAGTTCTTTTAGGGTGATGAGGTTATTAGATATAGTGATCACTGTAAGAGGGCAATGCCTGTCGTGACACTTTTTAAAAATAAAAATAAATAAAATTTAGTTTCCCATGCGCCCCTTTTCAGCCCAGCCCTACAATAACTTCCACGGAAGGGCCCAACTTCTAATTGTTCGAAAGAAATGCCACAACTGTCATATACTAAAATCAGATTAGAAACTAATATTTCGACTCTACAAAACTTTTCACGGCCAAACAATGCAAATCTTTGAGTGTTTATTCAAGAAATTATGACTGACCCGTCAAAATCTGCACCATACACTAAAACGCAGTATTTTCCTCACGCCCAAAGGGATCAATTGCACCGACTAGAATAAATTTAACCCTTTTTATACTCGCCCTTGCAAGTTATTTAACTTTCTGACTTATATTCCTTCTTTCCTGGAAAAAAGGACGATGAATCAAATAAAGGGATCCATTCCCTTTTTACCCCTCCCGGTTTTATGTTTCATATTTTTAATCTCTTTTCAACGTGAACGCTATCGACTTTTGATTGATATCCCCTTCATAGTGTCAACGAAGATTTACACATTTTTAACGGCTAAAAAAAAAAAAGGAACTGAGGGTGGTAGCGGGCGTTCTTAATATGCCCCAAAGGTATCGTGCGTGAGTTTTCCATCAAACAATATTGAATGGCAAAGGCAGATGTCGATCCCCTTTTAATCTTTTTTTCCCGAATCGATTTAAAACCTCGACGCAGCTTATTAAGCAATAAGGAAAAATAATGAGAAAGAGCACATAAAAAACAAAGTTCTTTGACTCGTCTCCATGCCTATATATAGGGAATGGAAAAAAAAATGCGAGCTATCTCAGTCGGGCGTGATTTCCACATGTTTAACTTACACCGAACAAAAGTTTCAGTAAAATTTTATCCTGTTATTTATTTACATAAGATGATATTAAAATGAAGCGGAATCGCATTTCAAAAAGGAAAAAAAAAATAACGAATCGATTAAGCTCAATTTTAAGCTTCTCCCAAGATTAGGCTTTTCCCTATTAAATTACACTTTTTTCTTCTCTTTTTCTCTCGTGTATAAAAAAATTCCACAGTAATTAGAACGTCTTAAATATCCGGTTCAGTATCCCATCATCCGGTCGGATATTATTTTCGATTCTTCGTTATGTTGATTTTGAGGTAAAATGAAAAAGATAATGGTGAACGCTAATTGAATTTCAAGGTTTTTCCCGGGTTTCTCTTTTTCAGGGAAAAAATTCAAAAAATGCTTTATATGTATGCCAAAGCCAAAGGAGGCTTTGAGCAGAGCAGCCAAAGGAGGATTCTGACTTAGCTGCTGATTCTTTTGCACTCATTTGTAGTTAGAGTCAATGGAAACGGCATCCACAGGCTGACTCCACAACAATTGCAACGCAAAGAAATTCAATCCGGAAACTTTTATTGTAAGCATAAAGTCCAAAATCAAAATTATTTTTCAGACTTGAAAAAAAAAAAATTGCGCCTCAAAAAAATTCAGTTTTGTTTTTCCACTTGAATTTAGAACAATAAAGCAACTCAAAAAAACATTTCCTCGCTGACGTGTGAAAACCGCACCTGATACATAATAAGAACAAAAAAAAAGTGAACAAGAAAAGAAAAGAAATCGTCAAGGGAAACATGACCAAAGTATCAGTTAAAACCACAGGAGTCTTTTAAACTTGAAGAGAAAGCCATAATCCCTAAAATAAAATTAAACGAGTTAGTCTCAGAACAAAAAGGAAGAAAAAAGTTCGGTAAAGGAAACAAAAAAAAAAGTATAGACGACGGCGACGGAGGCGTCGACGATAGCACAGGAGAGAAGAGCGGAGAACGAGGAGTTTTAAAAGAAAAGAAACGAAGAGAAAAATAAACTGATAATACGTCGAGCCTTAGCGATGACCCAATTCTACTTTCTTTCTTTAATAAATCACGCTTTCGAAAGAAAAAAAAAAGTTTTAAGTTTCAGTTTCACCGCTTTCCGCGATTATGATGATTTGTGAGCAATGATCCAAGATGACCATTTTCTTTTTCCTTTTTTTTTTTTAATTATAGAAAAAATAAATGAGATTCTTGTTTGAAAAAGAGAATCGAAAATTGAAATGAACTATGCTTCACGTAGAACCCCCATTGCGGATTAACGGGAAAATTCCAAGAAATTCGTTGGATTTCCCGGAAAATCCGGGAATAGAAACCCAAACGTTTTCTTAAAATATGGGATGCCATTTAAAAAACCAACAACGCACACTTCGTCTGGAATGGTAAAAAGACTCGTAATTTTATTCTTTTCAATTTCAAGCGAGGATTTTTATTTTATATGTTTTTCAACCCCGAAACTGAGAAATGGAGCTTTTGGGAATTGGGTAAAACGAGTTCTCGATCATGATTCGGTTAATTTTTTTTCCGAATGTAGATTTTAGTCATTAAAACAATACCGTACTCCTATATTTATTTATTCATTCATTCATTTTTCCTTTTTTTTTTTTTTTTGAAAATAGGAAAAGCAGGGAAAGGCTTTTAGTACGAAGAAATAATGTACGGTTTATTCAATAGCCATTACGTTTGACAGAATTTGAGATAGAAAACAAGGCCATTGTAAGTGGCTTTGAGAGTGAAAATAGTAACATTCGGTTTCTATTTTATCAGAAAGTATAAAACAGCTTCGTACCACAGAGAGTTTATATTATAGTCTTTGTTCATTAGGCATCGTTGTTGTAGGGATAACCAAAAGAGACCTCGACGTCAAATACGAAGTATCGACTCTGCAGGGTTTAGGGGCCATGAAGTGACCAATACTTGTCAAATCTACAGACGATAATTAAGTTCTGACAATAAGAGTTCAGGGTGCCGTTCAGAACCAAACAAAATACAGCAAATCAATGTGGAATATTGGCACAAGCATCGATAGGGCGAGTCTGATGACCGAAAACAAAATTCGATAATGACTAAGGCTTTTTCATTTAAAACCGGACCGTGAAGGAATGAATTCTGGCCAAAACTTTATCTCGTTTACGATTTTCAGCTGCGACCGACCTAGCCAGCAAATTACCGAAAACTTCGACATCTTGATGACTTAAAAGCAGCCTTAGTTAAATTGGAGATTTTTCGGATTCGCTAAGATCGACTAGCCTTACATATCTTTACCCAGAAAACTCCAAATCCATCATAATATCTGCCGATTTTTCAGCTTACCTGAAACAAACAAAAAATTATTTAGTATAAAGTCAAAACTGGCTGATAGCACAAACTTTAAATATACGAGAAAACCCATTTCAGCATTCAAATCTATTTAAAAATGGAAATATAAAAGTATCCAACTTTTTTTTTCCATTTCCGGGCTAAATAATGGGATTTCATTTGAAGCAGCCTCTCAAAGGAGCAATAGAGAAGTCATTTCCAAATGTGAATATCCGAATAAACAGTAAAAAATTGACCTTTTGGGAATAATATATACAATTAAGGACGTTCTTCCTGTTTATTTCGCGAAACGAAAAACTTGATGCGGGAGAGAAAAAGTTAATTTTAAAATTACCATCGATTTTTTTTTTGCCGATTTCAAGGAAGATTCCCGTAAATCTTTTGCGGATCAATTTTTACTCTTCCCCTTTTTTTTCCCCATGCCGGAAATGGATTCGCTCAAGCAGCAACTTTAACGAACGTATCGGAAGTTCTTTCCCGAGTAGAATCAGATTGAAACGAGTGTTATATAAAGATAATTCAAAAATCGATACATAAATCCCATCGTAAAAAAAAGGCGAAAGTCGTTTCATTTCATTTCACTTTCGCTTTATGTTTCCCAACAGATAACCAAACCGTTTTGGGCCGCTTTAAAAAATAAACGGAAATAGGAAAAGAGGAAAAGAAAATGCTTTTGTCATCGCTGGTCAGGACGAACGGTTTCCGCTTAGCAAAAATCTCATTTTCAAAAAAAAAAAAAATCGACTCATTAAAAATGTTTGTTGGAAAAAAATTGTAACTCTGCGCATACAAGAAAATGGTGACGTCACGAAAATAGTATCGAGAACGTGAGGGGATTTAAAAGATGAAACGTTCGATCCGTGCTTCGCCAACGGGACGCTGTTCCATCGTAGAGAGGGACCATCTCTAGGTCAATCGATAAGGGGAATGAAAAGTGAAAAGCGAGCCGGGTGGTAAGCTAAGCCGAGGGAAGGCGGTCGTTGGGCGAATGTCTCATCATTTCGTGACAGCCGGGAGCACATCACTCTTCATCGGGAGGAAGGAAACCTTTTCACATACCTCGTTCGCCTTCTCAATGAGAATAGCGGAAGGATCACCTTATTATTCAACAATTTTTCCGTTTTTTCCCCTCTCATATAACATCGTACGATTGGGAAAAAAAACCCAAAATTATTTGAAGGAAAAACTTACATCATGAAGCTGTATCTCAGAATTTTGCCGAAACGAAAAAAATATAAGCGGGGGAGAATAACAAAAAAAGGTAGAAAAGATGACGATAATGAATACAATAGAAGCAAGGTCTAGACGACTCACAGACGCGGTTAATTTCAAAGGCGAATCTTACTTGTCACGGTATAATCAACGTAGTAATGACCATTTAATTTTGACATCAAGGGTAAATACCACCCCTTAATGCGGCAAGGGTAGGTTACATGTTATTCTTCAAAGGCTCCTAAACCTACTCAATGAAAACGAATTTCCGAGGGCCACTCCCAGATATCGATTCTAGCTCCAGTCTAGTGCGCCCTGGTCCCCGGTCCCGAGTCTCCCCCCATTTTCTCTTTCCCATACTTCCTCCCTCTTCTTTTTACTACGTCTTGCTTAATTTTTGGGGGGGAGGGAATCTTTTTCAAGGTTATCACGGAAAACTTTCTCTCTTTAGCCCCCTCTCCCCCGGACCCGCGTTCTTCTTTCCCCTTGATCCCCCCTCCCCGACAATTAATTCCCTTTTGTTATTTTCTCTCTCTCTCTCCTCTCCAATATATCGAACTTTCCTTCGAGGAGTTTCCGCTTTTCCGAACGAACGGGAATCGGCAAAACTTTTCAAATCAGAAGTTGATGCCGGGGGTTTTCACGAGAAAGTTCCTCCCCGAATACCTTCATCCACACGAACCCTCTTTCCTGATACATATAAAGAGTCAATATAATCGAGAAGAAATAAAAAAAAAAAGGATCGAGAAAAATTTAAGGTTAATAAAAAAAAACTTCTGTTCGGGAAGACAAAAGGGAGGGGTATAAGGAAGAAAAGAATGTAAACAAAGAATCCCGTCCCGAAATAACTTTTTTTTTAGAAAGGAAAAAAAAAGTCGGACTCGATATGCTTCTTTTGATGTAAAGATAAAGTTCTTTGCCTTATGTCTGCTAGCCCTCCTTTCCCCCTAAAACAAATTCCCGTAAGGCAGTTAGGAAATTAATTCTACTTAATCCTTTGAAAACTAAAGCTAAAGGTCTGAACATTTTAGAAAAAAAAACAAGCAATGGCACGGTGGCAGTGTGAGTATGAAAGCAGAAAAATGCCGTTGAAGCCATAGGCCGCCGATTCATAAAGATGGACATGGAACTATACAAAGCTTAGCTTTTTACTCTGCACCAGGCTAATCGTTCTTCCACCCTGCCTGTAGCAACTTTAGAGATTTCAAACTTCAACCTTTTAGGCTCACTTTGATGGACTTTAGCCTTAACAGCCCCAAAATGGGCAGCTGGAGACTTTGACTTGAACTGCGAACACAGGTTTTTTAATTGGCTGATCCACAAGAATGGTGCAATTGATACTAACCTTAAACGGTTAGAATTGGAACCGCTGACAATGAGGGGGCAGATTGGCTTAAATACAGTATGTAGTTCTCTCATTATAAGGTCCCTACTTTGATCTGATAACTGCCCTGAATTTGAGTTTCAAATTCAGCCGTTGAATAGGCGTTGATAGCTAGCGTTCTCCGGCTTAATTTCAGCACTTAAGCTAATTTCAGCATCTTAAGATAATTGCTAGTCCCTTTTCCAGCCTTTCAAAGGTAATCAATGTCCATGAACTTTGTCTTATTCTTTTTTTTAACGAATTTCACTTAGGAAAATCAAAATGGTTGAGAGATGTGACACAAAATCATCTTACAAGGCGCGAATTCCCTTCCAAGCTCCTGTGCTTACTCATTTCACCACACGACGATCAACAGAAATTCTGACACCCGATTAGACAGTGTTTGACTGCACGAACAAGTAAACGATTTTTTCGAATTACATCTGAACTTCAGTCAAAAGTCCAAGCCCAAGGTAATTATTACAGCTACCCGACTACGGCCATGATAACCAACTATTAGTAATATTTAAATGAAGCTGACTGTAATAAAATATGAGAATCACTTGACAATTTTAAATAGCTGACTGAGAATTATAAAACGGTAATCATCAGTTCGGGTGTCCAATGGGGTTCATCTGAATTGTTGACTCTTTAAAAAACTTAAACCTTATCAAGAGTTCGTTTGTCTTACAATGTGATAAAATATCTTCAGCTTATCTGTTAAAACACGACCCGTTATTGACTAACCAAAAATATGACTCATAACAATTTTTTTTAAAAAAAATCGCCGATTCAGGAAAAAAATCATGGGAAAAGACATCTTGCCAGGAAATTATTTCGCACAAGTTACTTCTTGTTTATTTTCTTATACAAGAACAAGGAGGTTTTTAATATTCAAATCTAATCGGAAATTTATAACACTCTTCCGGTTTATAAAGGATATTTTATCGGCGGGAAAAAGGGAGAATTAGGTCATGCAAGAATATATAAATGTCACTAAATTTAGTGACATAAAAATAACCGAAAAGAGCAAGTTCGTCGATAGTAAGGAATTTACGTCGATTCCATCATCGAATGCATATAAATTATTAAAAAATCAGGACAGGAGAAGGCGGGGGAGTTGTGCTTTTTTTTTCGAAAAATAAATTCTCGAGATTCAGAAAACACTGACCTTCGATTTTTAAATAAATGCTTTCATATATCACGGCTCTTTGGATTTTGTCAGATATCCTGAGTCAGCTTTTAACGATGAAAAGAGGGTACAAGTTTTTGAGAAAGCTCCGAACCAGAGAAAGTTCTCATATGTTAATAATTATTTTACCTTTTGGAAAATTCTCAGCTATTTGCTTTGGGTAAATATTAGCTGTGGCTTTACCCCGGGAAATGAAGCATACCTGCCGTCTCATATCAGAAAACCGGTGTATTAATCACTCGAAAGACAAACAAAGGGTAGGGTTGATTCTAACCCTTATGCCCCGTTCCCGTCTTCTCTTGTCTACACCCTTATTATTTAGACACTTTGAGGGATGAATTCGTCGCGGATCGATCAATATATATAAACCCGCCACCCCATTTTCTCCTTCTACGGCAACTTGGAAGCTTACCACGAGTGCATTTGAGATTCCGGTTGAGTACATTCGAATGAGACCAGTCATGTGCCTATTAGGACTTTATTGTTATCAGCTTTGACTCTATATAACAATGGTGGAGGCCATTGTTCTCCCTGTAAACAACAGATTCACCCTTTCGACTTCTAGCTATTGGGCGAATTTTTTTCTGTTTTTTTGTTTGCCTTAAAGTGATATTAAACACGGTTTCATTCCCCCCTAATCGGAATTGACTAATCAGCAATGATAATGGATGACTGGGGCCGAGTTACACTTGATGATAGATGATATTTGCTGACTAGTCATTTGAGTTCACCGTAATTGATTCTTTCTCATCTCAGGTATCGCTTACGCTAGCTAAATCTTTCATTCATTCCGATCGGAAGCTGCGCATTATATATTCGCCGCATTTTCACGTCTCTCGAGGGATGTCAACGATCCGTCTCTTCGGAAAAGAAAGAAAAAGGAAGAGGAATGGGAGGAGGGGGAAGAACAATAATAAATAACAAAGAGATTTGTTTACGTCTGGCGCGGCGGCGAACGTTATTCAAAGAAAAAAAAATTCCTAACAAAGGAAAAAGTGACAAAATGATCTGACATAGTGATCGATTCCGAGAAAATATCAAGTGTATTGGCTACAGATGTTCACTTAACAGCCTCCCTTCTTGGAAATCGGAACCGTAATCATCTCTCATGGGTGAAACGGTGTATATTTAATTTACCTGAGTCGTTTCCGTTGTCGGGGGTTTTTTTTTCCTTTTGGAGGATCGATTAGAGAAAAAAGTGGATATCTTGGTTTTATTTTAACCACTTTAGCTAAAGTCAAGCTTTAAAAGACGCATAATCATTAATTAGACCGAGACAGAGAGCTCTTTAATTTAAAAGTCTCAAAAAAAGCATGAGCACACTGAAAGCACTAACCACCGCAGACAAAACCTAATAAAACTATGTGGAGAGGAGACTAAAAAAGGCATTAAGCCAGTAGTATGGTTAGACCCGTAGACTTGTAAAGGTCAAAATTTTTTCCGATCTAAACTTACAAAAGCAAACGAAGACTGAAGCTAAGTTCAGGTGGAGCAAGTTCATGATAAGTACTTACAGTACATGATTTCTTTTCTTGAAACAAACACGATTTCATTTTCCGTCTTATGATACTTCAGAGTAAATTTTCCGACTTCAGTATCCGTTTTAGCTTTACCGTCTATTTTTATTTTTAGCTTCCATTATCTGACTTCAGCGTCCATTTTTAACTTTAGCTTTAGCTTCCACTTTTTGCTTTAGCTTCCACTTTCTGGCTTTAGCGTCCATCTATTGACTTAGCTTCCACTATCTGCCTTTAGCGTCCATTTTTATTTTTAGCTTCCATTATCTGACTTCAGCGTCCATTTTTAACTTTAGCTTTAGCTTCTATTTTTTGCTTTAGCTTCCACTTTCTGGCTTTAGCGTCCGTTTTATTACTTGAGCGATCATTTTAAGCATAAACGTCAATTTCCTGACTTCAACGTTCATTACCTGGCATTAGGAACAATTTTTTTTATTTTAGCGTTTAATCTAAATTCTGCGATGAAAAACCTCATTACTGAAAACATGCCCAGACAAAAAATATGGCAAAAGTGAAACTTGGAAAAAATTATTCCAAGATATTTTCCGATACCAAACATTTTAAAAATCTAAATCTGCTGATCCATGAAAAAGAATAGCAAATCTAAGTATTTAGACTGGACGACAGTAATTCCAGAAACTCCGCCAAGTAAAAATCTGCAATACGGCTCTATCAAACCTCTCAAAATCTTTATAATTTTCTTCAAAAATCTAAAAGAAGATAAAGACGTTAAAAGGATTATATTTGGTTGGACCGTTCGCAAATATTGAAAATCTAAATCGTCTCCCGACCAGTGAATCGTAAAGAAAAGTTATACGAAACCCCTTCATACTAAGTTAAATATCTCAAAGCATTGACGAGCCAAGCGTGAAAATGTTCGATTGATCTACAAGAGGCGACAGCAAGACTACCAACTACGAAAACTTTTCAAACATGTAAAAGCAAATCACGAGGAGAATTCGAGACAAGATTCGATTGTTGGTTGAATACAAATCATTCTTTGCGGCTTATACGTGGGTCTTATACATGTCAACAACATTGCCGCTCTTCCTAACATGCAAAAGGATGCCTCCAACACCATATAAGCGCAACCTATAGCCCTACGCTAAATACACTTTCATACTCGATTATATTCATTTAATCCGTTTTAAACGTTTTTTCTTCTCCTTCGTATACCTGCAATAAATCCTGCACCTGAACTCCAGAGTAATTTTTTACCTCCTACGGCTACATGATGTCACTTCTCATCGGAACTCTGTCTGCATGACAATTTATTCTCGCCAAAGGGATTTAGTTCGTATCGTTTTATTACATAGAAACTAAGCCCGAGATATAAGTACAGCATATAGTCTACATAGAAATAAAGCTTGACACCGATAATGATGATGGTGTAGTGATGATTACTAGCAAAGATGGCGTGCGTGAGTTGTATGTATTTGCGGTGATACCAGTCTTGTATGCAAATGAATGGGCGTAACTTTTATTACAATACTGAGACTTAACCATGACCTTCCTCGGTCTTCCTGCTTAGATTTTTAGCATGTGCGCGTTTGGGAGCGTCTTTGCCCGCAGTGTCGTAGACAGGTTCGCGCAGGAAAAGGGTGAAAACACGGTCGGTAAGAAAAGAGAAAAAGCACGGGGGGAAAAAAAGCAGAAGAATGCATCTTGCATTTTGAGATGGCGAGGGGTTTCGGGCGAAAAGAGAGGGATAAAGGGATCCCGGGGGAAAAAGGGGGGGTGTCGGTTGTGTGACGTCACTTTTGAGATCGATGTGGGTCGTGCGGCGCTGCGGCACCACTGACCCACTTTAACCCGGGATTGTCTCAGCATGGCTTTCCCCTGCAGAACAAGAAATTATTACTCTGTTTATATATTTGTCGTGACGTCACATCAAAAGCCCGTGTTTCCCTCCCCCATTGATGTGTTACTATATTTCCGTTAGTTTAGTACTCTCTTTTTTCCTGTCGCAAGGGTAAAAACTTTTTTTCGAGCTTTTTTTTCCTAATCTCACGAACGAATCTTCATTATTTATGTATTTATTCGCTTACTGTGATATTTTTAAGGGAGAAGGTGAAGCGATTAAGCCATAAAATTAATTAAAGTAATAATCCCGTGTGCAACTAGTTAAATGAAAAATTCAATGGACCCTTTTTTCTTTTTTCTTTATTTGCGGTTAGCTCCCGGATTTACACCCTTTTATTTTTATCCCGATCAAACTTTATTAACTTTTTTGTTTATTGCTTAATTATTCAACTTTTGCCTTTTAAAAAAAGGGGGAAACAATGGGATCGGATATAAAAATCTGAGAGATTTAAAGCATTGAATTGTAATCGATGGGTTCGAGCCGGGGTCGAATCCCTAGCAACGACCTGCAGTGCAGTCTAGGTTAGGCGACAAAATAAATAGGTTCTAAATTTAGAATGTGTAGCTACGAGGAAAACGGGGGAGGTTCGCAGACGTATACTGTAAGATAGAAAAGAACCGAATAAAAATAAATTTGCTTTTTTAGATTGTTCGGATGGAATCAATACGTGAAAAATGACTTCAATAGTCGTTATTAAGTGCCATCTCCGTTGCAGAATTTTTAGATAATCAAGGCGATCCTGATTTTTGACGCCTCCGCTTAAAAAAACTAAATTGAGGTGCAGCTAGACCAATCCCGTATATTTCTTGGCCGAGAAAGGTTCCGTTTACCGATGTTTTTATTCTGTAATATTCACAAGGACCGTTGCAAATCGAAAGAAAATTGTTAAGTGGCGAACTGAAAACTTCTAGAAAGGTACGTCAGAAATAAAGCCACACTGTTTCCTACCTCTGATTTAGGGGCTCAGCTAGATCGAAATAACTCTAAATTTTGCTTTAGATGAAGCTTTAAGAATTAGCTGATGGCTGACCTCATCATAATCTTGATATCCAACTGGTGGCGACTAACAAACCCATATCTAACTTTAACAAAACCTCTAACCAGACTCATGACCCAAAGATTTAGGCTAACAGAGCTTGAGCTCCTGCAGGCTTAGTTGTACCAAAAACTTGTACTGTTACTAAATCAACCCAGACTCTACTCGGAGTCTTCCTCTCAGTGACTTAGGGTATCATAGTGCATGTTTTAAATTGAAACTTTTTTTCCCATTACAGAAACCAAAAACCACTCCACTCTGAATATTTCTCGAATGACCTCGAATGAACTGCCTTTTGTGCATGCGATGGATGATACACAAGAAAAAAAATTCACGGGTTGCATGCATACGATCTAACCTTGGCTCCGACTGCATTTCCTGTCTGCAATGACAAAAAAAAAGATTTCATTGGTTTGACGCCGCCGTCGCCGCCGTTACATCTCCCGATCGTGATTGTCCGGTCAATTTGTATTCTCATATCGTTTGCGTTGTGATGCATTGCCAGCAGATGTTCCTTTTCGTCGCTTCGCTTTATGCGTACATATATACACACAGCCGGTTGCATGATTTTTTTTAGAAAAAAAAAAGGCGGATTTAACAAAATATTAATGACTTGTTGCGGTCGACGCTTTTAGGAATTCGTTACGCGTTCTTTTTTTTTATTTATTTCATTCCGTAAATTGAGGAGTAGGGGGAAAAGTGTGATACGTACCTGCGTGATGCCCATTAATAAAAAGGGAGGGAAGGTTTTGATTGAGCATTTTATTTAACCCGCCGAACCGAAAATAAAAAACTTGAAACGTGATACGAATATAAAACGGCGATTACGAAGTAAGGGAGAAAAAATAAATAAATATACAATTAAAAATAAATTAAATATTGAAAGCTCTTTAACTGGTTGGGTAGTGTAAATCGCAAAAAAATATTTTAAGTGCAAAATGAGGAAGAATGGAAGAAAAAACCAAGAAAACCAAGGGGTAAAGGAAGTAATATTTACTAATGGGAAAGTTGATAAATTGGTTCCAAAAACTTGTGAACCCGAATAAGAAAAAGCCCGAAGTTGAAGAAAAGCATTTCAGAAAAACAAAAAACTTGCTTTTCACCCCCCTCCCTCCTACTGAAAACGAAACTGTGTAGATGGGAGTTTATTTTTAGTCGTGCATTATTTAAATGAGCAAGGTACACAATCCCTTTTCGTGATTTTGTAGTTACTTCCCTCCCTTAGGAGCTTTCTAAACTGAGATTTGTCACGACAATACACCCCCTCCTTTTTCTTTTTTGTAGGAAAAAAACTCAGAGATTTCCTTAATTTTTTTTAAAAGCGTTATGAGTTTACCGATCGGTATGGAAATGAAAAGATGGAAGAGATAAGTTTTAATTCGATGATAATACGAAAATGATGAGAAAGATGGAAGTGCTGTACAACACGAAGTCCTATTTTGTCCAATTACGGTGAAAATGATAATTAGATGTTTTGAATTAGAATATCGGAAAAGAGATCTTTGAAAGGTTTAGCAAATAATACAAAGAAAGGCAGGAATACTCAGGGCTTATACCACGAGGTGTAGGGTAAAAGTAGTTAATAGGTTTACTTCCGTTTAGTGGTTGTTTGAGTCCATGATCAGCCAGAGAATGAAAGAAAAGATAGTAAGGAAATGAACTTTCTTGTCAGGAGCAAAGGTTTTAACACACTTTTAAGATGCCTTTTTTTAATTCGACCACTTATCTTATCAAGCCGATGATCCTAAGATTGTTTGCTTCAGGAGTATACAACTGTCGTCGCCGTCGCCGTCTCCTTTTCAGAATACTTAAAATTTCAACTTCGATGCTCATTTATTGAAGAAACCGTGATGCCAGGAAAGGCAAATTTAGATTTATCGCTTCTGCTGTGGTCACTAAATTTTTTCTAATAATAAGCTTTCAATAAACTAAAAATTAAATGTCTCTTTGCGCCGTATAGTTAGATTTACACGTACTCAGATTTATTTTTGTGTCATAGGGGAGGCTTTACGTAAGGTTTTTTTTGAAAGCTGAGCCAGACACAAAGAAAAAATTGAATAATTTTTCTACTTTCCGGTTCATCGTGTGCTAGTATCATCTTCATAGATCGCACAATAACGTCTTTGTTTTTAAATCTTTGTACTTTCAATAAAAAAGATTAAAACGAAGTCGTTTGGAAATTACACGTGACTGGCATATGCCAGGATGAATCAAGTACAGAGAGGATGTCAGTTATCTCATTTAACCTACCGCATTCACCTGTTTCCCTTTCCCATTTTTTTAAAAGAAAGCGATATGTTTTAAAAAAATCCTTTGGTCCGTCTGTCCATTCTAGTTGGAAAAATCAAACTGGCAAATTGGATGCACATGTTACTGATATTGGACGAATTCCAAGAACCAACGGGGAATTCAAGATGGACTCCGAAATATTTTATTAAAAATAAAATAAAATTAGACGATTCGAACGCGGATTTAACATCATGCGAGAAACGTTCCAACCGACCGTTTTCTTTCACCGTAGTATTTTAGGAATTTCAACGCAAAACTTTTTTCATGGTTTAAAGAAAGCAATTAGCCATAAGGCGATTAACTTATTTGATAAAATTTAAAAGTTACGACTAATTTGAGGTTTTACAAAAGGCTTTATGATTTTTAGAACTTTTCGCGGATTACCCATCCTCGAAATAATGCAAAGAGCGATTAATGAAAAAGCATCAACTGGGAACGTGTTCGTTTTGGCCGTTTTCCCGTGCCAATTTGGCACAGAAGCAGACATATGGTGGGGATAGCTCTTTCAGAGACGAAACGGAGCCAGTTTCCACCTATTTGTTTCTATTTTTCAAGGTCGAAATCATTCAAAAAGGGAAGATTAACCGTAGCCCGGGGCTTGGCTAATCAATTCATACGTCAAAACTTACCGTTTCCCAATAAGGAATAACAGCCTGTCCCCTTTTTTTGCTTCTTCTTCAATAGTTTTCGTGAACGTATTTCGCCTCATTACTAAAAAACCCAGTAAACTTTTTAAGTGTCATAAAGACACTTTTAAAGAAGACTGTTAAAGGAGGTGTTTGACCTGAGCCAAGTCCGGATTTTCTAGGTGCTAAAGAAATAAACTAGCAAGGACAAGAAGAAAAAGACACTTTCCTGAAAATGATCCAAGATCGACCTTGAATGATCTTAAAAAAAGTGACAAATGAGAATCGCTAGCCGATTTTTATCAGAACTAATTAACATAAATCATAAGAGGTTATAAAAAGAAAAAGAAACATTTAAATGATATTAGGTGGCAGGCATTCTTGTCCGTGTACTTGACTTTGACTGAGTACGTAGGTGTAGCAAGTACTTGACTAACCTTGAGTACAACCGCGATGCACACACAAGTCTAAGTTGTTAGGTGCGGTTTTTTTATTGTTATTACGAGATGCGTACAATAAGTATACTGACAATTTAGTAAAGCTGCAGATGAAAAAGCAAATGGTCTCCGATTCTGGGCTTTTCCCAGTTTTCAATTCTTGAATGTTAAAAGAGATGAAATTTCATTTTCGATTTCAGTTTGGTGATAACTTCCTAGTGGTCATGGCTTCCACGAGGAAATGCAGTGCCTCTAAGAAAGCAAAATTTGCTATTCTTATTCACATTTATTCAGTATCAGACCGAAAAATAATGCAGCACAATCTTTGAGAGTCTTAACATTAGCCGAGGCAACTTGAGCGCAAAGTGAAAAATACGAAATCTCTTTTAATGGGTGCTTGGCGCTCGGCCACAAGGCAGGCACGCGATGCGATTGGCCAGCTACAGGCTACAACAAGGTACTAGAAGAAAAACACCCATGGAAAACGCGCAACAAAGGATTCTGACTAACAAGCCACTTTTTATCTTCCCTGTTTTCTTTACTGCTTAGCACAACCTCCACACAAACGCTACTTAAATCGAATAATTCGCCCTTTCAAAGAGAATATAAAGGTATATTTACGTTCGACACCCTAAACTAAGACTCTGACAGAAATAACACTAAGGACTGCGTCTATTCTAAGGTGATTAAAACAACATACATCAACTTTGCAGGGATTACGAGGCACAAGTTAAGAGGAAATCCTTTAAACAAACTCAGCTCACACCTAATTAAAGTCTAAATGAGATTAATATTAGATCTAAGTCTTACCTTTGCAAGTAACTAATTAAAATCGTCTAAATCAATGACAACACCATACTACCTAAAAATCTTGTTTCAATATGCCATCCTATCGCAGATTTGCTTAGGATTCAATCTTCCCATTGTTTAATTTCTATATGGCAGACGTGACTCAGTCAGAAAAATTTTAAAACCCAAACTCCTGCAAACCTCCCATACCTTTGCCAAGCCTAGAAAATCGTCCCGAGATTTTTTTTGATTGGAAGACAAATGGACAAACTTTTGTCGGTTTTGGAAAACCCCATCTTGATGAATTGGAAGAGGACGGTGAAATGAAGTCGCTCGAAAGTAAATTGATGATTGGAGTGTCATGCAGATGAACAGATTGTAGGGAAATCCAGAAGAAAATTGGATGAGACTGGAAAAAGAGAAAAAAGAAGAGAGGTGGGAAGGAAAACGGGGAGAAAAAGAATGATCGGAACCGAAGATTTCGAATCCGAGATTAGAACGGTTCTTTTTTTCTTCCTTTTTTTTTCCTACCCTTTTTTTAGGAGGAAAAATCCAATCTAGCATTGGAGGCGATAAGAGAAGGAAATTCTTTCACTACCGTGTTCCTTCAATGCCTTCAAGGTATCGCTTTTCAGGTCGACGATCTCATCCGAAAAACGTATCACTTCATCAAAATGGCGATTTGTCACTACGCTAACCTCTTATTTTTTACATTAAAGAAAAATCTGCAACGGGAAACGTTTGCAGCTGTTGTGATGATAAGTGAATAGTAATTTCAACCTTTTCCTCATCGCCTTAAATATCCCCTTTCCAGTGCTTAGCAACCGCAGCATCGCGGCTTACCTGCATATAACATGTAAGCAAAATTCTTCCAAAAACCCTTACCGAGAATTTTCAACTTTTGAAAAATTTTTCAATAAAAAATTCAAGGCGCATGTAAAAAGATCAACACTTCTAGATTATTATTATACATGATTTATGTCGAAACCGCATTGTGTAAAATTTAGCGTAGGAGTTAGGATTGCATTTTAACAAACAAAAAAATCGAAAAGTCTTTTTTTTCGGGGCGACGCCTTTCATCAGATAACCATCATCGCCATTTTCTACATTGTCACATCATTATTATCATCGTCAAGCTCATCCATCCCGCCCTATCCTCGGTCTCGTTACAAATGGAAACGTCCTTCCCACGCCTTATACTCCTTATTCTCTTTATCTCTTCCAAGTCTAGCCGATATTCTAATAAATGATAACACCCCGGAATCCCCCCTCCCCGATCCTCTTTCGACCACCCTCCTCATCCATTTTATAAAGTCATTAATCAGAATCTCTTTGGCACCTAACGACAAACACGGCTTTTCATTAATTCACGTAAAAAACAACAGGTGTCGTCGGTGCTCTACCTGTCTGTCTCATTTTATCAGTTAATGAAAATGTTATCGCTTCTTTTTTTTTCAATTTTATCTCTTTCTAGCATCCCTCGCTTTAATTACCTTTTTATATGGAAAATTCCGGAATAAAGGAGATTTTCTTTTAAAACGAAGCTCAAATCAGGGATCAGGCTTATGCCTCATGCTAATTAGCATTGATAAGGCGTGAATTGTGATAAGAATACATTACCTCGGTTAATTACGGGTAGGGAGGACTTTGACCGTGGTACGACCGGAAAGTTTCGTCTTACCTGAAACAAAAACAGAAAAAGAAAATTAAGTTTTGCAGAATTTAGAAATGATTCTTTGTCAAAAGTTGTACTTTTCTCTTCAAGGTTATGAGCTGAAAATTATTTTCTTTCCGTCTTCACTGATCAAGTTCACACTGTTTGACCATAAACTTTCTTCTTCTTACAGTGCCTTCCAGCGACGGGAATTGGCGACCATCATGGTTACAGAGCTTAATGCGGCGGGCATCGAGAGTCTTGGGTCCTGCACAACAAACCCTTGGCCATGATGGCTATACTAGGGAGCTTAATGCGGTGGCTTCCCAACACCTTCCGCATCGCAGCACAGGAGCCATACCGTCAGTCCTCGACTCAGCCTCCTGCTTAATCTTAGCCAACTTTTAACCTTCTTTCTTTAGCCTTAAGCCAGTACTGGTAGGACTGCTGCCCCCAACTAGAACCCTTACCATATTGCTACCTCCCGGGTCAGAAGGAATCTAAAGCTCGTCAAGGGCAGGTGCGCCAAACCTGGAGCAGAACTGTTAATGTTCCCACCGACTACCTAATGACCTTAAACTAATCATTGATAAAAATGCTAAAAACCGGAGTAGTGAATTTAGAAGAAAACAGTTTTGAAGACAAAAAAACATCTACTGGATGAGCTGACTCTAACTTAACCTCCTCACATGATCCAGTGATTATGGTCAGCTAACTAATTTAAATTGCGATGTGTCAAAGGGACTAACTGTGCAAACAATTTGACTTAATACCTCTAGGTCAGACAAACAAACCTTTTTAGACAACACTATCATAATCGATTAAAAAATTCATCGCGTTAATTAAATTGTTAAAACGATTTCCTCGTTTGATTGCTCCTGTATCGATCTAACTTTTCCATGAAAACTCCTACTTAAAAAAACCTTGAAACATCACTGTACACTTCTCAACCGTTCACACATCCACGGCCGAGCATTCTCCACATTCCATTCGAATGACAACAGCCAAATCATCAAGACTTCATAAACCTAGACCAATCTTAAAACCATTCGACTTTTTTTTAAGTCACGACCAATCACTTGTAAACGAGTAACCATCACATACGGTAAACAAACAAGACAAACAATCTAACAAATAACACAAATACATTTTAATATTTGTATAAATCCCGTATACAAATGTTGATCGATCCAAGAATGTGCGACAACCCTACTTTCCCCCCAGCCCCTCGTCTCACCTTTTTTTCGAGAGCTTCTATAAAATATTTCCAAAATCAAAGAGGTTCCGGGTAGGATTTCGTGAATAATACATAGGAGCGAGCAGCGATCATCTATCAAAAATTCAAAACAAAACCTTTTTGACTTTCCGCCCCAGTCAACAAAATCATAAAACATACTTTGAAGTTGATTTTTCCGAGAGAGCGCGGGCGGGATTAAAAAAAATCATCACTTTAAGGGGTTTAAATAATTCCGCGGCCTTCTATACAACCTCCGGTTCGCCCTTATGCGAGCTTTTACGATAATTATTTTTTTTCTTCTTTTTCTTTTTTTATGATCATGTCGTCGTGTGCGTTTACATTTGTTAATATAATCATCAACGAATTGACGGTATTATCATACCGGTGAATTAAGAACCCGATGTTTTATCTTCTGTCCCGCCTTTTCCTTTTTTCCTTTACCCTAAAAAAGAAAATGAAGTGCGGTGAATTAAGGCTTGTTTTCCTGTAAAGGTCATTGATCCTGTCCACGTAACCAAACCGATTGATTGATAGTTTGACAAAAAAATTAACAAGTATGCACCTTCTTCGTTTTTCCGTGGGGAAATTTCACGGGGAAAAAAATCTTTTTTCTGGGTCTACGAACTTCAATGAATCAACATTTAAGAATTAACGCGTAATTAAGAAGACTTTGATCTCGTAGTAATCAATCATCATAAGATGAACTTTGTCAAAGAAAGTTCAAGGAAAACGCTACGCTGCAGGAATAAAATCCACATTGAAAAAATAAAGAAAACTAATTCCGGTTAGTGGAATGAAGAGATAACCTTTCGAACAAAGAAATCAATCAATCAATAAATCGAAATAGAAAAATCGATGGAGACTAAACAAAGAAATGACAATGTGTAAAATAAATTGTGCGGGCCCGTAATGTTTGTCTACTAAGACATGGAAGCATATATTACCCGAGCCTAGATATTCAGGTACGTTGTTTCCTAAGGTCGTCTGCCAGATTCATTGTCAGTCACACCATCGGACCTAGAACGGGTTCATCGCACCTCCAAAACGTTTTCTGCTTTGCCATTCCCAGCCCACACATAATTTTGCATTCATTATGGAGTTTAAACACTTGTTCTACCATTTTAAGATCGATTTTAATGATTACTTCATTAGTCTTATTTCTCCTTCATGCTATTTATACCACATCACTTTCCAATTTATTAAAAATAAACTGTAAAAAAAAATGGGAGTATTCTCAGCTTTAAAAAAAAAATTATTTAAATTGCTCGGATTTTATTTCATACTTAAGCTGCAGATCACATTTTGAGATTTATAAAGCATTACTATGTCAATCAAACGGTTCTACCAACAAAAGGTTAATATTCTAATGGTTGTTATCTGTTTATTATAGTAGAATGTTCATTTTTAGACTGTGAACTTGAATCTTTCAATAAGACAGCTTTTGTGTTTGGACTTAATATCAACGAACTCGATTTGAATTGATGTTTGGCTTCTCGAAAATCTAAAACTGCAGTCTTATTTTATACTGTTTGGATCGAGACTAACGATGTGGCTGAAGAGTGAAATAACTTTATTCGTTTGTTGAAATAATTAGTAGAAAGCAAAAACTTAGAGCCTTTTCTTATCTCAGGGTCTTTAGGCTTATGGCTCACAGCAGGGCTATAGTAAGTGTAACTTTTAAAGACGATTAAACTTGAAAAATAGGGATAAGACCTGCTTCATAGTTCCTGTGGCACAACCAGCTTCTTCAGAACAGTGGCTAAGCGAGCCAGATTCACATTCTGACTTCATCACTACATCGATTTCGAGCTAGGTACAAACTTGAATTACTGTTCTGTTGTTGAAGCCATTACTAGAACCTGAAGCGCCACCATCGCCCAATATAAAATGGCTGACTCTTCACAGCAACTGTCGGTGAAAAATTATACTTCACACCGTCAACACCGAAAGTTGTGTCATGTATTCGCCTCGGTGGACGTTCAGCTGCCGACCCATTCTGTAAATCATTTTCCAACGTACGAAGCGTGTTTGTTTTGTGGTTTGTTTTGTGAAAAGGGCGCCTACAAAATAAACGATTTTTCCCCCTCAAAGGTATACTTAGCTTATGTAGTTAAGGCTTTCAACTCTTACATCTTAGCAATTCCTAAGTTACGGTTCCATCTGCGAACAAATCCTTACTTATTTTCTTTGCTATTGAAAAGTCTTTGTAAATTTCAAAATAAGTACTTTTTCATAAGCCTTCAGAAGGACTGAGACAAAATTTTTCAAAAGCCTGACTGAAAATAGGCTCTTAAATTTCTTTTTCTGATAAAATTGGAGACTCAGCCAAACCCGGTGAGCCGGTCTGTGCCTGCCCAACTTAAATCCCCGTCTACAAGCAGACCAATTCCCAACTTGTGATACTTTTTATTCTTCGAATCACTTCAGAAACTAACTTAATCGGGCCTGTCTTTTCCCCTCGCCTCTGAGGCTCCTACCATCTATTTAGTTAACCTACCAGTGATCTCTTATCAAATTCAACAAAGCAGCAAAATCGGCTACAAATGAATCAATCTAAAGTTGCTAAAACATCCTCCACCCTTTTTTCAGATTAACATAATAACCTCAACTTGCAGCTTTACATTTTATTTATCTAATATATAATTACATTAGTCTTTTTTTTCACTGCTGGAAACCGGATTAATAATAAAATGTAAAACTATTTTATCCTACTTACAAATGATAAGACAATATAATAGGATTAAATCGAAAACAAGAAGAGATCTCGTCTGTGTAGGAAGAAAATCAAAATTATATCTCCGTCCGTATGGCGCTGAGGGTTGTTTACAGGCAATGACCTCTATTAATAGACTAGACTGAACTCTGCGTGCATGATTCATCGCCATTTTCGATGACAAAATGTCATGGTTTCTTGCAATAAGAAAAAAAATACATTATCTATAAGAACTATATAATCACAAAGCGAGTAATTTTTTTTTTTCTCTTTTACTTTTCAGGTGCATACCATGAAATTGTTGTTAAGGAAAGATACAAGAAGATAACGCATTAATTGCAGTTGAGAAATGATTCGCCACCACACTCGCAAGAATATCATTTTCTCGCTCTTTGTATTGATCTCATACAAAGATAAAAACGAGTTTTAAAAAAACGTGAAGCAAGCCTGAATGTCAAAAGGTTGTTCCTTTTCTTGGAAAGGAAAGAAAAACACGATTCTTTTGTGATTTTCCTCCCTTTTCCCAGAAAGCTTTATAAGCATTCTCAGAGCTTTAATTAGCCTGGAATGTTCATTCAACGAATGTCGTTCATATAAAAAAATCGGATTCGGTCGAGGGTTATCAATTTTGAACGCGCCAATACTCAAAGGGAATAAGATCAACATTGGGGGAAAAACAAGGGGGCGGGCAAGAGGGTTTATTCCAACACTTGTATTTAAAAGGTCCCCACTTCAATTACACGGTCTGTTAGCTATTCACAAAGACCGTAGTTTTGGAGGTCCACTCCATTTGGGAGGTCTCCCGTTGCCTTCCTACGGGACTTTTTCGTTAAAAAAACCTTTTTCCTCCCGCTAATTAAAATAATTGCATATTTTAAAAGCGGAAACCGCGCGATCGAACCTCCCACTTATTTTTTTTTTATGAATTAAAAAAAAAAGGTGAGGAAAAAAGGTTTCCCGTTCGTTATTTAACGTCCGCACTTGATTCGAAGGATCGATGAAACCGTGACATTAACCGATCGTTACCGGTAGGGAGTGGGAGAGGGAGGGACGGGAAAAACTGGATTTTCCATGACGGCAAAATCTGCCCGTCATGCAAGTGTTCATGTCGAAAATGCAGTTTGCAATAATTAACTGCATCAGTCAGTGCACTCATACAATCCCACGCGTCTTCCTATAATTAGACACTTTTGTTTGTCTATTACGATCGTTCTCGGAAACTAACCTCGTGTTTATGACATTCCAAATGGATAAAAAGAAAAATCATTGACCGGAGGGGGGTCGATAATGTCGACACGGATTTTCTCATGCCAGCCATTTCAATGAAACGCAAAGATTTCGGGAGCAAGGCCTTTATTAGATAAAAAACTAGTCACGTTCAAACGTATATTATGGCAAAAAAATAAAAAGGTGATAATAGCGATAGGTTATGGAAATATGTACAGGGAATTAGTCTCTATCTGTGAGTAAACAAATCGATCAAGTAGTAAATTTATGCAGTTGGGTGCATTGCACCGCAGCCGTGACCTTCACCATTTCATTATGCATTTTTTTTTCAGCCGTAACGCATCCGTCTGTGATTTTTACGGGAAACGAGAGAGAAAACTTAAAAATGTTGTCGGCATTCTTTTTCGGTTCCTGCCACGTTATTATAAATGGCCCGCCTTCGTCCCGGCTAGTTTTTCACGTTTTCGAAGAAGGGTCGAGGAGGAGGGAAGACGACTTCGTGGATTGTTTTGATCGATTTTAATCATGCCCGCTAATGAAGTTATGGGTGAATGATTCCTAATCTGGTTTTTTTCCTTTATTTTTCATAATTCGCTCTTGTTTTGTAAAGCTGTATTATTTCTGCCACAAGAATATGATTAAGTATTTTGTCATAAAAATTGCATAATATATTTATAAGAAGTTACATGTTGTCTTGATATGGCTCAAAGATTGAGACCAGACATATTTTTGGACAAATACAGATTTTTCTAGCTTGGGATTTTAAAAAAAGGTGGCATTAGAGTTGAGCTGAAAAATCAGCCAGGGCTTGAGTCTACAGAAATTCTAAAATGTGGCTAAGCTCACACTGTTAAGTCGAAACTCAAATCGGGATGACCTAAAATCTGAACTATGACGAGGATGCTCGAGGGACAGCGATGTCGTCACAATTCGACGCCAACATTTATTATGATAAAGCCTAAAGCTGACTAAGAGGATTAGTTTTGTCGACAAAGTTCGTAAGAAAGAAGTTAAGCGTAGGATTTATTTAACGGATTTCAAGCAGAGCTTAACAGACATGCTGAGCTTTAGACAACTACGTTGTTCTTTTATACAATCCTATTTCTAAAGACCTGAATTTTATTCTGCGCAGGGTAAAAGAAGACTTCTCGTTGTCCTGCATTGATGACACAGACCTAGGTGGAATTCTCACGCACCCGCTGCTGAGTTTGTTGTAAACTCTACAGTGACTGGCTATGATCCATGACATTTTCCTGTTGGCCTCTAGTCGATCTTACAATTAACCAAATGATCTTTCGTCTTATTCCTAAAAAAACCAGCCGAAATTGGCGATCTTGGAGGGGAAAATCAAGAAATCATCGACTCAAGAAGTTTCGAGTCTGGTGTACTAAACTTTCCTTGGCGAAAAAAATTATTGTAAAACCAACAATTAAAAATTTTAAAGATTAACTAAATCAATCTTGCTGCACTAGAAAACGTTCTTCAATTCAACTCTAGCATTGCGTCTCGTTTAAAAACACAACAAATCACAGGTGAACTCAGCCTTAAAGTAATATATCCTCAATTGATACGCTAAAAACCATTGCCACGGGCCACGCCGGACATTGCACAGCCCACTAAGTGCAGTGAACGCGTCTATGTTAACATGATACGTCGCACAACCTTATTAATATGTATTGAAGTCTTCATGTCTGGACACAATATTCATGAATAATTCTTAATTCTTCTTCCAAACCGTCCATTCTCCGTCTTTGCAATATTAATCTCGTACTTGCTGCATGGTTTCAAATTACATTTTAATTCTGTAATTTGTACCTGGGCACTGAAGCAGAACGTATTAGTGGTATATGGCGAGGCTTTTTAGCAAGGAGTGGCCAGGCTTGCTTTAATTTTTTTACTGTTATTATTAAACGCATAACCCATCGCAATTAACCCTTTTCCGTTCTTAGAAAATAAATCCCGGCACGAAATTAGAAAACACCGTCCACGGTCATATATTTTGAAAAACCTTTTCGGAATTAATGTACACCATATCGTTTAAAGCGTCGACCGAGCTCGTTTGGGGGAATTTGCAAAACGGAGGGAATGAATTCATAGATGAAATGTACAATAACGAAACAATTATTGGAGGATTAAAACGAATGACTGGTAGGAAGGGGGGAAGGGGGAGTTTTGCGAAAACCCGGTTTCCCATTTGGAAAAGTGGAGGCTTTGTGGCCGTTGTTATCAAAAGATGAACAGATAAATAACCAAAAGCGAGGAAGGATGGGTTTGTTTTCACCCTCTGCGTGCATGCATTCCCTCCCCCACTTGTAATCTTTCGAAATGAAAAAAGCTTTTTTTTAAAAAAAAAAATTCATGTTATGTTTGGGAAAGTCTATCAGTTTAGGCAAACACTGGCAGACAATGCTTCAAAGACAATATATTAAAAAAGTTGGGATGCCTTAGAGGGAAAGAAAAGAAAAACTGAAGAATCAGTTTCTTTCAGAGTTTTGAAAGCACAAAATAAGGGTTTCGATAAAACGCAAACACTGGGACAAATGACTCAAATGAATTTTTAATTTTTTTCTTTATAAAGAATGAATGTAATTTCTCCGAGATATTTTATACTACGCAGCATTAAAATCTGTCTTAGTTTAATCCTTGAAAACCGCAGAGTGAGAGAAAGGGAACAGGGATTATAAGAAAACGGCGTGAGAGGAAAGAAGGAATAATCGGCGTTATCTGTGACATGTTTGTTGTTGTATAAATGAAAGCCTCTTCCGTCCGTTGTTCCTTACTCCCCGGCACCTTTCTTACCCCCTTTCGGAGTACCCTTCCTGAATTAATTATATGCTACCATGCAAATGTGTTATTAATCAACATTTAACGATTTCTTCCTTAATTGATACCTTTGAAATTGATGGATCGATTGGGCCATATTGAGGAAGAGCGCTTTTACTTGTTAACTTAATGTGAAATGTCGACGTAAGACGGTAGAAGGGGATGAGGAATGTCGAGAAGCGAAATAATTTAGCATGGTCCGTGTTTTGCGGTTTCATATTAATGGTCAAGGATAGAAGAGGGAATTAAAATTTAAGAGAGGAACTAGGAAAGGAAAATGTTGGGAGTTTTGCTCAAATGGTAATAACGATAGTAAAATTTAGCCAAGAAATTGTCTCATAAGATAGGATGACCTATATCCAAATTTTCATTCCAGCAACTCGGGGGTCCATCTGGGAGGGAAAATATAGGTCAACTTCAAATTGCGGTCTAGAACATTCAGCCTTTGCATTGATCATAATGGATAAAGTACCTGTGGCAAAAGGGCGAAAAAGGTTTGTCAGAAGTCCTTCCTTAATTTTAAAGAATATTCAAACCGTAAACCGGGGTGGATCTTTGAACCAGGTGGATGACGTGGTGGAGCGATTGGTAAAAGCCAAATGGCGATGGGCTGGCCATGTAGCGAGTGAAGACGATGAAAGTTGTGCGAAGAGGACTTTAACGTGGAGGCTAAGAACAACCAGGCGGAGCGTCGGAAGACCACAAAAACGTTGGGCGGATGACATAAGGATGGAAGGATGAAAATTATTGGGAGAAACCTATGCTCAGGAGTGTGCTGTAAGAGGTTGAAACAAGAAAAAGAGAAACTGGGGTGACTTTGTGCCACACGTTTTCCAAAGACCGAGATCCGTCGGAAAAAGTGTTACACAAAGTCACCCCGGTTTACGGAATGTTATGTAGTAGAAGACGATCGGATCTTAGAACCACTCAAAAATCGTCCCGATGCGATGTTGAACCATGGAGGACACTGGACAGTTTCAAGTTGCAAAAAGTAGCAAGAGAAAACTTACCTGAAAAGAAAAAAAATAATTTTATTAGTAAAAATTTTAAAAAATGCTTAAATTTCAATAAGCAAGAACAGAAGGAAAGAAAAAAGGAGCGAAAAAAGGCTGCATAATTAGTGCCTTGCTTTTACTTCATTACACATACTAAACTTTCCTTCCTCTTTCTCTGTAAAACTTAAAATTTAAAAAATCATTCATCGCATCAACCATTTATGATCTTCCCTTTTGAATATCATCATTACCCGACATTTCCAGCAAAGTAAGACGAGAAAGGACATTTTGGAAAAAAAGGGTTATTAAACATTTCTGGAGCTCCTGTTGACTTTAAAATCGATTCTCTTTGTTTTCCAACAATGGCTTTAATTTGATTTCCGAAACTTCTCGGGGAAGCTTTAAAACTTATTTACCTCTCCCCCATTTTTCCTGCTCCTTCCTCCGGGTTTCCATGTCAATTGACGATTTTTACCTTTTCTTTAGAACAATATCGATTGAAATCGCGTTAATTAAATTTGCTTAATCCCGTTTAAAATTTTCTTTTCGAGATTTCCCTTCCATTCAAACCTTTTTCAAGACTTTTCCCATACCCGATTCGTTCTTCGAAAAATCGTCTTATTAAAAACTCCGCGGGCCTAATTAACAGTGTTTTTTTTTACTCAATGCACAAGATGCGTGGGCGAAGATTCTTTTTGGATTTAAATCCAAAACGGGGAAGGCCAAAAACTTTTAGTCTAATATTTCAATTTTTTGTAATGGGGCCAGGACAGATATAATCGCTTTTTTTTCTCCCCTTTTCGAGTAAAAAGTTAGAGGGGAGCCGGTCGCCTAGACTGATAAAGATTGAGAATCCACGACTTTCATTTTTCGTTAATGGATCATTTTTCACAGGAGGGGAGTTGTAAACTTTACGACTCGGAATATATCACGAAAAAAGCAGTAAAAGGAGAAGAAAATACAGCTAAAAATGAATCATGCGTTTCGGTAATTTTAAAATTACAGCAGGAGGAAATACGTAAAGGCATGTAATAATAAATTAATTGAAATGGCTGCTGGTTTGCTTTTTTTATCGGTTTACAGCAAAATCCCTTGAAAGCCTCCTTAAACTTTTCGATCGGCCTTAAAAGCCGCCACGGGTCTTCATTCTACTTAATAACTTTAATAAAAAGAAATTTTTCCCTGATGCCACTACCGCCTACACCATTCTTTTTATTTTATTAGAATTCCTACAGGATGAAAGATTTGCCCACGCATACTTCGCCAGAGAGAGAGAGAGAAAAGTGAAGGAAGAGAAGAAATAAGTCCATTTTAATTCCCTGTTACAAATAGCGATCGAGTGAAAAGGAATTCCTGTCGGAAAAGCCCCAATACAATCCTTATTAACTAATATCGGATTTAATTCTTGATCCTTTGGATTTCGATCAGGAATTCCAATATCTCTCCGTTTTTTTTTTTTGTAATCGCGAAACCGCAAAATAATAACAGTAGTAAAAGCAACGACGCATGACATCGTGCCTGAACGGATGCAACCAGGCCGAGAGTTATGCATGCGTGTGAAACTCTAAACAAAGAAGACCATCGCCAGCGGATAATTAACCGCGTAATTTGATACCGTTGCGATTCCTTGTCAAACGTTCACCGGACGTCAATACCGCCCGACTTCAAACGCTTCAATTACGTGGGGGAAAAAAAATAAGTGATCAAAGCTAATGGCTGACGGCAATCCGGATAACTGGGCCAACTTCGTTTTCTTATCTAGGTAAGTTTAAACGGAAATGAAATCGTTACAGGGCCTCACCCATATATCACAAAGACGTATCAGCTGAGGCATACGATTTTTTCGAGCATTAAGTAAGGCTTCGGCAGAGTTTTCTCTGAATAAGCAAAAATTGTACTTGATCATTGCTTTAAATTGAAAATATCACAGTACTGATAATTTATTTATTGTTACAGGCAATGTGTTGATTTCAACAGATCATCTCGCGGTTAAAGAAAAAAACTTATTCACGAGAAACTTCGACCGAAACCTGAAACCGTTCTAGTGCTCTAGCTAGACTATCCTCAAGCTTAGTTTAACTCCGATACGGCTCAACAGTCCAAACAGAAAGCACCCTAGACTTAACTCTAGATTTCACAAAATTAAAAGGAAGTGAAATGAGGCTAGCCAGCCTCGTGGCTCAGTGGCTCAAAGTAACCAACCGTTTTCATCGATATCTGCGTCCCCTTAAATATTACGTGCAGGGGCAAAAACATCCCGAATCTTATTAACATCCTCCTTTAAAGAAAAAAATCGTCAAAATTATTTAACCATCAATTATTCCTATTCATTTAGTTAAAGAACAAAAAAATATCCTTACTGCAGCATTTCTAATCGCCAAACCGTTCCCATTGTCAACGGTGCATAGAATGCAAAATTAAAAGGAACAAAAAAGCAATATGGCGGCGGATACGAAGGTACTGATTATTGGTACGTGTGTTTTGCAACACTGAACATGCCCGTGCACGTGTTTCGAGTACCTTACAGCTGTGTCGAAAGGTCATGTCGCGCAGAACTCTGACTTAATGACGCCGATTATACGATTTTTCTCCCATTCTTTTTTTTTTGTTTTGTTTCTTTCTTTTTCTTTTTTTTTTCGAAGAAGTTTAACAGACCTCGTTTCCGAAGTATGTCTGTGCGTTCAGAAGGTGAAGCTTAAAAAAAATTAATCGAGAGGTCAACGGACGAGATTATTGCAATTGCTCTCTTGTTCAATTTTTAATGAAAAAACACACAACCACACGTGGAATTGTAAAATATAGAGCTTGGATTCGATTATTTTGTATGATTACCTTTGCGTTCTGCATCCTTTTTTTCTTCGTTCGATATTTTTTTTCGTGAATTGATTTCTTGAAATCTTTATTAGCTTTCGCATTGAATATGTCAGTTTATGTTTCGGAGGTGAGGTCATTGATTTTCGATTAAAAATTATTTGTGGTTTGAATATTGTCTAAAAATAGAGATTTCCAAGAATTTCATTGTGCTCATTTTATAAATAAAAGAAAATTGATAAAAAAAAAAGTACGATGATTATCGATTAAACAGGAAGCAATCCACGTGGAACCCTGTTTAAATCTTATGAAATTTAATAAGGGCCAGTGCCCCCCTTAAATATTTTTGATGGACCTAACAATGGACAAATCTTGAATAAGAGTATGGAAATATGACATGTGGATAATGCGCAACTTCCTGTCAGTTTCAAAAAGAAGGAATCAAAAATATAAAACACGAAATATAATTTATGAGTGCTGATAGAGAGCTGGAAATAATTAACAAATCCCTGCTGGCGGCTCTTTTCCTCCCGTAATCGAAATGGTCCCCTCACGCGACTAAGCACTCACACGTCGTCGAACGACCGACAATCATTGATAAAATATATTTTTTTTATTTCAAAACAGAAGCTTATTTTTCATAAAATACATTTTTTATCGGATTTCTTTACAGAAAACCGTAAGAGTAAAAACAAAAAAAGCGATTCAAATATCGTTTGAAAGAAACCAGAAGATAGTAAAATGTGTGGTCCCTGTTTCTTCATGATGTTTTATGGAGCGTGCCCCCCTTAAAGTTAGATGTAAAAAAAATTAAAGAGGCTTCCTGCTTTTCAATCGCTACTTTGTCAGGTTTGAAGTCATTGATTTTAACTTAACTCAGTTTAAGCCTGACAAAGTTGTCGAGGAGTCTTATAGTCTAGCCCTGGCAGAGCCCTCAAATGCCTCTGAGCTGATTTGGGAGTTCAACGTGACTCGTGCTAAATTTCTCTTAATCGCCTAGAGATTCCAAACTCCCACATCTCTGTTCTTAATTAGTTCTATAGCACGAGGTAATCAAACTAAAGTCAAGATCACTAAACCTTTACAACAGAAAATTTTTAGTTCTCAACCTGTGCAGAATTTCTAAGCTGAAATTCACCCAGCCTCATTTTCTTCTTCTTCGGGTGCCATACTCGTTTTCGAGCGTAGGCGACCTCTCTGCATATAGCTGGTTTGTGTGTCTCGAGTTGACACAGCTTATGGGACTACAGTTTAATGCCGGTTCCAAACGGCTAAGTAGAGAGGCAAGTTACCACCTGCTGGTTTGCCATTGCCTTGCAGGAAGGGGGGTGAGACCGAGCGACAACACACATTAACCGCTTTTTCGGAAACCCCAAATTCTCGAATCAAGTTCACATGAAGCAGATGACATTGGTCAGAGGTGAAATACGGTCGGAAAAAATTCGAACCGTAGAGTGGAATCGAACCCATAAACTCCAGAGTGTGAGTCGGGCAGGCTATCCACTGAGCCACGAGGCTGGCTCAGAGACATTTAAGAGCCTATATAAACTGATATAAACAGAAGGCTCATTAGAATCTTTTTAGCAGCTGTGGGCTGCCAAAAATAGAAAATTTATTTCTTATCGATCATTGCTTGATCTCGCATTTGTTTTTATTTTGCAAAAGAAATTATTTAAAACGTTCGCTCTTTCTTTCTTTTTTTTTTGGCAAATCACTAAAAATTTTAATATTTCTTTCCGCACAAATAATGACCCATAAAAGGTGCTGTTCCAAGTGAAAATTACTTATAAAAGAAACATCAAGCTCAAAGATGAATAATTCTTTTGAGAAAAACCGTTTTTAATTATCGGTCATTTCCGAAAAATAAAACAGGGGAGTCGACGTAACAAGGAGCCAGAATTATAATTATCATATGAGAGGAGTTGAAAAATGGAGTTGGCAAGGCGGAGTGTTTGGATGGCAAAATATTCCAAATTTTACGGTGTTGTAATTTTTGGCTAAAAACCAACAGAGGATAGCTGTCATGTTAATTCTTAGTCTAAAAGACTTGAAAAATGGATTTCCGAAATTGCCTTTTTTTTTCTTAACAAATCCTCGTCAACCTGATTGAAAGCCTTAAACTTAAACCTTTTTCCTTTCTTATTTTTTACGTTAAAGAAAAAGAAATGATAAAAGGATTCTCTTTTTAATAATTAAAAAGTTAAGAATAATTTTTATTGGGAAAAGGCCAAATCGTCGCGACGTTTTACGTATCCCCTCCCAAGTTTCAAATAATTTTTTGATAAATGTATATATCATTCTTCGTCCGACGAATTCAGGCCACGGACGATGATTTTTCACTCAGTTTCATAAGATATTAAAATGAAGCAAAGGCAAGTCATTGGTTTTAGTATTTTATGGGACTTTCGATTATATAGCTTTGCGTGTTGCGTACATTTCTTTGATCTTGACATGATCTTTCTTCGCCTTTTAAAACAGGAAAAGAGTGCGTATGGCTTCGGGGATTTTTTTCTTGTTTTCTTAAGAAAAAAAGGAAGGTTCGCTATTTTGAAATTCGCTTTTTACAAGTAAATGGAAGCCCACTGGCAAGCTTGGGTAAATTGAGCAAGTACAAAAAATTAAACCGTTTATCATAATTATGTGGAATTGTAAATCGGGGAATTTTTTTTTCGAAGAATAAAGTAAATGCATTTTTGAAAAGAAAGTGGGTTGCGATTGCATCAATGTTGGAAAAGGAAAAACTTAAACTGCCGCGAGGTAGCTCGAAATTTTTGAATATTGAAATCAATTTTACATCTCATCAGATAGGCCAGATTTCTTGGTGTATTCAACCATCATGCACCATGGCTCCTGTTGAATTTTTCATTCACTACTTTAACTCTACAGAGCTTAGATCAACTAATATTGTTCTGCTGGTAAAATCTGAGCCTTAAACGTTCAGAAAATGGGTGAAAATTGTCAAAATGCCTACAGAATCGTCATTTATTAAATTAAATGAAATCGGCTTTGAAAAAACAATGATCACGTACAAAAATGTAAGTGAAAATTTTTAAAGCTGAACTCTGGGCTTAGAGCTTGCCTATTACACAAAATCTTACTTCATAACTATTTTTCCTCGGTCATAACTCCCCATTCCACATCCCATTTTCAATATAAAAACGGCTCTAAACCTAATCCTAAATGCTTTTCAACCCTTATAACATTAAAAAAAATCTTTCTCGGATGATTTCCCGTTCGAGTGCTTCCGCTAGAGGGAAGGAATGTCGTTGACATCTTAATTTAACGACTTTTTTCTCTCGTTTAGATCTTTCAATGGTGAATTTTTTAATTTTTTGTAATTAAAAAATTTTGATACTCGAAAAATGTCGAGAGGAGTATGAGGGAGAAAATGGGGGACTTTTTTTTGTCACGCTTAAAAATTTCTCAAGTCAACCTTTCATGCGAGTTGAAGGACTCTTTTCGTTTTTTTCTTCCTTTTCTTCTACATTTTCAGGAGCGTAGCCCAAACCTTAAGAAATCGAATTTTTCTTTCTTCTATTTTTTCTCAAAGTTATATAAAAACAAAATGGAAGATCGTTTATTGTTCTTCCCGAACCGACTATAAACTTTTTCTCCTTGATTTTCATATCAGACTTTTCCTTCGAGTTTTCTCCGCCCATTTCGAAAAAACTTTTTTTTGTCATATTTTTAATTATTTCTCCTTCAATCCTTCCATTGTACTGCTTTTCTTTTTTTTCTCCCCCTTCCCCGAATCGTAGATGTTTTGTGAAGCAAGAGAACGGGTAAACATTTTTCCGAGTTTATTTCCGCATCCGGTTCTGAGGCTTCGAGGACTTTTTTTTCCTACCCCGACATCGTTGTTTGCTCTTTCTTTCCGATGTGACGCTGCCTCGTAGTACTTTGATAAGGGCCCTCGAGTAAAAAATCTCCGCAGCACACAATGCTACATGACGTCATTTCAAGAGAAAAAAAACGCGGAAAAAACCGTCCCTTACATAATGGAAGGGTTGTTTTGTATCAATATAACTTGTACAGTATTTTTATTTAACTGTTATAATCGTGGAAACTATTTCTCGTCCCCTTTTTAAAAAGGTCTTTTGTTTTTATTCGTTGAAATGAAAGTTTGTCACCCGTGTTACGGCATTCCATTTAAATTCTCCCCGTTTTTTAAAGCCCTTGTAAATACTTCTTAAAGAGTTTATTGAATCCGAAGCTTGACGTATTCAACGTCAACGTTACATATGTCACTAATGTCAAGCATTTATTCCCCCATTTCCGGAAACGTTAGAAAAGAAAGAGTCCTTTCAAATGCCAACCTGTATGATCATCGGTAATAAATTTTGGTCAAACCTTCTTTTTAAAGGAGGATGCCCATACTACAAGCCTTCTTTAGTGAGGACACCAGAAGTGGTAACCATGTAACCATGTAACCATGGACCAAGTAACCATGGATTGAATTGCGTGAAAGACATTAATGGAGATAATTTGGGTGTGAAATCATCTGCATTTTTTTAACAGCAACTGATTCAGCTTTCTCAAGATTAGCCAGCAGGAGCTTTAAGCTTAAAGTTTTCCTTTAAGTGCAGAGCACTCGCAAGAATCATTTTAGCCAGGAAAATCCTTAAACACAACACGATTTGGGTAACTTTACCTTTCTCTAAAGCGAAAAATAAAAAAAAATAATCTTAAATGCCAACTTGTAATAATTTTTAATATACATTTTCCAGAATTAAGCGATGAGTCGCCAACTTGAAAATGACACTACATAACATTCTCCGCTTGCCTTCCCCTCCATCTTCCGACCTTCCCTCGATTCCCTTCCTCCCCTCTTTCCCTTTTCCATCACAAAATTTTAATTTTCCGACTCATTACACTCTCAACTTCATTTCAGGCTTTCGTCAGCTGCCGAGTTTAAAATGAATACCTTGCTCTGTTACGTGAAAGAGAAACCTTTGGGTCTTTTAACGTTTTACAACCATTTAATTAAATTTGTAATGTACGTTGGTAGGTTTCGTACTTGTATCCTAATGATGCAATGTGATTTATTGGGCCGTTTTGAAAATAATTTAGACCAGTCCTAATTCCTTTCTAGACTTAGTAGCGCAATGATCGAGTGCAATTTCGTTTTCAGAAAGCTCCTTCCGAGTTTTTTCTCCCTTCTCTCATCTACGATGACAATTCGAGAATATTATTTATCTTTTATTAAATTTTTTGCAGCTTCTTTTTATTAAACATCGTTTTAATGACGTCTGGATTTTCAACTTCTTAAACTTTAAATGCGAAAGTAAAAAAATTTCAGTCTTTTAGGACGTACAGTGGCAGAACTTTGCTCATGGAAAATCATATACCGAAATAAATTTCAACTAGGCAGGCTCTTCTGGACAATAGCTGAAGAGATTTTCAGGCATACGAGGGGAACTTTATGCAATTAGTGGCCCAAACCAGAAAAAAAGTTCCAAAACCAGCATCCTGTCGACCAATATAAATGTTCAGCCTGAAAACCTACTCTGCACTTAGATTATAATCGAAAAGTAAAATCAAAAAGTGTACACATGCACTGCAGCCCAAAGATTTATCGCTATTTTTAATTCCCTAAAATATAGGTCATTCGCATATACACAATGACAAACTAAGCTCTCGCAATTGGGGAGGGAAATTATAAGAGTCGGATATTATAACGGATTTACACCCGTTCGAAGCATTCCCCAAATAATTTATACCCGCCCCCGATCCCGCTGTTTTCCTCCCCTCAATGCGGTAATATTTTCTTTATTTATTTCGAACCGAACATTATCCCCCCCCTCTTCTTCCGCTTTTTTTTTGATAAACGTTCGACACAACTCCTTCGTTCCCCTCCCTCCCTGGTTTTCGCCTCCTCGGAAAAAAAGGGCCATTATGCAAAATAAAAACAATAAATTTGAAGCTTTTTTTTTCTTCAAAAGGATAGAGGTGGAAAAAAAAGATGAAACGAAGAAAACGATGAGAGGGGGGAGGAAAGAGGTAGAGAATCACCGGGAGAAGGGGAGATATGGTTATTACCCGCGCTCAACACTCTAATGACCTCTTTGGAAAATAATCAGTTCTACAAGGATTTTTTCTTCCTTTTTTCTTTTCTTTTTCCTTTTTTTTCCCATTATTTCGTTTTTCTCTCTCTCCGTTGTTATATTGTCGATCGGTATCGTGTTTCTTATTCCTTCAGCAACCTACGTTTTCCAATTATCATCAAGGTGGGTTAGGAAAAGAAAAGTATAATATATAAATCCTTAAAGCAGCCCATAGTCGAAGCGTATTTTTCCGATTGTTAAAACGTCAATTCAACTGTCAAAAAAAAAGTATACGCAGGGCAACACAAAAAAATCGGTAGGAAAAATAACGAACCGCAAGATAAAAGATAAGAATGACGACAAACCATTCAAGAGTGCAAGTTCATGGTTGATTGGACCACGTTCCGCTTCTATTAGTATTCCGATACCACAGATGGCCGAAATCGACCGGGTCATCGGGGAAATCGGTGGCAAAAGAAATTTTTGGGAGTTCAACGTCTACTGTTTTGCTTCATCGCTAAAGAGGAAAAAAAAGTATATTTAAAATAGTCTATCTATCTTTGGCATTTACAGGGCCTGAAGCCCTATTATTGCCGCATCCGAAATCGTTCGCCAAGCAGACCTGTCCTGGAATGAAATTTTCCAATCAGGAAACGAGGTCGTTACAGGCAAGACACTCGAAGAAGAAGAAAATGACTGCATAGTCTGGTAACAAGAAATCGTCTGTTCGCTTTAGTTTTTGTCCGAAGGCTCACGAGCTAAGCCTTTAATCGCTGGAATGATAAGACCGCTCAGGCTCCGATGAGTGGTACATGTCGCATTTTCGCTGCTGACGCAGAACATCAGGTCAGGCCATGGCTTCTACGGGAAGATAACAAGTCAAAGGTTGCGGGTCGGCTTGATTTTTTTAATCGGAGGAAAGCAAGTCAGGATGGGACCACCTGGTAAGCTGTATGTGAAGCAGCAATAGAATCTCAAGTCCTGTTAGGGCCATAGCATGATGAAAAACAGTTCCAATTCTTTAACATTTCAAAAGACACTTCCCGTTTGCGCTAAAAGTAAAATCTCTGGTCACTAAAAATTCACCTTTAATATCTATAATCCTTTCAAGTTAACCCAAACTTAACATCTAAATAATTTCCTTTCGGTCACCCTCTTCAATTATAAATTTTCCGCTTTAATTTTCCTCTGAAACAGCTTACTCCTAACAACCCCTGCCGAAATCTCACCGATCATAATTACATATCCGCGCGGTATTTTTTTTTCACTAAACGACTTCTGTCCTAGATTAGTGCTAATGATGGTAGCAACCCTCCCAGCCTCCCTCCTTGGATGACCCTTCTCAACCCATTCCCATTTTTTTTCCAAGATAAATGTCAACGTTTTCCTGGTTAATGATGCTAATGTTTATTTTGGTTCAGTCCCTAGGAACGAGTATTATTTTAATAAAAAAAGAATCAACCCTTCTCCGATGTTCTTTTGCCCAATGTTTACTCTCCTGAGGCCTCAACTGGCCAAACTAGTTTCTTAACATCTACATTTACATTCGTTAATCCTTTCTTCTATTTTTTTATTCCTTGTCTATTTGATGATTTATGATCTTTTCTGATTCGTTTTTAATACAGTCAACCTTTTTTTTATATATAAATTTTTTTGATTAGCAAATAATTTGCAGAATTTTTTTTTCCATCTTGAAATCACGCCTGGATTTCAAGAACATTACGCAGTGAATTCTTGATGCTTCTAACTGTAAAGAAGAGATGTTAAAGGGCCCGAATTAAATATGTATTACTTTTATACAAAGGTTTCTTGTGTATTTGAATCCCCTTGACAACCGTCATTAATAATTTTACATTTCTCAAGGCTTAATGCCTAGCGTCTTAATTTAGATCGGCGGAATGGAAAAACCTTACAGGACTCTTATTTTAAGACGACTAAAGGAAAATAAAAGTAAGAATAAAAGGGGGTGGCATCAAACGGAGGGTTGACATTTTGATTTGGAAGTTAGGGGTCATTTTGCATGATGATGTTGTTATATGTTGACGCCTTGTTGACATTAAAACCGGTCTAATTACCTTTTCTTCTCTTGAACAACCCTAATTCTTTTTTTTTTCGCTAGAAAAAAATATTTAATGACACGTAAATTAATCGTAGGCTTTGTGAAAAAGATATACCGGTAGGGTTGAGAAAGGCGGTTTTTCGGTATGCCCTGTAATATGATATCCTTAGAATGGGTAAATGCTGGTCTTGAGATGATAAATGGTCTTAATTATTTTAAAGGAAAGGATTTTGATACTTTGGGAAATGTGCGCAAGGGCTGTAAGGAGGTTCGGTTAAATGTTCAACGAAAATTTTTGAAGGAGGGGTTTACAATTAGAGAAGTTGGAAGCTTAGTTTAATTTTATAAATATTTCAGTAGCCAAAAAGAAAATCTTTCAGCATAAATATTTTACATTGATTGAGAAGGCTCAATAAGATTTTACTTAAACATTTTACTTCAGTTGGATTTTTCTAAAGATCAATCACTTTCCAGCAAGTCTCTTTAGAATTCGCTGTTGGCTGTTGTTTCAGATTGATACTCGTTTTCCATAAGCTAATCATAGTGAATCAATGTCAACCTGATACTCGGAGATAGCACAAAATTATTTTGGACCAGCGAATTGCTTGAAAACGTCTTCTATTAGAAAAATATTAGAAGGGCAAGGTTGGAGATGAATGTAATGAAAAAAAAAAAAAAAGATAAGAAAAACAGCTTGCAGGTCAATTCGTCTAAAAGTAATTGGCCAAAGTAAATTACTAACCAAAAATTTTTAGCACACTAAAAACACGTCCATATTGCTCTCCCTAGCTAAGTCCTCTTTTCTAGGAAATAACGAAAGTTCGGTATAACCAAGAAAAAAAAATTCCCAGCTAGATCAGGGCCAAATTAGATTTTATCTCATTTCTTTGCTAGGATTATTTTAAGTAAATGCTAACGTCTTAAATTCTAGTTTCACCTTGCTTAAATAAATTTCAAACCAAAGAGGTTGAAATACCCTGGACCCCCAGATAAACATTCGACTGACCCAGCTGGTGACATCAGGTCATATGCATAAGCATATTGCTACTACCCCTCTGATGCAACTTGCTCAAGGCTACTAAATACAAGCTCTAATTCAATTATCTAGTCTCTGATTGTCTTTCCTGAGCTTGATCTTGCGGCTTTGTCATAGATTACTCCTTTCTCATAACGTGAACCAACAGCCATTAATTCATTAATTTGCTCTTACTTCCCACATCCACATCCCATCTTTTACTTATTTAAGGTTGCCTCCTGAATTCACCGACCATTTCCCTCGTGTTTACTTAACTCCGTGCAAACTTATCAATTAAGCATTTTCTACCAAAGCTCCTCGAGCTATTTTTAAGTCGTTATCCATCTGGCCCAAGCAATTACACCTGCCCATCTTCGAGATGATGAAAATATTAAAGAAAAGCTCGGCAAGCGGGAAACTAATTTCAAAACTACCTAAAGTACCCGACCTAACTTTTAAACCCCCAAATCAAAGCAAAGCGAATTAGATTAAAGGAAAAAAACGCACCCCTCGAGGGCAAAAGATTTAATAGTTGTAAGTATAATAACCAGATCTGGTATACAAAGGTGGACACACGCACTTTTTCATTATCAAACTAGAACGTATATATTTTACGCATGTCCCTTGTTCCCAAACGCTGCCCTCTTCCCTTTCAATCCGCATAAAAGATCAATTCTGAATTTTCAAGATCTAATTATCTTCTAATATTTAACCCCTTGCGTTACAAGAAAAAAAAAGGGCTGAATGTTGTTTTAAAGGAAAAAAAGAAATGTCACGATCAGACGACATACAAATTATACAAGCAGGTTTACGTTTTTTTCAACTAAAGCAACAAGTACATAGGGTAATATCATAGCTGACCATGGCCAATGGATCGAGAAAGGAAAAAAAAAGAACATCAGGCAACATGCACGCGAGGCGCAAAATCAATATCAATAACGTCCCTTTTTTCTAGAAAAAAAATCTTTACGTTGGGGAGTCGTTTGGTGGGGGATCTAATAATACGTCAAGAGTGCACTTGACTTTGAGGTCGTTTCGATCATCTTCCCGTCGGTTAATCGCCTCGAACCCCTCTCCCCGCAATTTTTGATCAACCGTTCGACTCGAAAAGATTCGCAAGAGAATTTTCAGAAAATAATGGTAAACCGACGGAGTCTAAACATCTTTACAGACTACGGACTTCCGTTCCGCAACACTTCCGGTTATAATTCTGTTTCAACCCCGACAATGTTTTTGTTTACGAGAATATACACACGTTTCCTTTTTACTTTTTATCTCGCAACTTTTCCCTTTTCGTGCCCTCGAGGGAGAATCCCAGGTCGCTGATTTTCACCGATGTTGACAAAGATATCTTCAAGGTTGGTAAAGCTTTTAACGGATAATCCAACTGGGGATTGGATAAGTGTAAGATTTGATAAAAGAATAGATGGCTCGTTCGGGACGAAAACTCCCTGCATCGGTTACTTGAAATAATCAGAATTGCTGCCGCATTTTTAAACCGAAAAACCGCTTCCCATTTAGCCAGCTTTTTCATCAGCAAAAGCTTTTTAGCTTTATCGACCGAAGGAAGGTGAAGCATTGTGTTCGGTACAAATTTCACATTTCGGTTTTTTCAACGTATTTACACGTTTGGAGGACCCCCGAGTCCGAAAAAACCAAAAACAACAGTAGAGTCGTCTGTTGTGTGTGGTGAGTTCCGTATGTAACGCTTTTTTTGTCCAACAATAGCACTTAAATATAAAGCTGGTTCAAACAAAATTTCACGTGAACGTTTATGGGAATCATGAGATGAGCTGATTAGATTTTGGGTGAGTTCCGTTAAGTTTTTTGGTAAATGTGACATAATATATGACGGGAAAAAAATTTCGGAATTTTAAAACGAGAGCTCGGATCGAAATAATATTTAGCCAGAGGTTTTATCCTAGAGAGAAGTATGTAAGAAGTAAGAAGTATTTGGTTTTATCCTAATAGTGATAGCATTTGAGAAATTAGAGATCTTGGAAAAAGCTTGAATTCGCCCGAGATAAGAAAGCTCCTGCATCGGTTACTGAATAATCAGGGTTACTGCCGCATTCCAACCCAAAAACCTCTCACACTCTGCCAACTTTTCCATCCCGAAAACATAATAAAAAAAAACTTTTATTTTTTTTTTTGGATTTCGAATCAGCACTACCGAATTAATGATACGATATTAAAGGCATTAAAAATAAATTTAGGTTTATGAAGGAAGGAGATCAGTCAAGCAGAAATTCTTGCACTGTTGCCAAAAAGAAAAAAAAATTCAGTCAACACACCATTACACAAATTCCGCTAAATCGAGACATCATTTCTTTTTTTTTCCTCTCGAACAATAAAATTAAACTGCTTAGAATTTATTAACCAGAAACTGGATACTCATCTTTCTCCTCCCCTCATTATTGGCTAGGTCTACGACAAAACAATTAGAAGATGACCTAACAAGAAATAGGAGGAAAAGAAGAGCGAAATGCATTTAGACAGAAGTTGAATTCTTTTGTTTCTTTCGCATGGTCGTCAGACCGTATCGACCATGATCTAATACGCCTAGCCAGACTGTATTCAAATATGACTCTTTTTGCCTCTGTCATCGTTTTATTCATATTTATTCAAGGCCATTCGACTCATTCAAACTCTTATTAATTTCTTAAAAAAATATTAAGAGTTTGTAGGATCAAAGCGCTATCCCAATAATGGATCCGTTAAAAAATGCTCACGAGCCAGGTCATCAACCGACCGTATTGTTTCATTATAGATTAGAAATATTTTAATGGATGTGTAATAGAAGGTCGACAATTTTTCCTAGCTCGATTGTTCTTTTTTTTTAGTCTGTTATTTATTTTCTAGCCCAAATTGTTGATATATAAGTCTATTACCACGTTTGGCCATTTATTTCCAATAAGGCAATTAACCTTACCTTCTCCGGTTTCGTAAGAATCCTTGAAATATAAATTTTGGACTTACCTAGAAAGAAAATAAAAAAATAAATAAATATACAGGTTTGATGGTCCAGTAACAGGTGGTCGTGGAAAAAAAAAACAATTTTAAGAACATTTGTCAAACGAAGAAACCCTGTGGTTGCTCTTTTCTTTTCTTAATTTTTTTTTTTTTTTTTACACGGCAATCTGCGGTTTTGGTCTTTTGAGAATCTAAAAAAGGTTTTCGTTCCGCTCTTTTAGCCTCGTTTTCTCTCTCCACTCCTCTTCTAGTTGAAAAAGGTGAGCGATCTAGATGCTAATAAAATATTTAATTAACAGAGAGGAGGTAAATTCCATGAATCTGCAGAAATTTCAAGACAGCGAAATGTAATTACGTCACCTTGAGTTCACAACTTGGTTTGTTGAAAACTCTTTGTTTTCCTCTTAATGTGAGATGACGTTACGTTTTACGTGATTCTCGCTCGTCATCGTCACTTCTATACGGTCAGATGGCTCCCCTTCCCCCTTTTTCCTCCTAAGAGGAAAATTGTGTTTTATAGTGGTTTGTTTTTTCGGGGTCGTTGCCAGGAAAACCGCCGAGTAATTTCAAAGCTTTCACGATGAATTTAATTCATATCAATCAAAATATAACTTTAAGAATTTTCTCAGGAAAGAAAATGTGTTGCTTTTATACGAGGCATAGCTTTACAAAATGTACTAAGAAAAATTTCAGTTTATAATATTAGAATTTTTAAAATTCGTTTATCCCAAAAATACTATATTGTAGTTTAAGTTTAATTGAGAACTTAATTACTCTTTGAGCTCAAAATATGCTCAAGAAATTTTTTTCTCAGCATTAATTTTTTAGGAGTAAGGAATTTATTTTAATCCAAACTTGACTTTCAACGAGCTTGAAGACTTGTGTGATATTCATGTAGAATTCTTCGAGTCATTAGGTACTTAACAAAGCCTGTCTTTTCCACAGTCGGCTTTTTACAAAAGTGATATAATTTTTTCTCTTAGTTTATTTATTTAATATGAGATTATTAATGTAGGTTCACATAAGTTAGAAAATCCAGTTTTGTTCATCTAAATATTTCTTTCGTCCAAAAGCCATAAATGAACAGTTAGAACAAAACAGAAAATTCAGGAAAAATATTTTTATGCTAAATCCGAACCTGATAACATTCAGCCCAAGTTCGGTCTAATGTTGCTGGCCGTCAACTTAACTTAGCAACAACAGAAACTTTAAGAAAATCCTCTAAATTAACCGTCACCTAGATTTTATTAAATCGAATTTCTTAAAATTCCTATAGAGCTTTAAATTTTTCAAAAGCTATGACACGAAAAAAACTATTTCTTTGAATCCGTCCCTGAAAAAAACGAACACAATTCGAAAACTTTTAGCTGAATTTTCTAAAGAAAAGGGAAAAAAACAACTTTTTAAGCGTGTAAACGGCAGTTTTTTCGTGAAATAGGAAAAAAAGTCACAAACATACGATTTCGAAGAGGGAGGAAAAAACCTTTCGAAAATCGAAAAACTTTTCCGTCCCTTTTTTTTCTCCCCCCTCCCGAAAAAAACTTTTGAACGTAAATCTAGGTCACGTTTATTTATGTTTTCCTCTCTCCCCAACCCCGTTCCCCTCCCCGTAAGGTAACTCGCCTAATTAAAGAGATCAAAGGGAAAAATTTTGAAATGTCAGTTGATGACCGTTGGCCTCAACCGAGTCCAGCGGTTGGTCAATACGCACAGGGGAATATAAATAAAAAAAAAAAGATTAATTCTCGGAAATCTATAATTATATGTCACATAATGGGCTTTGATAATGAGACAGCTATTCATTATCACAGACATGCGATGAGCTAAACAGAACCTGAGCATTCGCGGATGTTATAAATTAACATGCGAGATCGTTTTCAAAAATTAAAATATTGGAATTCCCATAGGTGCCACCTTTTGCAAAATCTTGCAAAAGTTGTTTGCGATATTTATTATTGCCTATATGCAAATCACCTATCAGGTTACCTGCGAAGAGGACCCTTTTCGATATTTAAAGTAAACGAACACATTTTTTTTTTCGGTCGTTTTTTAAAAGCATAAAAAGAACGTGTATTTCGATGCGGGTAGATCGAATCGGTTAAGTCTTTATAGATTGCGCGTAAATAAACGATAAAAATGATGGACAGCACATATTATAATAGTTCGAATCACAGCCCCTATTTATATTCAAAATCTTGACAAGTGAAATCCATGTCATAATTGATGTAAATTTATATATGTTTCCTTTATGCGAATTTTCTCGGGATTCTTTTTTTTTCGGGGCTCAGGGATTAGTTTCGTTATTGAGTATTCATCTTTCTTTTTTCTGTCTGTTTGTCATTTAAATTGAAAAAAATGAGGAAAGTGATATGTTTCATTTTTTTTTACAACGAAAAATGTTATCGAGATCATTATTTTTCCATCAGAAAAGACGGCCCCTGATAATACAAAGTTAGTCGTCGCTTATGCTTATCAAGTGTTGATGTATAGTCAATAAGAATGTAAAATGATTAAGGCTCGTTCGGCTTACAAAATCAAATCAAAAATGACTCGAATAAAAATTCGCTAGCTTCTAAAGCTATTGACCAAAAAGCGAAGCACAGAGAGCGCGATAAGACGAATCGTGGGATCTAGCTTATAATGAATGTCTTCTTATATTCAATTAATTTTTCGGTACTGGCCTTAACAGTTCGGATATAGGGTTCAAAAATGTCTTGAAATATCTTTAGAGGCTGGCTTCTCGCTTCTCTAGTTTGGCAAGAGAAGAGCAGTCACACTCAAGACACCATCTTGCTTACGTTTTCGGACTTTCCCAATCTTTCCCCCATGACTTCAGCATATTTAAATAATTTAAAGTCTGCAATTTTTAAACCGCCATTCTTGCATCTCTAAATGACCCGTTAAAAATCCGGCCATTTATAATTCCACTAATATTTCTCATTTCAACCCATCCAAGTCCAGTTCAATTTCTCAAGGCAGTAGGCATCGAAAAAAAAAGATGATTGGAAGGGTAGCAAAAAAATTGAAATAATTTATTTTCTTTTGTAAAATGTGATGAAAAGGTGTTTTCGCAACGTTGCATACTGTAGTTTGCATAATTATTTGAAGGAACCCTCCGCTATTGTAGCAGTGATGATTTCACATTGATTGATAGGCCTCAACACAACCCGTTTTCTTTTTTTATAAGTAGTAAATCAACCCCCTTATCAATATTTCATGTTATTATGACATGTGAATTTTTAAGAATAATAAGAAAAAAGACGCCTTGTTTCCTCCTACCCTCACACTCCGAAAAAAAAGCTTCTTCCCGCTACCGCATAACCGAAAAAGTCAATTTTTCTTTCAACGTTAGTCTTGTAAATGCGCGAAGAGGTGGGGATGAGGGGTAAAGGAGGTTGATGAGATGTTGAAATATTAAAATTGTTAATAAACGCCTCAGTAATTCACGCACGGCGTCACATTTAATTATTATACAGCTAAAAACCGGTTAACTACTTGGTATAGTGGGATGCTGTAAGTTATGTGCCAATTATGGACATTAAGATAGGAGAGTTATAACCGTCGATCGTCTGGAATCCTTATGTATGAGATAATGTAGATTATTTAGAGAAATGAAGTGAGGAAGAAGAGGAAAAAAAAAAGAAAAAAGAAAACGAGTTTTTGTCCAGTCTAAAAATTGTGACTTTATGCTCGTTATCAGATGTTTTGTTATTTATAATTATAGTTTTTTATCTCTTTGTTATTTATTTCGTCTTGTTTTTTTTTTCAAAGCACTTTTTTAAATATTTTTATGTGAAATGAGTTAGCAGATAAAGTATGTAAAAATGCTAAATTTCAAGAGCAAGATGGGATTATTTTTAAAAGAATTTGGTAGAGTTCGGTCATCTATTTTGTCCAGACGGAACTTTAGAATCGTTGAAAGGTTTTTCCTACGTAAAAATTGTAAGTTAAACAAAATTTCTAGAAAACTTATCGATTTTCTAAAAATGGGAACGATTAGCCTTACTATTTGATCAATTTCGAGCTAATTGATTTCAGGACTTTCATAAGGACTTTCATAAGCTCTCTGATTTTATCTTAGACCTCCGATGGCCCCACAGGCTTTTTGCATTTTAATATCTAACCTCAGCAGCCTAAAGGCTTCGAGTAAAGATTCGACCAAAGAATTATCTTCGAAAAAGATACCAGCCCAACCATATCACAAATATTATCCTCAAGTCTAATATAATTCATCAAACTTTGGCTGAGTTTCACCTCCCTTCAACAAATATCGACTACATGTACAACTGAACTTTACACTTCTCCCTTTCGTACTTCTGACTTCTTTGCCTGTCTTGTTCCCCAACCCGATCACCAAATAATTTTAACACAGACAAATTCACAAAAATAACCTAACCAAGACTAGAACAAAGCTTTAGATTTGATGAACTTGAAAAAATGCAGCGTCCGGAGAATACTTGAACTCAAATTGATAGAAAAGCTTTAATAAAACTTCGTACTATTCAAGGCTGATAACGCCTGACAAACGAAATTGGAAAAAAAATGCATTCACACTCCTTGTAGAGCTTTAAAAAACCCCGTTTTTGAGTTTTTATTTCAAAAAAGTAAAAAAAAAAATCAGAGGATGGTCCATAAAGATATTTTTTTTAAATATTATAATTTCTACTCTCCCCCTCATGTGGTATTCATGTAAGTTTTGATAGATTACATACATCATTATTCAAATGCGAAACTTGTTGCAGATTGGGGATTTTCCCTTTCTTTCATTTTTTCCATTTATTTCATTTATTAAACTTTATATTAACGCTCTAATTGAAAAACTCGATATATCCTTTATTTATTTAAAATTATTTCGATCATGCGATGTCAACATTAGCCCAAACGGCAGTGTAAAAAGTATAAAAAGCGTAAACAAGTGCTAAAAAAAAATTGTAAATACGCAGATCCATATCTGCTCGGTACATTACGGAATCAACCCGGTGGAACGTACGGTAAGATATTCTTTATAGTTTGGCACATGCAACAAGGGTATAATGACTGTGGGCGTTAAGTTTTTAAAAAAAGAAAAAAGTCGGCACGAAACGAGTTATTTTTTCCTCTCCGAAAAGGATGTATTTCAATAAAGCCTCTGTTACGCATGAAAGCTCCGTGAAATTATTAGCTGAGGGAAAGTCGGGAGGAAAAAGCTTACTGGGTGGAGAAGGTAAAAAATAGTGAAAATAGAAATCGGATGTCGAGTAGAGTCGAACACGGGGATTCCCGTGAAAATGCGAAAATGGAAGAAAAAGGTTGATATCATCCTCCACTTATGAGATATAGGCTACCTGTAGCATTCGACAATCTTTACCCATTTTTTATGCAAAAAAGAGAACGTGATCTAAATTTCAGATGCTCAAGTACGACTTCCCTTCCTTTGATACGGTGCGGGGGGATCCTCTCCCTTTTTTAAACCGTCTCTTCTTTCTTTCTCGAGTTCAAGAAAATTTAAAAATAAAATGATCAGTAACTGAACCTAAGTCCTCAAACGGGCTCTGGCCAATCTAATTAGTAAGTTTTTTTGGCAGTACATGAGCTCTCTCTGACTGCAAAAGAACTCAGCAGTTTAAAGCTCGAACCTGCTTAAAGTACGGGCTGGTTGGCTTAATATATTAATTTTTACGAACTAATCTAGGCACTGGCTATGGTCCGCTTTTGAATCTGGCTGAATTCTATTCTCATATTCAAAATCTTTACCTTTCTTTTAAAATAAAAGAAGTAGAAAAAAAAAAGGTTACGGGTAAGTTCTCATAAGATCATTTTCAATCTTTTTAAAACTAATTTCAAAGATTTCTTACACAAAATCTTAAAAATGGGATTCCTTCATTGTCATTCATAAGAGATTTAGTTCCACATTTTAAGGGTTTATGGATTCGGAGGCCTTCTTTAACGAGCGATCCATTTCCTCTTTCCCTCCCAGCATTTCAATCTCCTATGCAAAGGCATAGTTTAATCGCTCTCATCGCCATTTCCCAGCTGCCTATTGAACTAGAAATTTTAGCGGCCATAATTTCAGTCCACAATCGATCAATTAGATTAAATAAACAAATGAAAAAAACATTAGATTCTCCTAAAGACAAAGAAAATTATTTTCTACCAATCTTGTGATCACAGTTAAGTCTATTTAAATCTTTTTCGACAAAAATTGCAGAGTAGGATTTTTTTTTTAAAAAAAAGCACGAGATTTTTTTCCAGATACTACAATTGATTCTCATTTAAAAAGGTCTAGGTATTTCATCAATTATGGCCTAACCTTCAATCGAACCATCGTAAACGAATTCCAAGAAATTCAATAGTTTCTTACAAACTATTTTTTTTAACCCCAGCAAGAAAAAAAATAATATTTATGAGTTACACGAAGAAAAAAAAGACTTTCGCAACCCTTATGTGGTAGCTCCAACCCATCCTTACCTTACGACTAACTAAAACGTTTTTAAACATTTCCTAAAAATTGTGAGATATGCTCACATTCTAATACGCTTCATTATTGTCTTTTTAAAAATAAGGGATGATGGAATAATAGACGGCTAGACAGACGACCCGAAGAAGAGCAATTTAAACAAGGAAATACTCGGGCCAGTACTTAGCTTTTGAACCGTTTCAAATAAAACCATATTTTTTTTCGGAAAAAAAATGAAAATGATTTTTTTCCTGAAATTTTAAGGCCATCTGGTGTACAGGAACTAACCGTAGCCTTGACTGAAAGGTTCTTGTGTGAAAATGTGCTGTCTCCGGATTTTTAAAATTTAAGGTCCCTAAGGACGAAGGACATTCTCATTTTCTAAGTCAGAATACAATAATAAATCTTTTGTTAATGGATTTGTTTACTCTTAGACACCTTTTTTTTATGAAGCCAAAAAAATGCCTACAATGTTCTGTTAACTTACTGGAATTGTTCCAGATGCGTACGATGCTTACCTGAAAAGAAAAGAAAAGAAATAAAATAAATAAGTCGAACAGTATAAAACGAGGATGGGAGAGACGCCATTTTGAAAGAAAAAAGTGGTGGTGTGTCAAGGTCTCCGTTGATCAGAGACCGTGAAATTGGTTCATTAACTTTGCACAAAATAATTTTTGAATGTTAATTATTAGTGCAATGACACCACCGCGCCAAGGACTTTTCTTTCCTATCTGCAAAAAGTCAAGAAAAACCGATTTGTTACTGGTTATTATATATCCCTCTGTTCCTAAAATTGTAAAAGGAGCCGAGCAGCCGCCTTCTGTAAAGATGTAGTCATTTACCGTGAAGCAAACATTTACATTATGACGACTGAGTGAATTTTAAGAAGATGTTTCGCAATTATTCAATGTTAACGTTTTCAAATTATCTAACGTTTAGACTGTAACGCATTTTTTTCCCCTCTCTCTCTGTCTCTTCGTAAATTAAAAATTTGCCCCCATATGTATTTCTCAGACTACCTGAAAATTCAGGGCCAGTGAACTTGCCTACGACGACTACGGAGCCCTCATATTACATGAACTTGATTTATTTACCTACAATGAAAATTTTTTTGGGCGACGCAGACGTACCGTATAATATTTATGCTTTCAGGCAATTATTAAATCTCTTATTATTTATTCATTGTATAATAATATCAATAGTTTAATCGGCGATTAGTGCTTCAAAAGAAATGAAGCAAGGAAAATTAATCTTCAGGATGTCAATATAAAAAGTTTATCGTAGGTTTCAGAGCCGCCGTGATGCTCTTCGTGCTGGTACACTATTACGATTGACTCAAAGAGCTCTAGTTTAATAGACCTCTGAATAAGCTGACGAGTTTCGTTGAGTCTGATTTTGAATTAGTTGGCCCACCTAAAATTCAAGTGGCTATGACTACGCCACTGCAAGCAGCCAAGACCAGAAGGTCGTTAAATATTCCTGGTAGGGGGCAGCAGCCTTCCAGCAGCCCAAAGACTTCTTCAGGCAACAGCAAGAGAAGTGTGAGCTCGTTAGCTTTACGAAATCCACTTTGAAGCTCATGCCAACCTAAAATCTGAGCTATCAGAGCGTCTTTTATGATCACATCGTTTCTGAATGAATCTGATTAGATATGAACAGCGATGAGCCTAATGAACTAAACAGAGACCACACAAAAAAGCTTTCAGTCCGGGTACGGATTCTATTTAAACCTGCTAAACTGAATGGAAGCCACACTTGGATTTACTGGGTAAGCCCCAGAAAAAATTAGGAAACCGATTTGACTAAAGCTTTGGCTTAGCCTGTTAAAGGACTACTCCTGAATCTTAAAAAGTCTCCAAGTCAACTCTTCTCCAGTTACAAGAACACTTCAGTAAGTCGCACAAATACACAAGACTCGAATTAGATGCAGACACAGCTAGTCTACTATGAGGCCAGCCAAGCTTACCCAACTTTTAATGCTTTGAGGGCAACGAGCTGCAAATTTTCTGATCTTTTTGCCAACTAAGCTCTTAAGTTTTTAAAGCCATGATCAATTTTCCGAACCACCAGCCCTCCTTAAACTTGCTTCATTATACAGACTTTTCATACAGCCATGTTTCCCTTATTTTTCATTCATTTAAAAATTTTTTATAAAGTCTCAAACTTAATCTAATCATTTTAAATCGAAATCTTCATCACGACTCCGACTCATTTTTATAATATTATTTCAGGCGTCATCATCTAACATCATCATCGATATATCCCCCCACTTTTCATATTAAACCGTTGAAACATAAAAAAACATATTTATATCATCCTTATCGAATATTTTGATAAGGATGGTAAAGTTATATAGTTAACATGGTTGTAAATTATTTTTAAAGCTTTTTAATTTTGATTTAACGCGTTTTTAACGCCTGCTTTTTATTAGGAGATGGACGGCGACGGCAAGTTAAAAAGAAAAGAAAAATTAAAAAGAAAAACGCGTGTGCGTTATCGCCATCCGCATACTTGGCTATTACCTTAATGCGTTTTTACGGCCTCCCTTCGATTTTATTATTAGATCGTTAAAAAAAAAAACTTCCGGTACCTAGGCTGATAAAATCCTTGTTGCGAACGTCTTTTTAATAAATTGGCACTAAAGTCTGAGCCTAATGGTTATATCATCACAGGATAATGGACTGATCCGAAAAAAATTTGGCTTCGGTTTTTATTTAGTGAGTCATAACGTGTTTACCATTGCCTCTTATTATTTATTGTGCGATGGTTTTTTCTTTCTATTTAATGTCTTTTCGAACTCGTGGTTGGGTTTAAAAAAAAATCAAACGAGCGTTCTTAGGATTCCCGCGGTGAACGAACGGCAATTCGAAAAAAAATAGTTCAATTATCAAACGAAAATGGCGACCGAACCTTGACAGTCGCGGATAAAAAAAACATCTGACGAGTATAACAATAGACAAACAAACACGGCTAGGCCACGTCTGGCTCGTACGTTATCATTTAAGATGAAACACCTCAGGGCTGCATTAAGTGACGTCATACGGTTTTTTGATTCCTCATTTATCTCGTTTGAAGACCTGCAGGGCCCGCAAAGAGTAATAATAATAAAAAATTGTGTGGTCGGGAATTCAGACCTTATTATTTGACCTATATATAAAATTATCTTTTTTTTTTTTTGATTGGAACGTAGCCTCAAATTCGAATGGATCAATATGTCCTACGTTTTATCCTTGAAACGTCCAGACGTTTTTGTATTTATAGATACCAATGACTTTGTGATTTGGTTGAAGTGTGCCACCTTGCAGTATTAATTATGTTAGTTTTTTTTTTCTAAAAAAAAAAAAAAAAAAAAAAAAAAAAGATTGAGGATCTCTGCACATGAAGTTGTATTATTTATTATTTTAGTCTTCATCAGGCTAAGCTTTAGTAGGTTTTAAGAAAGGTTTTAAGCAGGTTTTAAGAAAAAGAAAAGCTTGAAAAAACTAAATCATTTTAGTAGCATAAGCCTTTTTTTTTTAAAATGAGGGTAGGGGACCTATGATGCCCGCCTGAACACTGCGACCATCTAATGGCCTATTGTGCCATGCCCTTACTGTTTAATACTACTTAAGTCGGAGTTCACTGAAGAACTCCAAGACTTTCGTATGGACCGAAGGCCTAATCACCTGGGATGAGAGGAATGCTTCCCCAAGGATTCTGAGCCGGCATGCGGAAACAGAGGATATGCTCCGCCGTTTCTCTAGCTCCTATACACAGTCTACAAGTTTCACTTTCGGCCTTCCTCATTTTTTAGAGGTGGGTCCGAAGGTGGCAGTGCCTGTAAGAAGGCCAGTGAGCCTTTAAGCTCTTTCTTGGAAAGCGAGAGAAGTAGCTTGTCTCTGGTCCTAGAATACCTACCTATGAACTGTTTGGAGTGTCTAAGGCCGAGTTCTCTGTCCCACGCCAAAGCTTTCTGTCTGTCTTCCCAGTCTCTCAGAGCCATCCTGAGATAGCTCTCCGGGAGGCTGCAGAAGGGTTCCGGGCCGATGAGGGACTTCTTCGCACCTTTTCGTGCGAGTTCGTCCGCTTTTTCCTGGCATCCAGGTAATGTTTACCTGGTTATCTTACGCCAGCTAGCATAAGCCTACACTTAGCAGAGAAGTTTTGAAATGACCAGATATTTAGCAAACAAATCCAGCTAAAAACCTGCAGTTGGTAAAAAATTTATATAAGAAAAAAATTCGGGCCTAAAAATGCGTTTCTATTTTGTTGTCAAAAAGGATCACAACTGCTACTTCAAGAGAAAACGAACCGCAGACTTTACCTAATAATTTCTAAATTCTAATGCCTCTTCCTTGGTCAAAACATCAACGAAAGGAACCCGACCTTCTCGGAATTTAATGAATGGTTAAATCAGCTTTTCTGTTTGTTTGGAATTTGTATTCAATTTCCTAACAGAACTGAATTTTTTCGTGAGAAAACAAGACTTTTTAGACCAAACCAACCTTATCCAATTAATTATTGAAACTTACATCGCGGAAAATCTTTCTTATTTTTTTTTACCAAGCCAATTATACGTAATTTCTACTGCTAAATGTGCATGCACGTTTTTAAATGATGCATCACAAACGGAAGCATAATTTTCTTTTTTAAAACATTTGACGAGGAATGCAAATTAGGACCCCTGTGAACTTAAGCAAGCATGGATTTGTTGATATGTAGGTGAAACGATGCAAGACATAGTAACAAGGAGCTGGCAAGGCTTATTTGCATACGGATGCAACCAAGTGAATTGCCGCGTAAAGTGGGAAGGCGGATCCGTTTAAATCCGACAAGGACCATTTTTATTGTTTTCCTTTTTAAAATGACATTCAATAGTCATTTGCGTTTCAATTTCTTTAACGGGAGGAAATTTGATGTTTAAACAAACATACAATCGACTGGCCCAATAAAAAAAAAGGAAAGGCAAACGAAGGTTATCATCCTGAAAATATAACATCAGCATAATTTCCGGACTTTACATCCCAAGAGTTACCATCGTGGTTTTCTCAGTCGCATGTGACCTGATAAGACCAAAAATAGAAAAAAAAATATCGTTTTCCAAAAGTAATTTCGTAAAAATGCCCCCTCGAGAATGATATTGTCTCTGCTAATATTTTCACATGCTCCCAGATGACTCTTGTCGGATATGGCCACTAACTTTTTCCCCTCCCTCTTCCCGTTGTAATCGTGACGATGAAAATAAACGAGAAACCCGAACGGTCAGTCAAAACCACGTTAACAAGCGTTCTATTTCTGGATTTTTAGCCCGTAGGAATCGATAGCAAGTCAACCGGAGGTTGAGGGATGACAGCTCTTGACTTACACCCACACAAAACCAGAACTTCCAGGGTTTTAAGGGAAAGATCGGTTAAAAGAACTTTGATAAGTTGAAATGTACGATGTAGGCTCGGTTAGCGATACCATGTTATAGAATTCCCAGCTGTTTCAACTAAATGCTGACGTCACTCAGAAAACAAATGTTATATCGTTGAAGATTATATTGTATGCACAGGCCTTAGTGATACTAAATTTAATATTCGGGAAAACTAAGGAGAGTTTAAGTTATTTAATATCTAAATAATTTAAAGTTAGAATATTTTTTTAAAAAAACGAAAAAATCTAAAAAAGTAAAAAAACTTTTCAGCAGAAAAATCTTTTTTTTTAAAACCCGTTTGCTGTGTTCCTTGGCACACAAAGGTAAGTTTAATTCTTTCAAAGAGTTGGAGAAAAAATTTAGTGTCAGCCATAGTTAGAACTGTCAAAAACAAGGATTAACGCTGTTTAGATGTCAGAGTTAGATCTAAATCTGTAAAAAGTCATTCTCTTTGCTAAGAAGCTAAAGCAAATATATGAAAAAATTTAAAATGCTGCCTGACAGTTCTACTTGATCAAACTTGCACGGCTGCGATTCAGCAGTCTGCGCTAGAGTAACGTGCATTCTAGTAAGAATGTAAACAGATCGCACGTTCCCTTGAACATTCATTCAGCTATTCATTATTTGCGCACACTGTTCTTGCACTCGATCAGTTATCTGATGCAGAGCAGAGAGGGGAAAATACTGCTAGCGAAACAAATTGATTAGCTAAAACGGGGCTTCGAGATAAAAATGGATAAAAATAGAGGTCAACTTTAATCACACCAATCCAAATATTGCAAGCCCTTTTAATTAGCAATTGACTAAATCAACTAAAAATGCTCCAACAAAAATCGATAGATTTAAGGATTTTTTGGAGATCTGAATACTGCTTCGAGAGTGTCGCTTTCTTACTGAATTAAGAAACTAGTGGCTAGAGTCTTAAGTGTTCAAATAGCCAGTTTAAACGATCAACAAAAAAGATCTACAGCAAACATGTGGCTTGAGGATCTTCCAGTCATCTTTATGAAAAAATGTTACCTTTTCGAAAATTTCACTAACCCAAGATCAAATTTTCGTAATTTTTTTCAGCTCAGACAAAGTGAACACTCGCTAGACTCTTGGCAGCCTTTCTCGACTCGAACTTCCTCAATTAAAAATTTCTCATAAAATCCTACTATTCTTTCATACCTTCGCTCAATATAGTTTTACATCCCATCGTAATCTGGGTTTAAGGTTTCTGCCACAATCATTCCATAATTATCTCCCGATCACTCAAATCAAGAGCTTTCCGGTCTCGCTTCTCCCCCCAAGAGCTGTAATTCTATCATATTCTCGGCTTGCCAAGTCGACGAGCATCAAGAATCCTGCCATCAAATACTGAGTTTCGCTTTTCAAGCCTTGAAAAACTAACAACTAAAATTGAACAAAAAAAAAAATCATTTTTTCTTCGATACAAATCGAATGCCGTAAGGCCTAAACTACAAAAATCTTAATCCCGAATCCGATTGCTAAATATTAAGAACTCTCCATCCATTAACCCACGTTTTAGAACCAATTTAAAACCCGAAAATGCAGTCGAATATCAAAAATAACCTACACATGACAAGAAATGACTAAGATATACAATCTTTAGTGGACTTCGGAGGCTGTCAACATTTGACCTAGTCTGCTAGGCGACGGTTCACTTAAAACGGAGGTCCAACGACGAAAGCCTATAATGTTCCTATCATTTCACTAAATATTTTATGCATTTAACAAACAACATCCTTCTCCTTCCTTTAGCCTTGAAATCTATACGCATCACTTTTATAAAAAAAAAAAAATCAAATCAAAAAGAATATGTTATTTCCGGGTAGGCGGAAATATAAATATTCTAATATCTTCGCCAATATTTTTCTTTCCAAAGCATTAACAAAATTTTTATAAAATACAAATGAGGGTTCTAATTAAAGGAAATTCAAGCAACTCAGAAGAGCAACTTTTTTTTGGGGAAAAAAAAAGAAAAACAATAAATTTACCTCCTCAGAGAGGCAAAAGCCCAACTCAGTGTAAATTTTAACGTTTTGATTGTTTTTTTTTTCTATACACTTTATAACGCTTCACGTCATTTTCAACGAAAATTTCTTTTTTTTGTAAAATAAAAAAAAACTTCAAACTTTTTTACTAAAAAATTCAAAACTTTTTTTTACCCCAAATGTTTGTTTAGCGTATCTCTTTCTTCTCCCCTTTTTTCCGCTTTTCAAACTTTCGGCCGGTGTCCTGTTTTTTTAAAAAGAAAAAAAACTAGTCAAGTGCATTATGATTTTGCCCACGGGATATGCTCCCAATAAAAATAACTCAACATCAGTTATTTTAAGAATGTGACCGGTCTATTTTAAAACAGTCTCTCATGGACATAGGCCAAATGTTTTTCTGGCAATATACTTTTTACTCTATCTTTTTACTCGAATATTACTTTTTTATTTTTTTCTTAAATTCTACATAAACTAAAGGGCGAGCTTTGGGTTCATTTTTCTAGTAGGTCTAATTTTTTTTTACTTAAACAAAAAGAAGACAACTGCGCATTTATTAATTATAGTGAGATTGCTTCGTTCCTTTTTTTTCCCAACAGTATTTTCCGATAAACAGGATATTTATCAATATGATAAGCCTACTACGTTTTTCTTATCAAAAAAAATGGTGTAGAATCGTTATAATTAGGCTATTAAGATCATGAGGAAGGAAGCTTGTAGCAGTGGCGGCATTTGTTCGTTGTTTAATTGAATTTTAAGTGCACGGAATTGATTTGCCATTTCCTAAATGTCTAGACGCATTTCTCACAGGCAAATTAACTTGGATAAGACCGAGTGATAATTTTTTACTTACAAAGCTAAATTTGGGTCTCCGTGAAGACCCTGCTGGATCCTCCAGAAGCTGAACCAAATTAAGATTTGCAAATCAGGCACTTGCAAAATAATATTGACGTTTAAAAAATTTTAATTATCACGTTTGGGCTCTTATATTTTTTAACTTTTGTCTAGCACCAAGATTTTTCGGGCACAAATTAAAAAATTTCAGTGCAAGTTATTCTTTGCATTAGCTTAAAGTTTTGGGGCTTCGTTTTGCATTCGAGTTCCCTGAGCCTAAGCATGAATCCCCACCCTTCTCCGCCCTTTTTTCGAATCACAAGCAATGCTTCGAGGTCACAAAAAAATTTGGTCTTTACCGTCCATGACGGTATTAATCTTAACTGGACACTTTTTTGGACAGCAGATTAAGCTCTTAAGACTAATATTTCTTGCTGTCTTCGGAAAATAAAATTTTTATTCAATGCAAGATCCTATATCAGATAATCCGACAAACAATTTTCCTGAGGGTGGTTGTTCTTATTTCCTAAAAAAATTAATTTCCAATTTCAGGATTAGAAGCGGTGCTGAAAGGAGATTTCCTATTCTAGGAATTTCGCTAAAATCTCATTTTTTAGTCCGATCTTATAGCCCGTTTTCTGATTATTAAATCTAAACCCCCATTAGCCACCTTTATAGTAATCTGACGTCAAGGCTTATCGTCTTACTATGACCGCAATTACTTTAATTCAATTTTCAGACGATCACCTCTCTTATTTCACTGAATCGTCTGTAAAAAATGGAGACATAATGAACATGATATGAATTAAAGATGAAACACAATAATAGAAAAAAAATTCCAGTCAAGTCGAGAGCGATCTCGGGTCCAAGAAAAAGTCGGAGTCGCTGAGAAGTTCATTTAACTATCCTGAAAAAATTTTTCATCTTAAGTTTGCCCCCTCTGAAAAAATTGTTTGGCTTAGCTATAATTTCATTATTTTCCCAGTCCAGCTCCTCCACCCTTCCAACTCCTTAATTTAAAACTTCAAATAATGAGACTAAAAAACCGAACAAAGCCTTCAAATATCTCTCTCATTTCTTCTTTTCTATTTAAAATGCCTTGAATTAAAGTATTAAAAAAATTAACAGTTTACGCCTCTTATTTACATGAGCATTACATCAAAAAATTGATTATTTATCACTTAACCAAGATTAAAACAATAAAAAAATTATTTAAAAAATTTTCTTTAAAGAAACCGGCCAAAAGAAAAAAGAAGAGTTGGCAAAAAGACAAAGCAAGCATAACTGATATTATAAAAAATCATTTGTAATGAGTTTATTAGCTGACTAAATCGCGAACTTTTTAAATTAAAATTTCGGCTTACAATGAACCCAACGTCACAAAACCCGAAAATTGAGATATATACTCTTCAAAGGAAGCACGCGCAAGAGGAGAAAAGAAAAAAGAGAAAAAAATAATAATCACCGAGCCGAAGATTAATGCCCATTGCCTCCATTATTTATATTTTTAACCGAGTGTAACCCCGCTCAACGGTGCATGATTTCTTCTGCACTGAAAAAAAAAAAAAACGAGGGACAGAGAAAGATAGACAAGAAAAAGAAGAGAAACAAAAAGTAACTCATCGAGCCTTTGTTTCGACGAGTGCGAATAATTATTGGACATAAAAGCATGAAATGCATCGAGCAATACAAATGTACATTATTATATAATTCAGCTCGGGGATTTGATTTATGGGCGATGTTGCCGATTTTATCGCCTCATCTAAAAAAGAATATTAAAAAACAATTCGTGCACTGTTTTTTTTTAAAGCGTGAAAAAGGGCGCGGTCCTCGTGAATTTTATGCGCATAATCTTCAAAAAAAAATAACAAAAAAAAAAAGGATTTTGGCAACGTTGGGTCATGTTCGAGCTATTTAACTGATATATCATTTTTTAATAATCAGCATTGCCGGTTTCAGCAGTAAGGGATTAGCTGGAAAACGAGACCGGCTTACAAGTGACAAATAATTGTGATACGATATTCTATGCTAATTTGGTATTCTTTAAAAACTGAGTCGTGCAAATATTTTAAGCGAATTTAATGCGGGGGCACGGTTCGGTTATATGAACTTTTACATCGGGGGGAAGGCGAATTTTTAACGAAATCCTCAAAGTCCGTTTACCTTTCGGAGAATAAGAAGAAAAAAAAGAAGAAGAGAAAAATAAAGTACGTGATTCTCATGCGGCTGGTAATTTACAAACTAAAGGTCATAATTTATTATTGGCTGTAACATGAAATGCAACCGGATACGAAATGTGTTATTAGAAAAAAAAGCGAAGCGTGTATTACTCGTCCGAATTAAAAACTAACTAGAGGCCGGAGAAAAGCAAATAAAAGGAGTCCCGAGGGCTTGCAGACGGATCGCGCCAGAAAAGAAAATGGCTCCAAGGGAAGAACATGCCTTTAACAAAAAAAAATAATGGGAGAATTGTCTTGTCACAATGATTGTTTTGGAAATAGCATGTGCAAATATTCCGTTAAAAATAAATTTTTTTGAAAGGATTTTTTTTATTCGTAAAGCTTGATAAATGAGGAAAGGGAAAAAGGCGGCGGAAGTGGGAAATAGTGAAGTCGGTTTTCAAGATTTTAACCCGATTTAATAATAATAAAAAAAAAAGATTCCACTTGCTATAAAATGCAAGATGTTGGAAAGGGAATTTTATACCCTTTAATTGATTTGAATCTTTCTTGCGTGACAGATGCGGCTTTTGTAGTTTTTTTATCTCACAGGGAAATAGTTCAAGGTGTAGTCCTTTAAATTTGGCGAAACGCAATCTTTAGAAGATTAAAATCATGCACCTTTTCATCATTTTCAAGGAATTTTTTGAAAATGATTCATTCTTAGGATATTAAGAGGCTTTTCCGTGACAACAATACAGCTATCAACCCTTAAATACAATCAAAGGTCTGAAAAGGGAAAAAAAGGCTTTTTATGGCGTCACACCAAAAAAATTGACCATATCTTGCACGAGAGGCCTATCCCAGACTGCCTTGGGATTCAATTATTACTCAGTAGTGTTGTATAAAATAACAAACAGGCACATGGGGTGGTCAATTTTTAGTTATGACCAGGCTCCAGCTAGCTCAACACAAAAAATTTCTTTGATAGATACTTATTTTACCAGAGTAAGAGCAACCAAGGTACAAAAATCTCTAAAAACGTCATTCATTATCTCAAATTCTGTCCCTGAATTCTGAAAAAGCATTCTTCCTTATGATTTTTAAAAAATTGAACTAAAAATTTTTTCCTCTACAAAATTTTTATGTGGTAGCTATCTTAAAAGCTATTAAAAGGTTAATGAAAGCACCATAAATTGGTACCTTGTTCAATATGTCCTAAATTTTGAAGATGCCATATAATTCACACCACCCCTTCAAAATTTTTTTAAAAATAGCCAAAAATTCCAAAATATATTGATTTGCTATTGATTATTTACAAGGGATAATTTTCCTCGAACAGCTGCTCGTCTAAGCTAAAAAACCCAGCTACATCACCAAATCTTTATCTAAAATCTTAACTGGGCCCCCCGATGTGATCAATGAAAAAAATTAAAAACCATATTATCACTCACAATATTTGCAAAAAAGTTCACATTGCGACAACACAATCCCCAAATTCACCACTTGATGTAAATGAAAAAGTAAATTGACATATTGAACTCATTTTGGCTTTACCTAAATTTTCCTTGATCAAATAAATTCACTGAACTTTGAAAATATCCACCGAGATGTAAACATCACACAAATCTTAGCAACACCTCTACCAATATCCCATTCTGAACAAAATTATCAATATGATATAATTTTCAATGACCTTGAATTACCTAAGATGTGTCATTGACTTAACTAAAAAAATTCATTTTCTCAAATCTAACAGTTTTAAAAATCTTTTTAATCTCACAGTAGAAATAAACATTATTCCCACCTTGCAAATTTTACTCTCATGAGTCATCAACCCTCTTGCATTCTTTAGCACTATGCTTCAAATTTCATCACTTTGCAAATAACAATTTTTAACTTAAATTACTATCCACCAAAACCAAATATGGTAAATCTTGATTAGGCTCGATATTGTTTTATTTTTTTTAAAAAAAGTTGTTTTTGTATATTATGATTATTATTGACCCTGATTTCCTTCGAAGCAGCTAAAATTTTTTTCTTAAAAAACTTTTTGCTGATCATTTTTAACTTATAAATTTATATATGTAATAAATCATTGTTCGAGGTCAGAGGTCTTGCATGATTTTATGTTTTACTAAAAATATGAAATAATTTCAAGTATTGTTACCTTTCTTTTGTTGCTTGGCTGACTCGTTACATCCTTTTCCTTAAAATAAGTTAACATTTTAACGGCGACGTCGTAATCGGACTGTCCCCGTGCTACCAATAAATAAGATCGCCAATTAGATGAGTCGAATCCCCAATGGCAGGTACGATTCTGTAGCGGCCGGTGGGCATGACACACGAAATGCTGTGGGGAGAACATGGCGTGACATTCGAGGCATTCGATGCACCGGGAGGTCGGGGAGGAAAATAACGAAGGTATGCAGAGTCCCCGGCATTTCCCGAAACATTCGTGATAAACTTCAAATGAAACGGTCCCCGGACTTTGCTGATGAGAGGCCGGTACCCCGTGATGAAGCAAAGCGCTGCAAAGTCGTTCTGCATCCGTTTTAGTTATTAAACCGCAAGACGGGGCACTGGTCGGTAATATACCGGTCACTTTTAATTCTTCTAATTGTTCCGGATTGCAACGGGAGCAATATATTTGTAATTCGTCGCAAACCTGATTTATTTGTGCGAGGCTAAAATTTTGCAATACGCTATTAAGAATCTGCGGTAAACACAAACGCCGTTCTCCTCCCACGACGAAACAGGAGATTGATTCTCCTTCCAAAACGGTTTCTCCTCTTTCGCTTCTTTGATCGGCTTCCGTTAATATCGGTAACTGCTGAACCGGAAACGGGGGCGGGAGAAAATTTTCGACTTCCGAGGTCGGTGAGCGGATACTCGCGGCCACGGTCGTATTATCTTGGGAGGTCTCCGTCTTCGGAGCAGAAGCCACCTCTATGCACGGACCGAGCAGATTGCTCGGTCCTTGTAAACTTTTCACAGCACTTAATTGATATTTTTTCAACACTTTCTTCAAATGGGGAGTATACGGCTGTACCAGAGTTTCCATCATTTCGAAACCGTGTCACTCCGGCACCGGTCTACGGTACACGACATTCCCCCACACCGGCAAAATCATCTCTGCCGGCTTGCCCGTCGTACTCTTCCGAGTGTCCTCCGGGCTTGCGCAAAACATCACTGAAATCGATCGACACTTGAAAACCTCACATTACAACTTAAAAATAAATCAAAAAAAACCATTTACACAATTATGATAATACACTGAGAACATCCTTTCGATTATTATAAAATCATTTTAAAAAAAATAAAACTTCATGTGTAAGCGATTTTAATTGTATTATGTGAAAACAAAAACGCGATTCCCGATAAATAGGTTTATACGATATATCTAACACGTTCTCGATCCGCCAATCGAATGGCGACTGAAGTGACGCGCTGCAAGTCTGGTTAGTGTTCGATGTCGCCACTTGGACACAGTTGGCGCTTTAGTCTCGCCATCGCTACCATGTGACCTTCCCGTCAAAATAGCGAGCACCATAACATTCTTCGCAAGCCTAAACACAATCATTATGAAACCGACTTACTCTTTCGTTTGTTTATTGTGATTCGCGAATAATTACGTCATCTTTTTTCCATAAAATAAAAATGGCAATATTCTTCCCTGTATCGATTCGGAATAATGTGATTTAACTGCTAGTAAGACCAACATTATTCATTTCTAAAATAAGGATTTTTTTATTCTCCACTTTTTTTTGTGAATATTCTCGGACAAATAATTTAAACTTGTTTCAAATTGTTAAATTTTTAACTTCTATTTTTTCCCCAAATCCTGATATAAGAATAAAAAATCATCTGTTAGAGTAGAGAGTTAAACATCGGAACCCGGGACCTTCAATCAGGACTAAAACACACTATTTTGACCTTGACTCACCCTTTTAAGAAAAATGGCCTTATTAGGCCCCCTTAAATATTTTTTTGGATATCTTGTAAAAAATTCACATTTACAACGCCGAATGTTTTAATGGGGACACCAATTTAAGAAAATAAACCTGTTTTTAACGAAAATCTAGGCAGAATTATTTTTTCATTTTGAATTTGTGATTTTAACTGTGCAGGGACGGCGCCAAGGGAGGGGGAGGGGGCAGGTGAGGCCGTGGCCCCAGCTGGAAAAAATTTGACCCCCCTTGGCACCTATTTGGGAAGAACAGTAATATTCCTGTCATGTAATACTGTTCGACTTTGGCCCCACATGAAAATTTGTGGCCCACCCTTGGCCCCACCCAGAATTTTTTTCTCGCGCCGACACTGTAATTGTGTAATGTTGTTTTCATGAGTAATAAACGATACATATATTTTGAAATTTCGTTACAAATGTTGAAGAATAAACAATATTGCCTACTACGTTTATAAAATCTGGAGCTCCGAGGTAAAGGGAGACTAGTTGGCTTTTGTTTCGGTGTTTACCTTATGTAAACAAAAGATACTAGTCTCCCTTTACCTCAGAGCTCCAGAAATGCTTTTTTAGACCATGAACGCTACGATTTTGATTTTCTCGCAGACACGTTTTTTTAAACTAAAAATAAATTATTTTTTGGTAAGTTCTCAATTTTTTAGTTCTGTAATAATATTTTTTAGTAAAATATTTTAGAAGAGAAATTTGATTTGGAAATAGAATGAAGCTCCTGCACACCGGCTAATTGTTACAAAATTGCATAGCAGAGGCAGAGAATGTTTATGGACAGCCAAATAATAAAATTTGTCTGAAAAATTTTTATGCTGAGAAATTTGACCTCAAAAGAAAGATAGAATATTTTCAAGTAAAAGGTTTAAATATTTTAGGATTTCAACTTAAGTGTATGCAGCTGCCTTAAAGTTATTCTCAAAAATTCTACACAGCTTTTTAATTTTTCGGTATTTAATTTACAGCTAATTCTCAAGTAAATTTTACCAAATAAATATATTTTCAATTACAAATATTTAAAGGACTGTAAACTCAAGGTATTTTATATTTGAAAAGAAAAGAAACCTAAAATTTGTAGCCTGATTCACCCAATGAGGATCACCCTCTATTTCTGTTAGCTTAGGTAGTAACTGACTGAAGAACTTTAAAATCTCAAAAAAAAGGCATCACGATAAAGATTTAAAAACCGGGCTCTCAATAAAACCAAGATAACACCTACGTCAAAAGATAGTTTTAAAAAGATATCATTTCACCCGCTTTTACCCTTCTCTCCTCTTTTTATTTCCAACCCTTTTGATTTTCCTAAGCCTTTTTAGTTATATATAAACCGGATGCCGACGGGAAAACTCAAGCCAACGGGAAATTTGTCTCAGCTTTTGAAATTTATTACCGGAAATGAGAAGAAAAGGAAAAAAATGCAGTCGGGTTAGTTCCACGAACGCAAGTTGGCAATCCCGGCACAACGGAAAAGAAAAAAAAACACACAAGGAACAGAAAAAAAAAAAGAACAAAAGATGGTCTCGTTAACGAGAATCGTGATTCATTGTGCAATACGATGCAAAATTGCATCTTTTGCCAACGAAAAAAATGTTATATTTATGACGAATTCTAGGAATTTAAAAATTGTTTTCCTTTTTCCCCTAACTGGTTTTTCCCAATCGATTCCTCAAAGTCAGGGATGGAATAAGTTTAAGATGGAGTCATTTTAAAAAAAATTAGATCGCGACTGATGGCACGATAAGGAAGATTAAAAGAGATTGAGGAAAAGCCCCCACCACACAAAGCCTCTATTTATATGTTTATCGTCTGCGAAATTGTTTGGCGGCCAAAATGCTACTGACCTAAGCTCACCTGTGTCTGCTCATAGTTCTCGTTGCACTATTTTAAATTAAATAAATAAATGAGATTTCAGGGCTGGCTAAAATCTTTATGCGCTTTTAAGATTTTCAAAAATCGAATGTTTGGAAAAACTTTTGTGTAAATATTTGATGAAGTAATTTAAAAAGTCTTACCTTGTTATTGTAGAAAGCCAAATGGACGGTAGAGGAGCAGCCCCGCAGTCGAGTAAAAAGGCTTTAGATGCAGTATTTGAAATACCGCGACGAGTTGAAACAGGAACATGAGATGAAAGTAGCTGAAGGTACTGGAAACTGGTCGACAATAGAAGTAGATCTGCTTCATGTTCATATGGAAAACTTAAGATATCTGGAACAGAAAAAAGTTATGCTTTTATTATTTCTAATTACAGCAGTTCCAAATCGGTCTTGGCGAGCTCAACTGGGCTCTCAGTCTCAGGTCAATCACTGGAACAAGCTAGGTCATTAAAAAGAAGTAGCTAAGCTGCGCTTAACAAGTTCAATGCATTCGTTGGGCCAGTTTTAGTTTGTGAGGACTTTCAGACGAGCAGAATAGTTTTTCTTTTCTGCAGCAAAGGAGGCTTCAGCAGGCAGACAGTCCAAAACTGCGGATACGCCGCTTTTCAGAATCTGGACAAATCCTTGGACAGAATGAAGAAAGCCGGACGAGAATAAAGTCCGAATAGACATTAAAAATCTAAAAGACCTCCAATTAAAACTGCACCAACAAAAGTAACTCTAGCCCCATCTGGAGGATTTATTTTGGATTATCAAATAGTTCTGCAGTCAAGGAACAGTCTGCATCAAAGTACAGACGTCAAGGGCCTCAACTCTCCTTTGTTTTTAATTTTTACCCTATGAAAACATGACAGAGTTAAGCCCCTTGACTTCTCAGGTCTAGTATTACTTTCTGCAGCGTAAACAGCTGCAGGTTCGATTAGTATTGGTTTCTAAAGACTTTAGCTACTGTTGGACACTTGTAAAAACTGACCAAGCTTAGTTTAAAACCCCCTTAGTTTACCCAAATCTAAAAGCTATAATTTCAAGCTTCCTGACTCAGCATACACTGATCATCACATCTAAAAATTTTTAAAACATGTTCATACGATGAAAAATACTACTCAGATGTCAATTTAAGGAAGAGATTCATTCCTTTCTTTAACGTCTAATATTAATTTGAGAAACCTTCAAACCAAGTATTAACTTCAATTTAAATTTTTCTCGAAAATAAAAATATGATTTTATACGTCGCCTTGAAATGAAGAGAATAGGGGGAAAAGCGTGTGACAAACAGAAAAGGATAAAAAAAAGTCTCGGGTGATAAAATCAAAATTCAAATTTCGACTCTAACTTAAAATATTATAGATACGGCAAAAAGATTTCATTTTTAAAGAATCATTTAATATAACTGTCACGGAAATATTAAGTCTAAGAAACAGGCTTCAAAATCTAAAAGCTTCAAAAGCTAAAACGTTTGGGGAAAAAATGTTAAGCCTAAATACGACCCTGACTTTTTCCCCGTTTGCCTGCCGTGTTTCTCCGTATTTAATCTTACAGCATAAATGTAAATTTTTTCCCCGTTCCAGGAAACTCTATTCCGTGTAAATAATTTTAAATTTGTCAGATGTCAGCAATGTCAGGTAGGATAAGGAAAGGGATTGGGTCAGCGGTTGGGGGTTTGAAAATTCTGTCTCATCCAGACGTCTGTATCGAACGTTTTTGTCAGCGTACTTATCCCTTTTTTTGCTGACCCAAAGATTTATACAAAAAAAAAAAATTTTATATAAATAAATATTTATTTCTGAATTTTATAAAAATATAATATATGTACAAGAGTTTATGGCCAGACTTCTTCTTCGAACGGCGGGGGAAACGTGAAGCTCAGCTCCGACAAGGAAGCAACCCAAGTTGTGACCTACAACGTTTTAAAAAAAAATGAAGTACAGAAGGAATTAAATTATTATTAAAAAAATTGCGGTTTATGAAACGCAGTTAATTTTATAACATGGCGAAAAAAACGAACGCTGTTCAATCGATCGAGGTACGGGGATCATGCCTAGTCGTAATAGCATTTAAAATAAGAAAATTAGACCGTAGTAAATTTGAATGAGTTCCAAGATAGAGACGGGCACATATCTCTCTTCATCTGTTTTTTAAAGTAAAAAAAAAGCCGCCGCACCCAAAAATAAACTGCGTTTCAGCAAGACTGCAGTGTTGCAATCTGCAAATGCGATGTATTTACTTTTTTTTTTAAGCAAAACGACCTCGGCCACGACCCCGACGCCTCGATTGTTTATATCGATAAGCAAATAATGGTCTAAAAACATATTCTGCAACCTCCAAATCTTCCGGTTCCATTTTCCCGACCACATGAGTTTCTATGGTGGTGTTACGTTCCAGCTCGACGGCCCCCGGAAACTCGGAAACGTTTTCCAATATAAATTCAGGCGGATCCGTTCCGATTAGTTTAAGAACTGGAGAAGCGTTGATAAAGCGAACGAGGAAAGCAAAAAGTACGGCGATGAAAATCTGGAAGAAAAGGAACAAGAATTAATTATAGCAGCCTCCGACCGCCATTAATTAAATCATTAGAGGTAAAATGATTTCATTTTGCATATTAAAACCCGTTTGCAAGATTTAAGAAACAAAAAAAATTTTTTTAGCTAAAATCTTTTTGACTTTAACGAAGGTTAAAAAGCCACAGATTGTTGTAAAGTTTTTTCTTCGTTATTTAAGGGTTTAATTACTTGATCCGAATCATGCAAGCAGGCGCCCTTTTATTTTAAACCCCCCCCTCGCTTAATAATAAAATAAATAACAAATTTACTTACCTGTGAATAAAAATGCATTATTGAAATATTAAAAATTAAACCAACACCGGAAACCACCGATTTGATTCACTTAAACCCGTTGTCTGTCCGTTGATTATGTCGCTACATATTTATAGACATTAAAAAAATGACTAAATTCATACTAATCTAATTACCGTAAATTAACGCGGATGAATCTCAAGTTCACCTTAATGAAAGCAAATGCGCGTGTCATTTTATATCGAAAGAAAAATGTTTAAAATTAGGAAAAAAAATGACAGTTGTGCTTGTGCATCGGTGGCCAAGTTAAATTATAGTTGAAATAAATCAGTACGGGATGATCGAAAGAGCATGTAGCAGGCACGGTAATCCTGAGATAAATCATATAAACCACAGATATAATTTGCAGAAAGAACAATAATCCATGCATTTTTATGCAACTCATGGTATACAAAATGACAGCGAAAAAGACACATGGTTAGGAATTACATTATAGTTAACACCTATGATAATAGCACTTCTTTGTGCCCACGTCGTAAATAGTTACAAAAACCACATGGTTGTCCAAAATGGTTTTGGTAAATCGATTTCGTGTTTTATCCGTATGGGATATAAAATGGCTGTAAATGTGTTGAGATTTTTTTAAGATTAAAGATTTTGAATTAGAAGGGAATGCAATTTGGCATTCTTTTGTGATCAGCAAAGAAAACCGAGGAAAAGAGCAGCATTTCTTAAGTGGCTCATCAGGCGGTTGACCTTACAATATATTTTTAAAAAAACTAAAAATGAGCGTTAATCGCTTATGGGGGATGCTTGCCATATTTTTTTTCTCCGTCCTCGCACTCCCGGCTCATGTATTGAGGCATAACAGAAGACAATAAAAAGAGGTTAAAATAACAGATTACCAAAGCTCTCACAGGAGCTTGACTGGCAGCAGTGCTTACATGCCAAAAAGTCTATGTCTACGTCTCAAAACTTAACTGAACGTAACTCCCCTGATAGTGAGAGAATTTCAGAGACGGACGTGGAAACGCTGCTGCTCGATTGCGATCGCATCTTCCATTGTTGTCGAAGCTGAAGTCACTTGACTTTAGACTCTTCAAACTTTGAGCATCTATGTACACTACAAGGCATTAGCTTTAAATTTTTGAAACACTATGAGATCAGCTATGCGAGCTTTGCAAACCATCCTAGTTGCGGACTAACAGAACGAGGACGTTAGTAATATTGATTTAAAAATTCTAGCCTTATAAGCTTTAAGCGCGGCAACGGACGGTAAGATGAAGACCTCGAGCGTAAAAAAGAAGCGTCAGTAGATCACAAAAGAGATGGTACGACGACATTAAGAGGTTGGCGGGACTGAAATAATTGCAAAGAGCCCAAGACAAGGAAGTGCGGCGAAGTTTAAGAGAGACCTTCGTTCAGGAGTGAACGGATATAGGTTGAAAGAAGAAGAAGAAGCTTTAAGTGGGAATAATTATTTTAAGCTAGAAAAGTGGAAAAAAGCTTATTTTTAGAAGCTACGGTTTTACAACCAGTTTACTTTAAGTGTCATAAAGTAAATAAGACAACATTAGCCCACTCAGATTGCTAGATTGACCATTTGCTTCTTCGGATCCGACCTAAAAATTTTTGGTTTTAATGCTCCATCTAGTGATTTGAGCTTTCCCAACCCAACCCAGATTTAAAAAACTTGGTTATCTGCTGCTGGAGCTCATAAATCCCAATCCAGCTTTTTCTGTAAGTTAATTAAAAATACATTTCTTAGGAACCTCCCGATGTATTCCTCGGCTTCCCAAAGTTTTTTAAAAATCTTACGCTTTCTAGAAACCTGAAATATTCCCTTTGACATAGCAACGTAAACAATCATGAATTTCTTCACCACCTTGCGATGAACTGTGTTTCTGGGACATCTGTACGATATTTATCATAGATGAAACAATCTTTTTCCCTGTTTCAAGAACTCACATATATTGCTGAATAACTACAATACATTACCCTTGTAATTGTAAGAGAAATCAAAGAAGAGCATTACGGCATTAAAAGAAATAGTCGTTCCTTTGAATTCTACAAATTACTTTTTGCACTTGGGCCTACATTTTTCTGATATATTGCTTCTCTTCGCCAAGTGCACTTTAACCACAAGATTATCTAGATTAAAATATGTATTACACGATTTACCTACTGCCGATTTTTTTTTTGCTTAAACCTAATCAGTATAAATAATTTTGTTCGAATATTCTTATAATTCTTTAACGTGCAATTAGATCCTGATTATTAGGGTATTAATAGTTTTAACCATAAGCCCTGTCCTCATTTTTATGACTTAAACCTCGAAAATAATGCCCTGGTGTCGATACTGCTCTTTAGAACAGGAATTCACTTTGGCTAATCAATGGTTAAACTTTTAGAAATCGATCTCGTTTGCTAAAAATTCTATTTTTGGACAATCCTGATCGGACAGATGTCAGAAATCCCAAGTGGGAAGTAAATGCGAGGGCTCACGAGATCAATGTGACGGTGTAGGAGTATTTTAGGGCTGGCCGACTGTCTGGTCACGCTAAATCTCATCAGGATTTAACACCCAAGTAATAATAATTGATAACCATCAATTGAAATCGGTTTTTCGATTGTTAAAGCCATGCATTTTTCTTTTCCTTTTGTTTGTATATGTAAATTACTTAAACTTTTCAAAGGGCTGAAGAAGCTTAGGTTATTTAACGGAATTTCAAAGGTCATCTAGGGTGTGCCAAAACGCGAAAACGCCAAGTGGAGATTAAGCCCGTCTGTCTTCCATTTAGGATTAACCTCATGGTGATTTTTTCCTCTCCTTATCTCCAAAAAAAAAAAAAAAAATTAAGCAAGACAACATGTCAAACATGTAAACCCACCTTCCAGTCGATTATAAAGCATAGTTACGTCAAATCTTCCGATATTAAATTACGGCAAAGTATATTTCTTGACTCATTACCTAAATCCGACAGTTAACTGGTGCTTTGGATTTCAAACTTTGAAACTTGTAACCTTTGTTTTTCTATCTCTCTCTTCAACTTTGTTTCTTTGGAAAAAAAAACAATACCTTCCTTCTTTTTTCTTTCAATCGACTCTTCCATTATCATCAAGATAAAAAATTGCTTTCCCCCTTTCCTTGACAATTGAGACACCGGAAGGAAATGACCCGATGCAATCCCGTCAGGGATTTTCTCGTTTTTTTATTTTTTGTTTTTTTTTTACTTTCCTCTTACACCCGAGAAATAAAAATAACGGATATCCAATATTCCCAACAAAACATTTTCAGAAGAGTAAATAAAGCAGTTACGATCGGAAACCTATCATTTGTTTGTACAATATAAAAGAAACATGACAAAATATCACAAGAATGTAAACAAAAAAAAGGGCAAGAAAAAATGTTTACGGTATAAGTTGATGGTTGCCGAGGAAACAGTTTTCTCGTATGAGCTTTTCTAAATAAGGTTCGCCTACACCTTTTGCGGGGATTTCCGACTGGTAATCCGGTTATTAAAAATTAAGTAAGTGTATAAGGTTCAAATCACCAGCCGCAAAAGTCATAAATGGAATAAGGGGGAAAAAGCGGAGAGATAAATTTTTTTTTCAAAGATAGCTCACCTTTATGGGATAGTTGGTAGTGGCCCCGGGGGTAACATCTAAAGGACCCCGTTTATAATGCGTTATTTTCTTACTTTTTATTACGTTTTATATAGAGAAGTTGTGTCGGGTAGTTTTGACATTTCTACTTAGTTTGGGATATATGCCAAAAGGTTTAAAGTGGATGAGATAAGTCTTAGTAGCCTAAAAAATCCACATTGGTGAGGTGCTGCATTTGCTATTGATGCAAGAAAGATTATACAGGGATGACCATGAGTTAATACCCTGAACAGCTGAAATGTTAGTTGCCTCTTCAGCCAAAAAATTTCTGACTTTAAGCCTGGTAAATCGCAAATCAAGCCAACGAACGCTTTTACTTTCATGGGAGCCGAGGCAGTTGTGATTTTAAGACATTAATTTTGCCTCTTCGCTACTTGGTTTTACTTTACTGCAAAATTTCAGTTGTCTCAAAAGCTTTAAAATTCCCGGGAATTTATTTTCAGGGGAATATTTCCACTTATATTCCCGAAAATATTCCCCAACACTGGGAATTTTTGGGAATTTTGAAAATTTGCTGGAGAAGTACTATCTGTAGCAAAAAATTGACTTTTGTCAATGAAATTTTTGCTAAAACACAAAAAATGACCTTATTAGAAGACCTTAATTACTAAAAATCCTAATTAAAAAAAGGAATTTGAAGATATTTAACAAAATTTAATTTCAGCTAAGAAATTTTAGTAGACGGTTTTTGAGTAAGAAGATATTCTTATAAGCTAAACATAGGCGCAGTAAATTCCCAGGGAACTTATTTGACATCAGGGAAATGTGCCCATTAATTCCCGGGAATTTATTTTTTTTCCTGGGGAATATTTCCCTCTTACAACTCTAGTTATCTCACCTGGCTGAGCCACACGATGATAAATGAATCCTAGTAGAATCCCTCTTAATAATGCCACATAATAATCCTTCATGATGGCACTTTTGACGTATCAGTCGTGGAGAAACTTCAAATTAGAACTTCCACAGTCCAAGCAAGGACCTGGTGAAGGATTTCGCTCCTAAAATATTAACGTAAACATTAGTCAGTGTACAAGCCTGAAAATGAAAATCAATCAAAATCATTCAAAATTGGAGACTAAGAAGCCTCAGCTTTTAACAAATTCTAAACAAAAGAAAAGATATTACAAGAAACAATGACACCTTTCTACAACTTCGGGGCATTAGTTGATCTCTTGAAAGTTGGCACTAAAAACTATTCTGCTTAATATCTTACAAGCCTTGCAATTATTTGCATTTTCAAACCGTTTTAAAATTATTTGAAAAGAGCTCTTATGCTTTTATTGTCCCTTGTATCCGCAAAACCATAATTGTCAATCGATTAATACCGTAGTTAGTTGCAAAGAGAGATTTGCACTCATCATTACACGGTTGTACATTTATTCAAATGAACACCTTCACAGTTTTTGAATTCATTTCCCTCAATAACAAGCTTAAGCCAATAAAGAGATCAACTGGATGAGATTCACCCAACAATTTTTTTTTATTTTATATATAAAAGGATTCTGCAGGCAATGCGGATATAAATTAAATTATCGTTATTTTTATCATTTCACATATATTGTTTTACTGTTTTCTGCTTCATCCTCTTTTTTAAAATTTATGGACTTAGTGTGAATGCGCTGCAAAATCCTTTAGGCAATATGGAGACCGATTAATTTATAAAATAAACAAATGAAAAGCTTAACGGAAAAATAGCGGTAAATTTTTTTCTTTTTGAGGTTTTGCTAATATTTCTTGGTTTTAGGCTCCTAAAACCTTAACAGAGCAGTTATTCAGGAGGTTTATCAAGCTACAGATTTCAGGCCTTATTCGATAATAACAAGTCATATTTCAATTGGACAAAAAAAAAAGTTTTCTTTTCTACAATTCTACAAAAATTTAATCATCGGGGTATTCGTTAATTTAAATCGGCCGCCATAAATGTTTTTGCCAACATCCACATATCATATATGCACCATTTAATGCAAGCCATTTTTTTTTAGGAAAGAAAAAACCATCCGTTATACGTATGCACACAACGAAATGGGGTAAATATCCTGGGCAATGTAAAGCCGGGTTCAAAGTTTCTCAATAAATAAAACGTTTATGTTGTTTCTGAGAAAAAACTTTTTTTTTTCTCTCTATTTCGAAACAAAAAATATAATATTGGTATATGACAGTCTGATCCATTGATAAGAAAGCTCAAGACGCTTATCTTTAACGCCAAAAAAGAAGACGAAAAAGTAGAAAAAAGAAACAAAAATAACCGATAAATCAAATTTTTTTTTAAGGGAAACACGATCAAATAAAAAAAAAACTGGTAGGAAGAAAGTTTATTTCTCGGTAGATGATCGGTCATCTTCTCCCAATCAAAAACCGTTCGTTTTTCTTTCCTCCAGTCAAAAAGCGTAAAAATGTGAAATGTGCCATTTGATAAAATAGTGAAAATAAAGAAGAGGACCATGATGCAAGAAATAGGTAGTAGTTGTTAAAAATGTTAAATTCTGAAGACGTCAGACTTTTCTCTTTTTTGCGATTTTATTGGTCAACCATTAACATTATATTGCTTTTGAAATGGATTCGGGGTTACCTATATGCGTTATTACTTTTTTTCGCGCACATTATGAGGGTTCTTCCTTTTTATACCGAAGAAAACAAAAGAAGTTGATTTGCATAACCGAAAACAATCCTTAAACGTTCCTCTAGAGGAAAAAGGGCACTTGTTAAGAAGTCTCTTTTTCGGTTGAGAAGTTTGTAGAAGATTAATGGACACTTTCAATCACATCTGCTTCCCTTGCTTACAAACTTCTCTTATGGGGTTGTTTACTCGAAAATTTTCGAAGGAAAAAAAAGTAAATTTATAAAGGAGATCCGAAAGTCATAAAATTAGGGTAGATTTCATTACGGTCACCTAAAAACGAATGGGGACATAGAACGTGTGAGAACTTTTTATTTTATTACTTTCGGAATGCAAAGGGTAAAAATGTATAAAAGTTAAATTTATTATTTTTGTAAAATACGAGTGGGTCGTCCTGTTGCCCGACTTCGGCAGGATACAGCCTCGAGTTTAAAAATTTTAAATGGGGGTAACCAGGTTGGGTTAGAATGACCTTTTCCCTATTTCCGAGTAAATACAGCTTATTCGTTTTTAATGTTTTATACTGTTAGAAGTATTAACACTATATTACTTTTCGCTTTACAGATCAAAACAGGTAAAAGGAAAATATGTAATCAAAGGTTTACATTGGATTTTCCCATCAAGGGGCTTTTGAAAAGTGGGTCCCAAGCGGGAAGCAAGTCTCTTTTCTTAAAAATTCGAGGTTTTAGTGTAAGGATTTAACAGGCATTCTCATCATACCTGAATCGAAAGTGACTGGCTTTTGCTTATGATGTCTTAAAAATCAGTGGAGCTCAATCTAGTCCTTGCGAAAATAATTCTGCGGCCACAAAGCTACTAAGGACTTTCTTTTTCTTCTTAGAGTGCCTCCCCGCGACGGTGATTGGCGACCATAATGGCTGGAGAGCTTATTGCCCCGTGCAAGAGACCCTAGCCGAATCGACTGGCTTGGGTCTTGCACAGCAAACACTCGGACATGATGGCTATGCTTGAGAGATTAATGCGGTGGCTTTCCAACACCTTCTGCATCGCAGCACAGGACCTAAGGACCTAAGGCTCTTAATTATAGGGCCATTTTTCTAAAAAAAACTAATCTTGATTACGGACGTAAACCTTTTACTGACAAGCAGATCTAACTGTTTATCTTTTACTGGAAGGAATGCTTTTCGCAAGTTTTCCCTGATTACTACAGCTTAGCCTGGGCTTCCGATAAAGTATCAAAATCAGAATCATCAGCAATATTAGAAACAGTCTTCAAGAATGATTTAAATTTTAATTTCGCTCTTTTCACACTACGCATTTAATGTTAAGTTTTCAGAAAACGACCACAAAACCTTTACTCCTCTAAACCTCTCTTAATAATTTTCAGTTTCCTGGTAAATTGATTGACGCGTTTAAATTTCGATATTCCCTAAAGAATTTATTCTATAAATCGTCAATAATCATGTAAGAAAATGATGAAAACGATTTGCGCGATCCATCGCAGAATATTTCAAAATTTTTTAACCGTTTCCGGGGCGAGTTTAGTCACGTAGAAACATCTGAAATATGGAATCTGTGTAATAAAGCTTGAGTTATTTAATATTTCAAAAACTCCGGAATAGTTTTTAAGCGTCTTTTCTAAATGGAATAAGGATTTTTGAAGACTGCAAATTGCGGAGAATAAGAGAAATTAAATAATGAAATGGGACCAAACGATGCACAAAAGAGAGTCAATTAAATCGGACAGTCTCCCCGGAAGGCAAAAGGAAAAGGTGAAAGGGGGTAGATACAAAAGCGGGCAAATCTCTAACTCCCCAAACGAATTTTGAAAATGGTTTTGCGAAGAAATAGAAAGTCGGAATTAATTAGAAAACAGAAGGGCGAGGTTCATTAATGAGACAGGCTAATACAACCGAACAAACGATTTTAATTAAACTTAAGCAGAAAGCAGACTAATATAAACTTTTCAACAGTTTCAGTGCGATCGGCACCGCCCGAATATCAAAAAGCTTTTCTTTTTCTTCGATTTTTTTAATTTCTTTTTTTCCCCGATGCGTTTTAATTAATCGCCGGGTCATTAATTCCGGAAGATGGGCCTTTTCGAATTATTAAGACAACACGTATATTAAAGTTGAATCCAAACTTAAACAAGAACTAATACCCAGTAATCGTCTTTGCTATAAACTTCTCCCTCTTCGGATTATAAAGATTTTAATTTGAGAAAGTGCCTTAAACACAAGGCGCGGGAGTAATAATTATAAATGAGCTTCTTTAAGGCCAGTCAGTAAAAAAGGAAAAAGAGATAAAAAAGCGATTCTGGTGCTGTTATGATATCAGAGAACCGGGAAGTGGATTTTTGGCAACTAATCCACCCCAGAGCAGTCATCTTTCTCCATAAAATGAAGAAATTGTAATGTTTTTAGCTTTCCCTATTTTTTTTTTTTTTGACCCATTTACCACTCTTAGTAATCTTTTCAGCAATTGTGATAAATGAAGAGACTAAAATTTTCAGCTAAAGCAAATCATTAGATATTAATTAGTTTTCTGAAATCATCGGTCATTGAGAATACCACATCATGATGATATTCTAATAGAAGCAGCAGTGCATCTAGATGTATCACAAGATTGAAAGAAGAGAAAGACAGGCTTTAGAAGCCGGATAAAATCATTTTGAGTAGAAATTTGAGCTAATAATGAACAATTTCAAATTAATCATTTTTTCCGTACCTTATTAAAATAGCCAACATTTTTCCGAAGCTAAATCGTCCTTTTCAATGTCAGAAATCTTCATCAAATCATTTTCTTTACTGTCGCTTAAGATTCTTCCCCGATTCGTCTTGAGCACCCTAAATCAAAATTTTAAGTCAATCTAAACGGTTTTAAAACATTAACTCATAAAAACCGCTCATCTTAGCAACAGATGATTAGAACACACTGTATAAAAAGATAAAAGCCCGCCCTTCCACGATTCGTCCTTTGTCAATCTTAAATCTTCAGAAAAAAAATCCGGTTCGAATGATTAAAACCACTTGACTCGAATTGTAACAGTTCTTTATGAATATTAATAACCATACAAAATATTATCTGAAATTAGGTGGAAAAAAATAAAAGGAAAAATTGGGGTAGGGGGATTCATAAAAAAAAAAGAGACGCATTCCCATCGTCAAGAATATGATCCCTGTCGGTTATCGGGTGATACGATTCGCTTCATTGGCTTCAGAAGAACAAGGGTACACTTTTTTTATTTTTTTCCTTTTCCTCTTTCATTTTTTGTCTTAAAATTCGGCTGACGAATCACGTTTTAAATTCCTCGATATCTTATTCACTAGTTTTTCCTTACGCAATAAAGTCGCGTCTTCTTTTTACAAAAATCTTTCGGAATTTGTAAAAAAACATCCCTGTGGTAATTTTCCTGTTGGGTCAGATAAACCGTTTTGACTTTCAAATAAGTCTATTCATACGTCCATCCGTTGTCATAGGCAGATCTCAAAGATTCTTGCATAAAATAAAAATAAATAATATTTTTTGAACGTTTCGATGTAAGTTATTGGTGGAAGGGCCCTGTCGCGGTTCCGATCTTTACACCGATTCTCTTTTGTTTTTTTAAAGTTTGCTTCAACACCTTTTCTTTTCATAGTATAATTTTTCTAAAGTCATGGCAATAACGATATAGTTTATAGCTATGGAGTTAGTATGACCGAAATTTTGAGGAAAATAGTTCTGTAAAAAAAGATTCTATTTATATTAAACCCCTTGAGATCATCTTCTATAAAAAATAACAACGTTTAATAATTCTATTTCCTTAAAAAATGTAAGTACACAAAAAGAAAATAAGGGATTGAATCAACCGTTATTTTCGTTTGCTTGCGAGATCCTAAGCTCTGTAACTAAAACATTAGTCTTCCGTCCAACGGAAAGTTTGCGGCAAGACTAGTAAGAATATTAAACGATATTTTTCACTGGCGTGATCAATTAAGGCAGAGAAGGTGGACAGTTCACGCGGTACTGACTCCAGAGGAGAGAAAATCGATAGCGTTACTTCGAACAAGCTTAGGACTCAAAATGTGAACAACTTCAACCAGTCCCTAACAGGCACGGAGGCATGGGCAGTGCTGATGAAAAGGGCGCCTACAGAGTAAACGATTTTCCCCCCTTAAAGGTATTCTTAGCTTATGCAGTTAAGGCTTTCAACTCTTACATCTTAGCAATTACTAAGTTACGATTCATCTGCGCACAAATCCTCATTTATTTTCTTTGTACTCAATCATCAAAGTCAAAATTTTGCTATTGAAAAGTCTTTGTAAATTTCAAAATAAGTATCTTTTCATAAGCCTTTAGAAGGTCTGAGACCAAATTTTTCAAAAGCCTGACTGAAAATAGACCGGCTCTTGAATTCCTTTTTTTGATAAAATGAGAGCCTCAGCCAGAGGGCGCACCGGGCATTTGCCCGGTTATCCTCTAGGCCAGTCCGTGCCTCATCCCTAACGAATAGAAACTGGAAGACTTTGGCTAAGGTATGTCAATATGAGCTCAGATCTGCAGTCAACCAGCAAGCGATAAGCATATTCCTTCAAATAAAATTCTCTTCTCTAGTAGGCTCCAGCTCGGGCCGAGTTTTTGGGGCCCGAGCCCGACTTGGGTTTTCAGACCCGAGCTTGGCCCGGCCCGATAAATAATGAAAATTTGGGAGCCCGGGCCCGGCCTGGCTCGATTTTCTTAAGAATGCCTTTTTTGAGGCAAGAGGCACGCAATTTTCAAAATTTATTTTTAAATTTTGGGTTTAGGCTTAAGAGCTACTTTGAGTCCCTTCAAATCCCATCTTCAAGCTTTTCAAGGCTTCTTCAGATTCGCAGCCTTGTGCAAACACCTACACAGTTTCTTCCATCACATCACTGCGATACTTTTTTAATACCAAAAAACCGGAAATGGATTTCCAAAGAGAATAAGTTAAATCCATCCCAGAAACAACCGATCTAATTTCCCTTTAATTAAAATCCATCGATATTAGCTATTATTTCAAATACTAGAAATATAGTCAGAAGGGAGAGAGGGAAGAGGGAGAAACGGGAAAGAGAGAATTGCTACACAAACTTTCAAGGGAAAATCTTCGCCGGGGAATTAATTAAACTATCCCGAAACTTTATAAATTAAAATGGTCAGTGATGAAATATTCCGACTGCATATTTCCTCGCCACCAGGATTAAATCGTCTGCCGAAGCACCAGGGACGAAAATATGGGACAGAGAGATAAAAGAAAGAGATCCTTCATTCCAATTTTCGTAATGAAATTTATGAAGAAACCATAACCCAATGAATATGGATAAAAAAAAGGTATTACAATAAAAATGTATACGAAGAAGAAAACCGTTAGTCATAAAATCCGTCTGGTTTTTCTGATCCGCCACCCGAAGCCTCCCCTTATTTTTTAAAGTTGAAAGAAAAAAAGTTACCAAAATATGAATACTAAATAATAATAATCATAAAAATCGGATTTAAAGTCATTCAGAGTTTTATGTAAAGAAATATTCCTACGGGCTTTGCACATAAGATAAGGAGGGTTATTTGAAATAAAATACAATGGGAGAGACAGGGTAATTATCGGAGGAATCAAAACAGGGTTGAGGTAGTTAAAAGGTTAGTCAAACTCCTTTTTATCTCCTCTTTCAGTACTTAACATCCTGCTTTGGGTTTTTCCCCCCCGTTTTTAATCTTCTTTTAGGTTGTTTTCCGATTTAGCTCTTCGAAGCGTGAGTCGTTAATATCTGGTTTTAATAATTGCTAGAAACATAATTTCTTTCACTGCATAAATCATATTTTTTATGAAGATGATTTTTGAGCCTGATATAAAAATTTTTAAATTTTAGGATTAATTTTGCATAAATAATCTCTTATTTTCGACTTGGGGAGTTGCGAGAGAAAAGAGAAGTAGCATCCCCGGGCCTGAACAAAGGAAAAAACTCTTGATGACCTAGTTGCGAACACAGCTCTTTAAAGCTAATTTAGGTCTTTAACCGGTTTGAGCCTCTGATGCAGTAGAGGCTTTATTAAGCCAACACGAAAATCAGCTAGTGATTTTGTTAAGCTAAACGGTTTTGGAGACTACGGGTTACCTAGCTTTAAGTTATTTCTTATATTTACCTTTTAATAAATCTGAAGCATCTCGCCGTCTTACTTTTTAAGATTCTAATCTACGAGCACAATAAATTGATATAACTTCCAAACGTGCCCGATACAGGAGGGGCGATTTTTCTCCACCGAGTGCCATTTCCTAAAGGGATGATCCAAATAGGTCCTGGAAAAGAAAAAAAAATAAATTAATCTAAATAGGAAAAAGAAAACACTTCTGTATAGTGTATATCTTTCAACTGGCTTAGCTGGATATGATACAAATTTTTGTATGTCGGGCTAGTCAAGGTGAAATTGAAGCTAGAAATTAGCACAAACCAAGAACCCCAAGGTTACAAAAACGTTGATTTAAGCCCATCCAAGAGAGAATCCCCAACACTATAAAAACCCGATCTTTCAGGAAATCGCTTTACTCTTTCCTGAAAGATTTCTTATCCCCCCTTAAGTTTTTGATGTCATCTGGAAGATGATTAAAAAATATCATCCCAACTGTGGCGACGTGTGAATCTGATATTTTGAGCCGTTGAGGAGACATATAGAAATCCCTTGAGTTACGAGTAACCCGTCCCGTGATTTCCTCAGCAGAAGATCCCTCATTTGACTTGACTACGTATAACACCGTGTCGAAAATGTACAAAGATGGCAAGATAAAAAGATTTAAATTGAAAAATGACTGGAAAAATCTGAGATTAGCTAAAACTATTACCGTCATCTTCTGTAGCACTTCTGAAATACTTTCTTCTATTATAAATTTCAGTTATTTTAAAAAATCTTGCTTAGAATAGCACCGGAATACCAACACCAATCTCAGTCTCAAATATTTATTTTAAATTATGCCAACCCAGTATTATCTTCACATTCTCAGCAAATTTGCTTAGCCACCAATCAAATCTTGAACTGGAGTAGACCTATCTCTATCTCTAAACTCGACACTAACATTACAGCTTCTTTAACTTTTACAAATATTACCATTTTCAAATTGTGACTGATAGACTTATCATTTCCCTTTCTCCTAAAATGGGAACCACAGAATAAACGAAATCAAATTAAAGTATAAACGAGAGAGGAAGAAAACCGAGATGAAAATCATTTCCCTTTTCCCCTTTCCTCTACGAGATCAAAATCAATCAGCCGGGGAAGGCTAGACGTTTGATAGACTTCGATCGAAGAGAGAAAAAAAAATACGAGTTCAACTTTATTTAATGAAGTTTAATGATGGGTTTCCGCCGTGCTGAATTTAAATTAAATTTTCGGATTAGTTTCAGCATTCGTAACAAAAAAAAAATTCCATCCCTGAATTCGAATGAAGAAGAAGTAAAAAAATATAACGATACAAAGCTTGGGAATACAACCGGAAACGTTTCGGTGGTCGAATTCCGCGAAAACGAGGTCAAGAAGGATGAAAGGCGTAGAATGAAAAAAAGGGGGAGGGAAAAGGGGACGGAAGAGAGAGAGAGAAAGAGAAAAGGCACAAAGTCTGAGAATTTAAAATTAATTCGCCTGGCTCCGTGTTTGAATCCCACGTATGCACTTCAGTGTACGTTTAAAAATAAACCGAAAGGGGTTCTTTTATCCCGATTAAGGAGATCGGGTAAACGGGGAACGAAAAAAGCTTAATGCTTGAATATATCCAGCACTAATGACGGAACAATTAAACTTCCGGTATGAAAATAAAATATTTAAGATAAAAGGTATTTAATTGAAAGGAAGCCCAACAGAGAACTGGCTGTCTTGATAAGGCATATTCCAAGATTCAATTAAAATGCTAATGTCATCATTAAAAAACTAAAAAAGATCCTAGGGTGGGTTGAAGGAAAAGCAAAAGCGATTTTCTTGTTGCTGATATTTACAACGTATCACGTTTTTGCTTTTCCGGAATAGGATAAAAATCCATAAACAAACAATATGGCGGGTAATTTAAAATATGGCGAATATAATGCCCGAAAGTGAAAAAGCAAGATGCCCGGGAGAGGGGAAGACGTAGGGGAAACGGGAGGAAATGGGGAGGGGGTAAACTGCAACATGTAGACAAAGTTTTCGAATTAAACTGCCATCAGTTTTCACGTAGGCTATAAAAACTTTTAGACGAGTTAATTCGCTCCAATATCCGGGGACGAAAAGGGGGTAGAGAGAGAAAGCGTAAGGAGCTTCGTATGATTTTCGCCCTAAAGCACTTATGAAGTGACGAGACATTTTTTTTTTTCGAGGGGAAGAGATGAAAGAAAAAAAATTCTCGATGACGAGATGTTGGGAAAATATATAAATATATGCGTGAGGGGGGAAATAATGGAAAAGCTTGTAAATATTGTACGAGGCGAGTTATGAAGGAAAGCTTCTAATTTTATGACTGGTGTACCGTGTGCGTAGTAGCTACTAACAATCAACCTTCGCCACCATAAAGCAAACCTTCTCTGTTTTCTTCCACCCCCTCCCGCCCTGACGATGAGTGCCTTTTCGCTTTTTATATTTTAATCGATATACTTATAAGGAAGGAGCCGACTTTTCCAGACGCTCGACGATGAAAAAGACGTCGGGGAGAAAGCAGGAGAAGCTATTACAAAAATATTTAATCGATAAGTTATTACCCAGCATTAAAAATACTTTCTTTTTTCTTTTACAACCGTCAGATGTTTTGGACGTAAAATTTTTGTCTTATTGTAGTGACGTTAAAAAAAATGGGAAAGTCAGGGCACTGGAAGTTCAACCTCTTCGCCTCGGCGGTCAGAAAAACGTCGGACGCGGCCTGGTCAACTTAACCAACTTCTTTGTTTGAAATGTCTACAAAAAGTCGTGGTTCATGGAAGAGTATGGTGGTAATAAAAAATTTTTCGAAACCCTTACTAATGGAGACAGAGCTATAGAAAAATTTTGATGTTGAAAAAAGTGAAGTTTTGAGCAAAAGACTAAAGCCAGGACTGCGAAGGCCGATCACATCCAACGTAACCAGGAATTTACGTTTACAATACCTAGAAGATCTCGGCAAAAAGTAGATTTACTTATTCCGTTGAAAAAAGAATTCCTTTAAAGAAATATGCGTTGATAGACTTCAAATGAAGCAGGTTTTCCCCTATACCTGAAAATAAAGATAAAAAGTAAAATTATTATATAATAATAATGCCTTTTTGTTTTGGCAAGAAATCAGAAGACTGAGAGACATAAAGGAGAGAAAGAAATCTGAAGGAAGTGAATGAGCACCAACACCCACACTGGAGTCGACTCTATTGAGGATTCTGAGCCCATGCCAGTGGTTTGGTTTACTCGTGAGCATCTCAAGCAGCAAGAAAATTCCGGATACTGGAGGCCAAGGGGAAGACAACAATAAAAATAATTTTCTTACACATATCTTCAAATAATTTCACAATTTACTTTGCTGACGGTCTTTACCACGTTCGCGTGCTTTCATATTACGCAAAACTATAAATCTTGGATTTGGGTGTGGTTCTTCTAAGGTAAAAAAAAAAAATACTCAACGAAAAGTCCGGGAAGAATCACAATTTTTTGTATTTATTTATTATGATATCCGGCTGTTTTACCACATTCATGCATTTCCCTCCCACCCTCCCGCCACCCCTTGCTCTTTCTTGACACGAAGACGTCGGATATAAGAATACGGAGAAAAAGTAAGGAACATAATACCAAAATATAAGGGGAAATTAAATATTCTCTTTTGCGACGTATATCTTGAATTGAATCGATGATGTTCTCTCAGTCGTGAGATTATTTTTTTTCTTGACGAATGTATCACGTTTACGTCGGTACGGGAGGAAGAATGGAAGGCCCCCCTATCCTTCCATTTGAGATAATTCCAGACGGGGTTGAAAAAGAAGAAGAAAAAACTCGATACGTATCTTCTTATTGTGACGATTTCGTTGCCTAAAGCATGAGACACGAGACCTCTTTGCCCCCCCTTTGTCATTCCGGTCCCTCCCGTTTTCAAACTACCCCTTTCGATATCGGACGATATAGTTTCCTAGAATTTAGTTTTGAATTCTTGGCATTACTCTGATGCATTATTGAATAGAATACCCTCGGGAGATATAATACATTTCAAAATGAGGAGCTAGAGATTGCGCCGCACAGTTTTGCCCCTTTTGAGTTTTCTCTCTTCTAATTGTAGATTAAAGACCTCTAGTGGAGAGAGATGCTGAGAGAAAAACGAAAAAAGGTCAACGACTCAGTCCATTAATTACGCCAAGCAGAAAAGGATTTTTCTTTGACAAGGAAAGAGAGGAGTTTCTGACTTTGTTTTTCTTTCGAATCAATTAATTGTTTCTCGTTTAAATGCCAGATTTACTCCTTTCAAAAATATTAAGGGCGCGGAGACTTGAAATCCTCACACTCCGCCCGACCCCTTCTTGTATCAAGGGATGGGGGGAAAAATCACGGAATATTCCCATTTTCCTTTTCGTATAAACAATCGAAATAAATCGAAATACCGGAAACATATATGGTCGTTTTCTTTGAAATATCGATGGAGGAAAAACCACGAAAAATATATATAAATAAAAAAAAATGAAAATCCTAAATCGAGTCTGGATTTATTTGTCCGATGCCCCTACCTCCTCTCCCGATATATATTTTTTTTTTTCATTACGATAACCGGCCGGATATTCTGGCTTCGCACTGCTCCTTCATCCAGGAAATGGGTACTGTTTTAAGGGATGACTCCGAAAGACTTGTTTTATGTCTATCAGAAGCCGAAACACGAAACAAAGAAAGAAGGGGTGAACGGGGATGAAGTCGAAAAAAAAAATACGATGAAGATGACGATGGTGGGATATAAAACAATATACGTGATGGGAAAACTTAGCTTACTAGAAAATGAAAAGGTCCGAGGAGTTGCGGTCGTAAAGCGGCAACGTGCTTTCGGGGTTGTTTTCCATCTTATTCAAAAACTAGGAGAGGGGGAAAGAGAAGGGATAAATAAAAAAGACAAGAAGAATACTGTTCAATTATTTGAGAGGAGTAATAAGAAATTTAGGATATTTTTTAGTAAAAGCTTAATATCAAATTCGAGGTTTCGAATATTTCATTATCATCTAGCCTAATTTTTCATTTTTATCTCTACTCGAATTTTTTGAACTATTCATTTTTTTCCGGCGATGCGTGGTTATTTGCATTTTGCAAAATGGAGGAGCAGTACTGCCAACTTACAAAATTATTTCATTGTAATGATTTAAAAATATCGTCTGCTGCAATTTGATTTATAATTAAGATTTTTTTAAATTTTCCCCTAATCCATTTCCATTCACCGTCGCATTTACTTATTAAAAAGCATTCAACGGTCAAAACTACAACCGCAAAGCTATTTAACTGAGATTACTGCCCGTAATAAATTTATGAAATGTATTTATCCAGGACCCGGGGGGCGACATTAAAATTTCCCTCATAAATTTATATAGCTTGGTTATTTACTCATGGGATTGCGATATCAGGTCCGAATTTCGTGCCTTTAAGTGGTAATTCTAAATCGCCTCTCGTATTTTTTCCTCTCCTCCCTTCCCCCTCCGGATCTATTACCGTAATCGCGATCGGTTTTTTTTTTTCGTTCCTCGGCGGGAAAATTTTCGAGTATAAAATAAACAAAGGATGAAAAGATCGGGGATGATGAAAAAAAAAAAACAATCGCCACTTGGATTAAAAACTTTTTAATCAGAAAGAAATGCGCTTTAGGGGAGACTGATTCTCTTTTTTTATCCATCAACATGGGGAAAAAATTTTAACTCCATTTGCCTCGGAAATAAAAATTATAGTGGGGAGCGAAAAGGAATATAAAGAAAAAATGGCGGCAGCGATGAGGAAGACGCTTTACGGATGGTGATGAAACAGAAGCAAAATGGCAGTTGCCATCGAGATAAACCTTCCCCAATTGCTTTTCAACGGATTTATTAACATAATAAAATGCAGGGTAGCGAAAATTCTGATAAAACTTTTTTTAACCAGTAACACTTTTATATTAACTTGAATTTCAGACGTTTAAAACCGCGAGGAAACCGCATTTCCGTTTACGGGAAGGCGGTTTTGTAACGTTTTATCGGAAATATCCGGTTACGTTATTTAATTTAATAACAAAGGGGGACGGAGTTGGGGGGGCGAAAGGATCAAGCTCAGTCTTAGATAAAATAAATTTTTTTTCAGTTTATAGAAATTTGATTATGGCTTTTTTCAGAGTCTAAATTTGAACTTTCTTGGCCTTCTAAAAAACTGCTTTCATGCATGATCCAAAATAATAACGATTTATATTTTCTGTAACAGAAGAAATCCTAGATTAACCTCAAAAAGTTGGGCTAACAATTCAATTACTTTAATTGTTGATAGATCGAGCCACAGTTAATATAGATTAGCTTGGCTGACTTTGATAACTCTGATAATGTGTTGGTCTTGACAACAATGCTATTTGGAGAAGGTTACAAAAACCAAAGGAAAAAATCATCCCACAATCTAACAAGAATTTCGGTTTGCAATTAGATTTCAATAATACAAAAGAAAATACCGAAACTTTGAATCCGATTATTATTGTTCAGTCGATGACGAGGAAAAAACCCCCCAGATCCCGTTGTTTATACTCGAAACATTTTCCCAACCAAGGAGTCAGCAATTCAACAGCAGCAGGATCTTTGTTGCTGAACCAACATGTAAACAATCCTCTTGTCTTACAAATAACTGACTAATAAAGGTTTCACAGTTTAATCACGCTTAACTGAGTTTCTGTGTCGAATTATTAAGCAACCCAGTCGGGGAATCAAAGGGAGCGTGGAAACTTACCGAAGAATAATTCACGCCCTTTAACGAAACTAATAAAAGAAATAGAGGGGGAAGAAGGAAAGGTAAGCAATAAAATACTGGAAATTATTGGAAAAACGATAACTAAATAGTTTTTTTCCTCCGTTCGTTAAGATTTCTAATAGGCTAGACTTTTTCCTTTTCCTGGCAATGATGTCGGAACTGGATATGGAGTGTTTTGGCCTAATAATACGAGTTCGGAGAAATATCTTCGGAATGCGGGATAAAGTGATGGAATAGCTAGGATTACTTCTCTCGAAATCAGCTTTGTCCTCGACCGGATTGGATTGTTTTAATTATATCCGACATGCTCACCAGATTCTTCCCTTTTATTGAGTTCCATGTTCCGAAGAAGAGGATTTTTAAAAAAAAATCCGGACGCATTTTTAGCCACAATAAGTGTAAGTGAAAAGACTCCCCCTCCTCCTCCCCTCTTCTTTCGATAAATAAAAGCAAAGATCCCATCTTCCCCTCCCCACCTATTGAGTTGTTCATATTTCAAGATATCTTTGAAAGCTTTAAGAGCTCTGTTTCCGGGATTCAAGCTTTTCACAAATTTCTCTTTCCATTTTTCAAAGACGTGTTAACGAACGATACTTTTTAGTACCGAATTCAGGATTAAAGAATAAAAATCCCTTTTTTCCCTGCCGCTTTCGTATTTACGACATCGATAGATCAACATAGCCAGCAACTATTTTTTTATGTAGCCGTAAAAATGGGTCTTGAATGCAAGAAGGCAACATGTCATTAGTATTCTAGACGTTGCTCGGTTTCCTTTTTACATTTTTTATGAAGACTGCTGAGTAAGAGGTCCTCGTAAATCTTATACAAGTAAATTCAGAATCGATGAAGCTTAAACTTCAGCTCCGATTCTTTCAGGCTTATGAGTTACGGTCGACAGAAACACAACATAGCATTTAAAAACGAATTTATATCGTGATCAAATTTTCTTCCTTTCTTTTGAGGCTCAGCAATCGGTTTAAGGGAATAATTCGAGATATTTCTACTTTTCTCACTTTTTCTAATCTCACTGATATAAATCATGGTAACGATTTTTATTTCTAGGGAAAGTTAAAGATTCCCTAATAGTTTATTTTATTGGTCTCGAAGTTGCCTCCAGTGTTTGCTTAATTTTTTCTTTTGAGCGATTCACTCCTCAGTCTAAGACCTAAAGGGCCTTGGATTCTGTGGGATGTGGGAATTAAAACTGAGTGCCTACGGAGAGCGATAAGGAGTCCTCCGAATTATGTTGACTTGACTGCAGATGATACAAGTCAAAGTTAGAATTTCTTTTTGAGAAAAACCAGGACAAGTTTGATTTGCATCTAACTTGATATCAAACCACCTACCTCTCAGTCAAGAGGTAACGTCATAGAGAAAGGATCTGCCCAGCTTAGGCATTTGGGGCACTGCTTTATGGGTGCTGACCTTCCTGGGACATAAAATGAATCCAGGAGTTGAGATAATTAAATGGCTGCAGCATTTTAGTGTCTTTGAATTACTCAACTTGAGAAATAAAACAAGCTGAACCCGAACGGCTTCAAGACTTCGGCACTCTTGACCTCCTTGCGCGGAGCTTCAACTTGGCTCGCAAAGATTTCTCCTTTCGCGGACGCCATTAAACGGTGACATCACCAACGCTTGACTCGACAGGTGGACATGATCGTAAATATTACTCCCGATTTTTTTACATTTTTGCTTCTTTCGTTGGAACGGCTGAATTTTAAGAGCTGAAAATCTAATCAGCTCATCGGACATAAATGCTGAACGAACTGATGTAATTAAATTTTCGATAGTTTTCGTCATTTTTAGGCTATGGTGAATACTAACGACGAACACGAAAACAGAAACGGAAAAAAGATTTTTTATTTTTTGCCAAAAGCGGCCGAACCAGTTAACGTAGAGCAAAAAAATATGGCTTAAAATGTTTAGTGAAAATAAAAATACGGCAATCACTGCTTTAAAATGGATAAAATGGCGGGAAAAAAGTTACACTCGGTCATATCCGAGTGTAGTGAATTCAATACTTCGGCGATCTTAGAATTGTGCCGAACTGATAGGTTAATTTTGGAATGAGAAGGACAGTTTATAAAATGCCTTTTAGTTACCTGTTACAGCACACAGAGCTTGAGTTCCATAAGGATCAATCTTTCGGTCGCTGGTATTTAATGTCTTCATGAACAATGCCTGCAGTTTCCTGTTTAAATATTCGAATATCTTCTACTATTACCTGAAAAAAAAATGTACACTAGATAATTTTCACTTTATTTTCTTAAAAAAGCCGTGGAAATAGCCCGGGGACTTTTCAGACCAACTAAAAAGTTTGTTTCAAAATAACGCAATAATCCTTGAAGTTTGCTAACTTCCCGACTAAATCTACCTATAAAAAAACCAAGCCATATTTACCACCGTAAACATCTGGATTAATTAAAAAAATCCTTCAAGTTTCACGGACTCTCTACAATGTTGCACTTGTTCATATAAATGAAAAGCACCTTAGAAACGATTAAATTTTTACGACCTGGTCTTTTTGATTTATTTTTCTGTCCGAACATTAATAGGTTTGTGGGTTATTATATGAATTCCAGGAACACCGTTGTTAAAAATGAGATCGGGTTTAGAAATTATGACCCGCAAGGCACTTAATCTAGTCGTTTTCCACGGTTACGGAAAAAAAGAACAATTTCAATTTACTGAATAAAACTTATAATTTCAAACAAAAGGCATTAGAACTAAAAAAAAAATACAAACGTAAAAGATAATGAAAATTTGACTATTAAAATACGATTTAGCCATCGTTTGAGGGGAAGAAAATGTAAAGTTAAAACCCCTGCAAAGCTTAGAGAAAAAAATTCAGCAGAGTAAAATTAAATGAAATTAAATTGATCCGTGCTTCGCTTTTTATTAAGCCGAATAAAAATGTAAAGAGACGACGGAAAATCAATGATCCCAAATAACCAATATGCAATATCAACGAGGCGAAATGAAAACACATAAAACCAAAGAAGAGAAAATATAAAAAAAAAGAAGAAAAAAGCGGAATTTGATTGATTTTTCTTTTATTTGAACTGTCAATTCTGATTACATTTTGGAACAGCTCCGCTTTGAGCAATTTTATTCACTAAATTTATTAATTGATTTCTTTTTTCTTTTTCTTTTTTTTGAAGAATAAAATTCATTAATGCTAATTAAACTACTATTACATTATATGTATATATTGTATATAATAACTGTTTATTTCGGTTCATGTGTCTGCGCATGATCAGAATGATTTTTTTCCCCTTTTACGTAATCAAGCTCCTGTCACGTTAAATTCTGCATATACGAGAATGAAAGCGTATTATTTGTTAATTTCCCGTCACTTCCGGTTGATATACGTCAGTCTTTAACTCACGAGTGACGGCATTGTCTTCAGAGGCGAAGAGTGAGTTTTGTTGTAAGTTATTTTATTTTTAATGAAAAAAAAAAATCATTCTGAGCGATTGATCATGATAAAAAACAAGGATAATTTTCAGTGGTAGCGGAAACATTAATACTGCGGGTTTTAGTTTACGCGAGATTTTAAGTACTCGAGGGAAATGTTGTATAAAAATAACCCGAGTGAAAATAAGTTTAAGTACGGATAACGAGATCGTTTTTGAGCAAAAGAGATCTATTTTTGATTTTTAGAAAAAGAAATTAAGTACTGGAATGATGAATGTTTTGGAATTTTTTAGATGTCTGTGCTTGATATTAATTCTGAATAATCAACTTTATTCGTTCACTATTCGTAAGTTTGAAACACCGTGAATAACCAATTTCACCCTTTGGAATTCTTTCACAAAATTATAATCACTCAAAGCACTCAATCAATTTAATTATTGATAACTTTGGTATTAAAAACCAAGAGCTATTTGAGATACATAAAATTACTAAATATCATTCCTATTTTTCCACCTTAAAACTCAAAGACTCACACCAATCATTCACCACAATGTCCAGTAATGGCTAATTGGCTTGCCGATAACGCAGCGCCCATTTTCACTCTCACTTAGGGAAAATGCTAACTTGCTAAGTCAGTATTTTCCTTTTTTCCTCATTTGCTTATTCGTTTTACTCATAATAAAGAGCAAAATAATTACAAATGTCCGATATCATGGTTAAAAATTAAATTCTTATTTGCAGAGATATTAAAATTAAAATCCTTTGACGACAAAACATTAATTATTATTTTTTTCCTCAATACTACGAAATTTCCATTTTCTAACATTTTTCGGGATTGTATGTCATGTCATGCCGTCTGTTTCCATAAAGCTTAATTTTTAAAATGATTAAAACGAGCCTTGCCAAAAGAAACAAACCGAGGGGCCAGTGGCGAAGTAACCACCTATGCGGTCAAGGGGGTCATTAAGTCAAAGGAGCTTTGGCTGTCTTGGCAGGAAAATATGACTGTAAAAAACTGAAAGGGGAATCGAGTAAACATTTAGAGAAGAGCTCTTCTTGATTTTGCTTCGGTACTGCAAGGGGCAGACTGTTTTATGGTTTGAGCCGAGAAAATTTACCATCTAAGATTCAGATCAGAACGCACCATGGGAAATTGCATGTTGATCGGATACTTTCATGTTAAAACAACATTTTTCAGAGGCTGTGAATGGAATTCGATTCAAATAAAATTTAGAACGTCCACAGTTGCTTTTCAGGCTTTCAACGTTTTTCTCCACTCGGAAGGCGAATGCAAAACTCAACTGCAATTTATCTAATATAAAAAGTATGGATCAGATCGACCCGGAAAGTGCTGAAGCAGAACAGGAGTTCAGTCAGAGTTAGTCATTAACTTTATCTAGTTCTCATCTATAAAAATCGAAACGCAGAAAAGTTGAAAATACCAGAGAAGACCATTATATTATAAGGCAGTAACTAACTCCAATCTGCTCAAGCACCATCCCGAGTGTTGCGCAAATATCGCATTGCTGCTTATTACTTTGAAAGCTGTAAGCGATATTCTAAAAAATTAGTTGAAAATCTCAGAGAATTTCTCACTTTTATGAATTCTGTTTCTGACCGTTGCTACTCAGCTTTTGGTGAAGCCAGGTAAAAAACAGTTGAACAACTTTTGACGTCATCGGAATGAGGTTCATTCCTAACACAGATCAGTCAAAAGGGTTTCCAGTTTTCCACTCATAACTCCCAAACGACGGAAAGTGGAAAAGAATTGTCATGATTAATCCCACCTAGGATCTCCTCTTCGACTACGGTAGAGTTTTGCATTCACCTTAATCCATTGTTTTTCACAAACCAAATTAACTACTGAAAGCAAATATTTACACTAACCTGTCATTAAAACCTTGTATTCCTTCAGAACCAACCAGAGTTTTTATTTTCATTCTACACAACAGATATCTTCAAAATATAAGGAATCTTCGGACTAACAAATACGGACTTTCATACACACATTAACATACGTATCTGAAAAAAAATGAATTAAATCTTATTAGATCTCCCACAAAAACTCTGAAGAGCAACAACTCCTCACAACTCAGGAACATTTATTAGCTTGAACGTTTAACTCACCCGCCACCAAACTAACTACAAAAACCAAAAGCAAAAACTAACCTGGAGTTAAAACCTTAAAGGCTAATTCTTCAAAAATCAAGCACAGATTTCATTTCACATCTTATAAATGATATCCAGGAATACGGTATTTTCGGACAAACAAATATCGACTTTCATACACACAAATAAGCACACATCTGAAACAAAAGGAATTTTACCTAATTAATTACACGTTTTAAATTTCCACTCCGCTTTAAAATTATCCCAGTTTTCCCTTTTTTTATTTACATTGAACGTTATTAAAAAAGTTTCAGGGATACCCAAATATTACATTCATTCTTACAGTTGTATTATACATTCTTTTCTTTTCTTTAAATATATATTTTTTTTAGTGTTACAATTCAAAAAAACCGATTAAGTCAACATGAATAAAATTTCATTGTAACATTTTTTCCTATTAAGATTATATACTAATTATTTTTTTTTTTTTAATATAATTTTAGTACCTTAATAATTATTTCATTTTTTAAATATTTATTATTATAGTTTTAGGCCTCGCTTAAGTGTTTCATTTTTATCAAAGGTGATCGATTTTATTTAGAAAAATAAATCCGATCACCTTCTGAATATTTCTATCGTCGTTAATTGTTTGAATTAGGAGGATTCCCTCCTATTTCAATGCAAGAAACGATCAATATTATTACATAATATACAAAAACATTTTTTCGTGTATATTTGATTTTTTTTTAAAAATAATAAAGCGTGTTATGTGTATGTGTCAATGTGTGCTACATCGAATACAACGAGACCCGGTGATAAAATTTAAAAAAAAAAAATTTGGTACTAAAAAACAGGATTTTACCGCGAAAATCTAAAAAATAAAAATACACGATTTTACATACCAGAAGGCAGACCTTATTATCTAATAAACGGAATGGATTTTTAAATATGAGCAGAGGAGGATGCTAATCCTCCACTAATTTTTTTTTAGAAATATAGCAACCCTGCCTTCAGGTTTTTATTAATTTGATAAAAACCCCGAAACCTAAAAAATAAAAAAAAGTGAAAGGAATTACATAAACGGATTATTGGAAGTCCTCATCGAAGAGGCAGGCAGAGGTGAAGCAGTCGGCGTTCCCTTGATTTTTTTTCAAAACCGGGTTCGTCTTCCTCTTCCTCTTCGTACTCGGACTCCGGGCGGGAGATCTCCTCCTGTCACACACAATCTTCCAAGGACATGAGTAACGGATTCACGTATTCGAATCCTTCGAACTCGGATTGATCGATTTTTTCTATCACATGCCTGAAACAAAGAAGAAAAATTGGAGATTAGCACCTATATCAAATTCTCCATTAAAAGTATCGCGTTAAGTAAACCGAATACAAAAGCAAAGGGCTTTAGCAGAATAGTCAACGCAAGAATGAACGAGATGAACAGTGGTACCGCGTGTACCACTAACTTTCAAGCCGATCAAGGCGCGTGTTAATAATTTTTTGAGAAAATAGGAATTGAAAATTTCATTTGGCCAAAAAGGGCTTAAAATGAATTATTTCGAAAAAACTACTTCGGTCCCTTGTATCGCTTTGCTAGAGGAACGACTGTGCATGACTAATAGTCCTAATAACAATTATTTCATTAATTTTGAAAGAGAAAATGCAAAAAGGCACTTATGCACTCGTTTTCTGTAGACATATTCCTTTTTTACACTAAGAGATTCCCCCTCCCCCTACACCAGCGCCATCTTGTAAACAACTACGCAACACTAGCGCCGTTAGTTCAGTCGAGCTCCGGCTTTCGAAGAGTGAACATCGTGTAAAGTTGGTTAAACAATATTTTACTTAATTTTAAGATTTTTAATTTTTTTTTTAACATTTGAGTGCGGAATATAATTACGGTAAATTGCTTCAAGAAAATCTTAATAGGATTTTAAATAATTTTTTTAAGAATATAATATGAAGTCATTATGGTGAGATTTGTTCATTAATATTAACTAGGACAATAGTTTTAAGTTACTTACTTCTTCTTGGCTTTAACTTTCCTACTTTTCCTTCTTTTACATATTAGTATTAAGTTCAGGCCATAGTAATTTAAGTTAGGTTAGTAAATAAGTATCATCACTAATAATACTAACACCAAAATCATAACCTCATCCTCATCAATCATCATCATCATAACTACTAACACTAAGCAACAAATCAAAGCATAATGACTTCTATTTTATTTTACATTCAATCAATGGATTTAAATTTTAAAGAAAATTAAATCCTCTTTAATTATTTGTCGCGAACGCCGGGACCAAGCCGAAACCGGGTGAACCATAGCCTTTCGATTAATTTTTGTAACAGTGCATCACGGTATTCTTTAAAAAACTTATCTTTAACGTGTAAGTGCCGGTATTTAAAAAGTTTTGTGGATTGTGAATCATAAGTGAAGTGAAGTGAAGTGAAATGCATTGTCATCATTTGGCTACACAATTGTAAACTATTGAATTGCTCTACATAGGTCAAGAGATTTAAGATATTCAAAACTCTAGAATTTCCATAATTTAAAATTCGTTCAAAACTATAGTAAGATTTTTAGAAAAACTATAAACGCAAGTTAGATTTTAAAATGTAAGGGGTGGGGGGTCGAACTTTTAAGCATTCAAATAAGATAGGTTTGAAAAATATATAAACTGTCAGTTGAAATTCTGTAGCGAAATACACGTTTTTGAGTCAGTGAACCTAATTTGGGCGTTACGGGTGCTTAATGGCATAGTTCCGGAGCACCTCCCTAACCCGGGGGACCGTCCTTAGGCGTGTCTCGAAATGACGTCAACAAAGCTGGGGATCTGGCTCTGTGTGTTATTTTGGCCTTTCAGTTTTCATGCTGCTGTTAATATTTTTCAGGTTAGTCGTGGGGATATCGTGGCTTTCAAACAAAGATACAAATAAACAAGTTCAAGTAAAACATTTTTTCTGATAGGGAGTAAGCCCGTTGGAAAAACTTCAGGTCGGTTAAATTTAATTTTCTATATAAAATGTAGTATTGAATTGTCAACATGTAACCTATGAGGTTATTCGTGGATTATTTAAGTTATTTATAGATGTGTGCTTTTTATTGTTATACTAGTTGTGTATTATTAAGGTTTAAATTATTTTTATGTAAAATTTTTCAGTAGGGAGTAAGCCCGTTGGGGAGACTCCAGGTCGTTTTAAATACATTTTGATGTACAACTCTTTTGGTTAGGGAGTAAGCCCGTTGGGGAGACTCCAGGTCGTTTAAAACTTTGATGTATAATCTTTTAAATGATAATTAATTGTACCCTAGTTTAGATTTTAAAATGTAAGGAAGTGGGGAGAAATTCCGAACTTTAAAGCATTAGTCATCAAATAAAATAGGTTCGAAAAATGTTTTAACTGTCAGTTGAAATTCTGCAGCGAAATACACGTTTTTGAGTCAGTGAACCTAATTTGGGCGTTACGGGTGCTTAATGGCACAGTTCCGGAGCACCTCCCTAACCCGGGGGACCGTCCTTAGGCGTGTCTCGAAATGACGTCAACAAAGCTGGGGATCTGGCTCTAAGTGTTATTTTGGCCTTTCAGGTTTCATGCTGCTGTTAATATTTTTCAGATTAGTCGTGGGGATATCGTGGCTTTCAAACAAAGATACAAATAAACAAGTTCAAGTAAAATATTTTTTCTGATAGGGAGTAAGCCTTTTGGAAAAACTTCAGGTCGGTTAAATTTAATTTTCCATATAAAATGTAGTATTGAATTGTCAACATGAGGTTATTCGTGAATTATTTAAGTTATTAATAAACGTGTGTTTTTTATTGTTATAATAGTTGTGTATTATTAAGGTTTAAATTATTTTTATGTAAAATTTTTCAGTAGGGAGTAAGCCCGTTGGGGAGACTCCAGGTCGTTTAAAACTTTGATGTATAATTTTTTAAATGATACGTAATTGTATAGCTTATATTTTAAAATGTAAGGAAGTGGGGAGAAATTCCGAACTTTAAAGCATTAGTCATCAAATAAGATAGGTTTGAAAAATATTTTAACTGTCAGTTGAAATTCTGTAGCGAAATACACGTTTTTGAGTCAGTGAACCTAATTTGGGCGTTACGGGTGCTTAATGGCATAGTTCCGGAGCACCTCCCTAACCCGGGGGACCGTCCTTAGGCGTGTCTCGAAATGACGTCAACAAAGCTGGGGATCTGGCTCTGTGTGTTATTTTGGCCTTTCAGGTTTCATGCTGCTGTTAGTAATATTTTTTAGGTTAGTCGTGGGGGTATCGTGGCTTTCAAACAAAGATATAAGGAAAGAACTTCATGTTAAATGTTTTTCTGTTAGTGTGTAAGTCCGTTGTAAAGACTTTAAATCGCTCAAATTTAAAATTTTGCTGTATGACGTTTGTCTACTTAAGAAATGACGGGTTTGGATATGCCTCTTCATCGATCATTTTCGTTGAAGGGGGAAGGGTTCCCTAAAAAAACTCTAATGATGGACAGCGTTCACACCTCCTGGGTGTCCAATGGAAGATGAACGAATTTCGAATAATATGACTTACTTCAAAAACATACGACATTTCAAAAGAAGTTTGTTTTTCGGAAGGTTTTTTGGTGATTTAACAAAGGTTCGGAAAGAATTTTTCAGAAATCCACAGATGAAAAAGAAATTGCGGGTGAAGATGAATTGAGGGTGAAGATTATGAAGAGAATGATGTGATGAGTGAAGATTATGTAACTGTGGATGACTTTGTTGTAACAAGTGAGGAACAAAGTTTAGAAGAAATGATAAATCATTACAAGGAAAACAACGATAATGAAAATCAATTGGATTCCGATTCTGATGGCGAACAAGCAGAAACACAAGAATTATCAAAATTTGCAGCTTTCTACGCTCTTAAAAATATAAAAACGTTTTTACAACAACGGAAAAATTCAGCAGAAGCTTTATTTCTTTATTTCTTTATTTAATTTCTGGCATCGAACCAGGTGTCGCGGGTTATTAACCAAACCATGTAAACCTTTAACGGCTCTAAGGGAAAATGGTAATCTAAAATCTATTAGCAGGTCATTACGAAGCCTCTGAAAGCTAGCCAGCCGGTTCGAGCCGATAAGCTCCAGCTAAATTCGTTTAAATCGTTGAATCGCAGGGTAAGTCCGCCATTACCTTACTACAGTCAAGTTAAGCTAACCAGAATTCTCTGAGAAATGGTAAAATCCATGGAAGTATCTCTACATTTTTGCTTAGAAACATTGCACTAAGACCACTCAATTTTTGGCGGGACCAAACTAAGCATGAGGTCACGGCTCTTAGTCCGCCACTGCTTTGCCTGGCAACTAAAAGCAATTTCCTAAGTAAAAAAAATTATTTTTCAAATTTCAACGCATTAGTAGATCAATTGCTACAGCTCAAGACGAAATTAAAACTTGAGGCAATCGTGCAGAAAAAAAGCTGAACTTGAACAAACAAAATCCCTCATACGAATATACCTCTTATATAAAAATCTCCGGAAATTTAATACCTGGGAAAACTCCGGTAAAACGTATCTTTTATAAACATACATTCTCAAAAACGTTAAAACTGTTCGGAGTTTTAATAATTCATTGCGCCGGGAGAAAAAAAGCTTCGAACATCAAAGGACAAATTTAATAGGATTTCAAAGGGAGAAAAGCAGGGGAATAAAAAGAGGAAAAAAAAGTCGAATGCGGATTTTATATAGGCCTTATTCGATGTTTATCTGCTATCTGCAATATCGACCAGACCGCATTAAAAAAATATACTTTTTTCCCTCGCAAAATTATCAAAGGGATAAGTAGATTATTAATATAGCCTTTCCTAGACTCCGGGCAAGAAATCGAAGTATAAAAAAGTTTCCTGGAGACTAATTCATAACATTTTCCCCTATTTATAGCTGATTCAGCAAGAAATCAGATTATTCTCGCTACGACGTGACGTTTACGGATTATCCGGTTACCTGAAATAGTCCGGAGTAAAATACAGGGAAACTTCCCACATGTTGGACACCTCTCTACTAGGGACAACTCTCCTATATTGGACGAATTCGTTCGTACGCAATGTATAAGAATAGGGATATCTTGGCCACCTCCCTACCCTGTACCTAGGACACCCTTTCACCCTGATTTAATAAATTTTGCCTTCTATATGTTGGACATCCCCGGAAAAAATGCAGTTTTTAAGGTTTTAAACATAAAATTTTTTAAAATATTGACCCAAATCGCTAATTCAGGAACAAAAATTTCCAATTTTGAACTTGAAAATTTGTGGCAAGAGAAAAACAGGCTAAATTTACCCGTTTTTTCAAAAGTCTTCAAAATTTTCACTCTCTGTTTTAAAATAACATCATCGGAATTCTGAAAAAAGGGAAAAACCGATTTTTTAAAAAAACAAACTATTTTTTACAATTTTTGTAACCTGGACAACTTCCCCAAGTTGGATGTATTGTTTCGTACCGAAAATGTCCAACTTAGGGAAGTTTTACTGCAATACTCTAAATTTTGTATCGCAATAATTCCGAGTAAAAAGTAAATTTTTCAGGAAGGTTGTGGGAGTGACATAATCTTTTCTTTATCAAAGATGTATTTTAAAAAAAAAATAATAAATTGGAAAGGTATGAGAAAATAGTATAAATGCGAGGTAATTATGAGTTAAGTATTCTCATGCTTTCGTCGTTTTCCTTGTCATTATTAAAACGGAAAATTTCCAAAATTATTTTCCTTATTATTTTCTTCGAATTCAGTTGTCATGAGCTTAAGTACGGATTAGAAATACTGGAAGGCGTATAAAAACTTCAGTGAAAGAACCAAAGAAAAAATATAACCAGGAAAAGATGAATCGTAAAGGACAAGAAAATGAGCTATCAACATCCTTGCTTGGCAGCAGAAGATTTGCCTGATTGTTCAGATCTACTTCTTCTATTCCTGTCTTGGGCTCATCCATAATTGCTATAACCTTCCGTTTTTAAGCCTGAGAAAAGCTGCACATGGTGTGAAGGCATTAAGATTAAATCTTAAGATCATACCTCTTAAGAAAAATTGGTAATGGAAGAAAAGATCAGACTGAAAGAACGAACCTCTAAGACGAGGATGGCTTTGTATAATTTTCCTAATTTCTGAATCAAAAAAAGGTAATCTCAGCAATATTAGGTATAACAATTTCATGTGAAATGTGATTATAACGAAAATCCTATTTTTAGATAACGCTACTTAGGCGCTGGTCCAAAGGGCCAAGGGGGGCTTCCCTTAGAACTCGGAATTATAATCAAAGTAATAGCTCACACAAGTATGTTTATTAGCCAAACAACGGTAAGCGAGAGAGAGTAAGAGGCGATCGGAATCGGCTATCGCTTATTTGGCAAAAACGTATCCGCGGATACTTATGGGGTTTTACTTTTTCCATTAGAAGTCTAAGGATTTCCCATGCAATACATCTCTCTTAAAGGCAGACTCTCTGCATATGACATAAGGGAAAAAAGATCGTGAATTCTCTGGAGACAACAGAAGCCATAAAAAAAAGAGAAGAAATCATTCCAGTTGAAAGGCTTTAACTTTTCAAAATTAAACTGGACTACAGAAAAAATAAGAAAAGAAGATTAAGTTTACTTATTCACTTGACCAAGAGAGGAATTAATGTCGCGGAAGAAAAAAATTATCGTCGCCGAAATTTTGACTGACATCGGTGAATTAAAATCTAAAAACGAGGGGGCCAAGATGAGGAAAAGTAAAAGGGGAAAGACCGGAAAATTGAATAGAGAATTTATTAATCTTCCCTTAATCTTTTTTTTCACAACCTTTTTTAGTGGAAATTAAAAAGATTTAATTAGATCGATTTTTTTGATATCAAAAACCTCAGAGGATGTCTTTTTCTCCTTAAAATAAAATAAGGAGGATTTCAGGTGGGTGGAAAATAGTCTAACCTTGTTATTTTTTACGATCGAAAGGATAATTTGAAATTGCCAAAATTTATATTTTTTAGGTCCTTCGTATTTATCGTAACCTTTTACAATCAAGCCACATTATAGACGCCCGGTTGGACGATTCATAGCAACTCACCCGTCCTGCAAGACCTCCCTCTATCATAAAATCGATAAACTATCTGTCGCGATTGTAATTCATTCATTTTCGAGCTTGCGGCCCGTAAATCATCAGGGACAAAGATTTTTTTTTTCGACTTGTCATCAAGAATACAATGTCTTACTCCTTAGGGGATTTATTTTCTGCATGTCGTTACCTCCGGTCAATTTTTTTCTTTTCAAAATGGAGTTGGGGGGAAAAAGGACGGACTTATTATCTATCAGGAAAAACACAAAATAGACAGCTGTCGTTTCTTTCGACGGCTTTGTTTTTTTATTCCTTTAACGAAAACGGTCAATAGTCCATGCACGATTTTTCGGGCGAGAAAAGACGAGGAAAGACGGATTAGGGAGAAGAGGGGGAGGGGAAGAAGGCCAATGAATAGGGAATATCGTTGCGGGTTTTGATTCAATCTTTCTAGGGAGTAAATCTTTGAGGGAAAACGATGCCCTTAACAATAGAGATCTCATGGACCATTCTTCTTTTCTTCTCCAGCGAATTCAAATGTCCTCGTTTTTCTCAACTTGTTTTTTGTCAACTTTGGAATTTTCCGGAGTTTCAATCTCTACTATTTTACTTTTATTTATTCCCTCTATCTCTTTCTCTCTCTCTTTTCCCCTTTCCTTTTTTCTTCTTCTTGTATATTCATCTCTTTCATGCACTTGATTAAATTCTAACCTTAATTTTCCTGGCTTAAGGATATTTCTTTTTCATCTTTTAATCCTCCTCGATTTTTTTCCCTCGGTTTCGCCCTTTTTTTATATCGCGGCGTTACGTAACGAGGGTCGCTTTTTGATTTTTTTCCCTTTTGCTTTCTTTCCGGAAAACGCCAAGCAAATAGAGGCGCGGTTTTTTAAAAGTGCCCGTTATCCTAATTGCTGACACGAGGTCGAGTGGGTCTGTCACCAGCAGACGTTTTGCGGAAACTTTTTTAGTTTAAAAATTTTTACCAAGCCTTCCTTTGCCAGGTGTTTGGAAAGGCTTTCCTTCCTCAAATAAAATATATAAAGGAGAGAGGAAAATAATATAGCAGGTAGTAAATATTAAGCATACAAAATTTCTTGGCTTAAATTTGACAGAAAGGGGATGTTCAATATGCAACACTGATAATTGATAATTTTTATCAGGCTTTTTAACCTAATTTTGACAGGTTAACTCTCAGTTTTCTCCAGCTTTAAGGCTTTAAAGCACACATACAGCAAATAACCCGGAGGTTTAACCAAGTTTATTGACTAATGGGTTTGATCTGGGCTTTTTTTATGCTTTTTGGAACTTAACCTTTTACTGCCTTGTAGTTAACCTTTGGCCCCTGAACAGTTAAGCACTTTTTTTAGTTTGCTTCGACTCGAAATCTCTAGTTCTAAAGAGGCAGTCTAAGCCCAGGCAAATTTTCTTAAATTGCAGTCAAGTAGTCGACTCAAAATTTGTTAGTTGTCTTGTTTTCCACTTAACTTTTTCTTCCCTGAACAACTCAAAATGACTCTCAAACCGTGCAGAAGAAACAAAGCCTCGTCCGGTCATTAGCGATTTTAAATCCTTAAATCTCTTCCCAAAAGCTAATTCACCGTGATGCTTAAAAGACAAGGGGCATAACAAGCACATGGATACGTGTCGAGAGATTCAAAAGAAACTACACGACCGTTTTTTAATTCAGGATTTTCACAAAAAATACTCCTTTTCCCCCTCGTTGTCCGCAGGAAAAACATTCGAGCTCTAGCGCCTAAGGCAGGCAAATCTCTCTTTATCCTTTTCGATATTTTTCCTTCTTTTCGGCGGGGCTAAGTTCATTTAAAGAAGAAAAATATATAAAATAAAACTCGTCAGGAAATAAATTTTGAAACTTCTTGCTATTTTCTAAGACGATGATACGACTTTTTTCTTTCTTTTAATATCCCGAAATATATTTTATTGGGTCATAAAATTATGAAACCGGCGCCTGATTCCGTTCTTTGTTTACTGGAGAAACTCTCGAAATAATAGTAATTAAAAAACTCCTTTGCATCGTAAAATTTTGTCTGACCGCATTACTTGTCTCTTTTTCAAGGAGATCTAAAAATAACTTAACGGACCTGAAAAGAATTTTTCCTTTCCCTTTATTTTTTCTTTGTACTTTTCAATTCGGACTCCCGATAACATTATCCACGGGTTTCCTTAGCAGTGCTTTTCCAAAGATTAAATTATTAGCTGTATTTCGAGTTTTTTTTCTTACTTTCCTGATAAATAAAAAGATTTATATAAAATTTCCTTAAGTCGGTCGGGTGAACATAAAGAAAAGGGTGAAAAGAGGATAAAAGTGGCGATTACTCATCAAGGAATAAAATTTTCCGAACGGGTGAATCACTTGAAAGTAATTACAATAATAAACAATAATAATTAATAAATCCTGTGATTCTCAAAGCGAGAAGAGTGAGCAAATGGGAGAATTAGTTTTCGGGGGTGCTTAAATTAGCATAATCTAATCCCTGAGAGTTCGTTAATTTCTAAAACAAGTGATTTTACTTGAGGAATGCAACAAACGTTAAATCGTGTTCTTTCAACTATGAGCGTCAGTGATACCAAGTAGAATGAATTTAACGAAACGTTATGAATTCTATTGTCGAATGATAAAACGACGTGTAAATAGAATGTTTTGTTTGGCGCCATTTTCAATTCGAGCGAAAGGAAGTTTGTCACCGAGGAATTTATATATTTCAAAAGAGAAAGGGTTCGCTTAATCGATTAAACAAAGAGCGTGACAATAAGTGGGATTCTCGTTCCAGTTGAATTCGCTGTAAGGGTAGGATTTTGGCACAAGAATAAGGGATTTCAAAAGTAAAGAAATAAATGTTTGAGAGGTTAAGTCAGAAGAGCGAGTACTGCAGTTATCTGACAGTTATCTGACAATTAAAAATATTTTTAACCACAAACAAATGCTAGAAAAAACTGTAAGTCGAGACAATTTAAAACCAAATTACTGCCATTCATGAATAAGCCTCCTATGGTAACCAGTAATTTCTCCAAAAAAATCAAGCAAGCATTATGCGCCTCTACCTCTCCCGGCAAGAGGATAGCTTCGAGGACAGTATTACTCCTCTAGCCTAGCTCAAATAAAATGCCAGACATCAATGTTATCTCAAAACATAAAGCCGTTCCCGCGAACAATGAAATTCCTTACTCTTGAAAAAAGGAAAATCATTTAAAATCTGCGGATTTTGCCAATACGTCATTACATATTATCTCTGCACATTGTTGGACACTAAAAAAGTCTTTAACTTAAAGATTTAACGTTGTTTCTTTGCCAAAATGACCGCGTCAGTGCACGTAAATGCGACAATGTTATCTCTTTTGATTTAATGCCCAAACGTCAAAATTGCATTCCCCTTTAACCGAATTAAAAATTTCCCTCTCGTTTTTTTTTTTTTTTCCCCCAAGGAAAAACTAAAACGTTGTATTTCATTCAAAATTTTAATCTGCCCACGTCATCAGTACTTCCTAAAACGCGGCGAAGATCTTCATCGAACCCGCCACTTAAGACTACAGATTCTACGTAATTAGCTAAACGCACTTGACAGTTCCTCGAATATCGGCTTTAATTCCTTGCGTTAATAATTTAATATAATGAGAAGAGAGAGAGAGGGAATTAGCTAAAAGGAAAGGAATTTATCTCTCCCCCTTTCTTGGCGGGATGAGAAAAAAAGATGAAAAAAGAAATGACTGGTGTGCGATCAAACGAAAACCTGTCAAAACACGGTATCCTCGTTATAAAACACCAATTTTATAGTAATTGCGCGCCTGAATAGAAACAGAGCATTTTTCCCTATATCAATAAATATCTTAAGGAAACGGTAAATATGATTTACATGTGCTTTTTCCCTCTTGGCTCCCGTTTCTCTCTCTCTCCTTTACCCAAATGTCAATAACACTATTTCATATACGTGAGGAAGAGAGAGAAGAATGGTTACATAAAGACCTAACAGCGCACGACGTTAATCTTAATTCCTGCCACTCAATCAGTTCGGGTAACATTTTAACATCCCTTAGGAATCGTTTGGCGATGTCTTCCTTCCCCTCGTTCTTCACCTCTTGCCAATCATCGTCACGGAAACCTTTTGAAATTGACAGTTTTAAATGGTTTTTCCCTCAAATTGAGGCAGTTAGAGAATGAAATTGAGATATTTACCGATGATTGTCTATACTTCAGATAAGGTCATCAAATCGACTATATACCTTACAAGTTAGATATTAAGTACACATTAGGAATCACGCTTTGCTCTTTCCCATTTTTAAAATATCCCTAACCTCCAATTGATTGTAATCTTGCGCAATTTTAAGGCGGCCGCTAAATGGGAGATCGGGTGGTAACTTAGAAAATCACCATTATCTTTTTATTCTTCTTTAAAGCTCGCACTATTTTTTAATGGCTCGTGCGACCCGGTTCGGGCTCTCTTTCTTGAAGAAAGGTCAGAGAGTGCCTAGGAGACTTTCGTAATAGAAGAATGTAAAAAGATGAGGACATATATAAACGGAGGAATGGAGGCCTTGGGGCTTTTTTAACTTACTTGCCTGGCTTGTTTGATATAGGAGACTGTGGCCACAAGTTAAAGAGGTTAGGTCGGTTAGTCTGGAGTACTTTTTCCTTCAGCCCATTCCACTTTTAGTTGCAAGCTCTTGCCCTTGTTGTTGTTGGGAAAAAAGTGAGTGTTAAAAATGTTGAAAAGGAAGCTTGTGCCGTGTGAATTGTATGGCTTTATTATTGCATGCTACTCATTTCGTAGACCGAACTAATCAGTAATAAGAATATCTAGAATAATATGCGTGAGGAGAGACGTCATCTTATGCCAAGACTCCTGACTCCTACTGACCTCCACTTGACATCTATAGAAGACTCAAGTATTTCAACCATTTTCCTGCTTCTAGAGGTTTCGCAACTGGTAATGAAAAGAAGGTAACATCCTCCCCTCCGAAAATTCTTCTTCTCTTCTTCTTTATGTGCCGTCTCCGCGACGGAGATTGGCGGTCATCATCACTATTTGAACCATGGATGCGGCTGCTCAAAACAGAGACGTGGAATCTAGTCCATACCAGATCCTTAATTCCTGAGCCATGAGGTTTTCCGTCTGCCTAGTCTACGCTGGACCTAGATCTTCCCTTTCATGATTAGGTGCAGGAGCCGGTATTTTTCACATGGCCGAAATATTGGAGCTTCCGCTGCTTAACCTCAAAGAGCACCTCCATCTCGTTGCCGATTCGAGTTAGCTCTCACTCTATCGGTCCACGGAATGCGGCCGTAAAGACACACCTCAAATGCCGCCGACTTCCCCTCTAGTGCCTTGGTTAATGTCTACCCCTCGAGTCCATAAAAAAGAACGGGGAGAACATAACACCTAACAATCCGGATTCTCAGATAAAGGGTTTCAGATTCTCAGATTAATCTCGATGGCATAACAGGCTTTTCATTTTTACGAAAACTTTTCGGGCTTGCTCTATACGAGCTTTAATTTCCTGGCTCTAGTCCCAAGCATTATTTAGCCAGCGTCCAAACACACACCTATAACGAACTCAATCACGATCTAACGACTCTAACGTCAAAGCCATAAAAAAATGTATGCCTCTTGCTAATTATTCTTACTTGTAATTTTGAAATCAAATCAAAAAACATGGATCAATAAAAATTTTAGAAATCATTTTTTAAAAAAACTGGATTATCTAAAGTAGGACTAATTACGCGCTCTTAGTAGAAAGGTTAATTGAAGATTTTATTAAACCATTGTTGAAATTACACAATTAAAAACACCAAAAAGCCTTATACGGGTAAACAGCTTAGTCACGTTACCAATTTTTCAATCACGTAGTGAATGAGAAAGGCACAATCCAAGTCTAGCATTTCCTCTTGGGTATCCCCTTTCAAAAGCACACGTATGATTTACGAATAAAAAAAAAAGTGGCTGGAATAAGATTGATGCAGAGGAGAGTGAATATTCAAATGGGAAGTCCGATGTAATCCATCTTCCCGAGTCGAGATTTTTTCTCGGAGAAAAGAGTACAATGGTATGAATGGACCCGTTGGAAACTTTTTTTTTTCATTTCTCGACTTCCTTTTCCCCAAAACTTTACGCAGTGTGAAAAAAAATGAAGGAGAAAGGCTTGGTTGGAAAAAAAAGCTTGCGACATACCTCTCGTTCGCCGCAATACTTCACCTGCTTAGTTTCACTCATTACTAAATCATGTTGACGCTCTGGTTTCTTGAGAGAGGAAAGCAAGTTTCTATCGTTTTCGCGTTGCACGATTGATGTGTTTAAACGAGTTTTATGTTTCTTCCATGATGTAGACAAAGTTTATAGTCATTTTATTTGGATTTTCCTTCCGTGAAAGTGCTTTTGGATTGTGTATTTAAAAAGGGAGACCCGGGAGAACGCATGAGGGGAAATGGGGGGGTTACCCCACACTTAAAATGTCTTGTTTTCCATGTCACTTTTTAGCTTCCCCTCCTACGAAGGGAAATGAATTCTTTACGTCGGATTAGAGTAGTTCTTCAGGGACCGTCTCTTGATTACCCTGTCATTCATTCTTATCCGACGAAAGGGAAAACATTGAGATTTTCGCGTGCATCATTATCGTTAAAAAATTTGAACAAAGGAAAGTTTTATTTATCAGGAGAAACAAGAGATTTTTTTTGCTTAAACAAACAAGTAATATAAGATAAAATTAATGATGTTTTAAAATTACAAGCTTAGGAGAAAAATAACAAGTTTCGGCAAGAAAGTTCAAAGAATCTTTTACAGGAAAAAATGGGTCGTTTAGTGTGACAAACCTGCGGAAAAAGGTTATTAATCGACGGGGACTGAGAAAAAATGAATCAATCATTGAAGGACTGAATGATTTATAACGGTAAAATGATGATGGAGAAAATTAAATTTAGGCAAACATGGTGCACGGCATATGTGCTTATTGCCGGGGAATGAAATAAATCATGAGCGTCCCGTTTTTAGCTCTTTTTTATTTAATGCAATTTATATCAGACATGGCTGGACCTGGAATTGACATCGATTTCCTGCAGTCTGTGTAATCCTTTCTGATGGAGCAGCTTATATTACATAAAATTTTTAATCGATTCTTTAATTTAATCATTTCGTGCGCCATATGCAATGTTATTTTATTTATCGTGTTGGGGACTGTTTATCCCTGTATTCGCTTTAGGTATTTTATTTCATTACCTAGCGTGCTTCGTAAGGAAAACGTGAATAAATCTTTTCGTCGGGATTCATTCACTATTTTAAAAAAAGGAAAGTTATACATTGAACTGTAAAAAAAAAACAAATAAGCGCTTTCGTTTTACTGTCAATGTACCATTTGCAGCCGATGGGTACCGCCCTAGCTTGCCATCAACTCAAAGCCACGCACTTTCAGTTTTTCAGGAAGCCAAGGTCTGGCAACAAACTACTATATGCAGTGTACCCTCGACAGAAGTAGTGTCTCTGGAATCAGAGAGCCGCCAACTACCTTGGAGCTATGTGATTGGTTGATCTATATGTTGAAGTTCTAAATGCCGACTTTACATTTAACGTAAATGGACTTATATATATGAGGTTTCCCTCTACCTATTTACACGATAATGGCGACTAATGGCGACCCAACATATGACCAACGAGGAGGTCTTGCGTCGGTTGCACAAGGACCGTGAACTACTTGCGACCGTAAAACGCAGGAAATTGGAGTACCTTTGGCTATGTTGTGGGGACCCAAGTACAGGCTCCTGCAGACCATCATGCAGGGCAAGGTCGAGGGTAAAAGAATACTTGGTCGTAAGAATCTCTCCTGGTTGGAGAATATCCGGAATTGGACCGGATTAACCATAGAGGAGTTATTCCGCATGGCCGCCGATCGTAAAAGATTCAAGGAGCTTGTCGGATCGATCGCCTAAGCTCGTGTGAGAGCAGGGCACTCAAAGAACATTTTCAGAAACAAAGTTGGTGACTCTCTGATTCCAGGCTCTCTAGACGGAAGTCTGAGTTCTGCATAGAATCGAGCTTTGAGCATTTAGGGAAGGCTGTTAGCAGGAGTCTCCAGTCAACCCCTCATCACCAGCGAGGATAGATCAAGATGGAAGAAACATTTTAGAGCCGCAAGAGATCGACAAGCATTTTCACAGGACCCTGTAATTTAAGTAGGCCGATCGATGATCTTCCCGCCATTGCCCTTGTGAATTCTAACATTCCGGAACCAAAAAATGATGGCAATAGGTTAAGTTTCTAGAAGATTTTGGTAATGGCGCTGTACAACTTTGTCTTACGGAACAGGCTAATAGCAGTAATTCGTGTAGTGAAGAAGAAGAGAAGCGACAGCTCTTTACAGTCATAAAAATTAAAAACTGTATTCGAAAAGGCAAAAGGGCTTTAAGGAGGACTGCGTTTTCTTCTGAAATAGACAATCATCCCCCATATATTCACATATTTCAAACCGAATGGATTTTAAACTAACAAGCTATCAATCTAGACTTGCTTTGTCCGACCCCATCGCAACCTCACTCTAAATTTCAAACGCCATAAATCATCACGAAGAAGCCATTTAATTTCCTTCAGGTTGAATATAATGTCACTGAATTGTAGAACAATCCGATTTGGCACAGCGCCACATCTCGAAATTTGAAAAAAAAAAACCGAGAGAAGGGGCTTGAAAAAATAAATAATTACACGGGACGCGTCACAATGCAATTTTAATAGGACAAATTAAACTCGATGTGCGTTCACGAATTTTAGGTTTAGTATTTTTTGTCAAAAAGGGAAAAAGAAAGAAGGGAGTTGGGGGAGGGAAGAGGAAAGCCTATAACACGTTTCCTGTTTTATTTATAACGAATAATTTATGTTTGTTTGTTGCTTTATTTCAGTTTATAAATTAATTCGCTTCAGAGATCAGAAAGGATCGTTTCCCGAATCCCCTCCCATCCGATTCCAGCCAAATTTTTTCCCTTGCTTAGAAAATACGTCAAGACGCAATAACCATAAATAACGACTCCTTTTAAAATATTATTAAATATAATAATATCTTGTTTATTTTCGAAGTTAGAGCCCACTCAACCTGGGCGCATGAGACACGTGCCTAAGAGCGCCTAAAACGTTAATTCGACATTCGGCTCCGCTCCCTATCGTTTGTGGGTCACATTTTAATCTAGTACCCGGTCGTCTAGTACTCTGACGCCATTTTGAAAATCAAGGACGAAAATACAAATCATTTAAAAGATGGGACGTCTTAATGTATTTCATAAAACCATGACAAATCAAGACCATATCCGGATCTTAATAATGTTTAAGTCTAAAAGCTTTTTTTTTTCAACGGTCACCCCCTCCCAAAAAAAAAGAAAGTACCATTAGCTATATTATAGTTTTATTTTCGTTTAATGGACAAGTATAAATGGGGATGAATTAATGAAGGCTCCTATCTCGGCGTCTGCCCTGACAAAACCAGAGTAAACAAAGATATTTTTCAAAAAGTCGTTATAATAGACCATTCCACTAATACAAGAAGAACTCGATAAATTTTCCTCCGATGCTATTTAACCCAGATAATATCGGACTAGAGTTTTGGGCTCCTCAACCTTCCCCTCTTTCATTTTTTCCGTTTTTCGTACAATGTTTATAAGTGTCTACGCTTTCGATTCTCCTTAGGGGCACGTGTTATGGTGGAAGGAGATGTAAGAGTTGTTTTCTAGATGAATGTTTTCTCTCTTTTTCATCGATGACACCATTTTTTCTTTCTTTATTCATAATGTGACGAGGAGGGCAAGGGGAAAGGGAAAACATTCAAATGGGAAAAAGAGGGGGGAGGACTTTATATTTTTCTCTTCCTTCCGGTTTTGTAAAAAATAAAACAAACGACGGTAGACGCTAACAAAATGAGTAGAGAGTCAATTCATGAAAGAAAAAAAAATAAGGGGAAAAAAAGAACATCGAAAAGAAATGTTAAAAATCGTGCCAAACTACTCTTTCCCTTGCTCTTGTCCCGTCTACCCCTTTTTTTCTTCTTCCACCCCGCATATCCTTACATATTTCATATCGCATTATTGACATTATCTGTCTCCATCTCCCTTTCCGGTTTTATCATATTGGAAAAAATTGAAGGCTAAACTATGAGCGCTCAGGCAGAAAGAATTCAAATTCGGGGAAAATCGGGCGAGAAATGGGGGAGAAAAATCCGAAAGCGAACCGAAACTCGAAAATGCTTGGCCCGATAAATATTTTTCTTGAATTTAAATTCCGGTCGTAAATCAAAAATAAAAAATGCCGATCGCTGGCCAAGATTTCGATGTAAATCGGTTTCCACTAACTTGGATTTACAGCGCAAAACAATAAAGAGGCTGTTGGTCTTCAAAAGTAAAGTGTCTGCGTAGAATTTTGTGACCAAAGAGAGATCTGGTTAGTGTGCATTTAAGGGTGCACTCCAACGAGGAAATCCTAAAGATCACCGGTCAGTCTTTGATCCCCACAGTAGTCCCCGTCGACTTCACAGTAGACGGGAACGGGGCATGTAGTTTAAGTTCCGACCCCGTAGACCACCAGTTAACAACTACCTCAAATATCCGATCACCAACTTAGACACCACCTTTTTTCCTCAAGATTAAAATAGAAGAAAACGAGAAAGGTTTGAAAACCCAAACACAGGATTAACTGCGGAATAAAAAGGGGAGCAAAAATTTTATTATTACCAGAGCCTTGTCAGCAAACTTGCAAATATAGCCACATTTTGTTACAGAATGATGCGACATTAAAAATCCTTCCCCCTTCTTTTCCGCTTTGCTTTTTAAACTGCGTCGAGGATTGAAACTTTTAATTCTCAGAAAAGATTACAAGATAGGAGCACCTCTTCCGTTGCCAATATTTTTAGCTATGCGTAGACGACGCGGCTACACGTAGCCTAAAATCTCATGTTAAAAATTATAAATTAACGGCAAAAAATCATTAATGAGGAGTTTGAAAAAGACAGACGGAAGAAAGGAATAAAACAAATGATTCCAATAAATTAACAGATAACACATGTAATTAAAATTGCGGTGCAAAGATGCATTAAGAAGAAGAAGAAAGAAAAACAAGTTGAAGAATGCACTGCTTTCGGGAGAACGTGCATTTTTGCTTCTAGACCAACACTTTAACCTCTATTTTTCCACATTTGACTTGTTCAAGAAAAACTGATTCAATAAATGAGGGGAAAAGAGATTGAAGCCGCATCGTCTACACGTGGTTTAAAAATTTTCTTTTTTTTATTCGACTAAAGAAAAAACCAAGGATTATAATTTCTTAGCCGAGGGGCGAAAACCGACAAAGAGAATAATCCGGTTTTTCTTTTTTCTGGGAAAACATAAAAAACGAATTTATGAACAGGGAGAAATAAAAAAATAAAAAGAAACCGCATCTCAAGAATGAAATAAAGAATTCCCTCAGAATAAGGATCGACAGCAACAATCTAGATATTAAGCTTTCAAAAAAGTTTTTAATTACCCACAAAAGATATCGCGGAAAAGTTTTCTGACAAGTTTCGTCTCTAGGCTACATGCAGGCGAAGCGGTTTCAACCTCTTTTTTTTAATAAAGTTTCGAAAAGAAAAAAAACAACAAGCCTACCATTAAAATTTTGTAAAGGTATTTCGACTAAAAAAATCGATCGTCCATTAGACGCATCGCCAGATAAAACCGCCTCGCCTACACGTACACTAAATCTACTACCTCCTATTTTTCAAAATTTTATCTTTGCTTCTTTGTAAGCAAACAATTATTTTGAAAATCAATTCGCTTGAAATAATTGCGAAAAGCTTTGAGGTATTAGTTTCTTATCTGACCTGTTTACCTTTTCTCTCTCGTATTCCCGGAAATTTAATTAGAAAGTATACGAGCGTAGGAGAGAAAAGGGAAGAAAAAGGAAAGCCCGGGAGGTGGCGGTTGACGGTATAGCGGGCGATAAGAGATCGACTCCCGTATAAAGCAACAAAGAGACGATGACGGGACGATAATAAAGAAAATATCTTGATGAAGATAACACACAGCGAAGCCAGATTCATTAAAAAGTTAAAACATGCCGTTAAATACCCCTTGGGAAGCAGACAACACCGTAGTAAACCGGGGCGTTAAATTTACGATCAGAATAATATACTCTCTCCATACTTCTCTATATCATATTCTTTATCAGGGGTAAATACGCCGCATATATTCCAGATAAAAAGGTGTTTGTTTTTCCTTTGCTTAAGGAATCCAGTTTTTATTTCGACCTCGAGACTATCGAGCATGTCTTTGCCCGAAGACGAGATGAAGAGAAGCATTATCCTCCCACCTTTCACGTCTAGACCTTGACGGATAGTCAAGCAGGAGAGAGTAATGATCCTGCGCTGGGAAAAACGATTCAAAACTGTCATTGACTGGGGAAAAAGGTGGAAGGACTTCTGGTTTTAGCTTAGAGCTTGGTTATACAAGTCAGAGGAGGGGGAAACCGAATGAAATATAGAATTCAGAGGAAAGTAATTTAGAATATTCCGTAGTAACACGAAGCCACCTGGAAGGATGAAAACCATGATTCATGACCTTTGCCCTCCTTCTTCCTTTGAAAACGAACCTTATTTCACTATAGCGCGGGGAGTCGAAAACACCTTTTACCTCGGAAATGCGAGATTTACCTTAGTTTTTGGCGGGGCCCTTTTCGAAAACATGAATGTACACTTTGCGTAAGAGGTTACCTCCCCCGGAGATTGCTTACACGTCTGACCCTCGTTATTTTGGCATTTACTGCGCGATCTGTTTTCTCCCTTTTTTGTATTAATATATAACTGCTCTTTTTTTATGTCAATGTCCGTGCAGCACACGTTGCAGGAAGTGAAATAGTTTTCTGGTTTTGGAGTTGAACATTTTTAGATGATAAAACTATTAGTTGAAAAAGGAAATCTGAAGCAAGCACAGTCCAGTTCTTTTTAGGTCATAAAACATATTATTTCTTTTTTCTATTTGTCGTATAAGCTCATTTCGGGCTTAACAGAAACACTGCCCATTCTCAGCGACTTAGATGTTACGGAATCGATAAAAAATTAAAAGCGAAATCACATAACTAGAAAATATCTAAAACCAGACAAAAACTGCGACCAACTAAGACTATTAGTTCTTTAAGAGGCAAGGATGAATAATTATAAGATCAGACTACGATAGGCAAGACATTACGTGTTTTCAGAAGCTTTTTAGCTTAAATGTTGACTTAAAATTGTATACAAGCCGATAAGTGCAAGCGAAGAAAATGAAAAACCAAGAAACACCCTATTAATATTCACCTATAATCTGGACTCTGTATTAAGAAATACATTTAAAGTGACAACCAAATAACCATTTTTTCAGGGCTTCCTAATTCTCGAGGGTAAAAGGGGAAGATAAGAAACCAGGATTGGGATTTTTTTAAAAATAGCAAAATCGAAAGTCAAGAATAAGCGATTATAATAAGACATGAGGTAAAAGAAAGAACTGTGTTTTAAAATGTAATCTAAAAGAAACGTGTAACTCAGAAGAGGATAAATTTATAGTAATCGTAAATCTTGATGAAATACGTGAGCTCCGGACATTGATACAACAGAGAAAAGACTTTATTTTTTTCATGCAAAAAAAAAAAAGGAATGGAGAGAAAGAAAAAAATTGGGCATAGAGAAAAAGGAAAAAGATTCTTCACTAAGTACCGAAATAACAAAGCCTGCCTTACCCTTTGATGTAACCTATCAGGATTAGAATTTTTCGGGATTCAGCTTGTATTATGCGGTTTCTAAAACCAAAGAGGTCTACAGGAAAACTACGTTCATAATTTTGGTTACGCGAATCAGCCTAACTAAAATCATTCATGAAATACAAAATTTGATGAAATTGTTTGTACTGTACCAGGAAGTATGGATTAGCTTTCGATCCCCTGAGCTGATCTAGGCCGATCACTAACATTGCTTCCACTTTTTACGTGTTTTGCTTTTTTTCGCGCTAAAACTTTTACAATATTTGCATCGGTCAGCTTAGGAATTCTTTCTGCGCTTGAACAGTACTAGCCTACAAAGCCTTCGAAAAAATTTCGGACCAATGTAACCAGTTTTTCGGTACGAAATATTTCGAAGCGTTTCGATCCGAAATTTCGGAGCAATGTAACCGCGGTCTAAACTTACTAAAAGTGCATTTTATTATTTTTAGCAAATCCACAAGAACAAAACCCACGAATTAAAACTGAATGAAAAGAATGCTAACTCGCCTGAAAAAAGAATCCGCAATACCCATTTTTCCGTACCATTTCACAATTAAGCCCCTCAAGGCCCAACTAAACAAAAACAAAACCATAAAAAAAAGTCGAGAAATGCAGGAGGTCCACCATTTCTCCTTATTCATGAGATACCCGGATATGCAAGTAGAAGGAAAAAAAAATCTACATTTTGATTACAGCCTCGTAAGAGATAATTATAACATGCCTTAAGATGATCCAATATAATACAGAAATCTTCGCAAAATTGCCTTAAAACAAAATTTTGATCATCAATTTATTCCTGATATGAGAATAAAGCGTGTAAAAACCTCAAGGTACGGAAACCTGTTAATAAGAGGTAATGGTTACTTGATATTTCGCAATGGCAACAAGAATGGAAGAGATGATCAGAGAGTAGGTTGTGGCTCGAAGACGGCTGGCGCCTTCGTCCTTGATACAAGGTCAAGGAACTTTACCATCAACTCGTTCGGCCTGAGGATCGATTCCACATGGACGTACCTCTTCTCCGCGAAATCTTTCGTCGATCTTCCACTTCCTTATTAGGAACATCGGCTTTCAGGTACTCGTTTTTCGAGCCCTTTGGCTAACTTCTGCATCTGCATCCTTGACAAAAAAAAATCCCCGAAATCGATGAGGCTAGGGAAGAAAAAGGAATCGGAAACATATTCGAAGCGTGAACCGTGAAAAGAGAAGTGAATGACCGTAAGAAGCACGCAATTGACGTAGCGGTGCAATGCAACAACAACAAACAAACAACAACGGTGAAGACGGATCAGCCGAGAAGAGAAAGAGCGAGAGAGAGAGATAAAAAACAAAAGAGGAGAGAAAATCGAGTTTAGCATGAATCATAAGATCGTGTACGATGCACTTTTTTCTTTCTCTTTTTTCAGTGCAATTTCGTGCTACACACATGTACCAACAAGGTCGAAGTCGGACGATGTCCCTCGAGTTCAATCTTCTCTATCTCGGAATCCTCATCATATTTTATTCGCCATTCTTCCTACATGAGCTGATTGTTTCTTCGACCGAGAAGCATTTTTAAACTTTCAGTCCAAAAAAAATAGTGCCAGGTTCAAACCGAATGGGACATACAACATGAATATGCTAATAGCAAAACAAACACGTTAGGAAACAAGTAAGTGATGAAATCATTTCAAATGCAGTCTGTGACAGACTGTACCTGAGGGTACCTTCTCATCTAACCGGTAATTTGCATTCGGGGGCTTTTATCTCGATATAAACCATGATATTAAAACTAATTGTAATAATATATCTTGATAAAACAAGACACACTGTACAAATCTGATCTTTACTAAATTAATTTCTTCGTTAGGTTTTTCTCTCCTGCCTCATTACTCCTCTACCTTATTTAGTTTGGGAGTGTCATCATCAACTCATTTGCTTTTAATCGAGCTACATGATAGTTGGAGACGTTTTTCCTAGGCTCAAAGCGTTTTGCTTCCTTGAATTCCGTTATTTTTTTAAAGAACTAAAATTTATTGAACTCTTCGATTTATTCTTAATTGGGATGTCTGCTCGGTAATTTTACAAATAAGGCAACTCAGATGGTGATTCGTTCGTTTCTTGGAACAAGGTCATTATCAAGGTCGAGGCCCGAGATCTTGAATGCGTTTAGCTTTTTCAAGTCGCGAGCACGGGTACTTCTGCATTCTAGTTCTTTCTCCTGGCATGTTATTTTTTTTCCTAATTTATGCTATTATACTTTTGTTGAGTTTTTTGTCTACACTACAAGTAACGGACCTTCTTTTTCAATGTTGAATTGTCGATATGAAAATTCAGCGGCGGTTACTTATATTTATTTAAAAAAAAGGAAAACAATGGGAATCTGATGGGGGGTCTGCAAAAAATTGCAGAAAAATTGCAAAAATTTTCGATTTTTAAAAACCAATTCTTTAAAAACTTTTTAGAAATGAGTTTAAGTTTTTGATTAAATGAACAAAGTACATCTGCGCTAAGTCGAAGATCACTCCATAAAGTAGCTACCGTTCGTGTGTGCCGCTGAGTTCTACTTTGTTCTGTTGCTGTAGCTGAGCTCAGCAAAGTCCGCTGCTACCCCTAGCCATAACTTTGGCGAATGTAAATCAGCATCTGTTAATTTGGATAGTTAAAGGAGCAGAAGAGACGGTTGTGCAGCTTTGGGAATGAAAGAAAAATAAACTAAGTGATGGAGAAGATAAGAGCGTTAAACGTCATACGGCAACTGGCCTAGCTGGAAATTGGACGTCTGTTGCAGCTAACAGTTTTGTCGACATTTATTTGTCTGCTTTTCCTTTTTTATGTTGTTTATTACTCTTCTCACCGGAATATATTTTATTATATTTTAAGAGTTCCAATAATATTAAGTTGACATTATTAGAAGCCTCGCCAAGTATTTTGATGAGTATTACTTTGTTCAGAAATTTTCGGCGTAAGTCAATTTCTACGGTGCCAAATAATGAATAGTGCCCTTGAAAGCTTTAAAATTTAAGTCATGTCGCATTTTCAGCCTCGTGGCTCAGTGGATAGCGTGCCCGACTCACACTCGAGAGTTTATGGGTTTGATTCTACTCTACGGTTCGGATTTTTTCCGACCGTATTTCACCTCTGACCAATGTCATTGTCGCTCGGTTTAACCCCCCCGCAAGGCAATGGCAAACCAGCAGGTGGTAGTCCTGTTGGTAGTCCAAGCTTCACTGCTGATACTGAGATATTTTTATAAAATTTTAGATGGGTCTTTTTTCTTCTTTATGTGAAACTAAAAGAAGAAAAGAGGCCATCTCAACCTCAAACTTTTTCACCTAAAACGTAAATTCTCTAACAATCTTACTATATTTCCTTCCTTACACCCTGACTCATCTTTAAAATGAAAAATTGTTCACGATATAATCGATAAATCGTAAAAAGAAAAACCGTAGATTATAAATTTCATATCACTAATTTGCATTTAACATCAGCTACTGTTCTAAAGCGTCGTAAATTATACAAAGACATTTGGAAATAAAATAACGAAAGCTATAATAAATAGGAGTAAAATATATCTGGGCTATGGCCAAACAGGAATCTAGCAGTTGCTTAGTGATTTATAACATAAAATATACATAAATACATATTTATGATTTTTATTGAACTTTTTGTCCAAAACAACGACGCCGTCAATAGGTTATCTCCAGGGACTTTCCCTCAAGACGTTTAAAATAAATTCTTCAAACGGGATTTCTTTTTCTTTTCATCTCAGGTAGCTTAAATTGAGCGCATGAAAATTAAATAATTTTTTTTTCTCTCCAGCAACAAAAAAAAATTGAAGCTTAGAAATCCCTTTGGAGGTAATATTCGAAAAAGTTAAGAAAATCCCTCCCTATTTAAATCCCCAAAGGACCGAGTTACAAATTACTTAAGTGCTCTCCTTTTTTGTTTCGATGTTAAAAAAAAAAACATTGTGAATTTTAAAGAGGAAATATTTTTTAAAGATGGCCAGCAATCACTCAGGTTTGTTTCTCTATTATTTAGCCTTCATGTGCGAAAAATATTATTTTGTGTATAATAAATAAAGCCTTTCTGCATGATTTCCCATAAGAATAACCTTGCTGACTTTTTGAGCAAAGTAAGAGGAGGAGTATAAAATCCGTCTCGTCGCCCTTTCCTTTCTCTACACAGATTTTCAAGCCATGACAGGTGGATGGACGGGACCTTACCCGAGAAAAAAAATTTTAGATTAGAAGGGAGAGAGAGAGAGAAAAATCCGATTGTTAAAAAAGAAGGTTCGAAAATATTCGTCCCATAAAAGAAAATGAATGAAAATAAAAAGAGAGCGGATTTAAGGGAAGATTTTTTTCGCAAATCTAATGATGCAATATTTTAGATTCCAAGTTATTAGGGGATGGAGAGAACAATGAAGAAAAAGATACGGTCGACGCCTATAGCGTTTCTATCGTCGCGACGGAAGGGGAGGCGACGCAAGGCCTAGACGCATAGCGATGACGTCACAAACACCATCTCTCTCATATAAATATTGGAAGGAAGAAGAAGGGAAGGAGCTTCCGAATCCGTTGGGTCGTCAGTAAATACACAAATTTGTAAGCAGTTTCGTTTTTTCCCTCATTTTTTTTAAAAAAACCGCCCGAATATGAAAAGGACATTTTCAGCAATGCAGTGATGGGATGAAGAATGGAAAGAATGGATTTTACAAAAAAAACGTGACCTTTCTTTGTTCGGTTATTTTTATTTTGTTGAAACAAGGTATATACGCTTCTTTTCCGGATGGATTTACTCGAAATGCTTTTCCGAAAAAGATTTCTCGCATTGCTTACGAGCCATTGTTAAGTCTGGCCACCTTTACAGGCTCGATTAAACCCGAAAAAAGACTTCCATTCATTAAAAGACGGGAAGAAAAAGGGGAAAAGTCTTCGACTATATATCACGACGTCAATAGAGGGATATGAGAAGACTATATCCTTCCGCCATACTTATTGATTATATCTAGTCGTTTGTCACTGTAATACCTTTCAGGAGCGGTGTTAGGTTGATTTATCATAAACGACAGCAAAAAATTGCCAACAAAATTAATCGTTTCTAATATTAATACATAAAAAAGACCTAAGGGATGATAAATAATCATTGGGAAACATTAGGAAAAGTAAGGTCGTAATGATAATAATTAAATTAAGTATAAGGGTACGCCGCTGATTCCGACTGCTGACATAATCCTCCCTCTAATACTCCAGTCAGTGTTAAAACACCATGAACTTTCGCCTCCACACAATGGATCACGATCTTTTCAATGGTGAATCTATGCAAAATAGATTGATAAATTCAATCCCCGCTTTTTTCCTTTTACGGGTTTTTTAAAATCCGTTCCTTCCTCTTTTTTACGACATCGAACGAAACCACCCCAAAGGATTTCAAGCTATTTGACAAAGTAGTAAATAATCGCGAGGATAGATATAGGGAGACTTTGTTGATTTCAAAAGAAACGTAATATGCTGAAGAGTGTATTAGTAAACTCTTTGAATTTTCAGCAGCCTAAACCTAGTCTCCTCCATTATTTATTATTTATTAATGTATCAAATGCATACTTAAAAATTCTAGTTGGTTGAGCAGGGACCAAAGCTGGGCCTGGATTCGGTCCGGTTATCAATACAAGGCCTGGGTGGGATAGAAAATGTCCACGTAAAATCCGAACCTTGCAGACGGTCTAAAAGTTGGCTCATAGCTACCAAAGCTTGGCCAGAATTTTTTTCAACCGAAAATTCGGAGGAATATAACCAACCCTCCAAAGGGAAAATTCATAAATCGAAAATTAAACATTAATTATAAAACGTCGGAAAAATTTCCATTTTTTTCGTTTCACAGAACCTTAAAATTGCTGATATCTTGAGAACGCGGCCGAATTTTTAGATTCTGCAAATTCCAACAGATTCCTTGCATCAAAATACATCTGATATGATGTAGTTTGAAGCTCTAGACCGTAGAAAGAATAGTTTTTTAGTAAAAATAGATTTTCGACCTAGTTGATTTCTAAAAATCAGTTTTTCGGTTATAACTTTTTAAAAACGAAAAATTGAGTGTTCTACCTAGTCTCAATCGATTCCTCAGATTAAAATACATCTCCCAGTATATATTTCAACAATATTTTGGCCCGTAATTAGTCGGAAAATTCATAAATCGAAAATAAAAACATCAATTATAAAACGTCGGAAAAATTTCCATTTTTTTCGTTTCACAGAAACTTAAAATTGCTGATATCTTGAGAACGCGGCCGAATTTTTAGATTCTGCAAATTCCAACAGATTCCTTGCATCAAAATACATCTGATATGATGTAGTTTAAAACTCTAGACCGTAGGAAGAATAGTTTTTTAGTAAAAATAGATTTTCGACCTAGTTGATTTCTAAAAATCAGTTTTTCGGTCAAAACTTTTTAAAAACGAAAAATTGAGTGTTCTACCTAGTCTCAATCGATTCCTCAGATTAAAATACATCTCCCAGTATATATTTCAACAATATTTTGGCCCGTAATTAGTCGGAAAATTCATAAATCGAAAATTAAACATCAATTATAAAACATCGGAAAAATTTCCATTTTTTTCGTTTCACAGAAACTTAAAATTGCTGATATCTTGAGAACGCGGCCGAATTTTTAGATTCTGCAAATTCCAACAGATTCCTTGCATCAAAATACATCTGATATGATGTAGTTTGAAGCTCTAGACCGTAGGAAGAATAGTTTTTTAGTAAAAATAGATTTTCGACCTAGTTGATTTCTAAAAATCAGTTTTTCGGTTATAACTTTTTAAAAACGAAAAATTGAGTATTCTACCTAGTCTCAATCGATTCCTCAGATTAAAATACATCTCCCAGTATATATTTCAACAATATTTTGGCCCGTAATTAGACGGAAAATTCATAAATCGAAAATTAAACATCAATTATAAAACATCGGAAAAATTTCCATTTTTTTCGTTTCACAGAAACTTAAAATTGCTGATATCTTGAGAACGCGGCCGAATTTTTAGATTCTGCAAATTCCAACAGATTCCTTGCATCAAAATACGTCTGATATGATGTAGTTTAAAACTCTAGACCGTAAGAAGAATAGTTTTTTAGTAAAAATAGATTTTCGACCTAGTTGATTTTTAAAAATCAGTTTTTCGGTCATAACTTTTTGAAAACGAAAAATTGAGTGTTCTACCTAGTCTCAATCGATTCCTCAGATTAAAATACATCTCCCAGTATATAATTCAACAATATTTTGGCCGGTTTTTAGCCGGAAAATTAATAAATCGAGATTGAGATATCGATTTGAAAACATCAAAAAAATGGCAATTATTTTCGTTAACGCGAAACTTAAACATGCAAATATCTTGCGAACGCGGCCAAATTTTCAAATTCTGTAAATTCCAACGGATTCCATGCATCAAAATACATTTGATATGATGTAGTTTGAAGCTCTAGAGCGCAGGAAAAAAATGTTTTCTGTAAAAATAGATTTTCGACCGACGTGCTAATCAAAGTGTCCACTACCTATTAAGCTCCATAGGCTCACCCACATCCGCTACCTCCCTCCGCTCGTGACTTAAGTCTACGATCAACCGTCCATCTATTTGTCAAAATTTTCTTGATCTGAGCATCCTTAAAATATTTTTTAATAAAGGGCAATACGCATTTTGTAAAAATTATTGGGCCAGTATCTAAGCCTGAACCCACGAGCGTCTAAAATAGATCGGACTTAAGAAACAAAAAACAAAATTAAACAAAGAAGCAATATTTTCCTTAAAAGCCCACATAAAAAATATTTTCCAAACCGACGCAGTCTTCCCTCTTAAAATAAAAAGAAAAGCACCGCAAAAAAAAAAAGACGAAAAACCTACAACCCCTAAACACTCTTGCTTTCTATTAATAATCTCTAAAGAACATCAAGGCTCGCAAGATCACGTACCGAGGATCTCCACACTCACGTAATTCAAAAGTGGAAGTTCTAACCGCGAGATTTAAGTCTTTTTAAAGACAACAAAAACTACAACATAAAATGAAACTTTACGGAAAAAAAGGAAGAGAAAAAGAAAAGTGGGGGGAAAAAAGATTTTATGCAAAAATCACGCTCGCGAATAAAAAAGAAACCTGAATATTCCAATTTTTTCCTCTCCTTTTTTAAATTAGGTACAGATGGAAAGATGGAACAAGAAATGTTATAATATTTCACCTTTGGAAATTGAAATTCAAAACTCACGATCTAAATAATGCTATTTTCACGGAATTCGATTTGTAAATATTTATGCTCGCTCATGTTTATCTTATCCAAGTGTCCAGATGGAGTTCAAGTACCCACCCTCAGCCGGTACGTGATTCGCTACGTGCGGCGAACGTGAGGAGATTCCTAAATTTGACGTGTGATAATGTGAATATGCGAACTTTACCCTACATTTACATCTTCTTTCCCCCCTTTTTTCGGGGAGGGAAAATCTTACGTGAGATTAAGGCCGTAGATTATACGGGATCCCGAAAAAACGAACAAAAAAAAAAAATTGGAAATCGCTGACGAAGCAGAATGGAAGGAGGAATAAAAGGAGGGAAAAATAAAGAAAAATAACCGGGAATCTATAAAAAGGACGGAATGAGGAAGGAGGAGAAAGTTCATCGGTTTAAAATATACGAAAAAAGAAAAGTTAACTGGGTCGTAAAGAAGAAAACGTCATCGCTGGCTCAGGAAATGAAAAATCTCAAATGATACAAATTGGGACAGTGAATATAAAAAAAAAGAAAGGGAAACTTTGTATAAAATAGAAAGGCACTTGTGAGAGAGAAAGGGAGAAAAAAGTCAACCAACCATAATAACCGCAGATAAAATGTTACTTTGAAAATCATTTGCATCGAATTTGTCGTTTTCCCAGTTCGAAGTTCTTTTGGATTCTTCCAATTTTTATTTTCCTAGCTAAATTAGGTTAACCTCCAACGAAAAACAACGATTTCAAGTTATCTTCGTATAAGGCTGTGTAATATCAGGCTTTGTACTCTCGCTTTTTTTCCTCATCTAAATTTTCGCAACGATTGTGCGATTGCTTCCAGGTCAAAGGTTTGCTCATTGATCGCTTTGAATTTTCAAACTTACGATAGCTTCTAAATTTAAAATGAAACACAATGGAAAAAAAAAGAATAATAGAAAATTACAGAGAGTTGGAAGTAAAAAGCTGCACGATTGGAAAGAAGCTCGCACAATAGGCCTACAACGCAGGTTATTGTCTGGTGGGTTTTTCTTATTGGAGTCAACCATAGTTTTAATTTTTTGAACTTTGGGCTATTTCCGAGCAAATATAGAATGATAAGAATCGAAGATCTTTTTAATGGGAAAGTGCAATCCGAAATCCTAACGTGGCTCATCCGATCAGTCAACGCAAAATCGCAATACTTTCAGCAGTTTCTTTCCCTCTTTATAGAAATCGCGTCAGTTGTACTGAGAAACACGGTTCGAGATTTGCCTAGAACAACACTACCTTCAATTCAACACTAGATTCTATTTTGTTTCCTCTCTTTCAAGATAATATGTTCCCTGAGTTGAATCGTGTTGTGGCCGTCACTCCTGGTTCAGAGTTCCCATAGATTAAGATTCTCAATACATGAGAAGATTTTGTTCAACTACATCGTTAAAGATGAGTTGAGCTTGCCCTGTTACGATAGCCAACAGTCTTGATAAATCATTTTAAAGCTAGAGATAAGCTTCTGGTTGATAGCATCAAAATTCCAGCAGGAGCGGGATTTTCAACGTGATGCGGACATTTCATAGATTCTGAAACGTTTCGAATTGAACTTTTCCACAAGAACTCTCACATTTCAGCAGCCATGTGCTATCAAAAAATAATACAATCAAAAATTTGTCTTAAATCGATAGGCCTGATCGACAAAAAATAAGCTCGCTGCTAAATTTAAAAAGTTTTCATTGATATTCCCAAATAACCTACCCCTTCCTCTAATAAGATACGAAAACAAACAGATTCTAACATCATCTACTGAATAAAATAGAATTGGGAGAAATTCTGATAAAATAGTAATCATCCATTGGAAGGGAAAACCTTTGGGTTGATGTTGGTGCTACTGCTTCAAACCCCGATCTCAAAGTTTTCCGAAAACCATCAAAATGAGGTTTCTCCCTTCTTCCCTCTCTCGATTATAGTCAACTTTTTACCATGCTCCAATTTCAACAGAAGTTTTTGATGTGTGAGGTGAAATCCAATCAACTTCCACTCTTACTTTCCCCATTCCCTTGAAACTCTCGCTTTCCCGTAAAAAAAAAAGGACGGAAGAAACTAACCGTCTGAACCGGAAGTAAAACACCGGAAATCTCTTTTAACTAATATAAATTTTTCTTGTTTTTTTTCACGATCGGGTTCTCATTCGATCAAGATGACTCCTTTTAACTGTAGCTCATAACTTTATGATAATATCAATATTTTCGATACAAAATACCCCAAAAGTATGTTAATAGCATTTTTTTATTCCTTTCTAGACGTTTCCTTTTTTTTCTATTTATAGGGAAAAGGCGACTGAAGATATAAAGCACCATCGGAATCCAATATCTTCGACAGCGACGTCTGCCTCGGACATTTCCAATGTATTTCCTCTTCTCTCTCCCTTCACTTATCGGTATTTATCTCTAGTGTTTTCGAGTATCCACTTTCTTTTTATCTTTATCAATTTTTAAAGGAGAAAAAAAAGACAAAGTAAAATAATCAGTTTTTCGTCTTTTGAAAGTGATGTCTCCGATTTTTGTAAAAATGCGGAGAATTTTCATATTTCATATAAACACATTTTCGGTGTATATCGGTCTCTAAAATGAGCTCTTAAATTTACATACAAAATGCTTGACTCTGGTGATGTTTCTATCCGCCATATTTTCACCCCTATTTTTCCAAACTTCAATTTTTACCATATTTTTCTTATTTTATTCCAGCAATGCTGAATGCTTCTTGCATCATCGCTTTTCAGTGTTGATGTAGACTTTAGTAAGGCTTATCCATGCTACCAAAGTTCTCCTCCCTCCAGCCACCTGTGTGTCAACCTCGAAAGGCATTTACGTTACATTCCTCCAGACTTTAAACCTTGATACTGCAGTAGGCAGAATCATGACAATGCAAATCGAAATTTCGTTTTTAGCAAAGTAATCGGTTGACCATAACGCTCTCTATACACCATTTTCCATACTCTGCAGTCGATCGTTGTCACACAGAAGCTTGATCGTGTTTTTTCGAGAAATCTTTTTAATTATAAAATGTTCCATCAAGTTCGTCTCCCTTTTTTTTAGATGGCCTTTGGTTAATTTCCTGTTCTTTTTCTTTCGTCTGGTTTTCCATCTCTTTTCCTGGATTTCGCTGTTTCCATTTTCTTTCTTCTGTATAAAAATATTTGCTTTCTTGCTGTTCCTAAAATTAAAAAAAAACCCTGAAATGATTTAAAAATAAATTTCCAGAAATTAAAAGATTAAAAAATCCCCTGATTTCATTTTCTAAAGAAATCTCCCGATCTAGACGAAGCTTCCAAATTTCCCAGATTTTCAACGGAAATTCCCCGTTGCAAAATCTCACTTCACTCATCGAACACTTGCTATTGAAATCTCAACCTACGCTTCTCGTCTGCTTTTCACATTCGCCTCAAGGAAAAGTCAACGTCCCGCTACGGATGTTCGTAACATCGTAACCGAAACGCTTTTGCTTAAAACGAAGGCAATTTTAACTTTAATTATCCGTTCTTTACGTTTTGCTTCGGTTTTCATTATTGTTGGGTAATTGTTTTCTTAACATATTAGTTCATTCTGACTCGTAGTTCCCTTTTCTTTGATGTATTCCTTCACCCTGCTGTCTACGTTAAGTGAACGCAAACTCCAGGTACAAGATTGAAAATCAGAAGCAACGAGTTTCGTTTAATAGATCCCAACGAGTGACAAAAATAATTGAGGTTAAGAAGTATGAAGCGTAAGTTATCCGATTTTCATTAAAATTTCTCGGTTGGAAAAGCAAAAGAACTTTTTTTCCCTCTCTCTCTCTCTCTTTTCGTTTCTTAGAAGAAAAGTTCCTCTTCCGCCTTCTTTTTTTTTCTCTCCTCAAAGAAAGTTTTTACCCGGCAACTACCTGCGACTTCATTGTCGTTAGAAACCCTGACACTCCCTCTTTTTTCTTCTCTTCCCCCATTATTTTTCCCAAGTTTTCCCATCTTATTTCTTGATTTTTCCTTATTATTTATTAACCCGAACAAGAACTTCCTCTTTTCTTTTAGAGTTACGTCAGCATTTGTTAACAGGTTTAATTTTGATCGGCGAGCCAAAAAATCGTCTGGATAAGGAAATATTTGCTGACGGGGAGAAAAAAACTTTCAAAAGCCCCCTTCTCCTCGTCGAATTTAATTGTTTTTTTCCTTAAGAATCCTGGGTTGATTGAGGCGTGAATCTGTAATCAATCTCATCCATTCCTTTTTCTCTCACCCCTGAAATCTCCTTCATGATTATTCATTTTTTTCCTTCCGAGTATCGAAGGGGTGAAAAATTCTTCCGATTTAATCCTTTCTTAGTAGTGTGTCTTGAAAGCCAGGAAGTCAAGGCTCGAGTAGAGCAAGCCAGGAGTGCTCTCATGAAATTGCGAAATCTTTTGTCTAAGCTTGAACTTAGTCTGAATACGAGAATCCGTATCGTCAGTTGAGAAGTTCTTCCTGTTCTTTTATATGGGCATGAAGGTTGGACGTAAACAAAAGTGCTGGAAAAGAAGCTGGAGGCTTTCGAAGTTTTGAATCGTATGAGCAAGGATATGGAGGTGCTCTACGACGTCAAGCGTCGAAGGCTTGAATATTTCAGTCATATTATTCGTAACGGAAGGTACCGCCTTCTGCAGCTGGTGATGGAGGGGAAGATTGAGGGCAGGCGCAGACCAGGTCGGAGGAAAACATTCTGGCTCAGGAATTTAAAAGACTGGTACGGCCAAAATTCGGTATCTATTGTTCGTTCGGCAGCCTCCAAAGTTAGGATCTCCATGATGATCGCCAATCTCCGATGAGGAGCGGGCATGTAAAGAAGAAAAAGAAGAAGTGTGTCTAGGCCGTAGTTACATTACTCCAAAATTCGGATCGAAAACCTTGGAAATTCTTTCGAAAATCTCAATCTATGCTCTGATCGGCTACAAAATTCTTTCTACACTCTAAAACTACTCACGTGACGTCATATTAGTTTATCATAAAACAGTGTAAATCACCGAAATTCGGACGAAAAAATCCACAATCTACACCTAATTTAGCTTGAAAATACTTAAACAGAACCCAAAAAAACATTGTGAGCCTAATTCAGCAACATGAGTGCCTTAATCCATCCCAAAACGGCCAATTTAAATCTCTCACAAAATAAAGCAAATCCCTTAAGCCATTCCTTTAAAAATTATGAAAAGAAAACAATATCGAATCCTTTTTATTAGATTGTTTTTAACTAAAAATGTTTTATTGCCTGATTTTATATGTTTAAAGGAGTCACGATTGCTGGAGTTGAGTCTGAACTAAGGGCGACTTGTTCAAAAAAGAAAAAATAAACTTTTTCTATGCAGTCGGCGCCCACGAAACGAGGACAACGGCCGTCGGATTTATTATGTCTTTTGTAAACAAATTACTGAAACTTTTTGATTCGTTTCAAACAATTCGACCATGGATAAAAAAAAAGAGGGGAACGGGAAAGGAGTTTCGTAGCCCCCCTACCCCCAAAACATTTGATCCTTTTTTGCGATTGATGGTTTCGGGAAGGGACTAAAAAAGAGTCGAGAGAAAAACCCGCAGTTAAATAAACAAGGAAAAACATCGGTCAAGCATGAAATATCGAAACGTCAGAAAGGCGGTGAGGTGGCAATAATTGTTCAACAACACTGGGGGTTTTTCAAGGAGAGGTAGAGCCACGTTTTACGGTTGAAAGAACATAGGAAAATATACGCATGGAGATGTTGAATGCGTTTTCCATCCTTTTTCCTATCTACCGTGTATGGAAGATTGAAGCGGGTGGGAAAAAGCGGTCAGGTCATTAGATCAGAGAGAAAACGAGAGCTTTCTATATTTTGAAAGTGGATGATACTTGGCGGCATTCAACCTTCATTGTTAGAAGAAGCAACCACCGAATAAAATTGTAAATGGGGAAAAATAGTCAAAGAAATAACGGTGGCAGAACAATTTTTTTTATAATATAGATCTCCGGTTTTTCATACTTCATCAATAGCGATGTCGAGAGGCGACAGCGGGCTTTAAGAACCTCCTTTTTAGCAAAAAAAAAAAAATCCGTTCGAGAACGTAAGTTGTATACCGCGACCGTATGTAAAAAGTAATACATCAACATCAGTATACAAATTCTTGACTTGAAAGATATCAGGTGGAAGTATGGTATGATATTATAGGTCGAACACAATACTCAATGGGCTACGATAAAGCCTTCGATTCGACTACCAGCGACGTGGCACCAAAAAATATTTAATTACAAATAAAAGTTAAACGACACAAATTAAAATTTTTTTGATCCAAACTAAAAAAAAAATTTGTTACATACTCGAACCCCAAGAAGTAAAGAATTCGTTCGGACTTCTAGTGGCCAACCTATTCTGACCTAGAATTGGTTTAGCAAGTCATTTCTTCAGTCAAAATCTTTTCATCTAAACTTGTATTGACCAGGACTTCACCACACCGGATTATCGCAAAGAATTAACATTTTCTCAAAGGTCAAATTTGAAATCGACACTCTTGCTAGAGGAAAAAAATACCTAAAACATCTAAAACATAAACAAACCTTTCTTTTAATACAATAAAATATAATTCCTTCAAATAAACGATAACTTCTAATTTTCTTCTGGGGTAACGACCACATCTAAATAAACACCCCCTCTTATAACCGTAATTTTAAGCGGTTCACCAGTTTCAACAGCTTGATAAATACTCTCAATCCCATCGATCGCTTTCGAATTGACATGAGTCACAATATCCCCAGGTTTCAAACCTCCGATATAAGCAGGAGACCCCATCACAACTTTCCCTACCAAAACTCCTTTAGTAACTTCCTGCGGAGTTTGATAATCACCGAATTGCATATCTTGAAGTAAATCAGGAGTAAGCGAAAACACGGTAACTCCTGTGTATTTTGACTTTTCCATCCTTGAGCCATCCATTTTTCTCTTTTCTTGGCTTCTTTTGAGAAATTCTTTCGCATAATCGATAGGAATCGCAAAGGAAATCCCTCCTGTTATTTTCATACAATTAATACCGATGGCTTCTCCGTCAAGATTAACGAGCGGTCCTCCCGAATTCCCAAAAGTAATGGCCGCGTCCGTTTGTATGTATTCCATGTGCTTGTGTCTCATTCCTAGTTCGGCACTTTGACGATGAGCTGCGCTTACAACTCCGGTAGTGATGGTATTTGATAAAGTAAGCGGGCTACCGATAGCCACGACCCATTCTCCAGGTCGAAGATCATACGACGAGCCCAAATTCAAAACCGGTAATTTTTTAGCATTAACCCTAACTAAAGCTAAATCCGAAGAAATGTCGATATCTTCCACGGTTCCTTGATACGTTCTGCCATCTAGTAATTTAACTTGAACGGAACTATTTAAACGATTTAAAACTACATGAGCATTTGTTAGGATTAATCCGTCTTCGTGTACGATAAATCCTGATCCGTTCGACGGCATGATGCTGAAAAATCGTAAATTTTTAACTTCGATAAAAACAACGGCATTGGCGACTTTGTCAACTACGTCGGAAATAAAATTAAAACGTTTTCGAGGACTTCCTCCTTCTTCAGCTTTAACGATAGGTATAAATGATGAATACTGTTTGGCATTTTTGTAGCAGTAAAAAAGAAAAACGGTCAGAGAAGCCAAAGTTGATGATGTTTTGATGAAAGAATTGCGAGCAGGTGGAGAATTTTTAAATAACGAAGAAATTTTGAAAAACTCGGAACGAATACGATGTAAATATTTTAATTTCAATATTTTGGAAGCCATTTAAAAAAAAAAGAAAAGACTTCTGCAAGAGCCGAGTTCGAAAACAAAGTTTTTCAAATTATTAGAAAACTACCATGGTCATGGATTTTATGGTGGAATAAAAGCGTCAGTCTTATTGCGCTCAAGCTTAATTTTTGTTTTATGTTAGGTTGGAAGTAGTTTACATTCAGCTTAAGCAAGAAACCAACTAATACACATTAACTCTATCTTTCCTTATAAACTTTAACATCTACTCGACCCAAAAAATATTAACATGGAACCGGCTCAAATTAATTTTTTTAATAATTTACTTTACAAATATGAATTAATGGCTTTATATTTTTCTGTAATAGGAAAATAGCATTTACTGTGATCCGATTAAAACTTGCCTCTTTTTCGTTGAGGAGCCACATCACTCAAAAATCCAATTTTATTAAAAACAATCCCGTCTGAAAATTATCCATTCGTCGCCTAGACAAAACAAACAAAAACTTCTCTCCCTTCTGTTTGAATAAACAGTGATAAAAATCAGCATCCTAACCCTGGCAAAACAAACCAAACATGAAATTCTTCAACTTTTAATTATTATAAGAAGTAAAAGAGGAAAAATCTCGATTAGGTTTCCGCAGCCCGTCGATGGAAATGACATCAGTAAAGAATTTAGATGTCTGAAACGACGATAAAAACCATCAAGAAGAAAGAAAAAAAAGAATAAGGGAAATGAGGACAAACTAAAGGGTGGATTAAAAGAAGAAAAAAGGGGTAAGGGAAGCCCCGAACGGGCGGGCGGGCTGTTGTACATCTTCATAAAGAATCTAAACTTTTAACTAACTCATAAACTAAGTTAGGAGTAGTTTATCTAACAAGAAAAGTTACGCAGCTAACTTTCCACACAGTGGAAAGTTATTACGCTTTTGTTGATTTGTAAAATGATATGTACGGAGGCTTTAACGATATTTTTTTAATTGTGAAGAAGCTCCTTGCAGATAAAAAAAAATTGAAAAAGACTTACTGGTCATCCGGCGTTAAATGAACTGGTTCGTCTGTGAATTCTGGCGGGAAATTGGCGAGATCGCGTTCGGATTCTAACCGCGGCTTATATGGTGGCGCGACTTGCTTCTGCTCAAGCTAATTAAAAGAAAAACAACAAACATGCTCTAAACTAAGAAGAACTAAGTTCAAAAACATATATGAACGACAGAGAGTAAAATAAAATTAAACTAAAACATAATAATGAGTCGTGTCGGTTTTCTAATAATTATAAATTTTTCTTAATGCGACTGACTCAAAAAAATAAAGACAATCATTAAATGATTTTGTTATAAACGTTAAAGCGATTCAATTAGGGAAGTTCGAGTATCTGTAAATTTCTAGAGGATTATTAGAAAACCGAGATAAGTAAATAAAAACATGCTCGGCTCAACGACCCAAATTAAAATCAAACAAATTCATTGCTAAATAAACAAGAATCATCTACCTAGAAACAGAAAAATAAATATCATTAAAAATCCGAGATGAGAGACATCATTTTCCGTTATGATCCAGTTTCAGCTATGATTCCCTTCCTTGCTTAAAAAGAATATTCATTCCTCATTCAAAAAATAAAAAAAATAAAATGAAATTCTAACACCTAAAAAAAAATGATCATCTAGTCACAAAAGCGCAGTCCAAATAAAAAATGATTCGGCTAATAAATCTGACGACAAGTAAACCGAAACTTACGCATCGTCAGGTGTGAGCTCAACTGGCTCTAACGTAAATTGCGGATCGAAATTATCAACATCGAATTCATCTTCTAATACTGGACAATATGGAGGCTCGACCAGCCGTTGCGCCAACTGAAATAAAAAATTTAAGTTAACGATTTGGGGGAAAAATTGCCGTCGTAGCTAACAGCAGCCCTGAAAAGAATTAAAACAATTAAAAGAAAAGAAAAATTCTCGACAGGTCACTGAAATTTTGGCGAAATAATTTTTTTAAAAAAAATACGGATAAAGACTCCCTGCCGTTCTACTTCGAAGAAAAGAAAAGTCAAATCGAAAAAGTTTCTCTTTTGCTTTTAATGAAAAAGGCAGTGTCAAGTATTCCCTTGACTAATGTTCTCAATACATTAAAAGTTAGATAGCAAAAGAACAAATTTTCTTCCTTAGGAAAGCACAAATTTAGACTTCCGGGCTTTTTTTTATATATTATATAAAAAAAGTTAATGCATGAGCTGAATTTATAAAAACAAGACCTTTCATTTGTGATTTAAAAGCTTTGGTCAGGCAATATCAAACTACATTTTCCTAACCCCATAGAAACCACATTCGAAATTTACGATCAGATTTTCGTTAACAGTTACATTCGGATTTACGATTCCTCTGCTATTTTCAAATGCGGTACCTTCTCACTCTCAGGCAACAATGGGTTTGGTGTTCGTTTTGAAATTTTTTGTGTAAAAATAGTAATGAAAGCAATTTTGTGATTCTACTTAAAATTAAGAAACACTAAATCCATCATTAGAAACTTGACTCTAATTCCAATTTCTTTTTAAACCCAAAGGGAAAAGTTTCATTAAAATTTGGCCTGTGTGAAAGTAAATATTAGATTTTTACTCAAGGAGTAAAGCTCAAAGAAAAGACTTAGCTTCAAGACACTTGTTTAACTTATTATAAATTAATGAAGTGTTTTTGCAAAATCCAAAAATATGAGTTTCTGGAGGCTCAAAAATTTTTTCAGAAGCCTCTTAAGATTTTTCTATAAATTCTAAAGATTGAGGTAGCCAGCCTATTTTTATTATTACGTAAAAATGCCATTAGGTAACGTTCACACTTATTAAGAATGTCTTTACGAAAAAATCTTTTCAAGTCAATCGTTTTTTTTTATTAATTTTGCATCGATTAAACCAATTAAGATTTTTCTATAAAGAAATTCTTTAAAAGTGTGACCGTTGCCTTACACTGCAAGGCGGAATAATTCTTAAAAGACCTTGAGGATCCTAAATAATTTTGTATGATCTACTTCCCCTGGATATCATGGTAATATCCAGGGTTTATAGAGGACAGTCGGAAAAATTAAATAAATTCCGAGTTTATATCATTTTAAATTTGCAGAGGCTAAGGAGCCATATTTTTACATAGAACACTCGAAACCTTTAACTCGTAATCTTTCTCTTGATTTGGTAAGAAAAAAACTTCTTGCTTTTTAGGGAACTGCAAGTATTTCTAAATTACAATGTAATGGGAGGCATTATGCACTGCGCTGAATTTCTTCAGTTAAAAAAAAATAACACCAGACACATAAAATTGAGAATGAAAGCTCAGACTCAGACGAAATTGATCTGAAAATCAAACTTTCGGTTGAATAGAAATTCAAACAATTAAACGTAAACTTCCTTTAAAAAAATCTTAACACGGATACATTTTGCAGGAAATTTAAAATAATTGTTTCATTTACTGATATAAGCAATCACTTCTACATTCCCTGTATTCTCAGCACCTTTTTTTAAAGATCTTCTTAAAACGTTCCCTGTCGAGAAAAACCGAAAAGCTAATTTCCTCAGGAGTCTCAGAGTTTGAGTTCTCGGATCATTTGCAATTAATTTCTTCTCATTTAAAAAATATACATCTTCATAACCAAACCTAATATAGTTATTTTTCTATTGTACTAAGCAAAAATTATGTTGTTTTGATATTTTTGAAAATTCTATTTCATATACATCAGCGACCCTCGTTAATTCCGCCACCTAAAAATTGTAATGGAGTTAAATATAAAAACAACAAAATTATTTTGGGTAAAACCAGACATGTCATTACTGCTATTTTTCAATAATTTTCATTTCAGCTTCATATTTTTACGTAATTCTTCTGTGAATAAAAGAAGTTCAAATCTTAATCTTAATATAAGTTAAAGCAATAAATTATTTCAGAAATCTTTTATTTCTGGAGCTTTAAAGAGCTTTAACCAGGATTAGAGACCAACTTCCCACGAATGTCCTACTCGCGTAAAGACCTATGCCGAGGTTTGCTAAATACTTGAGGAGTTATGTGCAAAAAGGGCACTTTCGCCATAAGCTAAACATTAAAAAAGTGCCCTTTTTGCACATAACGCCTCACTTTCAGATGCAAACCGGATTTACATAACATTCTATGAAATAATTTCAACCGTGTACCAATGTCAAAATGTGTAACCATTTTCGACCCTTGCACGACTCTAATACTATATTTTAAAAAATATTAATTACTAAAAAATTATTTTTGAATAAAAAATTTCTGAAACAAATATTACCTGATGTAAATTTAATTCTAGCAAATCACAAAATTTGTGTTTCGCTTTTTCTTAACTCAAAAATTTCAGCCAAAAAGCACAGATTCTGTAATTTTGACAAAATTTAATAATAAAAAAAAATTACCGGTTCCCAGTCGATACTTTTGAAGAATGGATGATTGACAATATCATAGAAACCAGTTTCGCGGTGGCACCCGAGTCGATCGGCCGGATTTTTATTGAGGAAGCCCTTGAGCACAGATGCGGCTTTGACCGAAAGGGACCGAGGAATACGAATGGTTTTTTCAAGGATAACTTGGAATAAATAGTCTTCTGTATTTTGATCCGGAATGTCCGAAGCTCCGGCAATATCGAACGGACTTCTACCAGCTAACATTTCATAAAGAAGTACACCTAAAGCCCACCAATCCACGCTGGAAAATAAAAGAATTTAATTATGATTTTTGTAATAAAAAAGAACTGTAAATTTTTTTATTTCACAAACCTAAAACCGTAATCTTCTCCACGTAAAATTTCGGGAGCAATATAATTAGGTGTACCGCAAAATGTGGACGTCGTGTCACCGGGCCTAATTCCTTCTTTACACATTCCATAATCTGTAAGCTTGATGTGTCCCTCGTGATCCAACAATACGTTATCTAATTTTAAGTCTCTGTAGATAATCCCTGAAAAATAAAAAGAGATTCTTAGTTTATCTTCGCTTTTTAAAAAGTTGTAAATAAACTGCTATAAAATAACTATTGTGAAATTGCTAGAACGTTATAAAACAGGGCTTCGAATATTGCCAAATGTCATTTTTAGTAATCCAAGAAACAAATAACAATAATGAACGATAAAAATTCAAAAGTTTTATCAAAATAAAATGGCGAATGGCATTGTCTGTTTAAATTTGTAAACTAGCGACGAAAAATTAAAAATTTTTCTAATAATATAATAAGTGCATTTTGTAAGACTGTCAGAAAGATTTAAAATTATTCTTAGATTTCTTAAATGCTTTCTATTAGAAATTTCACAAAAATCTTTTTCTGTCTTTCTTAAACATTTTTTGCTCTTTCATCGTCGTTAAATTGATCTTATTTTAGATGAATAGCAGCAGTCAAACGATTATCCACTTATATAAAGACTAAAGAGTAAAAACTGAACTCGGTTTTTTAAATCGCATTCGTCGTTAGAAATACAAAATGGTGAAGTCTCATATTCTTTCTTATGATCAGAATTAGTGGAAAATTCGACAAAATATGAGAAATTTAAATGCTTAGAAACTACATTTAAGATTTGTTCGTTTAAAACTTAGTCAGATGGTTATGTTAAAATTGTTTCTAAATTTACTATTTTTGTGCAAACAAATTTTTGTTTTTTTAAAATAATTTTCTTCTTATTTTGATCAACTTAGGCGAGTTAGTTATAAGTTTGCATCAATTTTACATGCCCAAGTGTCGGGCCTGATTGTAGTTCAGTTCTAGCTTAGTGCAGAAAAGTCTTTAGACCTTAAAACGATATATCTTAAGTTTAAAACTCAATGCCCGGTACTGTAAGAATCTGACGCATTAATTTTTTTCACTCTTAAACACGAATGATTTTAATAATGTGCAAGTTTCTTCAATCCGGCTTAAATTATTTTCGAAGGAAAATTTTTTAACTTGAGCCAGGTTTCAGGTCAGTGAAGTGGACTTGCTTTTTAAAGAGGCTCACAGCGCTTGAACAAACGCTCGAAAGCTCATTCATTAATACTATTCTTGCCAAATTTACATAACATTTTTTTTATCGATTCTAAATTTTTTGTTAGCAACCTTCCATGATTTTTGTACATAGTGACCTCAACTTCTGGCATTTTCTCTTTCTCCCATCTTACATTTGAATTATTTCTTATGTAATTACCCCATAATTCTTTAAAATCACTTAATACCTTTATCGTGTAAGAAATTTAGAGCCAAACTAATCTCGGCAGCGTAAAACCTCGCATGCTCTTCTGGTAATCTTCTTTGACGTTGCATATGGAACATTAAATCACCTCCTCGGACAAATTCTATCACAAAAAACAGACGGCTAGGCGTTTGGAAACAGGAATGAAGCCCGACTAAGAAAGGATGATTTGAAGCAGTCTCAAAAACATGCTTTTCAGTCTGAACCCAGTCGATATCCTGTAAGAAAAACATTCCGAAATGAGATTAACAACTCTTGAAATAGAAGAAAATTCGAGGAAAAGAAATAAAATAGAGTAAACATTCCATGATTGACGTGTAAGCTTTTGTACCCATTTGAAAAAGAGGCATTTTGTAAAAACAGAAAATTTTAAAATAAGCGAACTTTAGAAATGTCATATTTCAAAGAGAAAAATTTCTGCTCTGAATGCATGACATCCGAGGCAGAACTATTTTTTTCATTCATAATATTGTATCTCTAAACATGTTTGGGAAATGTTTTTCCCTCTGGCGTATCAAATTTTTTCCGGTTTAAAGGTTTTGTTTATCTGGTTTAATCGGCGAAAATAACAGCAACTGATTTTATCTCTTTTCCTGTTGTTGATACATACCTCGTCGTCCGTAACCAAAGCCTTCTTAATAACCTTCATGGCGTAAATTCTTCTCGTTTTTTTGAGCTCAACCATAAGTACTTTAGCATAACTTCCTCTTCCTATCACACGGATTAATTCGAAATCGTTAAGCGAATACTGTCTTTGAGATCCGGGCTCTCGAATTTGCTCTTCGTCTGGAAAGTTTAAAAACAACAGTTAAAAAATGTTTTTCTTTAAAAAGACTTGTTAAGTTTTTGAGCGATTGTGACATTTCAAAAACGAATAAAAAAACGGCAATACAGCCGCCAGCTGAGCCCACGCTCAACATTGTATTTCCTCATCCCTTTACAAGACATACGACATATGATGTATGATATATGACGTAGGTCATGCATTTTATATTAGCTTTGTTGTTCAACGTCAAAATCGCTTGAATTATCTTTATTATTAACTTATTAAATATTTGGTGAGTTTGAAATTTCCCGAGGAGATGAGAGTGAACGACTAAGAGCCGAGCTGCTGGTCGTAAAATTTCTTAATTGAGTATCCTAATGTTACGAGAAATTTTAAGAGCGCAGAATAAATATGGAGCCTTAATAATGATATCAGAATGTTACTTGTTTGGTAACTGGAAAGCTAGCAGAGGTAAAAATTGTCAAGCATTTAATCCATGCCTTGAATAACAGCGTTATTCTGCTTAGCAAATCAATGTTTCACCTTTCAAGGAATAAGCACAAGTCTTTAATATAGCATTTTACCCCAGAATTCCCGTTTCGCAAATTCTCGAGAAATGCATTCCTTTCTCCCCTGAAAAAATTCTCTAGTTTTGTTATTAATTTTGAAAAATCCTATTTATTTGTCTCGGGATTCCAGTTTCTCAAAAATTTAATTTCACGAGAAAACCAAAAAACTAGTTTTGCCCTGGCCTGATTCGTAGGACTCAGTAAAGTTGCAACAAGCCTAATCTTAAACCTTAAAAATTTTTAATTAAGGATGCAGCTTATTTATATATAATGATCGCTGCTAATTACAGATAACTACAAGAAAATTATTAAAAAATAATTAAAAATTTTAAAGAGGTTTTGACTTGGTCTAGAAACACGGACTTGCTTCTATATGATACAGATCTATTACCGGAGATTTACAATTAAATTAATATGAACCTTATCGATATCTTTTGTTTCAAACTCTCCAAAAACCGCTGCAAAGGAAGCGTTTCCATGACGCTACCTCTGACAGGAACTGTAATACTATCTTTGAATGACTCAAATAATTACAAAGTTTCACATGAACAGTTAAAAGATAAGTTAATATTGCCACTTTCTTTTGCAACAGGTCATAATTAGAAATCCTACAAAAATTAGCCACGAGATAATAAATTTTAATTTAATTTTTTTTTCAAAAGGTAAATTTACAACAGCTACAACTGCGAGTCTTCATGGCTAATCTATGTAAAAAAATGTAAGCATAATTCCTTAAAATCTAACAGATTTACAACATCGACTCACTCTTACTAGGATCTTCTACAGCTACGGACTCCGAAGAAAGTTCCAATTGCGGTTCATGATAGTCCTTGAGTTCTGACGTCGGCGTGCTGATAGTCGGCGTTTCCCCATTCGTATCATCTCTTACAATCGGTTCGACGTGTTCGTTTCCGCAGGGCTTCTGTACCAATTTGTGACATTTTTTGTGAACCAAAAGTTTGCATTGTATGCATTTAAATCCTTGTCTTCCTAACCCCCAGATACGATCTTTGCAGAAGGCACAAAACGCTCGCTGGAAAAAAAACCGGGAAAAATTAATTAAAAAAAGACTTTTAAAACTCTTACCGTATAAAAAAAAAAGAGAAAAAAGTAGTAAGAAAGTTTATCGATAGCACAGTGACAAACCAAGTCAGCACAAACTTCATTAACCTCGACTTTCCCCTCCCAAAACCCTTCAAACAAAGGCAACAGCTTTATCAGACAAGCACAGACATTTCCTTGACTTTTTCAAAGCCCAAAACGACAACTAGATTGTCTCAAGACTTTGACAGGATTACGTAAACGGCCATTGAAAAATTGAAGAGCTTAATTTACTTACTCTATTGAATCTCTTGGCTTGAAAAATATGCCCGTTGACTCTGTACAGCTTCCTCCACCTCCTGGCTCCTCTTCTGTAAATACTTCCTGTTCAACAAGAATGAGAAATAAATTATGTAGATTTTTAAAAGCTTTATATAACTTAAAATGGTGTGTTTAACCAATTTCAAGTTCAACTCCCGTTAAACTTTTAACAGCTCTTTTCTTTTCTATTTTTCATTACCCGATTTCCTCTTTTTTTTTTAAAAAAAAAAAAAAAAGGTATTGTTCTTTTATGGCCAAAAAAAGTTTTCATTTCAGAAAAAAACTAAGAAAGTGACGGTATTAATTAATTTAATTAATTAAACATCTGAGCCCTTAAGGATGTAGGATAATGACAAGAAAACAAAAGCTGATAACGGAGATAAAGCCTCGGGAAAAGGGATGAGGAGGAAAATTTTAAGAACCGGACAAAGACGTTGCTGGAAAGCTTCGATGGATCATTTTAAATCCTTTTCCTTAAGTTTTTAATAACAAAAAAAAAAAAATGAAATTTAAATTTATGTCCATAAAAATTATTAGTTTCACCAATAAGGAAGTTTTTAAAATTGAATGTTTTTTTTCTTGATTACAGAGTTATTTTATTTTTAAAGAAAAAAAAATGTGCCTTAGGAATATGATAAGCAGAGTAAGCTTTGTAATTGAGAAAATTTTCTTTTTCCTATTTCTATGCTTTATTGTCATGTAAAAAAGCAGGAAGTTTTTGTTAAAGATTTTATACTCTTTCCATTTACTTTGTTTATTTACCCAGCAGAAAAGGAAAAGAAATTTTCTTTCAAATGCTTCGAGTTGACTGAATATTTCTTAGTACATTCTAAATCGTTTATGAATAACGAAAAATTTTTTCGATACAATGTCACGCCTACAACACGAATTAAAATTTTTTCCTTGCGTGCCTGATATTCGATCATTGGTGATCGCAATATCCAATGGCGGATTAGGCTTTACTTCTTCTCTGACTCTATGGACAACTGGGAAAATGATTTTTAAAAAAAGGCACTCTAAAAATGGCCAACTTAGCATTTAGGTATAAAATGTACTCTTGCACAACTTAGCTCGGGTCTCTGATAGCTGAAAGATTTACGCTAGAGGTTCTCAAAGGCATAGGGGGTTTCAAATCAATTTTTAGACTTGCCTACGACGCCTCGCTAGAGCGACAACTGGTAGTTTAGACGATATTCCTTCGTTTTTTGCATTAGCAAATAGTTTATCATTAAATGAAATGAAAAACCTCTTGTTTTAGGTCACAAAATATAATAATCCTTTTACATAAAATTCAGTACAGCCTGAAAATAGCTTAAAGTGTTTTTTAAGGGGAAATCTAAGGCAACTTAAGGCTTGTACTGTTGCCTGTTTTTGTTTGGGCTTCATGATTAGTAACCGTGGGACATAAACTACCACAGTTGTTTCATTACTTAATCGCCCAACGTAACATGATTAGGCAAACAAGTACGTTTTTTGCGCCTGCAATACTGCGATTATTCAAAAATGTTTAACTTTTTATTTCTCTTCAAGAGTTAAAAAGGTACAATCCACACCTGTCTTTTTCATAGAAAGCCAAGCATTTTTCTCTATATAGCAATAAGCTAACCCTCCTCTGCACATCTTTCAAAATTCTTCAACAATAAACCCTTTTCATAAAATCGGCGCCTATACAAAATTTATCCAAACTCTTTAGAAAGTATCTAACTCCTATCACGAAATTGAAAATCGAGACTTATTAAGTGGTCGATAGTGCGATGGCACTACAGGGTTAACGGGGGGCGAAGAGAATATAAGAAACGTGGCGCCTTAAAAACGAGGTTTTCCTAGAAACCGAGTGGAAAAAGGGTTTTTACAAACCTCTTAATTTCCCTGGTGCTTCTTCATTATTTTGACATAATCTCACCTTAACCTCATTTAATAACCAAAACTTTTCGTTTGTCTTTCCCTCATTCACAGTTTGTAAAATGTCTTTTAAGAAAGTTGTAAGACTGGTTGAAAATAATGGTAAAGTTGAAATGAGATTAACCAAGTTGTGAGGGAACACGGATTATAGGAAATCAATAGTTATAATAAATGTTAAAAAGGTGAACTCTCTCTTTCTCTCTTCAACGCGTCTTTATTAGTAAAGAATTCGCGCCTTTGTTTTCAAAATTATATAGTTAACCCTCAACAAGTTAATTATTTTATTTTCAATCATTATTCTTAATTTTCTAATTAAAACGGGATACTTACTATCTTCTCCTGGACATGGCATTCCTGGCGCTGGAGGAACATTTGGAAATACTGAAACAAAAAAATAAAAAAAAATTAGTTGAAAAAAATAAACTTGCGCAAATCCCTCAACGACAACACAATCTGCCCTTAAAAACGTGACAATGCTTAATCTCTTCAAGAGGATTTCCAAACTTTCATTTCTCGGAAAGTTAAAAAAAAAATAAGAAAGAAAAAACCACTCAAGAGCTGTTCTGAAAAATGTTAAAAAATACGATACTAGAAAAAGTTGCGCGTTTTCAAGTCCTGATCATTTTTAGCTGAAAAAAAAAAAAATAAAAGGTCGAGTTGACGTCACGAGGCAGACGACGCCCGTAAGATCGTACGTGAGTCGATTCACTTCACGTGGATTTACAACTTTCCCGTGGGTTAATCCATTTACTGAACGAAGATGAAAAAGGTAAAAAACGACCCGGAGGAAATAACTTGAAGGAGAGCCGTGGGAAAAATCATAAAGCGAAAAATCAAATGAAGAAAAGAAAGAAGTAACAGCGAATGGGAGGGAATAAATCCAAAGATAGAAGAAAAGAAAATGAAGTGATTTTTGAATTAAGCATGGTCACTGAACAATTTGTGCATTGATTTCAACCGCGTGAAGATTACCGAGCTGTCAAAATCAACCACGTGACAAGTGAATTTTAACTATTATTTCTTAAGAAATCCTCGTGATGAGGTTTTTTGTTTCACAAAGCTTTTAGATTCCTGTCACTTTTTATGAACCTTTGTTTTTCATGATATAACTGGCTATTGTTCCCTTTTACAAGTAAACTTTATTCAAGAATGAATCAAAGCTATTAACAAACTCAGAAGCATAAGCAGAAAACATAAACGCATCCTCATAAAGCCAAAGGTAAAAACTTGCATTAAATTCAACTAATTTTTTTCAATAAAAATTGAATCCTCTAAAAATTTTTATCTATTTGTCCCAATATAGAAACTAGAATCCTGTAATACTGTTTAGAAGAGTGTAATGTAATTATAAAATAAACTCAGCTCATTTGAATTGTTCCTGATAAAATAGCATCACCTAGAAACAGCTCACATAATCTTATTCAGTAGCAGCTCCTTAAGATTTCGATGAAATTAAAAATGCCTGAAAAAATAAAAAGGCCAGACGGTCTGCTTGAACAGTATGAAAGCAAATGTAGCATGGAATGATGTCAAAAACATTTTAAAAATGTATCCCACTTAATTCAATTCACATCAATTATTCGAATGACCAGGTAAACATTGATCAGATGCCCCACTAAATTTTATCAATACCATTTGTAGCAGATAAAATCCAAACAACTACCAAATAACACTCATCACTAGCATGACAAAGCATTTTCAAAATGTTTGTACTCCACGGTTAAAAGAATGCATCAGAACCATTTTGCAACACACGAGATTTTGATATCACAAACTGTATCTAAACATGCCAAATAATCCATTTCATGTGTAACCCAGCATGTTCAAGATTTAGTTGACGAATCACATTAGTTGTCACTATGTGTGAAAGGCAATATTACCTTTAAGAAGCATTTGCTTCTTGAATAACAATGATCACTTTAGGTGGTTGTATTCGATTTAATACCTGTCAATAATCACTTGTTTGAATAAACGATCTCTTACACCCTCAATCCTTTAGATTATCAGTAATTTTTCCACTTGCAAGACTTTAGTTGTACACATGTAAAGAGTAATTCTAATGTGCCATGTATTACTACCTTCATAAAATTTTTTTTTGGTGAAAAAAAAGCAGCAATCTTAAAACGCTGGTGTTACTCTAACTATAACTACTCATTTCGAAAATGCATCATCACAATAATGATGCACCAATCATACGAAAATCTCGGACCTCTAAACATTGTAAAAACATGGCAATGGATTACATTCAATCGATTAGAAATGGCTAAACTACAGAAACACGTGATTGATATGTACCACTTTATGGTTAAAATTATTGTCGAATTTAATACTTGTACATTGACTTTTTTTCCCCGTTTTACATAAAAACCCCTAATTAACACATTTTTCAACTAATTGCAATAGTTCGAAGGGGTATTCCACACAGGATGGATTGGATAAAAGTGATGAAAAATTCTTTACAAAAAATTTCCAAGATCACGAAATGGCGGCCATGACAAGAACCATACCTGTCATACGAATTGCTTCGATCGTAAAATTCACTTAAATGTGTGCAAAAATTTCAAAGAGAACATTAACAGAACAACTAATTATATCACTGATCAAAAAATTAAACAAAAATATTGCTTACCAGCCAAAATAAATCCATTTTCAAAAACAATTACGAAATAAGCCTACTGTGTCAATCTTCACCTTGACCTGGTTTAAAAAAAAGAGACAGAAAATCAAAGATGGCGTCGCAACAACAAAACGTCATAGCAAAGTACCTTTACATCTTTTGTCTTTGCCCACAGCAAACGGCACTTAATCAATGAGTTTTAAATAATTATTCATAAATCTTTTGTTGAAAAATCGTTTTATGTCTCTGGTTTTTGAACCAGTAAAACACTTTATCGTAAAAAAAATTTGTGAGAGAAAACGATAAGGACAAAATTTTAAATCATGCGACGGATAATTTGAAAATGGCGCTAACGAATCGAGCGGCTGAATCTAGAACTAACTCTGATTGAAAGCATATATAACCTCATTAGGTCAATAAATATACACAATACACAGTAAAATAAAAAGAAAGTACCGGTAATGATATATACCATGTTAAGTTTGCTGATTTCACGAAATATCAATTGCAGTTCATGAGAGGTGAAGTGATTTTAAATTGCCAATGAATATCAAGGAAAAGATTTAACATACATAAACCTACACAATATTGCAATAAGGATTATTATTTGGAGTGCACCAGATCAACAGATGCAGCTCAGTATTTGACTAAGAAAAAATACAGACATTCTAAACACTAAAATGAAGCGGTGTGCTAATTCAGTATCAAATGAAACTTATAATTACTGGATCAACCAAAATTTTTAGCCATGAATTCACATTAGTAAGCCTGTAGTGTACTGAAAGGTCATTTGATTTTGAACGCAACTAGTGCAAATACAAAAATCATCAGGCTACTTGATATTTTACTTGCAAGACTTAGCTTTACAGGATTTAATCACACTCGGAATAAATATTTTAGTGCATGTATTTATTGCTACCAAATGAAAAATAGTAATGAAATTGTGAAGCAAAACAATAAAACTTATTGCCTGCATTTAGAACAAGATTTGGAAGAAATTTAAGAAAAAAATTATTTCAAGTAGTAATTTAATTTTAAAAAGCACAGATACCTACACATTTGAGTGAAAAACTTTTTCATCCTCATAAGCAAATTTTTTTTTAAACCTGAATTACAGCATTACATTTTAAAATCATTTTGTTCAAAACTGTAAAAACCCCAACTTAAAAGACTCAAAAGTTAAAAGCAATTTCAAGAAATATTTAAGGGTTTCCAGTAATAAAAGTTAACGTGTGTATCACTAGCTCAAGCAAAATGCAATTTCGTGTTCTGACCACATTGCAATCTACAACTGGGCACGATGCTTAAAGTTTCTCAAACTCAATCCCCACACATAAAATTGATTTTACCTAAAAAATTTTCATCTTCCTATACACTGAAAGAGTAATTCACGTCGTTTCGTTTTTATGACTATGGATGAATTTTCTCTTTAGCTCCTTTTAGAAATGGGTCTGTATTTTACGAGACAAATAAATCAGCAATCTCTTTTGTAGTAATACAATTTTATTTGTCTACTTCAATGTTTCTCCCGACCTTTTTCACACTCCCTCGAGCAAACATCTTGGATAAATGTCGGATATTTTATTAAAGGACATATCCATTTTAATTGTGAAGGCGTTTCTATCGAAAACTCGAGATTAAAACTAAAAACCTTTTCTCAAATAGTAATTAAATCAAAGAAAAAAGCAATAAAAAATTGTTGAAGGATAAGACGTACAAGCAACCACTTCTCTAGGTTTTGAGAAAAGAAGCAAAATGGTTCAGTGCCGGACTGGGAATCTAAACAATACCAGGGTACTAATTTTAAGTTCATCAGAGCAGCCAAACGGCTCCGCGAGTGAAGATATTAGGAGCCTGTGCTCAGTTCTTCTCAGCGATTAAAATGCTTCTAGAAAGTCAGCTTAAGCCTTAAGAGGGCAAAGAAGCGGAGATTTGTTGGAACCGTCCTTAAGGACAGTTCCAAGGTCTCCATGACAAGGCTGAAATTCTGCAGGGTCTCTATAGACGGTTGCTAGGACTATTATCAATTAAAGGGAAAAAATCACGGCTGTTAGGGCCTTGATAGGCTCCTAGCTATTGGTGAAGAAGTCAGAATTAGCCTGGTAGTATCACTACTGGTCACAAAAGTGCCGTGTTTGATCACTTGAGGCTGATTAAAAAGTCTTTAGGTCTAAAATAATTGCAAGAAACTTGCTAGACCCACTTGAGCTTTAAATAAAGCAGTAAAGCCAAGTTGTGCAAACGCTTGAACAACTTTCTGCTGAATGTACAGATGACAAACTTAAACTAGTATACAAAATCAGCTTTGCAGTGACATGCTTTTTTCTGTAGATCGAACTCATTTTTTCCCACTGTGGCCACCGGGCAAGAGCTTCCAACAATCGTGTGACAACTCCGCCACTGGAATGGAAATGTCGATCCCAGGAGTTCTATACATTCTCAGATCAACTTTAATTTTCCTTTCTCAATTTCTTTTTTTTTTTTTTTTAGACTATGAAAATTTCAATTTCAGACTTCTTTTCTATCGATAAACAGCTCGAAGGGGTTTAGCAAGGGGTATTTTTATTTTACCTTGAAAAAAGAACGAAGAAAAATTATTGATAGGGAATAAATACATCAAAAGAACACAAAGCTCATACCTTGTATGGAAAACTTGGGAAACAGGAAGACATTCGTTACTGACTTGACAACTCAGACTTCCGGTTTCACTTTAAAGGAAACACTTGTTCGCTGTAGTGCCTTTTTTCGGGAGCACGTGAAAAAAGGCTTTCGTCTTTTTTTTATTTTTAATTTCATTACTGTGAGATCCAGAATGTGGGAAAAAAGGTCGGGGAAGTCAAAAGGGTGATTAAATATTAACGAACAAAGCAATTGCCTTTTTTAAAAAAAGGTTTAACGACGAAAGTGAAAATCGTTTCGCTCGTTTTAAAAGAATTTTATTATCCCTTTTTCTCCTATGAGATGATTTTGATGGATGTCAGTCGATAATTATCGGGAATCAACTCCATCTCGATAAAAAAAGCAAAAAAAAAAAAAATGATCCGTTTAAAACCGCGCACCTGGAATGCCGGATAAATAATCGCTTCTACGTTTCCAATCATGGATTCACGTCCTGCTGTCCTCAATTTTTTCATCCTTTTTTTCCTCTTGGAAAATTTCATTAGAAACTTTCGTGAGGAGAAAATTTTTTCAACAAATATCGTTAATAGATAATCGATATTAAGAGGTCAAACCTTGTCCAAGAATCAAAGGTCAAACTTGTCCAGTTGCAAAGTTTTACCGTCGTTTGCGGTCAAGCTGCTCTTGTTAATTCCAACTTTTTCAAAACCCTCCCCCCTTCCAATTCCCATACCGGTCAGTTCCACTACCCTCTCTGCCTCCCTTTTCCATCCGATTTGTTAAACCGCTGACTTTCAACAGTAACAGTTGCTTCATAATTGTCATCGAAAATCGGATTGACGAATCTTTCCCAATATCTTTTCAGAAGCAATCAAGATAATAGCTTCTATTGTCGTTTCCTCGTCTTCTTTTACAACCCACCCCTCTTCCCCCTCCGTCATCTCTCCTTCAGGTTAGGGTCCGCTGTCTTCAACCCGATTGGTGATCGATGGAAGCAGAGTTTTTCAAGATTTACCTGTGCTTGAAAATAATAGAATCGGAGTGTCATTAGAAAGACAGGAATACAGAAAAGAGAGAATGATAAATGTCTTGAAATGTGAAAGAAATGCGGGGAGGGGGAAGTCGATTGTTGTCGTCGATCATGGATTTCTATTAAAAAAAGCAGCGCATTTACAAGAGGAAGAATTTTTTCAACAAAAGACATAAAAACTCTAAAGGTGTAAGTGATTTCAAGGACCATGAAAGGCAACTAGAGTCGACTGTCCAAATTGTTCCTTGAAAAGCATTTCTAAAAAGTCCAAAAAAACTGTGCTCATGTTATGAGGCAACTTGCCGAGGAATAAAATAATAACAGCTAATCAAGATGAAAGAATTAGGGCAAAGCGAGTGGACAAATGTTGCACCTAAAAATTTCTTAAAGGTAGTACCCAGTTGATTTCTCTGCTTATTGCTGAAATAAGTAATAAGCACAATGCAATACGCCTGCGACATAGCTCCTAGAGAAATAATCTTGCTATATCAGCCGAAACGACTAGTTAGCATGATACCTTGATATCTTCACGATTTTTCTCTTTCAACTTGTAAAGAAACTCAAACATAAATAATTCCTCATTACACAGTATACTCATAAAAGCATCCATGCAAAAATATTACGGCGACTAACCTTCAAATACCGAAAAGGATTGAAGGAGATTAGATGTAAAGCAAAACCCAGAAAACTTTCAAAACTTTCCTATCTTTCAAAGTGTCGAAACGAAAACTACGACTTTAGCATTTATCTCTAAAACTAATCAAGCAAAATAAAACGAATCCTTTACCCAAACACGAAACCTAAACATTTTATACAAAAAACCTCGTTAATTAATTCAACCCCATAAATTCTTTGAGGAATCGAAGTTAAAACCTCAAGGTATGTCGCAACAGAACCTGGTGGTAAACCGCAGTATAATCTACAACGTGCTTTATATTTGAAAAGTCCGATATTACGGCGAACTGTTTCGTCAGGCTTTACCTTTAACAAGTCGCAATGACGGAGATTTAACCGAATAAAACGAGCTTCGGAGAACGAGTTCACAAAAAAAAGTATGAATAAAATAAGCATTCCGTTACCGGAAACCGTTTCGCTTATTTTCTCTCCTTACATTTTTATATAAAGAGCAAGCGCGGATAAAAATGAAAAGCTCATCCCTGACATCTCATAACTATGCTCGACAATAAAAATGATAAAACGGGAGTCCTCAAACAAATTTCCTGAACAGATTTCTGCAATTTTTTCCCCCCCGAACAAAAAAAGAGCATGCGGTTCGAAAAAGAAGAAAAAGAGGAGTAATGGAAAGATAAAAGATAAGAATTCGAGGAAATTAAAATGACTGCCAAAAGGAGGATGATAATTGCATAAAAGGCCTCAAATGGCAAAAGTCAAATCAAGAAGCAGGACCGTAATTAGCCGGTTTTGCATAAAAGAAAAACCAGAGAACGAAAAATCGCTTTTATTTCCTAAGCGTTTGCGATTACGAACAAAAGACCTAGCCAGCTTTTTCAAAGCCTACAAATGACAGCCATGATGGATCACGTAATATCACATAATCACCTGAGATTCTCACTCCAAGAAAATGTTAGGGGGAAAAAAATGTAAGGCATCGCTGTTCACATACGCTCAAACAAATTTGATTTTTTAGCAGCAGCAACATCGGAGCATCATTTCCTCGACTTACCTGAAACAAGAAAACGGAAAGAAAAATTAGAGATAATAACATAAACTGTCTGTTTATTTTATAAAGTGTCTTATTTATTCAAGGTTTTGAATTTGAAGATTCTTTAAAAGCTAATAAGTAAAAATACGTTTTCGAAAAAATGTCATTTCCTTCAAATGTTGCCTTCAACTAAGATAAGAAGCCCCGTCACCATCCAATGCAAAGCTTTTGACAAATCTTTCGTCAGGGCCGCCTGCAGATGGAATAATTTTTTTCTAGGCAAATCCGAAGTTAATGACAACTCCTTGACAATATATTGTAAGTGCGAGACTTGACTAATTGGATCAGAACACATCATGTAAGGCCAGACTTCTAGAAGTCCATATACCGAAAACGATGTGCTGTTTTAATCTTCTTCTTGCAGTGCCTTCTCGCGACGGGAATTGGCGAACATCATGGTTAGAGAGCTTATTGCGGCGTGAAAGGGACCATAGCCGAATCGACTGTCTCGGGTCTTGCACAGCAAACCCTCGGCCACGATGGCTATACTAGGGAGCATAATGCGGTGGCTTCCCAAAACCTTCCGCATCGCAGCACAGGGGCGTCCTTCCGTCAGTCCTCGATCCAGTCTGCTCAGCAGATTGCTACCTCCCGAGTCGGAAGGAATCAAGAGCAGGTATTCCAAACCTGAAGCAGGACTGTTAATGTTCCCACCGACTACCCGGCTGTTTTAATATCCAACGTATATCTACCACAATCGACTTCCAACTCCTGAACTCCATTTCCCTTTTAAAATTTTATTCCGCTAATATAAATAAACGGGGGCGAGACGATCGCGAAAAATTAATTTTAAAAAAACCCGCATATGCAGCCTTTCATCCCGCTGCATTCCCGGGGCGAAATCATTCTATTAAATATTAAACGAAACGCTATGAAAATATAATTAAATGTATTTTTGGGAAATTTATATCGTTGTCAGTCTAAATGAATAAATTAAAAAGGGAAAATATGTGGGTCCTTGCCGGGGATGACAACCGAAACAACGTAATTTTTATTATTTTTTTTTAAAGCTTAAGGGAAAACTGAAACTGACCCGGTTAAATTATCACATATGAAAAAAAAGCAGCAGAAACCCATCGGGAATAAGGTAAACATGAATAGATGAAAAGTCGTGATGTTGAAGCATTTGTCTTTGGCTTATATCGCTGAAATGACATGTAAACGAAGCATATATGGATTCTGATCTTGATTGTGTATTTTCATGTTTCTTTTATACTGTAATAAATAGGTTAAGGTTAATATCTCATCGTGTCAGCACACGAATCATTCAAGATCGTTATTACTACGAAGGGCGAAGACCTTAATATTATGAAAATATTCGAAAAGTTTTTCGATATCTCAATATCCTCGAGTCATGTCAACTTATAATAATTCAAATCGTAAAAAAGTCGATTTCAATTAAGAAAACTTTGACTGTAATAATTTTCAAAATTTATACCGCATAAAGAAATGAGAACGAAAGCAAAACGCAAAAGCACAAAGTAAGAAACTTCGGCAGAAGAAGTGCATTTCCCCTTTCTCGCTACGTCATTGCAACTTAAGATGTATAAAAGAAATGGAACGTCTCTATTGATAAATGGGAAAGCAGATACCTTTTGGATTAGACATAGGATCAAGAGGAACAAGCGCACAAGCTGGCTTGTCGCGAAATAACTACTAGAGGTGCTAGTAGCTGTGGTGCGGGTGATGCAGCGAACGCATCTCCTTTATTTATTTTCTCCTAGGACCTCCCCTTAGGTCTTTTCTTTGCGGATCGCGTTCAGGGGTGGCAAGGATTCTTATGAGTTTGAATAGGTTGAAGAAATCAGGGTTCCCATATTATCAGGCGAAAAACCTTAACGATGGACACCGTTCACACCTTCTGGGTGTCTCCAATGGAAGTCGAACGCAAGTAAAATCCATCTGAGCTTTCCTTCAAGCCCTCAACTTTCCATTTAAGTTTCTTTCCCAAACAAATACTTTGCCCATCCTTCAGGATTTCTTTGCACTATCAACTGCTGAAAGCTGCATTTCTCCATTTTCACAACGGTAAAACTACTAGAGCACTTGCTACGTACAGGCGACAAAATAGGATTTTTCGTTTCCTTCCAACATTGTCTCGCAAAATTTTAAACGACTCCCCCAACATTGTGGCAAGTTGAAGGAGTTGAATATTGTATATCCGTTGAAAGAACGGAAGACGCATCTTTTTCATCGAACGCGGCTTAAACTTCTTTAATTATTGAAATATCCGGTGGGGAAGCTGAGCTCATCTTTTTTATTTTTTCTCATCCTCCTTTTTCATCGTCTTCGTCTTATCCTTTCCTTATTCTTAATCTCCCGGCGCTAAATTCCTTTGAGAATTTTAAGATGAACTTAAGATGAAGTTATGAGTCAATCGAGCGGATAAATCATTTAATGGCAATTTAAATGTTGTGTAATTGATAAGGACGTGTTCTTTGCTTTAATGAAAATGAGGTTGGAATAATTCATAAGGATCTGTCAGACTTTCAGCCAGTCGGGAAAACGAGAGAAATCACCGGGATTTTCTCGTCTCCGGTTATAATTCAAACAAAAATATTTGAAAGGACGGGAGGAGCGATATATCGAATATCGCACGAGAACGAGGGTATAAGACGACATAAAAAAATTATGGGGAAAAATAAGGGAGGAGAAAAATCGAGTTTGAAAAGTGCAAGAGAAATAGGAGGGAAGGTTGAAAATAATAAGGAGCCAAAGTTGGCGGAAGTCATAAAACTATCGTTAAAAAAGAGAAATAACCTACTTTTGTTTTTATTAGAGATCCGAAAGCGACAGCACAGATAAAAAAAAGGTTTTGCGGTTTTTTCCTTTCCTTTCGTCAGCAGTGGCGGTTTCCGGAGACGAAGGGTTTGGAAAAAATCGATGATTCGTGACATGTGTACCTACTCGAAAAGAACAAGCCGCGAGGTCGCGAACGACCCGACCCATATGGGGCTTGTCGTGAGATGTTGCCGTTACTTTGCGAAAAAAAGAGATCGGTTGGGTTTTTAGTTTGAATATTGCGAACTCATCACGCGACATTTGTCTGTGATTTACTGAGAAATGTTCGAATAAGGAAAGATTTTACTTTAAGCAAATTTAAACTGTTTTTAAAATAAGATTTTAAATTCTTTCATCGAATTAAAAAAAAAATTAAGATTTTAATTGCTACAGCTCTGATCAATCGAGTATCTGGCCTTTAGCTACAGGCTGGTTCAAAATCAGACAGGTCAGTCTTCCGAAACTTAGTCTGACGAATTGGAAATTTTGGTATGGAAAAGAGCATTCAAAAGCACATTAAAATAAAGCGATGAGACCACAAGGACCAATCTAAAATCTAGATCTTGATAAACACTTGAAAATTAAGCTGGAAGCATTATTGCAGAAAGAAATTGAACCTACCACGGACAACAAATTTCACGTTCACCTCACCCGCAATGCTGACAACTCAAAATTTAAAATTTATAGTTTTTAAATACAAGATTAAAATAACGCAAGATGGTGCTAAAACAAGCAAACCTGATTATCAGAATCAAATATAATGGCTGTAATTAACGATAGGAGAATTCGATAACGTCACGTTGTTCCGCATTGAAATTGTGACAGCAAAAAAAGTTACTACACATACTTGACACGCCACTGCATACTAATGAGTGATAAAAAGTGATTTGTGCTCAAGAATATTTTCAAAAACAAAGTCCTTCAGCCCTTTTAATTTTAATTTCAGAGTTTTTTCGAGCTAACATTGATAACTCTTTGTTCCTTTCAAATAACTTTGCTATCGTTTGATGTATATTTAAAACAGAATGAAACACTCTAATTTCCGAGTTGAAAATCGAATTAACCCATGCTTGTGTAGATTTCTTTATGCAGATCATCTACAAAAACCTCATCTACGGACGTTGAACGTTAGCTGTAGCTTGAAGGCTCTACATCTTAGCACACTAACCACTTTCCCGTCTAGTTTCCTCACTACTAGCAGCCTTTGTGCAATTATAAAATGAATCGAGAGGCCAAGGAACCTTTCCCTTTCCCTAAGGGGCTTGTAGACGGTATTAAATCTGACGTGAAATGTTTTTTTGTTTACAGACAACATGCGACTCTTACAAAATAAACAATTTCAAGTCGGAAATTAATTAGCTCCTCTTTTCTCATTGTTTCAAAAAGGCAGACAAAGAAACAAACGGAAAGACAAAAAAAAGTTATTTCTTATTCATAATATTAAATTTTCATTTTTTTCCAAAAAAAATCCTACGGAAAGACTCAAGAATTTTCTCTTTCATAACTTGATTATAATCCATTTATTTTCGGGCGATTTTCAACTTTTTCCCCGTTTTCCTCTCTCGCTTTACCTCTCATTCGTTCCTTTCGTCAAAATAAACCGCAAACTTACAAGAAAACGTAGCTCAAATCCCGTCCCAGTTTATTTAAATTGCCGTCTCTCTCTTTCTCTTCCCCTACCCCTACCTCTTAAAAAGTTCCACTCTCAACCGGTTTCCTCCTTTTTTACCTAAGTCCACAATTTCATTCGGTCGTTACTTTTTACGGGCAGGGAAGCGAGACATGTTAACTTATAAATGACAAGTCGTTAAGCGACCGCTCAAGTGTCTTTGGTGACGATTCCGCATAAGTCACGCAACGAAAAAGCTCGGGGAATTATTATACTTGAAATACAGTTAGGAACCGTTTCAGAGTCGTTTATCATTTTTTACCGCAATTCTGCAGTGAATGCCCGGGTTTTTGTGGGACGGATCCCAATTGCTTTTTTATACTTGTGAGGTTGAGATTATGGGAATTACCTTTGCACGTTTCGATGCAGTATTCGAAGAAAGGGTTCAAGTGGAAAAAAGAAAAGAAGATACAAAACATTTGTTTCCAGGATCTTGAACTCAAACATAATATTTAATAACTTACGGCCAAAAACGGTACACGAAGCAAGAAAGATACACAAAGACAGTTCTACAATCTACAATCATATGGTCGTATCGTCTTGACAAAATCTCATGCAAATCAAAGTTGCCTCAATATCTCTATATGAGCAAAAATCCAGAAACACTAAAGGAAAAGTCAACTAAATAATTATTACAATATGAAAATGCTGACTGAGCACGCAGTACAATATTAATAACGCTCATCTCCTCTACAGGAAAAATTTCATTTTCCTCTCCAGCTTTTCAATTTTTATTCAGTTCTTCCTTCAATCTTATTTTTTCTTATAAAGGTTTATCTCATTCTCTTCTTCCTTTTTTCTCCTGCTATTCTTTTATATATGTGAAAAAGTTTTCTAGTTTTCTTTTTTTCTCTCCTATTCTTTTCCCGGGAATAAATGACTCCCTTTTAAATGTGCTCACGATTTACCTTTCCCCACACCGGACTTTGCAAAAGATAAATAAACACGATGAAAGTGAATAATAACGTACCAAAAGCAATCCGCTTTAGCCGAAAAAAGGGACGAAAGTTTTCCAGGGAAAAGGATCCCAGGGAGTGTTTTTGGGTTTTAAGGACTGCTGAGAGGGCAGCAAGGATCCCCGTTAATTAATTTCCACTCTTCAACAGTTTTACAGAGAAAATAATAAATGAAATATTTCTCCGTCGCCGTTTAATTACATACTCAGATTTATCCAAGATTAGCCGTCGTCCTTGAGCCCTTTTTCCCTTCCTCGCCTCTTTTTCATCCGGCTTAAAAAGTGTAAACACTAAAATTTTTTGAATTCGTTCAATCGCAAATTAATAACGCTCCTTCCGAGGTCATTAAAAATTTAATTATTGACTCGAGTTAACAAGCGCTTGAAATCTATGCCGTTCTAAAACATTAAACGGATAATTATGCAGAAAAATCGGCTGAAAATCATTAATTTTCTCAAGGGAAAACTTCTTCTTTTATGAAATAATGGCTCGAGTTTCTTGTTTCGACTGGAAGATCGTTTTTTACTATAAGCGAAAATGCATATTTTGACGAGATGAATTTGATAAGATCAGACGTGAATATGCAAAAGTAAATTTGCAAACGCTTCTTCCTTCATGTTAAAAGGCATTCATTTAGATGTAAGCCATGATGCATTACGTTCGGTGGTTTGTTTCATTTACGTATAATTTATCACTATTGCTTTCAGTGTTTAATCGTCAATATCAGGGTAATTAAAATTAACGTTCTTGATGTTGATTTTGGTATACGTTGTCTTATACAACATGTTTAATATTTGCCGATGTAGCTTTACCAAAACTTTAATAAATTTTAAGATAAAAAATGTTTATACGTGATAAGTTCACCGTTTTCGTTTCTGATGGGTTGTCGTGCTTTGAGATTTAAGGGGATCGAAACTTTTGGTGAATTCATAGTGAAACTTTTTTCGAAATAATGGGGCAGCCGCTTTTTGGCTCGACACCGAATCAGGGGTGGTGCCTGTGCAAATTGCATTTTAAATGCTTCTGAAAAATGCTGATAGGAATCTATCAAATGCATCTCATTACTGATTTCGATAATCGGCGCTTTTTTAAAATTTTTCTGAGCGCGCTCGCATTCTTCCATATATCACTTTAGATCTGGTGACAATGTTTTATTAACTTCGACATCTCTACATGAGATGACTAGGTAGAACACCCAAGCGCTCATCCTCGCTATTGCAGAAAACGATCGTGCTTTTTTAAAAACTCCTCGACAACTTTGAAATATATGTGAAAGTTTCGACAAAACACCACATGGGAACTATTTCTCCTTGTCTGACAGATAACGAAGGGCAATTAGAAACATTAGCAACAGTCACGAAAAAAGATTGCAGAGAAGTTGGAGGAAGTCGCTGGACGTTGAGAAACAGCCGCATTGCATGTGTAGAATGCAAAATGTTTGCCTTTTAGCTTTGTCAATTAAATCAAACCCAAACGAAACTAAATTTACGTTTGTAGAAACTTCAATCCTTGTGATTAAACCAGTAAAACTTTAATTTTAAGGATCCTTTTCTTCAATTCACTGCTAATGTTGGATATAATTTTTTTTAACTAGTGTAAATTGTAAAATAATTTAAAGCATGTTTTTTTTTTAAATTTAAAATGTCACGTTCAAACAAAAGCCATAACTCGTGGCTGCTGGATAGGAAGCCCTTGATTGGCGGGATCTGAGCACTCGGTCGAAGCATCAAAAGCTAAGAACTAGTTGATACACAGATACCAAAACCTGAAACTCCATGGTATATCTAGAAACCGAATACAGTGCCTACTTTCAGCCAAAAAAAATCTATTTAATAATAAACCGCAAAGAATTAATTTCTTTTGGCTACTTTTAAAGCGTTCTACGGATACCTAAAATTTTAAATGTCCTAAATCCCTCGAACTCTGCGCGGCCCTGCCTGAGCTAATATATTAAAAAAAAGAGCTCCTGCAGGGCAGTGCTATACCGCTTTTTTTCCTTTATAGTTCATAAAGTAATTCTTTGTTATTATTATTATTATTATTTATTATTATTATTATTATATTTCCATAGTAAATTTCTTTTTTTTTCTACATCGGAATCGTTACAATTAAATTAAATTAACTTAAATTTTAATGCTTTTTTATAGTTTCCCCTTTTTTTTTTTTTTTTTTCTTTTTACGTCCGAGGCAAGTGCCACGCGTCCGCTTCCGCCAGCGAGTAAACAGCCTCCCCCATTAAGAATTCCTTCAGGCTCTTAACGAAGCCCTTATCCCCTCTTAATTTTTTAATATTCCCCGGAAGTCTGTTGAAATACGAAGCGCCAGCGTACATCACGCTCTGCTCTGCCTTTTTAAGCCTGAGCTTCGGCAGACGGAAGTCCTTGGCATTTCGCGTGCAGTACGCCGACGCCTCGCCAACAGACTGTCCTTCCCCATTTAACAAAAAGTATTTAATAGTTTCAGTTATGTAGAGTGAGTGCACAGTGAGAATGCCCAGATTTTTAAACGACGGTTTAGCAGATTGCGGCTCCCAGTGATCCCCAATCTGTACCCATTTTTCTTTTCTTGCTAGGCATCTCACTGCGTCCTTTTGTACCCCTAGTACCATTTCTAAATTTTTTGCTGATGTCCCTCCCCACCCGGTTATTCCATATCTTACGATGGACTCAAAGAGAGTAAAATATACTGTGCGCATTGTGTGGTCGTCGCAGATTTTAGATAAAGATCTTAAGAGATAAACAATCGAGCTGAGACGACCACACAAAGTGCAAATATGATTAGTCCATAATAACCCTTCATCTATGTTGACCCCCAAAAATGCTGTGTCCCTTACCCTCTGAATCTCCCTTCCCCCGATTTCGACATTAAAATCCCATTTGTCCGCTGACTTCATATCAAATACCATGTATGCTGTTTTTTCGAGATTGAGGACCATTTGGTTTTTTGAAAACCAGTCCTCTACCCTCGGAATATCCGTATCCATAACAGCTTGAAGTTCTTGTATGTCCCTACCTTTCGCTAACAAATTGGAGTCGTCAGCATAAAGGCAGATATTACTATTGATATATCTGGGTAGATCATTGATGTATATAATAAAGAGGAGGGGGCCTAGGATGGAACCCTGAGGGACTCCCCTTCTCACCCACCCCTCCATTGATCTAACGCCCTCTACTTCTACCAATTGCTTTCTCCCCGCGAGGTAAGATTCTAGCCAGCTCAGTGCCACACCTCGAACCCCATATCTTTCTAACTTCTGGCCCATCAGGTTGTGGTTAACGCAGTCAAAGGCCTTGCTTAGGTCCATGAATATCCCCACACTGAGTTCCTTACGATCCCACCCTTTCAAAATTTGCTCCGTAAAATTGTGGACTGCCATTGTCGTAGAGCGACCTTTTCGAAATCCAAACTGCGAATCTGTTAGGATGTTGTTAAGATCAAAGAATTCACAGAGTCGTTTATACATAGCTTTTTCCACAATTTTGGACACGGTGGGTAAGAGAGATACTGGTCTATAGTTGTTGCATTCATCTTTATCCCCTTTCTTGTGTATCGGTACTACCCTAGCCAGCTTTAAGCAATCGGGGAAAAGACCCTCTTTGAAGGAGCTATTAATTACCTCCACTAATGGCTTAAGCAAAAAAACTTTTATGTTCTTAAGGATGGCTGAGGGCAGTCCATCTATACCGGCACTATACTTGCTTTGCAAGTCGCTTATGATTTTATCGATTTCATCTGTTGTGACCGGTTTAAGAAAAAGAGAATTACCCACCCTTGGGAAATCCAAGGTACCCCCAGCTTCTGAGCCCTGTATTAAACTATCAGTGATTTCAAGGAAATGTTTATTAAATATCTCAGCCACCTGAGTTGGGTCCTCACAAACCTCACTGCCAACTGTCAACTGTATTTTCTCCTGTCTTTTCTTCGTATTCCCTCTCAGATTGTTTACAATGGACCAAGCAGCTTTCTGCTTATTATCCGCATTGCCAATAGTTTTTTTAATTGTTAGGGCTTTTGCTGCTAGTAGTACCTTTCTATATATTTCCCTATACTTCTTAAATCTTTTCTTTATTTCACTGTCACCAGTGCCTTTAGCCATCTCCCCAAGCCATCTCAATGTCTCTCTAGATTTTAGAATCCCCGGAGTTATCCATTTTATCTTTGCCTTGGTCCACGGTTTTTGTGGCTTTAACGGAAAAGCTACTTCATAGTGCCATTGCAGGATTCCTTGCAAGGCTTCCGCTTTCTTGTTTGCCGTATCCGCCTCAACAACCGTATCCCAATTTTGATTTGCTATGCGTTGCTGAAATTCAGCTATACTACCCCCCGTAATTTTCCTACCCATTTTTCTTTCCTCCCCCTTATGTATTGTTTTATCACCCCCCTTCCTGACATCGACCACCTGAGCATAGTGGTCTGATATGGCCGAAATTACTACGCTGGCGGTGCACTTGTCCTCTTCCAAGGTGGTAACCATGTGATCAAGGCAGGACGATGTTGTTTCGGTGACCCGAGTAGGCTCTTCAATTAAAGACCTCATATTAAAGCTCGTCAGAATGCTTTTATATTCCAACACATCCTTGTCCCGATCATTCAGCACGTTAATGTTTACATCTCCTACCATCATCACATTTTTCCATTTTTTTGTGGCAAAGTTCAGCAGCCCCTTCAGGTGCTTACAGAAGCCGCGAGTGCTCTCACTGGGTGATCTATAAACATTTATGACTAAAAACTGCTCTGATTTATTCAGATTAATTTCGATCCCCACCGCCTCAAGCTCTAACTCGACAGCAAATCTTTGAATGCTGTTTATTGGACAGCTATTGAGCCCGTCTTTAACAAAAATCGAGACACCGCCCCCTTTTTTGTTTGCCCTAACAAAACTAGTCACGTGCTGATAGCCACTCAGGTGAAAGCTTACAATTTGTTCTTCTGTAAGGCCTACCTCACCAAGACACAGAACATCAGGCACCTCTTCCCCCAGTAAAACTTCAAGTTCCGGGCCTTTGTGTGTAGCGTACCTGATGTTTTGGTGAAGTATCCTTATTACAGTGTTATTGTGTTCAGTGAATGCACCTGATTTGTTAGTACTTAAACCCTTTCTAGAATTAGAATTTTTATTACTATTTTCATATGGGCTATTTAAACTACACTTATGGTTCACATCAATGAACTGAGAATTTTTCATTAATTTTGCTCCCCCATCCCTAATTAGTTTTTTTTATTTTTATTTAATGCGTACTGTACAGTTCGCCCAAGTAACTGCCCAAAATTTTTTGCTCCTTTGAAGCTTAGGTGCAAGCCATCTTTTCTAAGACCTGATTGTCTTACCCAAGCGTTAGCGTCCACAAAAACTATATTACTTGATTCTTGCTCATTACAAATATGTTCTATTCCCTCATTTAATGAATTTATAGCGTCTGGGTCTATATCCCATCTTTCGATCACACCCGAAATCACAACTTTTTTATCCTTAAATTTATTAGCGGCAGTCCCGATGAGAGTTTTCATTTCCCCATAAAAAGAATTAAAATTTTTTACTTTCCCCTTCTTGTCTTTCCTTATTGAATTTGATCCACAATGAATTATAATTGCATCCGGCACTTGGTTTTGGTTCAAGTCTTGAATATTTTGTGTGACCTGATTAATTTTAGCACCCCCGAAAGCGTAATTCTTCGATAAAAAATCTTTCCCCCCTAGATTTATAGATTTTGCTATTGAGTCCCCGAAGATAGCTACTTGTTTTTTCCCACTGGCGAGTCTTGATGTTGAACACCTCTCTTCTGCCATCGAGGTAAGACCTCCATCAAGTGGTTGAACCTGGAAATCATCCTCCTGGCTTGTCCTTGAGTTGGTCGCTGTAGGTTGTTTTTGGGTCTCCGGGGTTACTCCTCTCGTTTCTCTAGCAGAGTTGTACTCCGGACCCTGTTTGGTGCTGTCTTGTTGCCCTGCTGCCCTTTTTTTATTTCCTCTACGCCCGCCTTGCTTTTCCTCTCTATTGTTTATTTTCTTGGAGTTTGAATACTCTGCTTCCAGTTTTTCAATCCTCTTTACGATCTCACTCAGGGTTGGTTCAGTGTTGGGTTGATTCAGATCAGGAGAGCTCCTCTTTTTCTCGCAGCTCGACAGGTCATCTTGTAGTTTGCCTATGGTACGAATCGCTTCTTCGCTCTCTTTTTTCAGTATCATTATACACCTATCCCTCTCGTCAATTTCAGCCTTTAGGGCCATCGTTTCATCTAGCTTACTCCTTTCTATTTCCTTAATGTGGGTTTTTAATTTTTCGATCTCTATTTCCCCTTCCATAAGGACTTTCCTCATTGACAAATTGTCATTTTTTTCTCTATTCAGTTCCTCCTTGAGTATTTCCCTTTCCGACTGTACCACACCGTAATTGTTAATGTCCCAGGAGCTGTAGGAGACCAGAGAGTTTCGCTTCATATGATTCTCTTGAATATCTTGCGAGTTAGGTATGAAGTTGTCCGAAATGTCCGTACCCTTGGTCTCTTCCCCTAGGCTCGTTTGTTCCACTTCAAGATTGCTTTGGCTACTTTTTGTTGCGGGTTCTACAAGTTTCCCTCTATCCAGAATAAGCTTTGGCCCGTTCTTTGGCGATTTCGTTTCTTGTAGTTCATCCAGCCACGGGAAATCTCTCGTTTTCCTCGATTGGAGGTAATTTGTCAGCGTTTTTTTACAATCGAAGATAGTTCCCAATGGTGAAATGTATGTAATTGTCTCCTGCCCCTTCTTATTTGTTTTTACTTCCCTCAACCAATCCGTTTTCATTTTTGTAGCCATTATTTGACACCATTGACAAGTGAAATAAGCATAAGAATGTTCTAGGTCGAATGTGTTGGGTGAATCCCGAGCTCGTATGTTCGATTGGATCGTACGTGGAGCAGAGCAGCGTTGACTGCATGCGCGCGCAGCTGTTCACGTAAAGTGATTGGTTCTATTTCCAGGAAGTGTCCTAAACTCGTTGAATTTTTGAACACATTGTTTACATTTTTTTTCTTTGTCCGTTAAAATTATGTTGTCTTTTTATTCGTTTTGTAACTCTTATCGATAGTTTTGCGCTGATGTTTTTTGATCAACCTTGAAACAATTGTCCGAAAAAAGATAATCACTGTATTGAACTTTCACCGGCTCTCGCATTTATGGTATAATTTACACAATTCACGGAGACGTTAAACCACACGTCTGTTTACAAAAATCACCGCCTTCCACTTGGTGATTGACACCGCCTTCCAAGCCTTCCGCTTGTATTAGCGTGCTGATAAAAATTAGACTTAAATCGTGCAAAAAGTGAAAGCGCTTCCATTCCCAGCAGGAACATAAAAATTTATCCTTGCATGTAGAAACACAATC